>LR738710.1:363222733-363375636 GCA_902687465.1 Secale cereale
GGGGGTGGTCGGTGGCGGCGGTTGAGTAGGGGAGGGGTACGGGGTGTCGGCGGCAGCGGTTGAGTAGGGGTCGGCGGCGGCGGCCGGTGGACCGGGGGGTGCTCTCGGCGACGAGGGGGATCGAGATCGAGTGTCCATGAAATTTAAAAATATTGATGATAGTTCAAAAAGTGCCCATGAAATACAATCGAGAAATGAAGGCTACGATTTAAATACAAACGATCTTAGCTAGCTAGCTATCTGTTCACAATCTTCTTGCCCTTCTTTTTCGCAAATGGAGTTCTTCTGTGGAACGGACGTCCTTTAGGTAGGGTGGTCCTGCTTCTTCTTGTGGTGTATGCTGCTACTTCATCATCGTCGTCATGTTCGATCCTCGGGTCGCCGTACTTGTCGAAGTCTTGCTCATTGGCTACTTCATCCATTCCGATGATCTTCCTTTTGCCTCTCCTCACGACAACACGACTGGGCTTTGACGGGTCGATAATGAAGAAGCATTGGTCAACTTGGGAAGCCAGTACCCATGGCTCATTTTTCGCGGTGACGTTTGCGCCCGCGGTCTTGGATTTGGCTTCGGGTATAACCATGGTGGTGAAATACCGGTCTTCTTTTAGGACGCTCTTGGCCCATCTGACACGCAACATCGGGACCTTCTCTCCAGCGTAGCTCAGCTCCCAGATCTCCTCGATCCTTCCGTAGTATCTGTCCTTGTCATTACCGGTGTAGGATTCCATCGTTACCCTAGAGTTCTGATAACCATCGCTCTTCATGTCCTTGGCCTCGGTGTAGAATGTGTAGCCGTTGATATCGTACGCCTCATAGGTCATCAGGTTGTGCTCGGCGCCCTGTGACAAGGCGAATATGAGTTGTTCTTCCGCGGAAGAATCATCATGTAAAGGGTACGACAGAAGCTTCTGCTTGAACCAACGCGTGAAACATGAGTTGTGCTCTTTGATTATATCTCCGTCCGTCCTCTGTTGGCCTCGGTCATTGTATGTCTTCTCAATAAAAGTTTTGTGCTGAACCACCCAAGGATCGACCACGTCTATGTGTTGTAGCGCGACTAGGTTTGCTCTTTCAAAGTCGGCGAGTCGACCCTCGAAGTCGACATGCATTTCGCGGCGACCCTCACGGTGACCCCATCCAGCGAGCCTGCCGAGGTGCCTGTTGACGGGCAGACCAACGGGGTTCTCGATGCCTAGATAATTCGTGTAGTAGGAGATGCACTCTTCGGTCAGAAAGCCTCTGGCTATGCTTCCCTCTGGACGGGACATGTTGCGAACGTATCCTTTGATGACACCATTAATCCTTTCGAACGGCATCATGCTATGCAGGAACGTCGGCCCGAGTTGGATGATATTGTCCACGATATGGACTAGCAGATGCACCATAACGTCGAAGAATGCGGGCGGGAAGTACATCTCAAGCTCGCATAGTATCACCACGATCTCTTCCTGTAGCCTTCTGAGTTGCCTCACGCCAACAGACTTCCGAGAGATGACGTCGAAAAAGTTGCATAGGCCAAATAGGGTTTCACGCACGTGCGCGTCCAGGATACCACGGATTGAAACAGGAAGTATCTGCGTCATCAGCACGTGACAGTCGTGAGACTTCATCCCGCTGAACTTCAGCTTCGCCCGGTCTAGGTATCTGCTTATCTTCCCCGCGTAACCGTAAGGAAGTTGTACTCCTACGAGGCAGGTGAAAAACTGCTCGATCTCCTCCTGACTTAGAGTGAAGCACACGGGAGGGTAGTCATTTCCGGTCTTCTTGGCCTTTTTGCCTTTGCGACGACTTTCCGTGTCCTGCTTCGCCTCATCATCATCATCATCATCATGATCATCATATATAGCGTGAAGCTCCTGCCTGATGCCCATTGATTTCAAGTCTGCCCTTGCCTTCGGCCCATCTTTGGTCTTCTCTGGCATGTTGAGCAGGGTACCAAGCAGACTCTCGCACACGTTCTTCGTGATATGCATTACATCAAGGCTGTGAGGCACACGGTGGATCTTCCAGTACGGCAAGTCCCAGAAAACAGACCTCGTTTTCCATACCTTCAGCAGCGGCTCTGGCGCCTTTCGCTTCTTTCCCGGCTCTGGCGCCTTTTGCTTCTTTCCCGGCAGTGATCTTTCCAATTTTTCAACAGCTCGTCTATTTCCTCGCCGCTCCTCGTATGCGGGCGTCCTCGGGGTTCGGTTTCACCATCGAACAGATCCTTGCGTTTTCTCCACAGGTCATCGTCGCGAAGCCACCTTCGATGTCCCATGAACATGGTTTTCGAAGACCCGGGATCTCTATCTAGCTGGCGATACGTTGTGTCATCCATGCACCTGACGCATCCAGAAAATCCGTGGACCACCTGCACCGCGACATATCCGTAACCGAGATAGTCGTGCACCATCGTGAGCAGCACGGATCTCATAGGGAAATATTATTTCTTTGCGGCGTCCCACGTATTGGCTGGCGTTTTCTACAGCGTGTCTAGCTCCTCTTTTAGCAGCCCCAGATACAGATTGATGTCGTTCCCTGGTTGTTTCGGTCCTTCAATTAGCATACTCATGTGAATGTACGTCCTCTTCATGCACAACCAGGGGGGAAGGTTGTACATCCACACAAACACAGGCCAGGTGCTATGTGTGCTTCTCTGACTGCCAAACGGATTGACTCCATTGGTGCTCGCGCCCAGCACGATGTTCCTTGGATCGTTCCCAAATTCTAGGTCTTCGAAGTTCAACGCTTGCCACTGGCTCGCATCCTTAGGGTGACTCAGCATCTTGTCTTTTTTTTATCTATCTCCGGATCATTTGCGTCATCTTCTCGCTTCTTCTCCTCCCTATCCGCGTGCCAACGCAGGAGCTTTGCTACCTTAGGGTCCGGGAAATACCGCTGCAGACGAGGAGAGATCGGAAAGTACCACACCACTTTTCGAGGAGCTTTCTTCCTCTTCTTGTATCGAGTGACGCCGCACACCGGACATATGGTAGACTCCGCGTGCTCGTCCGATAAATGATGCAATTGTTCATGCACACATGGTATTTCACGTGCGGTAAATCCAGAGGACACACGATTTTCTTCGCCTCCTCCAAGCTGGTGGGGCACTTGTTCCCCTTGGGAAGACGTTCGTGCCAGAATGACATGTTCTCGTCGAAGCATGCGTCGGTCATTTTGTGTTTTACCTTCATCTCCAGAGCCATGAGCGTTACTTTCAGGCGGGTATCCTCGGGCCTGCATCCTTCATACAATGGAGTAACCGCGTCTAACTCAAGTTGATCCATCTTGGCTTTCTCTCGGGCGGCAGCTCTTGCGTTATCGGTCTGCTTGAGAAGCAGCTCTTGAATATGAGGGTCCTGCACCCAGCCCATCGATGGTTCAGCGTCGTCTGCTCCGCCGGCATCATCATCTTCATGATCATGCCCGTCGTCTGCTCCGGCATCTTCCTCATCATCATGTCCTGCATCTTCTACATGATGACTGTGTACAGCATCACCGTCGTGATCATCTCCTGGGGATTCTTTGTCTTCTCGCCCACCCGAGCCGCGGTGGTTGTCTTGCTGCCCTTCCTCATTTCTTGCCCGGCCCCCATGGACGACTTCGTAGTCATCTTCATCACCTTGCCACCGATAGCCATCCATGAAACCACGCAATAGCAGGTGGTCCCGCACCTGCCCGGAATCCAGGTCCGCAATAAGGCTCTTCAGCTTGCATCTTCGACACGGACATCTTATCTCCGTCTCGTTCTTTTGAAGCATCTCGGCCTTCGCGGACCTCAAAAACCTATTCACGATGCCTTCGGTCATCGTGCGCACCATGGTCGCCTGCGGGGTAGAGCAAAATGATATTTTAGAACCAAGAAAAAATTTGCCATGACTTTCCCTAAAAATAGGACAAAAATGAATGCTTAATGCCAAAATTCTTACCGAAACGGAAATGAATCAACATTCCGGGAAAATATTGGCAACTATCGCATTTCAAATACCGGTACACCTCCAAACACAAACACATATGCAACACAACAAACATATGCAACACCACAAACATACATAGATCTAGCTAGGCCATGAAAAGTGCATGTGCACATAAATATAGCTTCCCCCCTTACTTACCTATCAAAACAAGGTAATTTAACCACTTAATTTGAATGAATATATGGTGGAAATGAGGTGAAAAAGAGGAGGGACCCGAGAGGAGAGGAGGTGGAGAGAATGAAGAAGTGGGGGGGGGGAAGTGAGTGTGGTAGGAGAGGCTGTCCAAAATATCTTGTTGCTGCCCACTTACTAATGGCGCACCAACTATAAATGCGCCATTAGTAATCAAGGTTACTAATGGCGCATTTATAGTTGGTGCGCCATTACTAGTTTTGCAAAAAAAATAACATACTAATGGCGCACTGTCGCACAGTGCGCCATTACTAGTTTAAACTAGTAATGGCGCACTCTGGGACAGTGCGCCATTAGTAGTTTTGTAAAAAAAGAATAAAAAATATCATAAAAAAAGAGCATTAATGGCGCACTTTACTGCTGGTGCGCCATTACTAGTTACAACTAGTAATGGCGCACTTTGTCTGGATGCGCCATTAGTATGTTTGGACAGGCGCGCTAGTTCAAAAAAAAAACTTCTTGATACTAATGGCGCACTCTGGGCCTGGTGCGCCATTAGTAGTTCGAACTCTAATGGCGTATCTGTTGCTGGTGCGCCATTACTATATACTAATGGCGCACTGCCTGTCTGGTGCGCCCTTAGTATCAATTCCATCTATAGCCCTTTTCCTAGTAGTGTGGGGAAGAAGACCCCCTATATATAGTGATGCGGAGCATCCTATGGACATCACCATGTCAAGAGCCCATGTGGCAAGTGACACGTGCGCCATCTACTTCTCATACATAAAGGTGAATCTTCTCCTTTACACGTGTTCACTTGACCCCTTCGAGGATGGTATACTACTTGACACTCCACTCGTGTGCATGCATAAGTGTTGTCGGAGCTTCACGGACGACGAGGAGGAGCGCAAGCGCCAAAGAACACCTACACCATTCGCGAGGGAAGCGTGGAAGAGAAGACGGAAGAAGAATGGCCTGTCCAATCTGGAACGGGCGGTACTACCGCTTACAAGCGGTACTACCGCTCCCAAGCGGTACTACCGCCCGAGGTTCCGGTACTACCGTCCTGCCTGTGTGCAACCGTCGGCCTTTGGCCTTGTATCCCTCGCCACTTACCCCTTCGTGGCTAAGACTATAAATAGACCACCTCCACCTCCTTTCTAGGTTTAGCAAATATGATAGCTCATTTGTATGTGAGCTTTGCTCCTACCTTCTCCTCTTGAGAGAGTGAGACTACTCCATTGGAGGCCAAGACCTCCACCATGGAGAAGATCCCTAGTGGATGCAAGACCTCCCACGGGAGAAGAATCCTTGTGGATTATCAAGACCTCCCACGAGAGAAGAATCCTTGTGGATTATCAAGACCTCTCTCCTCATAAGATTGGGATGAACTCTATCATGTATCTTATTTCCCTTTGATTGTTCGTGTACCTTGTGGATCTCATGTGTTTGTGAGTCTAGTGGGTGTGTGATTGGACTTGTTCTTGAGTGTTTATCTTGTGTTCTTCCCTTGTGTCCTTCTTGTTCTTGGGGATTCCTCTCCAATTCGTGAAAGATCTCCACCTAGGGTTCCACCCTACAACATCATGGTATCTAGAGCTATGGTTTCTCACAAAATTGAAGCCCCTCTTCTTGTTTTCTAGCCTAATTTTGTTGTGTTCTTGCCCAATTTCGAAAATCCCCACGAAAAATAGCCCCAATTTTTTTGTGATTTGTTGGTTTGATGAGGTTTTGTTGGATTTGATCCATGGATTTGCTTGGTTTTGAGTGGATCTAGCATCTCCCCAAGTTTCACCACTTTCCATCCACGAAATCCATCCAATTTCGCCCCCGAAATCATCCATTTCCGCCCCAAATTCGCCCCGATCCCGATCTGCGAATTTTTCCCAACACCAGCGGTACTACCGCTCATCCAAGCGGTACTACCGCCCTACAAGCGGGACTAATTTTTTTACTTCCGCCCATTCAAAGCGGTACTACCGCCCCGCACATTTTCAGCCTTCCGAGTTTCACCGTTTTGACCATAACTAATTCATCCGGAGTCCGATTTTGACGTTCTTTAGCTCGTTTCGAAGCTCTTGACATCCCCCATACCACAAAAATACTACCATCATCATTTGACTCCATCAAATTTTGTCAAGTTTGGCATGTTTGCCTAGGCCCTCCACCATATCATCTGCATAGCCACCATACCTTTCCGCAACCTAACCATTTTGTTTCCCTTAGCATTTGTGGTTGTTTGAGTTGTGACTTGAGTCTCCTAAGGTGTTTTGGCTACTTAGGGACGAGTGCTTCTTCATCAACCACCACCACCACTTCCGCATTGTCATCTTCGACACCACCACCACCGCTTTCCGCTACCACCATTTGACTTTGGCCTTTGAGATTTTGAGTTCTGGTTTTTCCGTTTCCTAAGGTGTTTCGGCTAATTAGGAACGGGTCGCCATCGACAACACCGCCTCTCATCATCATCATCGGACGGTAACCTCGACGACACCGTTGTATATTCTCCTTGCAATTGCATTGTTAACCCCTAGCCCATTTTGCGTCACTTGCCCATCGAGACTAGCCATTTGAGTATTGCCGGCAACGTTACTTGTGCACATTAGTGGTCATCGATATAAACCATCCATTGCATATATACCATATCATATTGGTGTCATCTTGCTATCATATTACCATCCCTCGTGTGCCACAAGATTGTTCCCGCATATACACAATTGCTATCTTGGTTTGTGCATTTCACATTGTGGCCATTTCAAAAAAAAATAGAATAAGCTTTTATGCAAAAAGAGGAAGACAAAGAAGCTTGTAAGCAAGAGCCATAGCATCATACCACTTTGCACTTAAGATTGTCATATCCGATCATCTTGGATCATCTTGTGCTAAAAGCACCGGAACATCATACACATAGCATACTTGGGATAGAAGGCTCATGCATTTTGCATCTTATAGGTTGTGCACAAGTGTCATATCCGCCTATTGAGCAATCGTGCTAGCGTCTCTCTTGAGTTGTGCAACACGAGCGTTTTCCATGGACTCCACATTTTGTGCTCATTCCTTGGTTGCACGACCCCATTTATCTATCCGTGTGTGTGTTTCCGTGTGTCACATATTGCTATTGGTCTACTTGTTACATTTGCGAATTTGTGAATCTCTAACAACATTATTGACTCTTGCTAACATTTTGCATCTCTTTTTTTGTGCCACTATCCTCACCGAGCTCCACCATAAGCTTTAATTTGTAGGTGTGAGTGAACAAGTCCGGTACCAATTCCAGTATTCTTTCATTTCACTTTGAGTGAAATGGGATACATCCTCAACTTTGGGAAACGGTATCTTGGTATTGTTTATCTCATTTCCTACTCACCTTTGCTCGAGTCTTGTGATGGATAGGCAAAGCATTTCATCTCCGGTCTACAAAAACAACGACGAGTTCGGTGCCATGACTAGATCACATCGGCATCGACACCATCAACGACAAGAACGTGAAGGTCACGAGCTCAACATCAACAACCGCTCAACGACTTCACCATCTACCTTTGCATCTTCGCCAAGTGACTTCAAGGCATCTTCGTCTTTGGACTTGCGGCATCTTCGCCGACCCGAACCTCAAGAGAAGCTTCCCAAGCTCAAGTCCGCGACTTCCACGAGCTACAACGAACTCGACAACGACCACGAGATTCCTTTTTATGGGACTCAAGACCCCGAGGAGTATCTCGAGTGGGAGCGCTTGATGGACGACTACCTCACGCTACTTCAAGTTCCTCCCGAAGATCAAGTGAAATGCGCCACAAGAAACTTCCACGACCGCGCGTCGACATGGTGGCTTCACACACCTTCGGAGAACTACGACATGAGTTGGTCCAAGACGAAGAAAGCTATGAGGCGAGATTTCATGCCTCCCACCTACACGGAACAACTTCTTCGCCAATTGGAGAACACCATACAAGGATCCAAGTCCATCGACGCGTACTTCAAGGAGATGAAGAAGGCCTTGCGACGAGCCGGCGTGGACGACCCCATTTGGATGAAGTTTTACTTCATGATGGGATTGGACAACGACATCTCCAAGACTATCTTCCTCGAGAACTACAAGTCCCTCGACGACAACTACATTGGTGCTCTCAAGGCGGAACAAGAACTCATGAAGGCTAAGGCTTCTCCACCGCAAGCACACTTCTCGAAGACCAAGCTCCAAGATGGAGAGCATGAGGCTAGTACCACCACGATGTCCAAGCCCAACGAGCTCCAAGATGATGCTCCCAAGTTCGACTCCACCGCCATCCCTCTTTGTGGCATTGATGATGCCGAGTCTACTTCGACTCTTTTACAAGATGGTGCGGCGACGACTACGACTATGGAGCCATTCGAGGACAAAGCTTTGGAGGCGAAAGACAAGGTGGCGAGCGAGGATGATGCTTCCATCTTTGGAAGCGAGAGTGATGATGTGCCATCTTCGGCCTTCATCCACGGCGACGGTGACGAGATGGTTGAGCATGGGATTTTCCCTTCGACCACGGCGACGTATGATGACTTGAGTGACTTTTCCCACCATATTGAGAGTGAGAGTGACTTCACCACTAGCCCCATATATGACGAGTTGCCCCAATTCCCATGTGAGGAGAGTTACCACCACCACCACTTGAGTGACTCCACCATATGTGACATTGAGTGCACCTACCTTGAGAGAGTGAGCCACCACCACATATAGAGAGTGAGGTAGTTGATAGGGCATGTGAGGCCGTTTCGATTTCTAACAACTTCACCTCTACCTCTATTGTGTCTTCTCATTTGGTTCTAGGTTCCATTTATGATGACGCGCCGATCCACGACGACTTCATCCTTCCTATGGACAAGAAGATGGCCATGGTGGATTATGACGCACCCCCCACATGGTTCCATCAAGATGAAGATGACCACCATTTGGTCTTTGCCACCTCACCTACACCACTTGAGTGGAATGAACAAGGTAATATAGGTGAAGGTGATGCTCTAGTCCCACTAGTGGACATTTGTAACATTGATTGCTTGCATGATGTTGATCCACCTATTGCCATGCTTCATGCTAGTTCGACTACCTCATGGGATACATTACCCATTTATGATGTGTATGATGATTGCCATGTGGAGTCTATTAGTTGTGATGCCATGTTGCATAGGATCTCTTGTGATCATTCTTTAGGTCACATCATGTTTGATAATCCGCCTGACTTGTCATATGCTATGCATGAAATCACTCATATGTCATATTTTCAATCTCATCGTAGTAACTACGCATATGCCATTAAGATAAACCAAATTTTCACTTATGGCATAGATGACAAGCCCATGGTTATTGGCATTTGTTTTTCTTGTGATGATATTGATATGCTCCCTTTGCATCATTTATCTCATATGACATGCCTTGATTACCTAGCTTCGGACATGCATTGTTTTGGATGTTGTTCCATTTCTCCACATTATGCTTCCGATATTGCTAATGAGGAGACCACCATAGTTTCCTCACACATGTTAGGAGATTTTGATCCATCCCATCTATTGCATGATCCCCATACTTGTGTGCATAATATGCCCCCCATGAATGCAAATTCTATTGTTGTGTCACATACTTGCTCTAATTTGTGTCCCCATCGTGCTATACATGACAACTATTCTTTCATGATGGATGACATATTTCTCTATCGTGCCTCAAATTTTTTGAGCATTGATTATCTTGTGCTAACTCACACATACACATACATATCATGATGGATGATGTGTACATTTACCACGCGCACAATTTATTTGGTTTGTGTGTCTTTTGTGTAGGTACCCATACTTACTCGTCAACTTCGCAAGAGCACGAGTTGACAAAACGAGCTCTAGAGAGCAACGACGACTTGGGATTCCGTGGATTATCCTTCCAACCTCTCCCTTCGCGCAAAGACTTCGCGCATCTCTTCTACATGGCCCTCACATGGTTATGGGTTATTGTCCATTATATCTCTTATGCCCCTCTTGCCACGTTCACTTTGCATGATATGCTCATTTATATGCCTTTGCCATGCATTTGTGACCCATGCTTCGCATTACACATTATGATTGATTCTCATACTTGTATGTGTATTTGCAAGCTTGATGGAGATATTGCTTGTTATTGCCATGATGCCTTTGTACCCCATGCCTATTATGATGCTTTGATCTTGCTTTGTGTTCGTGCTTGTGATATGTCATGTGTATTACCTATACCCACTATTTGCTCACATGACATGATTGCCATGCCTTCTCCTAGTGTGTTGCATCTTTGCTCCACTAGTTTGCACAACTTGATCACCATGCTTGCTTCATGTAGTGCATCACCCATGATTCATATATGCTCCTTTCATGCGGTTGATGTCAACCATTGTCATGCGGTTGATATTGCTTGTTGTCATATGTCTCCACATGTTGCCTCTCTCACGCTATATGATTGTCCATGCATTGAGCGCAACCATGATTTTAATCTTGCCAATAAGATTGCCCCCATAGCATTCTCGCATTTATTTGGAGATTTTGACATATTTCTTGTGAAGCATTCTTGTCTTGCCTCCTTGCACCATATGCCTAGTGCCATGAATATAGCCATTGTTGCATCATATTATTCATGCACTTTTGCTTCTAATGGTTATGTGCAAGAGAAGAGAACCATCATGATGTGTTTATCTACCATGCGCATACGTTCTTTGTTTTGTTGTGTGCATGTGTAGGATACTTGGACTATGTGTCGACTTCCACTTCACGTGAGTTGACCATTCGAGCACTTGAGAGCGAACCACCTTCTACCACGACGCTTCTACATCGCACTTGCTTGTGCTTCAGCATTGTGAAGAATGCACAAGGACATGCTTTCAAGGTGATATCCTTCTCTTCCGAGAACCACAAAACCATGAGCATGAATATTGTGTATCATACTACATGTGTTGCTTGCACCATGAGTTCTTGGTCATCTTAGACCACTTGATTGTGCACATGTTGGTGATCTTGCTTTGACTTGCAATTGCCACATGGCCATGCTTCATGATCTATATGCCTTGTGTGTTGCATCCGACTTGTGGATTACTTGTCCCTATCATATGCTTGGTTGCAACAATATCATCTCTTCACATATGCCATGTCCCATTTCTTTTCACATGATTGACTTGATTGCCTCGCACATGTTGAACAATTTCTACTTCTATTGTGTTGAGTGCCACTCCATTTTCACTACACCCTATGCATGTCATGCTTGAATTGTCTTGCACTTGACCCATGTGTTTAGACACTTCATTTTACGTGGTGTTGTGAATGATTCTTATGCCTACCATAGACCTTTCATTGAGCGCTTTATGCATGCTTGCTATGACCATGAGGTAGATGCTTATTCTCTTGTCACACATATGTGCATCTCTACCTCACATTTACATGCTTGTTTCCATGATGACCTTGATTGTGCTCAATTGATGTGCTTAAATGCCATGCCACAACCCTTTGTCACACCCTACGCTATGCTTGATGACAACACTTGTTGGGTAAATCACCTCTTGAATGTTTGGTTTTGCACTAACGCTAACCACATTTGTTTTTCCAAGTGTTTGTTGTCTTTGCTCCTTTTGAAGGAATCACTAGACGGTGCGACATTGGAGAGTTCCCATGTTGAGCTTCAAGATGATGAGCACTTCATGATCATCCACATCTACACGACAACGCCACCTCTTTCCCATGGTGATTTGGTTTTTGATCCGAGGTCGGATCTTTCCCAAGGGGGAGGGGATGATGCGGAGCATCCTATGGACATCACCATGACAAGAGCCCATGTGGCAAGTGACACGTGCGCCATCTACTTCTCATACATAAAGGTGAATCTTCTCCTTTACACGTGTTCACTTGACCCCTTCGAGGATGGTATACTACTTGACACTCCACTCGTGTGCATGCATAGGTGTTGTCGGAGCTTCACGGACGACGAGGAGGAGCGCAAGTTGATACGTCCAAAACGTATCTATAATTTCTGCTTGCTCCATGCCTCTTTTGGGTGATATTGCTATGATATTTATACACTTCCATACACTTCTGATCATATTTGGACTAACCTATTAACTCAGTGCACCCCAGTGCCAGTTTCTGTTTTCTGTTGTTTTTGTATTTCAGGTTTTCCCATTACGAGAACTGCCAGAAAAATCCTAGAAAAATTATATAAAAAATCAGCGTTCCAGAAGCTTCCCAGCAGCCAAAGTACAGCCGGAGGGGGGCCACCAGGGCTCCAGGCGCCCTGGTGGCGCGGCCCCCCTGGCCGCGCCGGGGGGCGCCTGGGCCCCGCGAGCCTCCGCTGATGCCCCCCTTTGGCATATATTTATATCGTGTCCCCAAACCCTCGAGACAGGAACCCTTTTTCGCGATCTCATCTCTGTTCCGCCGCCGCCGAGCTTCCAAGATCGGGAGCACCAGGAGAACTCTTCCCGGCACCCTGCCGGAGGGGAGGATCACCACCGGGAGCTTCTCCACCACCATGGACGCCTCCCGGATGAATTGTGAGTAGTCTCCCTTGGACCATGGGTCCATGACCAGTAGCTATGTGATGTTCTCCTCCCCTTCTTGTGCTTCACTAATTAGTCTTCGTGAGCTGCCCTACATGATCGAGGCACATATGTAATCCTTATGCTGTTGCTATGTTGAGTTTGCTGGGATCCGATGGATTGTGAGATTATGTTCAGATTGTGTTTGAGTAATATATTTGATCTACCTCTTTTATATTTATGTTCGTAAGTAATTCTTGCATGTTCTTCGTTGTTATTTATTGCTTTTGGCCAAGTAGTAGGTAGTGACTCCAAGAGGGAACGTTATGCTTGATTGTGGGTTGATGCCCCTCGATGACTAGCTTGAGTGACAGAAACATGAGTCTAGGGGATGTGCTGTTGCCACAAGGGGGAAAACAACGGTGCTTGTGCCCGCGGGTGCAAGGATTGTTTACTTTACGCAAAGTTCTTTTAATGCAGTTGTCTGTTGCTTTGAGTTTACACTATGGGTGGGACTCGCAACTTAATACCAGCGAGATGTTCTGGATAGATATCTCAAGGTGGATGATTAGTAGTAGATGCAGATGGATTTCGGTCTACTTGCCTTGGCGTACCGCCCATGCTTTGAACCTCTACCTTTCTTGTAACATAGTTAGCATTGGTTTGCGCACATAATTTTGTCAATTGCCCAGCTGTAATTCGTTCACCTCACATAGCTGTTTTATCGTCTTTTGGGAGAGAGACATCACTAGTGAACATCATGGGACCCCGGTCCATATTACCATCACTGATCACATCCGCTATTTACTTTACGCTTTTACTTACTATTGCAGCATTACCTATCACTATTATCACTTGCGTTTGATCCTTTGTAAACTACAAGGCCGGAGGGATTGACAACCTCTATGTACTCGTTGGGAGCAAAGTTATTTGTATCTGTGTGCAGGTCCACGTTGATTGCTAATATCTGGCGCCGTTAGCAGTTGACACCTTCTTGTTGAAACTGGGAGTCTCAGGGAAATCGATCCTTGGTATCTTTGCCAAGGGAAAACTTCTGCTACACTGCATCTCAAACATTCCACTTGGGGTAACCAACGAGGGGCGAGAAGCCTTCAAGCAAAGTTTTCTGGCGCCGTTGCCGGGGACTCCACTCTTCAGGATAGAGGAGTTGCACGCTATCTTTTACCTTTGCTTTTTAGTCTTGTTAGTTTAACTTTCAGTTTTTGCTTTAGTATCTTTTATTGAAAATTACAAAAATAGTTATCTTGCTTGCTTGCTGCTATGGGTTCCACCAAAAACACTAAATGGGAGGAGTACACCCCTTCTTCCATTACTCCAATCACCACTGTCGGGATGTACAAAAGTAATAAACCTTGTGATTATGTTAGTCTTGATGGAGGGTTATGCCCATGGCATGGTCTTCCAGGAAAAGAGTATGAGCCTCAGTTTAAAGTTGCTCCTATGCTTCCCCAAACTTGGGAAGACGTTCAAACTCTTATAATAGAGAGCAATTCTAACAAAGAAGACGACACTACAATTCTGCCCAATAATGATAAAATTGATTTTGATAATTGTAGTATCTCAGAAGTTGTCACCTTTCTACAGAGAATGGCTAAAGATCCCCACACTAGCACGCTTAATCTTGCCTTCACAGAGCATATCACTAATGCTCTCATCAAAGCTAGGGAGGAGAAACTTAGAGTAGAAGCCTCCATACCTAGAAAGCTAGAAGATGGTTGGGATCCTATGATAAAAATTAAGTTGAATAACTTCTCTTGCTATGCTTTATGTGATGTTGTAGCTAGTACCTCCATTATGCCCAAAAGACTATATGATATGCTTAAATTGAAACCTTTTGATTCTTGTTCTTTTGGTGTTCGTCTTGTTGATTATTCCATAAAGAAACCTTTGGGGAGGATCGACGATGTTCTTATCATTGTCAATGACAATTATGTTCCCGTTGATTTTACTATTATGGATATTGAATGTGAACCTTCTTGTCCAATTATTTTGGGACGTCCTTTTCTACGCACCGTTGGTGCTATCATTGACATGAAAGAGGGGAATATAAAATTCTAGTTTCCTCTCAAGAAAGGGATGGAACACTTCCCTCGAAAGAAGATTAAGTTACCTTTTGAGTCCGTTATATGGGCTAGCTATTCTTTTACTCTTGATAAAACTTGATCTCTTTGCATTATGCCTAGCTTAAAGGCATAAAAGAAAGCGCTTTTGGGAGGCAGCCCACATGAATAAAATTTTATTTTGCTTTTGTTATGTCATGATGTTGTTTACTACAGTAGCATCATCATTGTATCTTTGCTTTTCAATTTTGTGCCAAGTGTAGCCTCTAATTGCAAGAAAGTTCAAAAGTTGTGACGTGCTGTCCAGGAAACAGATTCTGTCCTTGGATAGAAAAATTCGTATAAAATCACCAGGTCATATTTTTGGTCTGAATTTTTTCGACAGCGTGCTCTATACAATTGTCTTTCGTGTGTCTGTTTTGAGTTTTTTGATTAGAGTTGCAGAAGTGCCCCGAAAAAATCATTTACTACCTGCTGTTCTGTTTTTCACAGATTATGTCCTGTTTTGCCTTTCCTTCATTTTGCAAACCTTGAGCTTGCTTTTTCTTTGCAAAAACCTTTTGGCAATCTTGAGAAACAGTAGACCTTCAAGAATATCCTTATTTCCAGCAAGGAACAATTATTTTATTATGGGTACTAACCTCGCTAATCAGATTATGATGAGTTATGTATGAAGGGAGTTTTCAAGTGTGCGAGGGAAGATGATAAAAAGATTCAGGAGTGTCAAACGCTCAAGCTTGGGGATGCCCCCATGCACTCCCAAGAAATATTCAAGGAGACTCAAGCGTCTAAGCTTGGAGATGCCCCCGTGCATCCCCTTCTCCATCAACATTATCAGTTCGTCTTTCGTTCCACTATATTTTTATCACGTCATGTGTTATGTGCTATGCTTGGAGCGTCTTGCTTTTAGATTTCCTTTTTAGTTTTCTTTAGCTTTTCATAACGAATCGGAACTCAGCTTTCTTTATGTGGGAGAGAAACACGCTCCACTTCTACCTAGAACATAACATAGAATTTTCATGTCTATCTTTGCTGTGTGTGTTCTTTGTCTTTCAATAGCTACTATCATGCTTAGCTTTTAGTTTTCATGCTTATCTTTTTAAAGAGCTTTTGTTTAGTTGGTTGCTTGAACTCTCTTTAGTTATCATGCTCATCTTATCAAGAGAGTTTGCTTCCGTTGCATTGGTTGATATGTCTATGATAAAGATGCTACGTGCATAATGGCGCTTAGTAGTTCATGTTTTCTTATGGTTAGTCTCAAATAGTTGGGGGGTTTCCAATGTGTTATTGGAGTACCAACATGATTTTTTGCCTATGATGTGGTATGGTTTAGTAATATCTTCCTTCAAGAATTTATTTTGATTGACTTGGCGTATGCTCACGCATATTTAAGACTGTAAAGAAAGTCTGTCAAGCCTTGATGATCTTTTGTTTCTGAGTAGCGATATAACTTCCATGCCTGATTCAATGTTGCTTTGTCGCTCTGCATGATTATGACCGTCATTGCTCTCTTAGTTGGTCGCTCCCAGTCTTCTGCTAACCTTCGCCTGTACTAAGCGGACTGACTGCTTGTGCATCCAAATTCTTTTAAACCAGTTATGCCATATGAGTCCACCATACCTTCCTACATGGTATTTACCTGCCATTCCTAACGAAGACTTTCATGTACCATCTCAAAATTATTCAAAAAGAAAAAAAATGCATTCCTATTGTGTGCCTCTGTTTTAAGTCCATGAGGAAGTAGTAGTTAATTCATGATCTTTTTAAGTTGGACAAGCTTCACCCCGGGATTGCATGTCTAATGTGAAAACCCATAATACGAGAAGGAACTGGCATTGAGTGCGCCCGGCTCAAAATTAATATAACAAACAAACCCTCCTTCACGTTTTGTTCATGAGAAATCAGAAAACTTTGGCAGTGATAAACAAAGGAGATTAAGAGGATGTGATCGTCCTCATTCGGGAGCCGTTCCTCGAAACTTGTCCATCTCAAGAAGTGAGTGAGTTGTCTGCTAGCATTCGTTGACGAAACATGCATGATCTAAGAAGAAAAAATATATTATTACCTCTGTTTTTAAAACCAAGAGCTCTGGTACATGCTTTGTCTTTGTTTCCGACTACGGGTTTTCAACCTTGCCAACAAAAGCCACGGTTCGAGAGTCTCCACCTTCTTTTAAAGCACCAACTACTGAGAGCATGATTGTCATTCTGAGTGTAATGTGCATTGTCCCAAAGTAGCATTGTCTTTTGCATGATTATGATATCGTTTATTTTGAAATCATTGTATCTAGTCATCACTTAAACCTTGGAGGTGCCGCTGCATTTATGTTTTGCTTCACTAAAGGGGGCAAGCGAGATATCACATTATCATATTTGCACACCATGCTCATTACAAATCGATTTGATGTTTTAGTATCATATTGTAAAACTTTCAGTTCTTTGTGATTTTCTCATGAGGCAACTTAATTACTACAGATTCATTGTCTCAGTAAGCTTTTGTCATATGATTATGAAAGAGTCCTATATGGTTAATAGCATGTCACCACAGAAATTATTCTTGTTATCATTTACCTACTCGAGGACGAGCAGGAATTAAGCTTGGGGATGTTGATACGTCCAAAACGTATCTATAATTTCTGCTTGCTCCATGCCTCTTTTGGGTGATATTGCTATGATATTTATACACTTCCATACACTTTTGATCATATTTGGACTAACCTATTAACTCAGTGCACCCCAGTGCCAGTTTCTGTTTTCTGCTGTTTTTGTATTTCAGGTTTTCCCATTACGAGAACTGCCAGAAAAATCCCGGAAAAATTATATAAAACATCAGCGTTCTAGAAGCTTCCCAGCAGCCAAAGTACAGCCGGAGGGGGGCCACGAGGGCTCCAGGCGCCCTGGTGGCGCCCCCCTGGCCGCGCCGGGGGGCGCCTGGGCCCCCCGAGCCTCCGCTGATGCCCCCATTTGGCATATATTTATATCGTGTCCCGAAACCCTCGAGACGGGAACCCTTTTTCGTGATCTCATCTCTGTTCCGCTGCCACCGCGCTTCCAAGATCGGGAGCACCAGGAGAACTCTTCCCGGCACCCTGCCGGAGGGGAGGATCACCACCGGGAGCTTCTCCACCACCATGGACGCCTCCCGGATGAGTTGTGAGTAGTCTCCCTTGGACCATGGGTCCATGACCAGTAGCTATGTGATGTTCTCCTCCCCTTCTTGTGCTTCACTAATTAGTCCTCGTGAGCTGCCCTACATGATCAAGGCACATATGTAATCCTTATGCTGTTGCTATGTTGAGTTTGCTGGGATCTGATGGATTGTGAGATTATGTTCAGATTGTGTTTGAGTAATATATTTGATCTACCTCTTTTATATTTATGTTCGTAAGTAATTCTTGCATGTTCTCCGTTGTTATTTATTGCTTTGGCCAACTAGTAGGTAGTGACTCCAAGAGGGAACGTTATGCTTGATTGTGGGTTCATGCCCCTCGATGACTAGCTTGAGTGACAGAAACATGAGTCTAGGGGATGTGCTGTTGCCACAAGGGGGAAAACAACGGTGCTTGTGCCCACGGGTGCAAGGATTGTTTACTTTACGCAAAGTTCTTTTAATGCAGTTGTCTGTTGCTTTGAGTTTACACTATGGGTGGGACTCGCAACTTAATACCAGCGAGATGTTCTGGATAGATATCTCAAGGTGGATGATTAGTAGTAGATGCAGATGGATTTCGGTCTACTTGCCTGGGCGTACCGCCCATTCTTTGAACCTCTACCTTTCTTGTAACATAGTTAGCATTGGTTTGCGCACATAATTCTGTCAATTGCCCAGCTGTAATTCGTTCACCTCACATAGTTGTTTTATCGTCTTTTGGAAGAGAGACATCACTAGTGAACATCATGGGACCCCGGTCCATATTACCATCACTAATCACATCCGCTATTTACTTTACGCTTTTACTTACTATTGCAGCATTACCTATCACTATTATCACTTGCGTTTGATCCTTTGTAAACTACAAGGCCGGAGGGATTGACAACCTCTCTGTACTAGTTGGGAGCAAAGTTATTTGTATCTGTGTGCAGGTCCACGTTGATTGCTAATATCTGGCGCCATTAGCAGTTGACACCTTCTTGTTGAAACTGGGAGTCTTAGGGAAATCGATCCTTGGTATCTTTGCCAAGGGAAAACTTCCGCTACTCTGCATCTCAAACCTTCCACTTGGGAGAAGAATACTTGTGGATTATTAAGACCTCCCACGGGAGAAGAATCCTTGTGGATTATCAAGACCTCTATCCTCATAGGATTGGGATGAACTCTACCATGTATCTTATTTCCCTTTGATTGTTCGTGTACCTTGTGGATCTCATGTGTTTGTGAGTCTAGTGGGTGTGTGATTGGACTTGTTCTTGAGTGTTTCTCTTGTGTTCTTCTCTTGTGTCCTTCTTGTTCTTGGGGATTCCCCTCCAATTCGTGAAAGATCTCCACCTAGGTTTCCACCCTACAACATATAGTGGGAGAGCAAATCCAACCGTTATGTGCGTTTTTAGCCCGCAGAGAGAGGTAGTACCGCATGTAAGTTGCGGTAATACCGCTGGCTGAGCGGTACTACCGCTGTCACACCCTGATTTTCATGTCACATTGCTTAAGCTAAATTTCATGTTAAAAATGTGGATTTGCAAAAACTTTTGAGTGTTTTTGACTTTGCTTGATTTGACTTTTGTCTGCTGTTTGCTAGTGCTCTAAAAATCAAATAAATCCTCCAACTCTTATACTTCATCTCCTTGACCCAAAACCTTTTCCCAATGATCATGCCATGTGTATAGACCAGTATAGAATTTTCTTATAAAAAATATTTTGGCCAAATGGTATTTTCTAAAATTAGTTTTCCAAAAACCCCTGAATTGAGGTTTGCACTGCAAGTACCTTATTTAGGGTGTGAAAAATCTTTCAAAAAGTATATTTGAATCCTATTAGGTATAGGACTCCCAGAAACCACAATATTATAATTTTAAAAGTTATTTTTATATTTTATTTAAAAGCTTTTTCTTAAGGCCAGAAATGGTCTTTAATAGGGAAAAATTATTTAATCATTTCAAAAATATTTGCCAAAATTCAGGGAGACTCATAGGACATATATTGTCCATATATAAGAGTTTCAACACATGGTCATGTTCAAAATATTGGGCAAATCCTTCCAAAACCCTTTCTGGATATTTCAAGCTTTTGAAATATTTACAAAGGAAATATTCTCCAAAAATTCCAGGAAAAATCTATCATGTCATTTATGACATATTTGATGATCTTGCCAAGTCCCATGCCTTGGGAAGCAAGAAAACATCCTCAAACCCCTTCATAACCATTCTGTCCATATTTGAAGTTTGAGCAAATTTACATTGCCAAACTTGTCCCACTGCTCTCAAATTTGGTGCACATGCTAGAATGGCCTAATAAGGCATCTAGACCAAATGGCACAAGATTTGGAATAGAGCAACTTGATCAGATCACCTCAAAACCCTTTCTGTTCAAATGCAAATTTGAACAACTTTACATTACCAACTTTTTATCTGGAGCTTCAAACTTTGTGGGCATGATCAATACCCCAAATGATGATGCCACACCAAGTGGTGCATCTAGGGGAGATGATTAGCTTGACTCAAACAAGATGAAGCTGTTTCTGTTGATTTCTAGGGTTCACCAAAGTTACATTGGCCACTTTGCCCAAATCAGCTCAAGTTTGGTGTAGGGGCGTAATTATATGTGACATTTGATCCTGTTAAGTCCCATGCCAATTGGAAGTCGTTTGCCTCCCCAAAACCTGATCAAACACCTTCTGTCCATGTACCAAAACAAGTGTTTGGACCCCTTTTACTATTTCCCTTTACCTCAATTTCTTACCACAGCCTCCCCTGATCATCTCCTACCCCCAGTAAATTCCCCATGTCCTCAGCTAAATGATTGGGGGGTAAAAACCCCATTTTTACTCTTGTGGACAGCCACACTCTTCTCCTCTTTCACCTCTCTCCTCACTCCAGTGGCCTCCAGGGCATCCCAGGCCGTCTGGGCAATTGTTTACTACTCCCTCTACCCTCTGGACACGGCTGGACACAAGAGGACACGCCAATGACACTGTGTGCATGTCATGGCATGCAAAGTTCGCGCTCTGGAGCACGCTACAGTGCCCTGGCGCACTGTAGCTGCCTCCAATCAGGGGCGCCCGACAGCCTTGGGCTTCCCCCTCGTGTCCCCCGAGGCGGCCTCGACGTCCGCAGCACGCCGGGCGGTCGGCCCCCTCCTATATCCTCCTCCCTCACCCCTGCCCGCACGCGCACCAGCCAACCCTGAGCACCAGTGAGCGACCTCGCACGCGCGGCCTCTCTGGCGCCTCCCCGCTCCTCCTCTCTCTTCCTCTAAGCGTGGACCAGCGCCACGAACGCCCTAGACATGCCCACTGCTTCCCCCGTTGCCTGCAACGACAACAACGACCTCGCCGGCGCATGCATCATCGGTGGACCGGCGCTCACCTATTTATAGGCCGCCCCCAAGCCCCCTTGCACCTCCTTTAGCTCTTGTCTTCCCTCCTACGCCTCCCGGGCCGACTCGGTGCTCCCCCCCGTGCCCTATGGCCTCCCTTCTGGCCGGAGTTCCACCGCCGGCCTCCGCACGAATCCTCGCCATCCCGAGCTCGCCTCTCTCCCTTTCCTCCACCAGAAGAGATGCGAGGGTACGGTGACCCTTTCCCCTACTTCTCCCAGACCACCGGGGCACCACATTTCCCAGCTGCTCATCGCCCGAACGGGCATCCGCCGAGGCAGTGCCGAGCGCACCTCGGTCGTCCCCTGCCGGCCCTGCCGATCTCCCCCGATGCACCGCATTCTAGTGGCCCCTCCAGTGGCCACCGCTTGGCCGGAGGTGGCCTGAGCCGCCGGGGGGGCAGGGCAGCAACCTCCCGCCGACGAGGCCCCTGCCTCTTCTGTCGCGAGCGGGAGGAAGAAGAAGGCCTGCTGAAGGGGCCCACTCGTCGGTGACCCAGCGGGGCGGGCCCAGCAGTTTAAGTGGAGACGGGCCGGGCAGGAGCCGTGTTCCCCAGGCGGAAGCACACTTCAGGGATTACGCCTTCGGCGTTAACACCTTCGCCAGCGCAGCCGAGCCGCTGGGCCGGCCCGCGAGCTATCCCTCGCCCTGCGCACTGTATAAGGTTGAACCCTTATTCCTTTTCTTTTTCTTTATTCTGTCAACTTAAAAAATGCTTAGATAATTCAAATGAACTCCAAATTGCATGATTCAAATTTCCTATGGCTCCATAAATCATGCTCTATCACATGGTGCAACATGCACATTATTCCAGAGACTTTCCTACACAAATATTTATCAAATGCCCGTATTCCACTTTCTGTGATTAACTTTAGAAAATCACAGAGAGCTCAATCTTGATCCAAATGCAGTGATTCAAGTTCCTAGATGCTTGTCATGTCCAAACTTAGTTTTGGAACATTTTTAATAATAGTTTCTGTACCCCACCAAATATTGAGCCATTTCTTCATATTTATCAGCTTTGCAAAATCCTAGGAAATTCATTTGAATTCCAAATCCAGTGAAACCAACTCCTAAATGCTTCTAAAATCATGACTTGATGATGGGTACCTTTGCTCATCATTCAAGGAAATATTTATGTATACTTCTTCCAAATCCATAAAACCCTTGATTCCATCATAATGAAATGTTCCAAACTACCTATTGATCCAACACCTATGAAACCACCTTGGTTATTTTTCATATGACCAGAGGTATGCTAGAAAAGTCCAACTCCTATTTTCAGAGCACTTTTATTGTTGCTTTGATTGTGTTGCTTATTATGATTGTTTCCATCATTAGTTGACGTAATAAACGGAGTATTCAGAGGTGGACCAGAAGATTTGAAGACTCAGAAGAATAAGGCAAGCAGCCCTTTGACCATGTTCAAGAAACCTTTTTATGCATGTCTCATAGCACCTTATTATTCAATGCATCGGAATCATGTTGAGATGGAAACCACTTTGGTTGCTACCCCTGTTACTTTACTGTTGAAACTTGCATCAAACATGACCCTACCTTCCTATGAGGGTTATGTGGGTGGGAGTAGATAGATGTATGCTATAGTAGTTGGCTACGCAAAATGGGTCGGGGTTATGCATTGAGTGCAACAAGTGTGGTCTGACATACTTGCAAATGACCCAGTGGGTGCCACTAATGCCCCTGGGAGTTGATGAGGACTAGGGCACTACTTGGTGAAGAAGCAGTGTGCCGAGGCTTGTTGAGAGTGTTGTTTACAGAGATGGATTAGATTTATGTGCGACTACCGTCCCAACCAAACATGCGCAACCACTCTACCCTTATATGGGAAAGGGTATTATTAATTACCTAGGTCGATACTAGCATGGTGCCCGCATTACTAGTGACAGGGGTGACATGAGGTCACTCTCGGGACGGGGTCGCGCTTGGATAGGCGGCCATGACAATCTTTACAGGGCACCGGACACACCGTTGGTACCCCGTGCTTGTGATATGTGATGAATACGGAGCTAGTCTCCACAAACCCTGAGATGTGAAATGTTTGGCACGGGGCTGCTACCAATCGAGTGGACTCTATGTTAGTGTCGTCTTGGGAAAGATAGTGATCGGGTGCTTACCCCGGGTACTTGAGGTACCGCGGGTCGTGGATGACACGGAAGTTCCCCGGATCTTGTGGGTAAAGTGTGCAACCTCTGCAGAGTGTCAAACTATTCGAATAGCCGTGTCCGCGGTCAAGGACAGTTGGGTGGTGCTACTTAGACTATGTCCATAAGTTTCTGGGAAACAACACGATTCAGAGATATTGTTGATGTGATTGTGAGAAAGTCACTATGAGCTTGTGCATGAGTTGATTACAACTCTTTCTCGATATTGATGTCTGTGACCTCCTGATACTTGTTGCAGACACTTGCATATCCATGTTATATGTTGATCATACTTGCATATGAAAAACTAGCTTTCCGCAAAATTGCCAACCTAGCAGTAGAGCCTTGCATAATTATTCTGTTATCACACTTGGGTTGCTTGCGAGTACATTCAATGTACTCATTGGCTTGCCACTGGTTATTTTATTGGCCAGGCATGAGAGAACAGGTTATGATGAAGATTTCTTGGTGCCGAGCATGCGAGCTAGGACGCTTCCCAGTCAGAATGCCTGTAGGGTTAAGGCAGATGGCATGGGTCCCAGTTGTCTTTGAAGATTTCCGCTGCGATGATATACTCAAGACTTGACCATTATGGTCCTATTTGTGTAACACGGTATGTAAGGATGTAAGACTCTCGTTATTCAGCTTATGTGTGTTCAGCGAGCATTGATCTCTGGGATCATTGTACACGTGCATCCGGTGATCTCGACTTATGAGTCGGGGTCCCCACAGAGCTGTTATCAGATCCATCCTGACTGTAGGAAGCCTTAGTTAGCATGGTCGTTAGTTAGGATAAAACTATTTTCAAAACTTTTACTAGTTTTCAAAACTATCTATACTTCTCTTCCCTTCTCAGTTTTTCGAAAAACTAGGCTATACTTGATCTCTTCCCCTTCAAGACCCTGGTCGCTAAAACCCCTATGCCCCTGACAACTGGATTTTCTGTAATCCTCGTGGAGTGCACCTTGCCAAACACTCACCCATCACTTTTGCACGCAAGATTGGTGACACCACGACAAGACGGTACCAACAGAAATTACATCCTCGATGGATGAGGACATGAAGACCCAGAAGATGGTGGTACCCTTGACAGTGTCCCAAGAAGATGCAATATTGGCCTATTGTCACACCCTGATTTTCATGTCACATTGCTTAAGCTTATTTTCATGTTAAAAATGTGGATTTGCAAAAACTTTTGACTGTTGTTGACTTTGCTTGATTTGACTTTTGTCTGCTGTTTGCTAGTGCTCTAAAAATCAAAAAAATGCTCCAACTCTTATACTTCATCTCCTTGACCCAAAACCTTTTCCCAATGATCATGCCATGTGTATAGACCAGTATAGAATTTTCTTATAAAATAGTTTGGCCAAATGGTATTTTCTAAAATTAGTTTTCCAAAAACCCCTGAATTGAGGCTTGCAATGCAAGTACCTTATTTAGGGTGTGAAAAATCTTTGAAAAAGTTTATTTGAATCCTATTAGATATAGGACTCCCAGAAACCACAAAAGTATAATTTTAAAAGTTATTTTTATATTTTATTTAAAAGCTTTTTCTTAAGGCCAGAAATGGTCTTTAATAGGGAAAAAGTACTTAAACATTTCAAAAATATTTGCCAAAATTCAGGGAGACTCATAGGACATATATTGTCCATATATAAGAGTTTCAAAACATGGTCATGTTCAAAATATTTGACAAATCCTTTCAAAACCCTTTCTGGATATTTCAAGCTTTTATAATATTTACAAACGGAATATTCTCCAAAAATTCCAGGGAAATTCTATCATGTCATATATGACATATTTGATGATCTTGCAAAGCCTCATGCCTTGAAGATCAAGGAAACATCCTCAAACCCCTTCAAAACCATTCTGTCCATATTTGAAGTTTGAGCAACTCTACATTGCCAAACTTGTCCAAATGCTCTCAAATTTGGTGCACATGCTAGAATGGCCTAATAAGGCATCTAGACCAAATGGCACAAGATTTGGAATAGAGAAACTTGATCAGATCACCCCAAAACCACTTCTGTTCAAATTCAACTTTGAACAACTTTACATTGTCAACTTTTTATCTGGAGCTTCAAACTTTGTGGGCATGTTCATAACCCCAAATGATGATTGATATAGGGTGGAACCCTAATCAGCGGATCTTTCACGTTTGGAGGTTGGCACACGATGAACACGGGGAAAACACGGAGAAGGATGGGGAAAACACAAGAGAGAACACTCAAATCAACACGGAAGCAATCACACAAGTGCTAGATTCGCGATACAAGGTCGAGATACATGATCCAAAGTCAACAACGGTGATACAGATAGTCTTCTCCCGGAGGAGGTCTTGGAATCCCGTGGGATCTTCCCGTTAGGGGTCTTGAATCCAGAGGTGGATCTTCTCCGTAGAGGCGCACCGGTCTCGTGGGAGAAATCCACACAAGTGTCAAATGAGCTAAAACCACAGCTAACCCTAAACGGAATGAGGAGAGGAGTATATATAGTCTACGGGGCGAATGGGTACATGGGCCTCGGCCCGGGGGATGCGCGCAGGCAATTCAGGGGCCGGACGTCCGGGCGGCGGGCCGGATGTCCGGGACTTCACAGGACGCCGGATGTCCGGGCGGGGGCCCGGATGTCCGGGCTGGGCAGTCGAGCCTCGGGCGCTCTCTGGACAGAGGCGCCGGATTTCCGGGCCCGGGGCCGGATGTCCGGGCCGTGCTTGGCCGGATGTCCGGGCCCTGGCCGGATGTCCGGGCCCTGTAGCTTCTGTTGCACGCGGCCTTCTGTAGCTGAACGCCCAGGGGCCGGATGTCCGGGCCAGGGGGCCGGATGTCCGGGGCCTGGAGCTCTCTTCTGCTCTTCTCGATGCATTGGCTCGTTGATACAGGGTGGAACCCTAATCAGCGGATCTTTCACGAAATGGAGGGGATCCCACGATGAACACGAAGAACACGAGAGGGAACACGAGGGAAAACACGAGAGAATCACTCAAACCAACAAGAACAAGTCACACATATGCTAGATCCTCGAAACACAAAGAGATACAAGATCCATGATCAACAAGGGACGATACAAAGGGTAACCGGTTCTTCTCCGTGAGGAGGTCTTGATGATATCCCGTAGGATCTTCCCGCGAGGGGCCTTGAATCCCGTAGGATCTTCTCCGCAGAGGTCTTGAATCCGTGTGGATCTTCTCCGTGGAGGGGCCGCAGTCACTCACAAGGAGATGAACCACTAGATGAGCAAAGCTCTAGGTATCAAATGAGCTATCTCTAAGCTAACGCTCAAATGGAGGAGGGGGAGGAGTATATATAGTCTAGGTCCACGAAGGGGTAAGTGGGAGAGGGATACATGGGCCTCAGGCCCGTCTCTGCGCGCAGGCAGGCGCCGGATGTCCGGGCCGGGGGTCGGATGTCCGGCGGCTCGCGAGGAGCCGGATGTCCGGGCCTCTGGCCGGATGTCCGGGCTGAGCGTGGCCGGCTTCGGTTGCCTTCTGTGATGAGGGGCCGGATTTCCGGCGAAGGGGCCGGATGTCCGGGGCTTCGAGTGGAGCCGGATGTCCGGGGCATGGGGCCGGATGTCCGGGCTTGCGGTGCTAGCTTCTGTGAAGGGGCGCCGGATGTCCGGGCTTGGGGGCCGGATGTCCGGGGCCTGTAGATGCTGGTCCTTCTTCCATCTCTTCCACGCGCACTTGGCCTTGGTCCTTGGGTTCTCCATGGTCTCCTTGGGTGTTCCTGAACATGCATAGCACATATATTTGAGGTAGTAGGCATGTCTCACATGTAGAAAGTGGAGGTTCAGAGAGGAGCGAGTGAACCTTGTGTCCAATTGTGTGTAGTTGAGGTCTCGTCGAGTGAACATGGGGATGATCATGGGATACTCCGTATCAAAAAGGGGGGTTTCGGGGCAAAAATTCGGTGGATTTTTCGGATGAAATTTGGGGAAAAGTGGAGGAAAAGCTAGATCCACACGTGGCACAGCAAATCCATGGAACAAATTCAACAAAATCTTGCCAAATCAACAGATCACAGAAAATTTTTGGGGCTCTTTTTGTGGGGCAATTTTCGAAATTAGGAAGAACACGACAAAAACAGGCTAGAAAACGAAGTGTGGGGCTCCAAAATCGTGAGAAACCTTTGCTCTAGATACCATATGATACAGGGTGGAACCCTAATCAGCGGATCTTTCACGTTTGGAGGTTGGCACACGATGAACACGGGGAAAACACGGAGAAAGATGGGGAAAACACAAGAGAGAACACTCAAATCAACACGGAAGCAATCACACAAGTGCTAGATTCGCGATACAAGGTCGAGATACATGATCCAAAGTCAACAACGGTGATACAGATAGTCTTCTCCCGGAGGAGGTCTTGGAATCCCGTGGGATCTTCCCGTTAGGGGTCTTGAATCCAGAGGTGGATCTTCTCCGTAGAGGCACACCGGTCTCGTGGGAGAAATCCACACAAGTGTCAAATGAGCTAAAACCACAGCTAACCCTAAACGGAATGAGGAGAGGAGTATATATAGTCTACGGGGCGAATGGGTACATGGGCCTCGGCCCGGGGGATGCGCGCAGGCAATTCAGGGGCCGGACGTCCGGGCGGCGGGCCGGATGTCCGGGACTTCACAGGACGCCGGATGTCCGGGGCGGGGGCCCGGATGTCCGGGCTGGAGTGGACGCGCCTCGGGTGCTCTCTGGACAGAGGCGCCGGATTTCCGGGCGCGGGGCCGGATGTCCGGGCCGTGCCTGGCCGGATGTCCGGGCCCTGGCCGGATGTCCGGGCCCTGTAGCCTTGGCTGCTGTTGGCCTTCTGTGGGTGAATGCCCAGGGGCCGGATGTCCGGGCCAGGGGGCCGGATGTCCGGGTCCTGGAGCTCTCTTCTGCTCTTCTCGATGCATTGGCTCGTCCATGAACTTGAGGACTCATCCATCTTCACGCCCCTCTCCGATGTGGTCTTCTTCATACCTGAGCACACACAACACGTCCGTCTGAGGTAGCGACCATGTCTCGCAAGATTTGTATGGAAGTAGGGCTAGGAGTGACGTCACCTCGGTCTCGGGAGCTCTAGTCCTTGGTCCTTTGGGCACTTGTTGAGGTGAAGGAGGGTCCATGGGGATGGCCCTAGGATACACCGTATCATCTCCCCTCCCTTGGGAAAGATCCGACCTCGGATCGAAATCTTCATCACCATGGAGCACCTTGAATGGTCCGTCGTCACGAGGTAGAGGCTTGGACTTGTGCTCTATCGCGAAGTGGTCCTTGTGAAGATGTAGCCAACTGAGATCTCCCGGGTGAAACGCCATTGTTGCCTTGTTGACGTTGATCTTGGTGGTGAGGCGATGTACTTGTCGCTCGATTGTTGCCCATGTTTGTTCGTGCACCTTCTTGAGTATTTCACTACAAAAGAAAGTGGCAACATGTGAAGCATCGTCGATCGTGTTATCGGGAATGAAATGAGCCATGTTAGAGAATGTATCGACCATGACAAGCACGGGATCGTTTCCATTTTTAGTCCTAGACAAGCCAAGTATGAAATGCATGTTTATGTCTTCCCATGGATGAAATGTAGTAGGAAGAGGCATGTAAAGACCATGAGATTGAGCTTTGGACTTAGCTTTGCGGCATGTCGGACATCGGTTGGTGAGGTTTGAGACGTCACGTAGCATCTTGGGCCAAAAATATTTCTTAGAGAGGGTAGCAAACATCTTTTCGCGTCCAAAGTGTCCCGTGAGTCCTCCTCCATGCGATTCCTGCAAAAGGAGCAAACAAAGCGAAGACTCGGGGGTGCAAAGTTTGTTAGTTCTCATAAGATATCCATCCTTGGTGTAATGATGTTCCCAAGAAGTGTGAGTCAAGCATTTAGCATAGGCATTTGCAAAGAAAGTGTCATGCTCAAATAAATCTTTTAGCTGCTCTAAGCCAATCACATGCAACTTAAATTGTGTAAGAGGTAAGCACTTGCGTAACAAGCATGCATTTGCGTGAAAACTTCCATGTTTCGTAGGCAATAGAATAACCGGAGCGGCACAAGTGCTAAAGGTGTCACGTACATGACTTTTGTCGACGAGTTTGGGCACTTGCCGTTGTATCTCGTGGTTGACACGGAAGAGAACCTCGTTGGGAAATGGTGCACCGGGTACGAGTTCGGTGTGGTGTTCTATCCCGTGAAGTAGAAGCGGTGGTACCTCATCGGTAAAGGCGTTCGAGAATTCCTGCAATAAAGGTGACAACACAAAAGGTAGAGATTGTGAAGTGTTAGTAGATTTGTCTTCTCCTATGCATAAGAGCACAAGGTGAACGACGTTCGATGGGTTCTCACACACTTCTCTCATCTCACTTTTGGTGGCAAATAGCACTAGTTTCTTCGTGTAGCTCATCGTGGAGTCGCTCATATTTGGTTGGTGGCTCTCACTCTCTTTTTGGTGGCTCGCTCTCTCACCATTCTCTCCACGATGGGTTGTAGGTAGAAGCTTGTCGGCGGCAACTTGACTTGGAGTCATAGGTCGTATCACGAATTCCTTGCCCTTCATCTTGAAGTGATAGTGATTCGTCCGTCCATTGTGTGTGACTCCACGATCATATTGCCATGGTCGTCCAAGAAGAAGGTGGCACACGGACATGGGTATCACATCACACTCGAGAGTGTCCTCGTAGGCGCCGATCTTGAAAGAGACTTGCACGGTGTGCTCGACTCGAAGAATTCCGGCGTCGTTGAGCCACTGGACCTTGTAGGGGTGCGGATGCTTCGTCTTGACCAAATGAAGCTTGTCGCATAGCTCATCGCTTGCCAAGTTGTGGCAACTTCCTCCATCGATGATAACCTTGACGGAGCGTCCATTGATGGCGGCCTTCGTATGGAAAATATGGCATCGTTGGTCGTCATCTTGTTGATGTTGTAGTGTCAAGACTTTGGAGACAACTAGGTTCGGGCTTGAGTCATTGTCGCAAAACACTTGACGATCTTCTTCTTCATTGATACGCCGGTGGATGGCCAAGTGCTTGATGGCGTCCACTTCGTCGTCGCTCATCGAGTCATATGTGCCGTCGTCGTGGAAGATCATTGTTCTCTTGTTGGTGCACTCGAAGGACTTGTGTCCACGGCCACCACATGTGAAACATTTTGATACGGTGTATCCTAGGGCCATCCCCATGGACCCTCCTTCACCTCAACAAGTGCCCAAAGGACCAAGGACTAGAGCTCCCGAGACCGAGGTGACGTCACTCCTAGCCCTACTTCCATACAAATCTTGCGAGACATGGTCGCTACCTCAGACGGACGTGTTGTGTGTGCTCAGGTGTGAAGAAGACCACATCGGAGAGGGGCGTGAAGATGGACGAGTCCTCAAGTTCATGGACGAGCCAATGCATCGAGAAGAGCAGAAGAGAGCTCCAGGACCCGGACATCCGGCCCCCTGGCCCGGACATCCGGCCCCTGGGCATTCACCCACAGAAGGCCAACAGCAGCCAAGGCTACAGGGCCCGGACATCCGGCCAGGGCCCGGACATCCGGCCAGGCACGGCCCGGACATCCGGCCCCGCGCCCGGAAATCCGGCGCCTCTGTCCAGAGCGCACCCGAGGCGCGTCCACTCCAGCCCGGACATCCGGGCCCCCGCCCCGGACATCCGGCGTCCTGTGAAGTCCCGGACATCCGGCCCGCCGCCCGGACGTCCGGCCCCTGAATTGCCTGCGCGCATCCCCCGGGCCGAGGCCCATGTACCCATTCGCCCCGTAGACTATATATACTCCTCTCCTCATCCCGTTTAGGGTTAGCTGTGGTTTTAGCTCATTTGACACTTGTGTGGATTTCTCCCACGAGACCGGTGCGCCTCTACGGAGAAGATCCACCTCTGGATTCAAGACCCCTAACGGGAAGATCCCACGGGATTCCAAGACCTCCTCCGGGAGAAGACTATCTGTATCACCGTTGTTGACTTTGGATCATGTATCTCGACCTTGTATCGCGAATCTAGCACTTGTGTGATTGCTTCCGTGTTGATTTGAGTGTTCTCTCTTGTGTTTTCCCCATCTTTCTCCGTGTTTTCCCCGTGTTCATCGTGTGCCAACCTCCAAACGTGAAAGATCCGCTGATTAGGGTTCCACCCTACATCATTCTTGAATGGACTCAACTACTCCATTAAGAAGATTGCGGACTTCCAACCATACAACAATCTCCTCGAGCTAGTACACCAAGCAACCAAAGCGGAGCGACAAGTTCAAGAGGACTACAAGTACTCCAAGTTCAACTCCAAGAACTTCGGCTCCTACAACCAAGCTTCAACGACTTCGGATATCCCTCCTACCTCTACCAAGCCATCTACAAACTTAGGCGACAAGCCAAGATACAAGAATGAGACTACATCGAGTCATCCACCTTCTACCAACAACTTCAAGCCAAGAGCTACATCATCTACAACTCCAAATGAAGAGAACCCAAAGACAAGTTCCATCAAATGTTTCACATGTGGTGGCCGTGGACACAAGTCCTTCGAGTGCACCAACAAGAGAACAATGATCTTCCACGACGACGGCACATATGACTCGATGAGCGACGACGAAGTGGACGCCATCAAGCACTTGGCCATCCACCGGCGTATCAATGAAGAAGAAGATCGTCAAGTGTTTTGCGACAATGACTCAAGCCCGAACCTAGTTGTTTCCAAAGTCTTGACACTACAACATCAACAAGATCACGACCAACGATGCCATATTTTCCATACGAAGGCCGCCATCAATGGACGCTCCGTCAAGGTTATCATCGATGGAGGAAGTTGCCACAACTTGGCAAGCGATGAGCTATGCGACAAGCTTCATTTGGTCAAGACGAAGCATCCGCACCCCTACAAGGTCCAGTGGCTCAACGACGCCGGAATTCTTCGAGTCGAGCACACCGTGCAAGTCTCTTTCAAGATCGGCGCCTACGAGGACACTCTCGAGTGTGATGTGATACCCATGTCCGTGTGCCACCTTCTTCTTGGACGACCATGGCAATATGATCGTGGAGTCACACACAATGGACGGACGAATCACTATCACTTCAAGATGAAGGGCAAGGAATTCGTGATACGACCTATGACTCCAAGTCAAGTTGCCGCCGACAAGCTTCTACCTACAACCCATCGTGGAGAGAATGGTGAGAGAGCGAGCCACCAAAAAGAGAGTGAGAGCCACCAACCAAATATGAGCGACTCCACGATGAGCTACACGAAGAAACTAGTGCTATTTGCCACCAAAAGTGAGATGAGAGAAGTGTGTGAGAACCCATCGAACGTCGTTCACCTTGTGCTCTTATGCATAGGAGAAGACAAATCTACTAACACTTCACAATCTCTACCTTTTGTGTTGTCACCTTTATTGCAGGAATTCTCGAACGCCTTTACCGATGAGGTACCACCGCTTCTACTTCACGGGATAGAACACCACACCGAACTCGTACCCGGTGCACCATTTCCCAACGAGGTTCTCTTCCGTGTCAACCACGAGATACAACGGCAAGTGCCCAAACTCGTCGACAAAAGTCATGTACGTGACACCTTTAGCACTTGTGCCGCTCCGGTTATTCTATTGCCTACGAAACATGGAAGTTTTCACGCAAATGCATGCTTGTTACGCAAGTGCTTACCTCTTACACAATTTAAGTTGCATGTGATTGGCTTAGAGCAGCTAAAAGATTTATTTGAGCATGACCCTTTCTTTGCAAATGCCTATGCTAAATGCTTGACTCACACTTCTTGGGAACATCATTACACCAAGGATGGATATCTTATGAGAACTAACAAACTTTGCACCCCCGAGTCTTCGCTTTGTTTGCTCCTTTTGCAGGAATCGCATGGAGGAGGACTCACGGGACACTTTGGACGCGACAAGATGTTTGCTACCCTCTCTAAGAAATATTTTTGGCCCAAGATGCTACGTGACGTCTCAAACCTCACCAACCGATGTCCGACATGCCGCAAAGCTAAGTCCAAAGCTCAATCTCATGGTCTTTACATGCCTCTTCCTACTACATTTCATCCATGGGAAGACATAAACATGCATTTCATACTTGGCTTGTCTAGGACTAAAAATGGAAACGATCCCGTGCTTGTCATAGTCGATACATTCTCTAACATGGCTCATTTCATTCCCGATAACACGATCGACGATGCTTCACATGTTGCCACTTTCTTTTGTAGTGAAATACTCAAGAAGGTGCACGAACAAACATGGGCAACAATCGAGCGACAAGTACATCGCCTCACCACCAAGATCAACGTCAACAAGGCAACAATGGCGTTTCACCCGGGAGATCTCGGTTGGCTACATCTTCACAAGGACCACTTCGCGATAGAGCACAAGTCCAAGCTTCTACCTCGTGACAAAGGACAATTCAAGGTGCTCCATGGTGATGAAGATTTCGATCCGAGGTCGGATCTTTCCCAAGGGAGGGGAGATGATACGGTGTATCCTAGGGCCATCCCCATGGACCCTCCTTCACCCCCTCAAGTGCCTCAAGGACCGATGACACGTGCTCATACGAGAGCTTTCGAGACCGAGGTGACGTCACTCCTAGCTCTACTTCCTTATGAATCTTGCGAGACATGGTTGCTACCTCAAGCGAGTGTGCTTTGTGTACTCAGGTGTGAAGGAGACCACTTCGGAGAAGAGCTTGAAGATGGACAAGTCCCCAAGGTCGTGGACGAGCCAATGCATCGAGAAGAGCAGAAGAGAGCTCCAGGCCCCGGACATCCGGCCCCCTGGCCCGGACATCCGGCCCCTGGGCGTTCAGCTACAGAAGGCCGCGTGCAGCAGAAGCTACAGGGCCCGGACATCCGGCCAGGGCCCGGACATCCGGCCAAGCACGGCCCGGACATCCGGCCCCGGGCCCGGAAATCCGGCGCCTCTGTCCAGAGAGCGCCCGAGGCTCGACTGCCCCAGCCCGGACATCCGGGCCCCCGCCCCGGACATCCAGCGTCCTGTGAAGTCCCGGACATCCGGCCCGCCGCCCGGACGTCCGGCCCCTGAATTGCCTGCGCGCATCCCCCGGGCCGAGGCCCATGTACCCATTCGCCCCGTAGACTATATATACTCCTCTCCTCATTCCGTTTAGGGTTAGCTGTGGTTTTAGCTCATTTGACACTTGTGTGGATTTCTCCCACGAGACCGGTGCGCCTCTACGGAGAAGATCCACCTCTGGATTCAAGACCCCTAACGGGAAGATCCCACGGGATTCCAAGACCTCCTCCGGGAGAAGACTATCTGTATCACCGTTGTTGACTTTGGATCATGTATCTCGACCTTGTATCGCGAATCTAGCACTTGTGTGATTGCTTCCGTGTTGATTTGAGTGTTCTCTCTTGTGTTTTCCCCATCTTTCTCCGTGTTTTCCCCGTGTTCATCGTGTGCCAACCTCCAAACGTGAAAGATCCGCTGATTAGGGTTCCACCCTGCATCAATATGCCTTTGCCTGTCCCTAGTGTTCCTTGGGAAGATATATCTATGGACTTTGTTTTGGGTTTACCTCGAACAAAGAAGGGGAGGGATAGCATATTTGTTGTCGTGGATAGGTTCTCGAAGATGGCACACTTTATACCATGTCATAAAAGCGATGATGCTGCTAATGTTGCTGATTTGTTCTTTCGTGAAATTATTCGCTTGCATGGTGTGCCAAATACTATTGTTTCAGATCGTGATACTAAATTTCTTAGCCACTTTTGGAGATGTTTATGGGCTAAGTTGGGGACTAAACTGCTTTTTAGTACTACTTGTCACCCCCAAACTGATGGACAAACTGAAGTAGTCAACAGAACTTTGTCTACTATGCTTAGGGCTGTTTTGAAGAATAATAAGAAAATGTGGGAAGAATGCTTGCCTCATATTGAATTTGCTTATAATCGTTCGTTGCATTCTACTACTAAAATGTGCCCTTTTGAAATTGTCTATGGTTTCCTACCTCGTGCACCTATTGATTTGTTGCCTCTTCCATCTTCGGATAAGGTTAATATTGATGCTAAACAACGTGCTGAATTGATCTTAAAAATGCATGAGTTAACTAAGGAAAATATTGAGCGCATGAATGCTAAATATAAACTTGTTGGAGATAAGGGTAGAAAACGTGTTGTCTTTGCACCTGGAGATCTTGTTTGGTTACATTTGCGTAAGGATAGGTTTCCTAATTTGCGCAAGTCAAAGCTAATGCCACGTGCTGATGGTCCTTTCAAGGTGTTAGAGAAAATAAATGATAATGCATATAAACTTGAGCTGCCTGCAGATTTTGGGGTTAGTCCCACATTTAACATTGCAGATTTGAAGCCTTACTTGGGTGAGGAAGATGAGCTTCCGTCGAGGACGACTTCAATTCAAGAAGGGGAGGATGATGAGGACATCACTAACAAGGTTACACCCACAGCTCCAACTGACACATATACAGGACCAATTACTAGAGCTCGCGCACGCCAATTAAATTACCAGGTACTTTCGTGATATAGGGTGGAACCCTAATCAGCGGATCTTTCACGTTTGGAGGTTGGCACACGATGAACACGGGGAAAGCACGGAGAAAGATGGGGAAAACACAAGAGAGAACACTCAAATCAACACGGAAGCAATCACACAAGTGCTAGATTCGCGATACAAGGTCGAGATACATGATCCAAAGTCAACAACGGTGATACAGATAGTCTTCTCCCGGAGGAGGTCTTGGAATCCCGTGGGATCTTCCCGTTAGGGGTCTTGAATCCAGAGGTGGATCTTCTCCGTAGAGGCGCACCGGTCTCGTGGGAGAAATCCACACAAGTGTCAAATGAGCTAAAACCACAGCTAACCCTAAACGGGATGAGGAGAGGAGTATATATAGTCTACGGGGCGAATGGGTACATGGGCCTCGGCCCGGGGGATGCGCGCAGGCAATTCAGGGGCCGGACGTCCGGGCGGCGGGCCGGATGTCCGGGACTTCACAGGACGCCGGATGTCCGGGGCGGGGGCCCGGATGTCCGGGCTGGAGTGGACGCGCCTCGGGTGCGCTCTGGACAGAGGCGCCGGATTTCCGGGCGCGGGGCCGGATGTCCGGGCCGTGCCTGGCCGGATGTCCGGGCCCTGGCCGGATGTCCGGGCCCTGTAGCCTTGGCTGCTGTTGGCCTTCTGTGGGTGAATGCCCAGGGGCCGGATGTCCGGGCCAGGGGGCCGGATGTCCGGGTCCTGGAGCTCTCTTCTGCTCTTCTCGATGCATTGGCTCGTCCATGAACTTGAGGACTCGTCCATCTTCACGCCCCTCTCCGATGTGGTCTTCTTCATACCTGAGCACACACAACACGTCCGTCTGAGGTAGCGACCATGTCTCGCAAGATTTGTATGGAAGTAGGGCTAGGAGTGACGTCACCTCGGTCTCGGGAGCTCTAGTCCTTGGTCCTTTGGGCACTTGTTGAGGTGAAGGAGGGTCCATGGGGATGGCCCTAGGATACACCGTATCAATGATGCTACACCAAGTGGTGCATCAAGGGGAGATGATTTGCTTGACTCAAACATGGTGAAACCATTTCTGTTCATTTCTAGGGTTCACCAAAGTTACATTGGCCACTTTGCCCAAATGAGCTCAAATTTGGTGTAGGGGCCTAATTATATGTGACATTTGATCCTGTTATGTCCCATGTCAAGTGGATGTCATTTGCTTGATCAAACCCTGATCAAACACCTTCTGTCCAATTACCAAAACAAGTGGTTGAACCTCTTTTACTTTTCTCCATGGCCTCAAGTTCTTACCACAGCTTCCCCTAGTCCTATTCTACCTCCAGTAACTCTCCTCTGCCTTGTCTCAATTATTGGAGGGTAAAAACCCCATTTTTACCCTTGTGGACAGCCACCTTCTTCTCCTCCTTCACCTCCCTCCTCATCCCAGTGGTTCCCCAGGGCATCCAAGACCACAGAGCAATTCTTTACTACTCCCTCTACCCTCTGGACACTGCTGGACACTAGAGGACACGGCCTGGAAAGCATAGACACGACCATGCCGGCCAAAGACGTGCTCTGGAGCGCGCTACAGTGCGCTCCTGCACTGTAGCCGCCCCCAATCGGCTGCTTCCGACAACCTTGGGCAGAGAGAGCGTGTCCCCCAAGTGCCCTCGACGTCCACGACCTGCAGGACGGTCGGCCCTATCCTCCCCGGCCCTCCTCCTCTCTCTCCACGAGGTCGCCGTGCGTGCCCTGGACCGTGCTCACGGTGCACCGCAGCGGCCCCTATAAGAGGCCTCCCCCCTGAGCACCTCTTGCCGCTGCTGGATCCTCCTCTTCTCCGCGCACCTCCCAGACATCCCCAACCTCCCTCCCGTGGCCTCCTACCTCCTCCATGGCCGAAGTGCCGCCGCCGGCCACCGCTCAGATTTGCGTCGTGGGAAGCCCTCCCTTCCCCCTCTTTGCTCCAGAGCAACGCCCGGACCTCCGCCAGTACTCCCCGCACATTCTCCTCTCCTCCCCGAGCCTGTCTTGTCGTGCCCAACCGTCGCCCGAAGCCCCGCCCGCCGGCGTCGAAGCCACTAACGGCTCGGCCATCCCCAGCCAGCGTGAGGCCCCTGGATGGACTCGGCTCGGCCCCCCGCAGCCGATGGTGTGCTGGAAGCCGCCGGGGAAGAACGGGATCGCCGGGGAACGGCGCCGGCGTCGCCCCTGCCTTCTCCTCTGCGTCGGGCGGGGGGAGGACGACGAACCCGACAGGCGGGCCCCGCCTGTAAGCGCCACCGGCCCGGTGCAAGCAGCTGACGGGTGGCCCCTCCCCGATAAGTGGAGGCGCACTTCGGTGGCTGCGCTTTCCTGTGGTGGTGGCGCCCCCCGTAACTACGCCTTCTGCGTCACCACCTCCATCCCGCCGCTGAGCCACTGGGCTGAGCCCAGTGGGCGTTAGTTAGCTGGGCCTCGCCCAGAGCACTGTATAAGGTTAAACCCTTATTCTTTTCTTTTTCTTTATTCTGCCAACTTCAAAAATGCCTAGAATATTCATATGAACTCCAAATTGCATGATTCAAATTTCTGGTAGCTTCTAAAATCATGCCCTATCACATGGTGCAACATGCACATTATTCCAGAAACATTTCTTTCTCAAATATTTATCAAATGCCCATTTTCCACTTTCTGTGATTAACTTTAGAAAATCACAAAGAGCTCAATCTTGATCCAAATGCAGTGATTCAAGTTCCTAGATGCTTGTCATGTCCAAACTTAGTTTTGGAACATTTTCAATAATAGTTCCTAGATGCTTGTCATGTCCAAATAATGAGCCATTTCTTCCTATTTATCAGCTTTGGGAAATCCTAGGAAATTCATTTCAATTCCAAATCCATTGAAACCAACTCCTAAATGCTTCTAAAACCATGACTTGATGATGGGTACCTTTGCTCATCATTCAAGGAATTACTTCTGTATACTTCTTCCAAATCCATAAACCCTTTGGTTCCATCATATTGAAATGTTCCCAACTACCTATTGATCCAACACCTATGAAACCACCTTGGTCATTTCTAATATGACCAGAGGTATCCTAGAAAAGTCCAACTCCTATTTTTAGAGCACTTTTATTTTTGCTTTTGATTGTGTTGCTTATTATGATTGTTTCATCGTTAGTTGACGTAATAAACGGAGTATTTGGAGATGGACCAGAAGATTTGAAGACTCAGAAGAATAAGGCAAGCAACCCTTTGACCATGTTCAAGAAACCCTTTTGTATGCATGTCTCATAGCACCTTATTATTTCAATGCATCGGAACCATGTTGAGGTGGAAACCACTTTGGTTGCTACCAATGTTGCTTACTATTGATACTTGCATCAAACATGACCCTACCTTCCTATGAGGGTTATGTGGGTGGGAGTAGTTAGGTTGCTTTATTAGTGGCTACGCAAATGGGACGGGTATATGCATGGTGACGGAGGCAGGATACTTTCATAAGACTTTTCGAAAACCCCGTCGGGTGCCATTTATGCCCGAGGGAGATGGTGAGATGGGTAACCACTTGATGACGAAGTGGTGTACCGAGGAAAGTGTGTGTGTTGTTTTGAAAACGGATTGGTTTAAGTTGCGACCGTTATTCCAACCTTACATGCGCAACCACTCTACCCTTATATGGGAAAGGGCATTATTGATTACCTAGGTCGATACTAGCATGGTGCCTGCATTACTAGTGACGGGAGTGACATGAGGTCACTCTCGGGACGGGGTCGTGCTTGGATAGGCGGCCATGACTGTTTTCACAGGGCACCGGACACACCGTTGGTACCCCGTGCTTGTGATATGTGATGAAAACGGAGCGAGTCTCCACAAACCTTGAGATGTGAAATGTTTGGCATGGGGCTGTTACCAATCGAGTGGACTCTATGTTAGTGTCGTCTAGGGAAAGATAGTGATCGGGTGCTTACCCCGGGTACTTGAGGTACCGCGGGTCGTGGATGACACGGAAGTTCCCCGGATCTAGTGGGTAAAGTGTGCAACCTCTGAAGAGTGTAAAACTATTCGAATAGCCGTGTCCACGGTCATGGACAGTTGGGTAACCGCTCTTGGGCTACGTCCAATGTTTGCGAAACCTGGTGTGTGTGTGAGGAAACAACATGGTTCGGAGATATTGATGATGTGATTGTGAGGAAGTCACAATGAGCTTGTGCGTGAGATGATTACAACTCTTCCTTGGAAATGATGTCTGTGACCTCCTGATACTTGTTACAGACACATGCATATCCTTGTTATATGTTGATCATACTTGCATATGAAAAACTGGCTTTCCGCAAAACTGCCAACCTAGCAGTACAGCCTTGCATAATTTATTCTGTTATCACACTTGGGTTGCTTGCGAGTACATTCAATGTACTCATTGGCTTGCCACTGGTTATTTTATTGGCCAGGCAGGAGAGAACAGGTTATGATGAAGATTTCTTGGTGACGAGCATGCGAGCTAGGACGCTTCCCAGTCAGAATGCCTGTAGGGTTAAGGCAGATGGCATGGGTCCCAGTTGTCTTTGAAGATTTTCCGCTGCGATGATATACTCAAGACTTGACCATTATGGTCCTATTTGTGTAACACGGTATGTATAGATGTAAGACTCTTGTTATTCATCTTCTGTGTGTTCAGTGAGCATTGATCTCTGGGATCACTGTACACGTGCATTCGGTGATCACGACTTACGAGTCGGGGTCCCCACAGAGCTGGTATCAGAGCCATCCTGACTGTAGGAAGCCTTAGTTAGCATGGTCGTTAGTTAGGGTAAAACTATTTTCAAAACTATTACCAGTTTTCAAAACTATCTATACTTCTCTTCCCTTCTCAGTTTTCGAAAACTAGGCTATACTTGACCTCTTCCCCTTCAAAACCTTGGTCGCTAAAACCCCTATGCCCCTAACCACTGGATTTTCTGTAATCCTCGTGGAGTTCACCTTGCCAAACACTCACCCACAACTTTTGCACACAAGATTGGTGACACCACGACAAGACGATGCCAATGGAAGTTACATCCTCGATGGATAAGGACATGAAGACCCAGAAGATGGGGGACACCCTTGACAAGAGCCCCCAAGATGGTGCAACCATAGCCTACGATGACCAGGGTATAGGTTATGCAAAATCATGATATACATCGCTAATAGAGTAATCATGTCACTACCGTTGTTGTATCGGCAACCACCGGTAGATGAGAACCTTGCCATTTGGTCCGCCTCACTATAGTGAGCAGGAAAACGGTTCTCTTCATCCCCCGTTCTTGGTGTCGATGTTTTCATCAACAAAATCGACATGTTGAACCTCTATTACGCCTTGTTATTTGCACATGGTTTGCCTACCTGGTACCCTCGACGCCCCAGAAGCCACAAGGGATTGTCATGGTTATAGAGACAAGAGAAGACCAAGTCAATGCCAGCTACAAGGAGGCACCTTCACCCCATCACCTCATCAGGCGAGAAGTTGTTGAAGATTCTTCAGGCTCAACCCGGATCGTTCATCAAGCAACTACAAGGGGCATAGCAACATCCGAGGAAGCTCAGAAGACTGCACGAGGCACAAGTCACGACACATGGTCCGAGAACCCCTAGGGTAGGATGAGTCGTGTACCCCCTATGCGCAGTCAAGTCCATATGATGGTTCGGATAGAACCATGATTGTGTGTTGTTTGCTTTTATTCGTTTGTGTTTTGATATAAGTCGCACTTTTGCCCCAGGCAACAAGTGCATGGCTATATCACCTCCCTTGCCTTGCTTCTTTTGTTTCTGCCTTTTTGCACCTGTTTGTTGCACCTGCACTATAGATCCCCCTTTAGGCATTTCCCTCCTCTACGCTGCTTCTTCCCTCTATTCTCTCTCTCCCCAATTGAAGACCCGCAAGACAAGATGCACCAAGGATTCTACCTCGACGGCCAACTGGCACTGAAGACTTCTGCTACAACCTCCACGATCTATTGCAACTCCGTAGAGTTATGTTTCACCCTCGAGACCAGTAACCCTCTTCCTAGACCCTTTGAGACTTCCCGAGACACTCCAGCACGAATCCTTAACCATGTGCCTAACTCATGGTAAGGCGTGAGAACCTGTTAAGCCTTTGTAACCTTGCACAACACTGGGTTCGTAAAGGAGCTAGTGGACACGATGAGTGAGCACATTTTCATCCTGATATAGCACGAGGTCTGACGATGCCATAGATAGACCAGTTCGAGGATGTTGGACAGATAACTTGGTGATTTATATCAGTAACTTCGAGGAACTATCTGAGACCTTGATGGATTGTGAGGTTTTCATGTTGGTGGGATCATGACTTTGGGAAAGTATGTAGGAGTGCCCGTTGGACATGAGACTTGGATTTATGTAGGTGATTCTGGTTGGTATAATGCTGGATATGTCTGCATGATTCGGAGTAAGATTGGATTTAGGCCTATGATCCTAATTATGATATCATGCTTCTCGGTGGACAATAACCTAGGAGATTGGATTATTTGTCGGGATTGATTAGGGGATCTATATAATCATGATCTTGGGATTTACTTGACCCGGATGATGGAAATTTGGTGGACATACTATCGTGATGCATAGTCCTTCCAAGTATTTGGGTATTATAGAGACTTGAGATCTTGTGGAGCACCGTAGACATCGGATTTGTAGGATTGTTGGATTATGTGGTGATTGATGGTAATTACCAGGCTATTGGAGTTGATCTATAGGAAGGAAACAAATCTTGGAGTGGCATATGACGTGTTTCCTTAGATTAGAGATGCATTATCTTGAGCCTTACAAGATTAGGTTGAGTGCTTGGATTATGGAGCTTAAGTTAAGCTTAGCAGCATGTATGATCTACCTTTGGATTTTAGAGGTAGACGTACATATGGATTTGGGGATCGTAGACAAGTACAATTTTGTTAGACCGTCTCTCGAGAGTCATGAGGATATGTATGGCATGAGTGGTGATTGAAGTTGGTCTATGCGAGAGGCCGCTTTTCCGTTCGGAGTACTAGATAGAGCTATTGGCATCTCAGAAACTGTGCTTAAGGATAAGATGATATAAGTTCACTCACTCACTAGAATCCTTGAAACCCTTAAGCCCCACCGAGCCACCACCTGGTCAGATTCTGACCACGGGCCTTGACTCAGAGTCAGGAAGGCCTCTGCAGATACTCAACCGAGACCACCACCAATACCCCAGCTTACCTTGCGTACCCCTTAGACCTCATGGAGCAATTGGACAAGTTAGGTAACATCATTATTTGATGGCCTACTTGTCTGCCCGAAGACGAAGAAGCGACGGACAGCTGGATAGAAGACATTTGAAGACCGCCCTGTCAAGAAGGAAGATCTACACCGACCACCGTCATCAAGAAGTAACTTCCGCGTCGAAGACCGGGCGTATCTGCAACCACTCCTCTCAAAGGAGCCGAGCTTTTCCGTGTCGAAGGAACGCTCACACCAAGTTATATCAAGACTTGAAGGCACGATTCTGGTGGCACGAGATGAAAAGAGAGATTTGCAACCTATGTTGCAAAGTGTGATGTGTGCCAAAGGGTCAAGCTGAAAATGCAGCGACCCGCTAAATTGCTTCAACCACTCAAGGCTTCTGATTGGAAGTGGGATAAAGACGGAATGAACTTCGTCACGGATTTACCAAGGTCGGATAGTGGACATGACTCTGTTTGGGTCATAGTCGATCATTTGACCAAGGTGGTCCATTTCATTCCTGTCAAGACCACTTATGATGGCAACCGGCTGGCAGCTCTCTACATCAACCGAATCGTAAGTCTTCATGGCATTCCCAAGGAGATTGTGTCCGATCGAGGAACCCAGTTCACCTCTAGGTTCTGGAAGAAGTTCCGAGAAGCCTTGGGAATCAAGTATCTTTCAGCACGGCTTTCCACCCACCGACCGGAGGTCAGACTGAGGGAGTCAATCAGATTCTCGAAGTCATGACTCCGAGCCTGTGTCTTGGCATATGGAGCCAAGTGGGAGGGTTGTCTCCCTTTTTGCCGAGTTCTCCTATAACAACAGTTATCAGTCGAGCCTTCAGATGGCACCATTTGAGGTGTTGTACGGACACAGATGTCGCACACCCCTCAACTGGTCAGAGACTGGAGAAGGGCTAGTCCTTGGACCGGATATTCTCCGCGCAGCGAAAGAGCAAGTCCATCTAGTCAGAGAACGTTTGGAGGCAGCCAAGTCAAGGCAATAGAGCCATGCTGATACTCACCATCGGAACATGAGTTTCCATATCAGGGACCATGTGTACCTGCGGGTAACCCCTCTGAAGGGAACCAAGCGTTTCCACGTCAAGGGGGAAGCTCGCATCAAGGTTCATTGGACCCTTTGAGATCACAGCAAGTCATGTGGTAGACGGCTCCCCAGCTAGATCTACCACCTGAGATGCTCTCCGTGCACCAAATCTTCCACGAGCCCCCACTCTGGAAGTACTTCTTACCACCTAGCTAGCTCGATGCCCGCTAGGACATCGATCACCAAGCCTTTGGCAGCTAACCCAACCTAACCTATGCAAGAGACCCCTCAGCAACCTCCATCAAGGACGACATCAAGCAAGAAGCCATACCATCAAGCACTTAAAGATTCAAAGGAGCACCGCTCGGAAGCAGAACCAACAAGAAGAAGTGAAGACTACCCCGTATCCAAGACTCCGCCTTTCTTTCCACGCCTAGTTTGGGAATCTCGGGGACGAGATTCTTGTAAGGGGGGTAGGTCTGTCACACCCTGATTTTCATGCCACATTGCTTAAGCTTATTTTCATGTTAAAAATGTGGATTTGCAAAAACTTTTGAGTGTTGTTTACTTTGCTTGATTTGACTTTTGTCTGCTGTTTGCTAGTGCTCTAAAAATCAAATAAATCCTCCAACTCTTATACTTCATCTCCTTGACCCAAAACCTTTTCCCAATGATCATGCCATGTGTATAGACCAGTATAGAATTTTCTTATAAAAATATTTTGGCCAAATGGTATTTTCTAAAATTAGTTTTCCAAAAACCCCTGAATTGAGGCTTGCACTGCAAGTACCTTATTTAGGGTGTGAAAAATCTTTGAAAAAGTCTATTTGAATCCTATTAGATATAGGACTCACAGAAACCACAAAAGTATAATTTTAAAAGTTATTTTTATATTTTATTTAAAAGCTTTTTCTTAAGGCCAGAAATGGTCTTTAATAGGGAAAAATTACTTAAACATTTCAAAAATATTTGCCAAAATTCAGGGAGACTCATAGGACATATATTGTCCTTATATAAGAGTTTCAACACATGGTCATGTTCAAAATATTGGACAAATCCTTTCAAAACCCTTTCTGGATATTTCAAGCTTTTGAAATATTTACAAAGGAAATATTCTCCAAAACTTCCAGGGAAATTCTATCATGTCATATATGACATATTTGATGATCTTGCAAAGCCTCATGCCTTGAAGATCAAGGAAACATCCTCAAACCCCTTCAAAACCATTATGTCCATATTTGAAGTTTGAGCAACTCTACATTGCCAAACTTGTCCAAATGCTCTCAAATTTGGTGCACATGCTAGAATGGCCTAATAAGGCATCTAGACCAAATGGCACAAGATTTGGAATAGAGAAACTTGATCAGATCACCCCAAAACCACTTCTGTTCAAATTCAAATTTGAACAACTTTACATTGTCAACTTTTTATCTGGAGCCTCAAACTTTGTGGGCATGTTCATAACCCCAAATGATGATGCTACACCAAGTGGTGCATCAAGGGGAGATGATTTGCTTGACTCAAACATGGTGAAACCATTTCTGTTCATTTCTAGGGTTCACCAAAGTTACATTGGCCACTTTGCCCAAATGAGCTCAAATTTGGTGTAGGGGCCTAATTATATGTGACATTTGATCTTGTTAAGTCCCATGTCAAGTGGATGTCATTTGCTTGATCAAACCCTGATCAAACACCTTCTGTCCAATTACCAAAACAAGTGGTTGAACCTCTTTTACTTTTCTCCATGGCCTCAAGTTCTTACCACAGCTTCCCCTAGTCCTATTCTACCTCCAGTAACTCTCCTCTGCCTTGTCTCAATTATTGGAGGGTAAAACCCCCATTTTTACCCGTGTGGACAGCCACCTTCTTCTCCTCCTTCACCTCCCTCCTCATCCCAGTGGTTCCCCTGGGCATCCAAGACCACAGAGCAATTCTTTACTACTCCCTCTACCCTCTGGACACTGCTGGACACTAGAGGACACGGCCTGGAAAGCATAGACACGACCATGCCGGCCAAAGACGTGCTATGGAGCGCGCTACAGTGCGCTCCCACACTGTAGCCGCCCCCAATCGGCTGCTTCCGACAACCTTGGGTAGAGAGAGCGTGTCCCCCGATGTGCCCTCGACGTCCACGACCTGCAGGATGGTCGGCCCTATCCTCCCCGACCCTCCTCCTCTCTCTCCATGAGCTCGTCGTGCGTGCCCTGGACCGTGCTCACGGTGCACCGCAGCGGCCCCTATAAGAGGCCTCCCCCCCGAGCACCTCTTGCCGCTGCTGGATCCTCCTCTTCTCCGCGCACCTCCCAGACATCCCCAACCTCCCTCCCGTGGCCTCCTACCTCCTCCATGGCCGGAGTGCCGCCGCCGGCCACCGCTCAGATTCGCGTCGTGGGAAGCCCTCCCTCCTCTTTGCTCCAGAGCAACGCCCGGACCTCCGCCAGTACTCCCCGCACATTCTCCTCTCCTCCCCGTTCTTGTCTTGCCGTGCCCAACCGTCGCCCGAAGCCCCGCCCGCCGGCGTCGAAGCCACTAACGGCTCGGCCATCCCCAGCCAGCGTGAGGCCCCTGGATGGACTCGGCTCGGTCCCCCGGAGCCGATGGTGTGCTGGAAGCCGCCGGGGAAGAACGGGATCGCCGGGGAACGGCGCCGGCGTCGCCCCTGCCTTCTCCTCTGCGTCGGGCGGGGGGAGGACGACGAACCCGACAGGTGGGCCCCGCCTGTAAGCGCCACCGGCCCGGTGCAAGCAGCTGACGGGTGGCCCCTCCCCGATAAGTGGAGGCGCACTTCGGTGGCTGCGCTTTCCTGTGGTGGTGGCGCCCCCCGCAACTACGCCTTCTGCGTCACCACCTCCATCCCGCCGCTGATCCACTGGGCTGAGCCCAGTGGGCGTTAGTTAGCTGGGCCTCGCCCACAGCACTGTATAAGGTTAAACCCTTATTCTTTTCTTTTTCTTTATTCTGCCAACTTCAAAAATGCCTAGAATATTCATATGAACTCCAAATTGCATGATTCAAATTTCTGGTAGCTTCTAAAATCATGCCCTATCACATGGTGCAACATGCACATTATTCCAGAAACATTTCTTTCTCAAATATTTATCAAATGCCCATTTTCCACTTTCTGTGATTAATTTAGAAAATCACAGGGAGCTCAATCTTGATCCAAATGCAGTGATTCAAGTTCCTAGATGCTTGTCATGTCCAAACTTAGTTTTGGAACATTTTTAATAATAGTTTCTGTACCCCACCAAATAATGAGCCATTTCTTCCTATTTATCAGCTTTGGGAAATCCTAGGAAATTCATTTCAATTCCAAATCCATTGAAACCAACTCCTAAATGCTTCTAAAATCATGACTTGATGATGGGTACCTTTGCTCATCATTCAAGGAATTATTTCTGTATACTTCTTCCAAATCCATAAACCCTTTGGTTCCATCATATTGAAATGTTCCCAACTACCTATTGATCCAACACCTATGAAACCACCTTGGTCATTTCTAATATGACCAGAGGTATCCTAGAAAAGTCCAACTCCTATTTTTAGAGCACTTTTATTTTTGCTTTTGATTGTGTTGCTTATTATGATTGTTTCCATCGTTAGTTGACGTAATAAACGGAGTATTCGGAGATGGACCAGAAGATTTGAATACTCAGACGAATAAGGCAAGCAGCCCTTTGACCATGTTCAAGAAACCCTTTTGTATGCATGTCTCATAGCACCTTATTATTTCAATGCATCGGAACCATGTTGAGGTGGAAACCACTTTGGTTGCTACCAATGTTGCTTACTATTGATACTTGCATCAAACATGACCCTACCTTCCTATGAGGGTTATGTGGGTGGGAGTAGTTAGGTTGCTTTAATAGTGGCTACGCAAATGGGACGGGTATATGCATGGTGACGGAGGAAGGATACTTTCATAAGACTTTTCGAAAACCCCATCGGGTGCCATTTATGCCCGAGGGAGATGGTGAGATGGGTAACCACTTGATGACGAAGTGGTGTACCGAGGAAAGTGTGTGTGTTGTTTTGAAAACGGATTGGTTTAAGTTGCAACCGTTATTCCAACCTTACATGCGCAACCACTCTACCCTTATATGGGAAAGGGCATTATTGATTACCTAGGCCGATACTAGCATGGTGCCCGTATTACTAGTGACGGGAGTGACATGAGGTCACTCTCGGGACGGGGTCGTGCTTGGATAGGCGGCCATGACTGTTTTCATAGGGCACCGGACACACCGTTGGTACCCCGTTCTTGTGATATGTGATGAAAACGGAGCGAGTCTCCACAAACCTTGAGATGTGAAATGGTTGGCACGGGGCTGTTACCAATCGAGTGGACTCTATGTTAGTGTCGTCTAGGGAAAGATAGTGGGTAAAGTGTGCAACCTCTGCAGAGTGTAAAACTATTCGAATAGCCATGTCCACGGTCATGGACAGTTGGGTAACCGCTCTTGGGCTACGTCCAATGTTTGCGAAACCTGGTGTGTGTGTGAGGAAACAAAATGGTTCGGAGATACTGATGATGTGATTGTGAGGAAGTCACAATGAGCTTGTGCATGAGATGATTACAACTCTTCCTTGGAAATGATGTCTGTGACCTCCTGATACTTGTTACAGACACATGCATATCCTTGTTATATGTCGATCATACTTGCATATGAAAAACTAGCTTTCCGCAAAACTGCCAACCTAGCAGTAGAGCCTTGCACAATTTATTCTGTTATCACACTTGGGTTGCTTGCGAGTACATTCAATGTACTCATTGGCTTGCCACTGGTTATTTTATTGGCCAGGCAGGAGAGAACAGGTTATGATGAAGATTTCTTGGTGACGAGCATGCGAGCTAGGACGCTTCCCAGTCAGAATGCCTGTAGGTTTAAGGCAGATGGCATGGGTCCCAGTTGTCTTTGAAGATTTTCCGCTGCGATGATATACTCAAGACTTGACCATTATGGTCCTATTTGTGTAACACGGTATGTATGGATGTAAGACTCTTGTTATTCAGCTTCTGTGTGTTCAGTGAGCATTGATCTCTGGTATCACTGTACACGTGCATTCGGTGATCATGACTTACGAGTCGGGGTCCCCACACCTATGATGACCAGGCTATAGGTTATGCAAAATCATGACATGCATCGCTAATAGAGTAATCCTATCACTACCGTTGTTGTCTCGGCAACCACCGGTGGATCAGAACCTCGCCAATTGGTCCGCCTCAGTATAGTGAGCAGGAAAACGGTTCTCTTCATCCCCCGCTCTTGGTGTCGATGTTTTCATCAACGAAATCGACATGTTGGACATCTATTATTCCTTGTTATTGTCATTGCATATGGATTGCCTACCTGGTACCCTCGACGCCCCAGAAGGCACAAGGGATCGTCATGATTAAAGAGACAAGAGAAGACAAGTCAACGCCAGCTACAAGGAGGCACCTTCACCACCTCACCTCATCAGGCGAGAAGTTGTTGAAGATTCTTCAGGCTCAACCCGGATCATTCATCAAGCAACTACAAGGGGCATAGCAACACCCGAGGAAGTTCAGAAGACAGCACGAGGCACGAGTCATGACACTGAGTCCGAGAACCCCTAGGGTAGGATGAGTCGTGTACCCCCTATGCGCAGTCGAGTCCATATGATGGTTCGAATAGAACCCTGATTGTGTGTTGTTTGCTTTTATTCGTTTGTGTTTTGATATAAGTCGCGCTTTTTCCCCAGGCAACAAGTGCATGGCTATATCACCTTCCTTGCCTTGTTTCTTTTGTTTCGACCTTTTTGCACCTGTTTGTTGCACCTGCACTATAGAACCCCCTTTAGGCATTTCCCTCCTCTACGCTGCTTCTTCCCTCTATTCTCTCTCTCCCCAATTGAAGACCCACAAGACAAGATGCACCAAGGATTCTACCTCGGCAGCCAACTGGCACCGAAGACTTCTGCTACAACCTCCACGATCTATTGCAACCTCGTAGAGTTATGTTTAACCTTCCAGACCAGTAACCCCATTCCTAGACCCTTTGAGACTTCCCGAGACACTCCGGCACGAATCCTTAACCATGTGCCTAACCCGTGGTAAGGCGAGAGAACCTGTTAAGCCTTTGTAACCATGCACAACACTGGGTTCGTAAAGGAGCTAGTGGACATGATGAGTGAGCACATATTCCATCCTAATATAGCACGAGGTCTGACGATGCCATAGATAGACCAGTTCGAGGATATTGAACAGATGACTTGGTGGTTTATATCAGTGACTTCGAGGAACTATCTGAGACCTTGATGGATTGTGAGGTTTTCATGTTGGTAGGATCATGACTTTGGGGAAGCATGTAGGAGTTCCCGTTGGACATGAGATTTGGATTTATGTAGGTGATTCTGGTTGGTATAGATGCTGGATATGTCTGCATGGTTCGGAGTGAATTGGATTTAGACCGATGATCTTGATTATGATATCATGCTTCTCGGTGGACAATAACCTAGGGGATTGGACTAATTGTCGGAGTTGATTTAGGGACCTATTTAATCATGATCATGGAGTTTACTTGACCCGGATGATGGGAATTTGGTGGACTTACTATCATTATGCAAAGTCCTCCCCAATATTTGGATATCATAGGGACTCGAGATCTTGCGAAACACCGTAGACATCGGATTTGTAGAATTGTTGGATTATGTGGTGATTGATGGGATTAGCGGGCTATTGGAGTTGATCTATAGGAAGGAAACAAAATCTTGGAGTGGCATATGACGTGTTTCCTTAGATTGGTGATGCATTATCGTGAGCCTTGCAAGAATAGGTTGAGTGCTTGGATTATGGAGTTTAATTTAAGCTCAACAACATGTATGATCTACCTTTGGATTTTAGAGCTAGGCATACGTATGGATTTGGGGATCGTGGACAAGTATAATTTTGTTAGACCGTCTCTTGAGAATCATGATGATGTGTATGGCATGAGTGGTGATTGAAGTTGGTCTATGCGAGAAGATGCTTTTTCGATCGGAGTACTAGATAGAGCTATTGGCATCTCAGAAACCGTGCTTAAGGATAAGATGATAAAAGTTCACTCATGCACTAGAATCCTTGAAACCCTTAAGCCCCACCAAGCCACAACCTGATCAGATTCTGACCACGGGCCTTCGCTCTGAGTCAGGAAGGCCGCTGCAAATACTCAACCGAGACCACCACCAATACCTCAGCTTACCTTGCGTACCCCTTAGACCTCATGGAGTAAGTGGACAAGATGGGTAACATCATTATTTGATGGCCTACTTGTCTGCCCGAAGACAAAGAAGAGACGGACAGCTGGATGGAAGACATTTGAAGGCCGCCCTGTCAAGAAGGAAGATCTACACCGACCACCGTCATCAAGAAGTAAACTTCCGCGTCGAAGACCGGGCGTATCTGCAAACCACTCCTCCCGGAGGAACCGAGCAATTCCGTGTCGAAGGAACGCTCACACCAAGTTGTATCAAGACTTGAAGGCACGATTCTCGTGGCACAGGATGAAAGAGAGATTGCAACCTATGTTATGTGTGCCAAAGGGTCAAGGCTGGATATCAGCGACCCACCGGATTGCTTCAACCACTCAAGGTTCCTGAGTGGAAGTGGGATAAAGTCGGAATGGACTTCGTCACTAGATTACCAAGGTCGGATAAGAGGACATGGCTCTATCTGGGTCATAGTCGATCATTTGACCAAGGTGGCCCATTTCATTCCTGTCAAGACCACTTATGATGGCAACCGGCTGGCAGCTCTCTACATCGACCGAATCGTAAGTCTTCACGGTATTCCCAAGGAGATTGTGTCAGATCGAGGAACCCAGTTCACCTCAAGGTTCTGGAAGAAATTCTGAGAAGCCTTGGGAACCAAGTTATCTTTCAGCACGGCTTTCCACCCACAGACCGGAGGTCAGACTGAGCGAGTCAATCAGATTCTCGAAGTCATGACTCCGAGCCTGTGTCTTGGCATATGGAGCCAAGTGGGAGGATTGTCTCCCTTTTTGACGAGTTCTCCTATAACAACAGTTACCAGTCGAGCCTTCTGATGGCACCATTTGAGGTGTTGTACGGGCACAGATGTCGCACACCCCTCAACTGGTCAGAGACTGGAGAAGGGCTAGTCTTTGAACCGGATATTCTCCGTGCAGCGGAAGAGCCAGTCCAACTAGTCAGAGAACGTTTGAAGGAAGCCAAGTCAAGGCAAAAGAGCTATGCTGACACTCACCGTCGGGACAAGAGTTTCCATATCAGGGACCACGTGTACTTGCGGGTAACTCCTCTGAAGGGAACCAAGCGTTTCCACGTCAAGGGGAAGCTCGCACCAAGGTTCATTGGACCCTTTGATATCACTGCAAGTCATGTGGTAGACGGCTCCCCAGCTAGATCTACCACCTGAGATACTCTCCGTGCACCAAATCTTCCACGAGCCCCCACTCTGGAAGTACTTCTTACCTCCTAGCTAGCTCGATGCCCGCAAGGACATCGATCACCGAGCCTTTGACAGCTAATGATGCGGAGCATCCTATGGACATCACCATGTCAAGAGTCTACTTGGTAAGTGACACGTGTGACCTCTACTTCTCATACAAAAAGGTGAATCATCTCCTTTACACGTGTCCACTTGACCCCTTCGAGGATGGTATACTACTTGACACTCCACTCGTGTGCATGCATAGGTATTGTCGGAGCTTCACGGATGACGAGGAGGAGTGCAAGCGCCAAGGATCACCTACACCATCCGCGAGGGAAGCGTGGAAGAGAAGACGGAAGAAACGGAGCTGCTGCAAGCTACAGGCTCCGGACGACCGGCGTTTACCGCACGTCCGACGCGTCCCAGGCGACCGGACGACCGGAGGCCACCGGACGTCCGTGACATCGGCAACAGAACCAAAATAGCGGAAGTCCGAGAGCTACCGGACGTCCGGTCCCTCCCGAGCCACCGGACGTCCGGTGCCCAGCGGACGTCCGCTCCTTGCCTGTGCGCAGCCGCGGGCCTTTTGGCCATGTACCCCTTTCGCCCCTCACTTACCCCTTCGTGGCCCTAGACTATATATACTCCTCCACCTCCACCATTTTAGGGTTAGCAATGATTTAGCTCATTTGTGAGATAGAGCTTTGCTCATCCATCCCGGATCTACTCCACGAGAGAGACAGCGGCCCCTCTACGGAGAAGATCCACCTTGGATTCAAGACCCCTAAACGGGAAGATCCTTCACGGATTCAAGACCTCCTCTTGGAGATGAACTCTACCCATGTATCTTTCCCTTTGTTGATCATGTATCTTGTGATCTTGTGAGTTTGATTGTCTAGTGGATGTGTGATTGGACTTGTTCTTGAGTGTTTCCCTCGTGATTCCCCTTTGTGTTCTTCGTGTTCATCGTGGGATCCCCTCCATTTCGTGAAAGATCGGCCATCTAGGGTTCCACCCTACATCATTATGGTATCAAGAGCCACGGTTTCTCACGAATTTGGAGCCCCCTCCACCGTTTTCTAGCGTTCTTTTGTGTGATTTCGTCCTAAAATTCGAAAATCCCCACCAAAAATAGCCCCAAAAATTTTTGTGATCTATTGGTTTGATGATATTTTGTTGATTTTGATACATGGATTTTCTTGGTTTCAAGTGGATCTAGCACTTCCCCAAGTTTCTCCATCTTTCATCCACGAAATCTCATCAATTTTGACCCCAAAATCATCAAATTCCGCCCAAAATCGTGTCTCGGATCTCAAATCTCGCGTTGACCCCGACCCACTGGACGACCGGCGTTTTACCGGACGTCCGGACCCTCACGAAGCACCGGACGTCCGGAACTCACCGGACGACCGGAACCACCTATACAGAAGAAATTACCGAATTTCCGGTCTTTTCCGGACGTCCGGTACACCCAGTTTTTGAATTCGGCTGATTTTTGTTTTGTCCATAACTAATTCATACGAACTCCGATTTGGACGTTCTTTAGCTCGTTTCAAAGCTCTTGACATTCCCCATACCAGAAAAATACAACCATATTCATTTGACTCCATCATATTTTGTGGATTTTGGCATCTTTGCCTAGGGCCTCCACCACATCATCCGCTATACCACCACCGACTTCCGCAACCTAACTATTTTGTTCCCCATAGCATTTGTGGTTGCTTGAGTGGTGATTTGAGTCTCCTAAGGTGTTTAGGATACTTAGGGACCGTTGCTTCTTCATCAACCACCTCCACCACTTCCGCATAGCCTAGTCCACCATACATAGCCAACCCAACTTAACCAAATTTTGTTCGAGCTTGTTTGAGTTGTGGCTTGTGTCTTCTAAGGTGTTTCGGCTACTTAGGGACCGTGAATTCAACTCCGACATCATGTATAGCCCATCTTTCCACTTCCGCAACCACCACGGCATTGCCGCTACCACCATTTGACATTTGTCCTTGAGATTTTGAGTTGTGGTTTTTCCGTTTCCTAAGGTGTTTTGGCTAATTAGGAACGGGTCTACATCAAGAGTACCACCTCTCATCATCAACACGGACGGTAACTTCGACGACATCATTGTATATTCCCTTTGCAATTGCATTGTTACCCCCTAGCCCATTTTGCGTCACTTGCCTATCGAGACTAGCCTTTGAGTATTGCCGGCAACGTTACTTGTGCACATTAATGATCATCAATCCACTCTTCCATTGCATATATACCATATCATATTGGTATCATCTTATCATCCCTTGTGTCACAAGATTGTTCTCGCATATACACAATTGCTATCTTGGTTTGTGCATCGTGGCCATATACAAAAAAGAAAAGAATAAGCTTTTAAGCAAAAGAGCCACAAAGAAGCTTGTAAGCAAGAGCCATAGCATCACAAAATATCATATTATACTTGATCATCTTGGATCATCTTGTGCTAAAAGCACCGGAACATCATACACAAATAGCATACTTGAGATAGAAAGTTCATACATTTGCATCTTATAGGTTTTGCACAAGTGTCGTATCTGCCTATAGAGCAATCGTGCTAGCGTCTCTCTTGAGTTGTGCAACACGAGCGTTTTCCGTGGACTCCACATTTTGTGCTCATTCCTTGGTTGCACGACCCCATCTATCTATCCATGTGTGTGTTTCCGTGTGCCACATATTGCTATTGGTCTACTTGTTTCATTTGCAAATTTGTGAATCTCTTTCAACATTATTGACTCTTTCTAACATTTTGCATCAAATTTTTGTGCCACTATCCTCACCGAGCCACTCGAAAAGCTTTACTTGATAGGTGTGAGTGAACAAGTCCGGTACCAATTCCACTATTCTTTCATTTCACATTGAGTGAAACGGGATACATCCTCAACGTTGGGAAAAGGTAACTTGTTATTGTTTATCTCATCTCCTACTCACCTTTGCTCGAGTCTTGTGATGGATAGGTAAAGCATTTCATCTTCGGTCTACAACAACAATGACGAGTTCGATGCCATGACGAACAACTTGTGTGCCAACATGGATGCTCAAATGAAGGAGCTCAAAGCCCTCCTCAAAAACCGCAAGAGGTCTCCCTCATCTTCGAGAAGACGCTCAAGTGCACATCCTTCCGAGCTACCATCTCCGGCAAGATCTCATCGGCATCGACACCATCAACGACAAGAACGTGAAGGTCAAGAGCTCAACACCAACCACCGCTCAACGACTTCACCGTACACCTTGGCATCTTCGCCAAGCGACTTCAAGGCATCTTCGCCTTTGGACATACGGCATCTTCGCCAACAAGCACCCCAAGATTATGCTCAAGAGAAGCTCCCCAAGCTCAAGTCCGCGACTACCATGAGCTACTACGACCTCGACAACGACCACGAGATTCCTTTCTATGGGACTCAAGACCCCGAGGAGTATCTCGAGTGGGAGCGCAAGATGGACGACTACCTCAAGCTACATCAAGTTCCCTACGAAGATCAAGTGAAGTGCGCCACAAGAAACTTCCACGACAACGCGTCAACATGGTGGCTTCACATACCTTCGACGAGCTTCAACGTGAATTGGCCCAAGATGAAGAAAGCTATGAGAAGAGAGTTCGTGCCTCCCACCTACACGGAACAACTTCTACGCCAATTGGAGAACACCATTCAAGGATCCAAGTCCATCGACAAGTACTTCAAGAAGATGAAGAATACCTTGCGACGTGCCGGCGTGGACGACCCCATTTCAATGAAGCTCCACTTCATGATGGGATTGCACAATGACGTCTACAAGACTATCTTCTTCGAGAACTACAAGTCCCTCGACGACAACTACATTGGTGCTCTCAAGGCGGAACAAGAACTTATGAAGGCCAAGGCTTCTCCACCGCAAGCAAACTTCTCGAAGACCAAGCTCCAAGACAACAAGCATGAGGGTAGTACCACCACGATGTCCAAGCCCAACGAGCTCCAAGACGACGTTCCAAAGTTTGACTTCATCGCCATCCCTCTTTGTGGCATTCATGATGCCGAGTCTACTTCGACTCTTTTTCAAGACGATGCGACAACGACTACGACTACGGAGCCATTCGAGTACCAAGCTTTGAAGGCGAACGACATGGTGACGAGCAAGGATGATGCTTCCATCTTAGGAGGCGAGAGTGATGATGTGCCATCTTCGTCCTTCATCCACGACGACGATGAGGAGATGGTTGAGCATGGGATTTTCCCTTCGACCACGGCGACGTATGATGACTTGAGTGACTTGTGCCACCATATTGAGAGTGAGAGCGAGTTCACCACTAGCCCCATATATGATGAGCTGCCCCAATTCCCATGTGAGGAGAGCCACAACCCCCACCACTTGAGTGAGATGAGTGACTCCATCATATGTGAGCTTGAGTGCACCTACCTTGAGGGAGTGAGTGAGCCACCACATAGAGAGAGTGAGATAGTTGATACGGCTTGTGAGGCCAATTTCAACACTAACGACTTAACCTCTACCTCTATTGTGCCTTCTCATTTGGTGCTAGGTCCCACATATGATGACGCACCGATTCTCGACGACTTCGTCCTTCCATTGGACAAGACGATGGCCATGGTGGAATATTATGCACCCCCCACATGGTTCCATCAAGATGAAGATGATGACCACCATTTGGTCTTTCCCACCTCACCTACACCACATGAGTGGAATGAGAAATGTAACAAGGGTGAAGGTGATGATCTCGTCCCACTAGTGGACATTCTTGACATCGATTGCTTGCATGATGTTGATCAACCTATTGCCATGCTTCATTCTAGTATGATTTCCCCATGCGATGATTTACCCATTTATGATGAGTTTGATGATTGTCATGTGGAGTCTATTAGTTGTGATGCCATGTTGCATAGGATTTCATGTGATAATTCTCTCGGTCACATCATGTTTGACAATCCGCTTGACTTGTCATATGCTATGCATGAGATCAATCATATGTCATATTTGCAATCTCTTCATAGTAACTATGCATATGCCATTAAGATAAACCCAATTTGCACATATGGCATAGATGACAAGCCCATGGTTATTGGCATTTGTTTTTCTTGTGATGATATTGACATGCTTCCTTTGCATCATATCCATCATATGCCATGCCATGAACACCTAGCTTCGGATATGCATTGTTTTGGATGTTGTCCATTTTCTCCATATGATGTTTCCGATATTGCTCATGAGGAGACACCCATAGTTTCCTCATACAATTTAGGAGATTTTGGTCCATCCCATCCATTGCATGATCCCCATACTTGCACTAATTTGTGTCCCCATCGTAATATACATGACAATTATTCTTTCATGATGGATGACATATTTCTCTATCGTGCCTCAAATATATTTGAGCGATGCCTATCTTGTGCTAACTTTAACGTGCACATACACATCATGATGAATGATGTGTACATTTACCACGCACACAATTTCTTTGGTTTGTGTCTCTTTTGTGTAGGTCCCCATACTTACTCGTCAACCTCGCAAGAGCACGAGTTGACGAAACGAGCTCTAGAGAGCAACGACGACTTGGGAGTCCATGGATTATCCTTCCAACCGCTCCCTTCACGCAAAGACTTCGCGCATCTCTTCTACATGGCACTCACATGGTTATGGGTTATTGTCCATTATATCTCTTATGCACATCTTGACATGTTCACTTTGCATGATATGCTCATTTATATGCCTTTTCCATGCATTTGTGACCCATGCTTTGCATTACACATGATGATTGATTCTCATACTTGTATGTGTATTTGCAAGCTTGGTGGAGATATGACTTGTTATTGTCATGATTCCTTTGCACACCATGCCTATTATGATGCTTTGACCTTGATTTGTGATCGTGCTTGCGATATGTCATGTGCATTGCCTATATCCACTATTTGCTCACATGACATGATTGCCATGCCTTCTCCTAGTGTGTTGCATCTTCGCTCCACTAGTTTGCACAACTTGATCACCATGCTTGCTTATGTTGCATCACCGATGATTCATACTTGCTCCTTTCATGCGGTTGATGACAACCATTGCCATGCTTTGCACATGATTGATATTTCTTGTTGTCATATTTCTCCACGTGTTGCCTCTCTCATGCTACCATGTATTGAGCGCAACCATGATTTTAGTCTTGCCAATGAGATTGCCCCCATAGCATTCTCGCATTTATTTGGAGATTATGACATCATTCTTGTGAATCATGCTTGTTTTACCTCCTTGCACCATATGCCTAGTGCCATGAATATAGCTATTGTTGCATCATATTATTCATGCACTTTTGCTCCTAATGGTTATGTGCAAGAGAAGAGAACCATCATGATGGATGATGTGTTTATCTACCATGCACATACGTTCTTCCTTTTGTTGTGTGCATGTGTAGGATACTTGGAATATGTGTCGACTTCCACTTCACGTGAGTTGACCATTCGAGCTCTTGAGAGCGAACCACTTTCTACCACGACGCTTCTACATCGCACTTGCTTGTGCTTCGGCATTGTGAAGAATGCACAAGGACATGCTTTCAAGGTGATATCCTTCTCTTTCGAGAACACAAAAACCATGAACATGAATATTCTGGATCATACTACATGTGTTGCTTGCACCATGAGACTTATTTGTCATCTTGGACCCCTTGATCGCGCACATGTTAGTGATATTGCTTTCTTTCATGATAGCCACATTGCCATGCCTCATGTTATATATGCCTTGTGTGTTGCATCTGACTTGTGGATTACTTGCTCCTATCATGTGCTTGGTTGCAACAATATCATCTCTTCACATATGCCATGTCCCATTGCTTGTCACATGATTGACTTGTTTGCCTCACACATGATGAACAATTGCTATTTCTATTGTGTTGAGTGCCACTCGATTTTCACTACACCCTATGCACATTATGCTTGGATTGTCTTGCACTTGACCTTTGTGTTTAGACACTTCATTTTCTTTGGTGTTGTGAATGATTCGTATGCCTACCATAGACCTTTCATTGAGCGCTTTATGCATGCTTGCTATGACTTTGAGGTAGATGCTTATTCTCTTAACACACATATGTGCATCTCTACCTCACATTTACATGCTTGTTTCCATGATGACCTTGATTGTGCTCAATTGATGTGCTTAAATGCCATGCCACAACCCTTTGTCACACCCTATGCTATGCTTGATGACAACACTTGTTGGGTGAATCACCTCTTGAATGCTTGGTTTTGCACTAATGCTAACCACATTTGTTTTTCCAAGTGTTTGTTGTCTTTGCTCCTTTTGAAGGAATCACTAGATGGTGCGACATTGGAGAACGCCCATGTTGAGCTTCAAGATGATGAGTACTTTGTGATCGTCCACTTCTACACGGCGACGCCATCTCTTTCCCATGGTGATTTGGTTTTCGATCCGAGGTCGGATCTTTCCCAAGGGAGAGGGGATGATGCGGAGCATCCTATGGACATCACCATGTCAAGAGTCTACTTGGTAAGTGACACGTGTGACCTCTACTTCTCATACACAAAGGTGAATCATCTCCTTTACACGTGTCCACTTGACCCCTTCGAGGATGGTATACTACTTGACACTCCACTCGTGTGCATGCATAGGTATTGTCGGAGCTTCACGGATGACGAGGAGGAGTGCAAGCGCCAAGGATCACCTACACCATCCGCGAGGGAAGCGTGGAAGAGAAGACGGAAGAAACGGAGCTGCTGCAAGCTACAGGCTCCGGACGACCGGCGTTTACCGGACGTCCGACGCGTCCCATGCAACCGGACGACCGGAGGCCACCGGACGTCCGTGACATCGGCAACAGAACCAAAATAGCAGAAGTCCGAGAGCTACCAGACGTCCGGTCCCTCCCGAGCCACCGGACGTCCGGTGCCCAGCCGACGTCCGCTCCTTGCCTGTGCGCAGCCGCGGGCCTTTTGGCCATGTACCCCTTCGTGGCCCTAGACTATATATACTCCTCCACCTCCACCATTTTAGGGTTAGCAATGATTTAGCTCATTTGTGAGATAGAGCTTTGCTCATCCATCCCGGATCTACTCCACGAGAGAGACAGCGGCCCCTCTACGGAGAAGATCCACCTTGGATTCAAGACCCCTAAACGGGAAGATCCTTCACGGATTCAAGACCTCCTCTTGGAGATGAACTCTACCCATGTATCTTTCCCTTTGTTGATCATGTATCTTGTGATCTTGTGTGTTTGATTGTCTAGTGGATGTGTGATTGGACTTGTTCTTGAGTGTTTCCCTCGTGATTCTCCTTTGTGTTCTTCGTGTTCATCGTGGGATCCCCTCCATTTCGTGAAAGATCGGCCATCTAGGGTTCCACCCTACATCAGCTAACCCAACCTAACCTATGCAAGAGACCCCTCAGCAACCTCCATCAAGGAAGGCATCAAGCAAGAAGCCATACCATCAAGCACTTCAAGATTCCAAGGAGCACCACTCGGAAGCAGAACCAACAAGAAGAAGTGAAGACTACCCCGTATCCAAGACTCCGCCTTTCTTTCCACGCCTAGTCTGGGAATCTCGGGGACGAGATTCTTGTAAGGGGGGTAGGTCTGTCACACCCTGATTTTCATGTCACATTGCTTAAGCTAAATTTCATGTTAAAAATGTGGATTTGCAAAAACTTTTGAGTGTTTTTGACTTTGCTTGATTTGACTTTTGTCTGCTGTTTGCTAGTGCTCTAAAAATCAAATAAATCCTCCAACTCTTATACTTCATCTCCTTGACCCAAAACCTTTTCCCAATGATCATGCCATGTGTATAGACCAGTATAGAATTTTCTTATAAAAATATTTTGGCCAAATGGTATTTTCTAAAATTAGTTTTCCAAAAACCCCTGAATTGAGGTTTGCACTGCAAGTACCTTATTTAGGGTGTGAAAAATCTTTCAAAAAGTATATTTGAATCCTATTAGGTATAGGACTCCCAGAAACCACAAAATTATAATTTTAAATGTTATTTTTATATTTTATTTAAAAGCTTTTTCTTAAGGCCAGAAATGGTCTTTAATAGGGAAAAATTATTTAATCATTTCAAAAATATTTGCCAAAATTCAGGGAGACTCATAGGACATATATTGTCCATATATAAGAGTTTCAACACATGGTCATGTTCAAAATATTGGGCAAATCCTTCCAAAACCCTTTCTGGATATTTCAAGCTTTTGAAATATTTACAATGGGAATATTCTCCAAAAATTCCAGGAAAGTTATATCATGTCATTTATGACATATTTGATGATCTTGCCAAGTCCCATGCCTTGGGAAGCAAGAAAACATCCTCAAACCCCTTCATAACCATTCTGTCCATATTTGAAGTTTGAGCAACTTTACATTGCCAAACTTGTCCCACTGCTCTCAAATTTGGTGCACATGCTAGAATGGCCTAATAAGGCATCTAGACGAAATGGCACAAGATTTGGAATAGAGCAACTTGATCAGATCACCTCAAAACCCTTTCTGTTCAAATGCAAATTTGAACAACTTTACATTACCAACTTTTTATCTGGAGCTTCAAACTTTGTGGGCATGATCAATACCCCAAATGATGATGCTACACCAAGTGGTGCATCTAGGGGAGATGATTAGCTTGACTCAAACAAGATGAAGCTGTTTCTGTTGATTTCTAGGGTTCACCAAAGTTACATTGGCCACTTTGCCCAAATGAGCTCAAATTTGGTGTAGGGGCCTAATTATATGTGACATTTGATCCTGTTAAGTCCCATGCCAATTGGAAGTCATTTGCCTCCCCAAAACCTGATCAAACACCTTCTATCCATGTACGAAAACAAGTGTTTGGACCCCTTTTAATATTTCCCTTTACCTCAATTTCTTACCATAGCCTCCCTTGATCATCTCCTACCCCCAGTAAATTCCCCATGTCCTCAGCTAAATGATTGGGTGGGTAAAAACCCCATTTTTACTCTTGTAGACAGCCACACTCTTCTCCTCTTTCACCTCTCTCCTCACTCCAGTGGCCTCCAGGGCATCCCAGGCCGTCTGGGCAATTGTTTACTACTCCCTCTACCCTCTGGACACGGCTGGACACAAGAGGACACGCCAATGACACCGTGTGCATGTCATGGCATGCAAAGTTCGCGCTCTGGAGCACGCTACAGTGCCCTGGCGCACTGTAGCTACCTCCAATCAAGGGCGCCCGACAGCCTTGGGCTTCCCCCTCGTGTCCCCCGAGGCGGCCTCGACGTCCGCAGCACGCCGGGCGGTCGGACCCCTCCTCTCTCCTCCTCCCTCACCCCTGCCCGCACGCGCACCGGCCAACCCTGAGCACCAGTGAGCGACCTCGCACGCGCGGCCTCTCTGGTGCCTCCCCGCTCCTCCTCTCTCTTCCTCTAAGCGTGGACCAGCCCCACAAACGCCCTAGACATGCCCACTGCTTCCCCTGTGGCCTGCAACGACAGGAACGACCTCGCCGACGCATGCATCATCGGTGGACCGGCGCTCACCTATTTATAGGCCGCCCCCGAGCCCCCTTGCACCTCCTTTAGCTCTTTCCTTCCCTCCTACGCCTCCCGGGCCAACTCGTTGCTCCCCCCCGTGCCCTATGGCCTCCCTTCTGGTCGGAGTTCCGCCGCCGGCCTCCGCTCGAATCCTCCCCATCCCGAGCTCACCTCCCTCCCTTTCCTCCACCAGAAGAGATGCGAGGGTACGGTGACCCTTTCCCCTACTTCTCCCAGACCACCGGGGCACCACATTTCCCAGCTGCTCGTCGCCCGAACGGGCATCCGCCGAGGCAGTGCCGAGCGCACCTCGGTCGTCCCCTGCCGGCCCTGCCGATCTCCCCCGATGCGCCGCATTCTAGTGGCCCCTCCGGTGGCCACCGCTTGGCCGGAGGTGGCCTGAGCCGCCGGGGGGCAGGGCAGCAACCTCCCGCCGACGAGGCCCCTGCCTCTTCTGTCGCGGGCGGGAGGAAGAAGAAGGCCTGCTGAAGGGGCCCGCTCGTCGGTGACCCAGCGGGGCGGGCCCAGCAGTTTAAGTGGAGACGGGCCGGGCAGGAGCCGTGTTCCCCAGGCGGAAGCACACTTCGGGGATTACGCCTTCGGCGTCGCCACCTTCGCCCGCGCAGCCGAGCCGCTGGGCCGGCCCGCGAGCTATCCCTCGCCCTGCGCACTGTATAAGGTTGAACCGTTATTCCTTTTCTTTTTCTTTATTCTGTCAACTTAAGAAATGCCTAGATAATTCAAATGAACTCCAAATTGCATGATTCAAATTTCCTATGGCTCCATAAATCATGCTCTATCACATGGTGCAACATGCACATTATTCCAGAGACTTTTCCTACACAAATATTTATCAAATGCCCATATTCCACTTTCTGTGATTAACTTTAGAAAATCACAAAGAGCTCAATCTTGATCCAAATGCAGTGATTTAAGTTCCTAGATGCTTGTCATGTCCAAACTTAGTTTTGGAACATCTTTAATAATAGTTTTTGTACCCCACCAAATATTGAGCCATTTCTTCATATTTATCAGCTTTGCAAAATCCTAGGAAATTCATTTGAATTCCAAATCCAGTGAAACCAACTCCTAAATGCTTCTAAAATCATGACTTGATGATGGGTACCTTTGCTCATCATTCAAGGAAATATTTCTGTATACTTCTTCCAAATCCATAAAACCCTTGATTCCATCATAATGAAATGTTCCAAACTACCTATTGATCCAACACCTATGAAACCACCTTGGTTATTTTTCATATGACCAGAGGTATCCTAGAAAAGTCCAACTCCTATTTTTAGAGCACTTTTATTTTTGCTTTTGATTGTGTTGCTTATTATGATTGTTTCCATCGTTAGTTGACGTAATAAACAGAGTATTCGGAGGTGGACCAGAAGATTTGAAGACTCAGAAGAATAAGGCAAGCAGCCCTTTGACCATGCTCAAGAAACCTTTTTATGCATGTCTCATAGCACCTTATTATTCAATGCATCGGAATCATGTTGAGATGGAAACCACTTTGGTTGCTACCCCTGTTACTTTACTGTTGAAACTTGCATCAAACATGACCCTACCTTCCTATGAGGGTTATGTGGGTGGGAGTAGATAGATGTATGCTATAGTAGTTGGCTACGCAAAATGGGTCGGGGTTATGCATTGAGTGAAACAAGTGTGGTCTGACATACTTGCAAATGACCCAGTGGGTGCCACTAATGCCCCTGGGAGTTGATGAGGACTAGGGCATTACTTGGTGAAGAAGCAGTGTGCCGAGGCTTGTTGAGAGTGTTGTTTACATAGATGGATTAGATTTATGTGTGACTACCGTCCCAACCAAACATGCGCAACCACTCTACCCTTATATGGGAAAGGGCATTATTGATTACCTAGGTCGATACTAGCATGGTGCCTGCATTACTAGTGACGGGGGTGACATGAGGTCACTCTCGAGACGGGGTCGCGCTTGGATAGGCGGCCATGACTGTCTTTACAGGGCACCGGACACACCGTTGGTACCCCGTGCTTGTGATCTGTGATGAATACGGAGCGAGTCTCCACAAACCCTGAGATGTGAAATGTTTGGCACGGGTCTTCTACCAATCGAGTGGACTCTATGTTAGTGTCGTCTAGGGAAAGATAGTGATCGGGTGCTTACCCCGGGTACTTGAGGTACCGCGGGTCGTGGATGACACGGAAGTTCCCCGGATCTTGTGGGTAAAGTGTGCAACCTCTGCAGAGTGTCAAACTATTCGAATAGCCGTGTCCGCGGTCAAGGACAGTTGGGTGGTGCTACTTAGACTATGTCCATAAGTTTCTGGGAAACAACACGATTCTGAGATATTGTTGATGTGATTGTGAGAAAGTCACTATGAGCTTGTGCATGAGTTGATTACAACTCTTTCTCGATATTGATGTCTGTGACCTCCTGATACTTGTTGCAGACACTTGCATATCCATGTTATATGTTGATCATACTTGCATATGAAAAACTAGCTTTCCGCAAAATTGCCAACCTAGCAGTAGAGCCTTGCATAATTTTTCTGTTATCACACTTGGGTTGCTTGCGAGTACATTCAATGTACTCATTGGCTTGCCACTGGTTATTTTATTGGCCAGGCATGAGAGAACAGGTTATGATGAAGATTTCTTGGTGACGAGCATGCGAGCTAGGACGCTTCCCAGTCAAAATGCCTGTAGGGTTAAGGCAGATGGCATGGGTCCCAGTTGTCTTTGAAGATTTCCGCTGCGATGATATACTCAAGACTTGACCATTATGGTCCTATTTGTGTAACACGGTATGTAAGGATGTAAGACTCTCGTTATTCAGCTTCTGTGTGTTCAGTGAGCATTGATCTCTGGGATCACTGTACACGTGCATCCGGTGATCTCGACTTATGAGTCGGGGTCCCCACAACCGCTCTGAGAGCGGTACTACCGCTAGGCAAAAACACACGAGATGATTGAAAACCACAGATGAAATAAATTACATCCGCGGCTACATCCGCAGAGAATACGATAGTAGCAAAACGCGACACGGTACTACCGCTTGGAGTAAGTGGTACTACCGCATAGGATGCGGAAGTAAAAAATTACTTCCGCACCAACTTCTGCACTTAGAATCAGTGCCGGGCCAGATACACGGTACTACTGCTCTGGAGCCGCGGTACTACCGCTGGTGCGGTACTACCGTGTCTCCAGGCGGTACTACCGTGTGGCTGTGCGGTACTACCGCTTTATGGAGCGGTACTACCGCTTGCCAGGCAGATGATTTAGTTAAGAACTCATGGTTTGCATATACGATAATAAACGGTTGGAACTCCAGAGAAGCAAGGGAAAGGTGGTGTGAGAGTAAGATGTGTATGTGTTGGTTCCACCCAAACCTTTCCGAAGCAGACCCCCTCTTAATAGTACGGCTTTCCTATTACTCAAAGCCACCGACAGGGAGCAAAAAGAAAACACCGTCTTCCATCGAATCCGAGGGGCAATCAATCGTCTTGTGCCTAAGTGAGATATACCTGTAGGAGCTTAGAGCACATGATTAGTACGCAAATGCATTGTCATCAATCACCAAAACTACTTAGGGAGAAATATGCCCTTACACAAAGTTTGTTACAATAGTAACGTTTGCAACCACAACAGGCACATCCTCACAAATACCAACAGGTATAGCAGTTGATTTATGAGCCATTTGCAAAGATATTTCAGTAGGTGTCAACTTATTCAAATCAAGTCTACGATATAAAGAGAGAGGCATAACACTAACACCGGCTCCAAGATCACATAAAGCAGTTTTAACATAATTTCTTTTAGTGGAGCACGGTATAGCCGGTACTCCTGGATCTCCTAGTTTCTTTGGTATTCCACCTTTAAAAGTATAATTGGCAAGCATGGTGGAAATTTCAACCTCCGGTATATTTCTTTTATTTGTAATAATATCTTTCATATACTTAGCATAAGGACTTGTTTTAAACATATCAATCAAACGCATATGCAAAAAGATAGGTCTAATCATTTCAGCAAAGTGCTCGAAATCCTCATCATCCTTTTTCTTGGATGGTTTAGGAGGAAAAGGCATGGGTCTCTGAACCCATGGTTCTCTTTCTTTACCGTGCTTCCTAGCAACGAAGTCTCTCTTATCATAACGTTGATTCTTTGATTGTGCGTTATCAAGATCAACAGCAGGTTCAATGTCTACATCATCGTTATTGCTAGGCTGAGCATCAACATGAACATCATCATTAATATTATCACTATGTTCATGTTCATTACTAGATTGTGTTTCAGCATCAGAAATAGAAATATCAGTGGGATTCTCAGGTATGTCAACAACATGTTCATTAGAAGCATGCAAAGTCCTATCATTTTTTCTTTTTCTTCTTCTTAGAAGGACTAGGTGCATCAACATTAGTTCTCTGAGAATCTTACTCAGTTCTCTTAGGGTGGCCCTTAGGATACAGAGGTTCCTGAGTCATTCTACCCCCTCTACTCACAACTCTAATAGTATTATCATTTTTCTTACTATTTAATTTATTGAGCAAATCATTTTGTGCTTTAAGCACTTGTTCTACTTGAGTGGTAACCATAGAATTATGTTTACTAATGAGTTTAAGTTCACCTTTAACTCTAGACATATAATCACTCAAGTGTTCAATCATATAAGCATTACGTTGCAATTGTCTACCAACATAAGCATTGAAGTTTTCTTGTTTAACAATAAAATTGTCAAACTCATCTAAGCATTGGCTAGCAGACTTATAATGAGGAATAGCACCTTCATCAAATCTATAGTTTGAATTTACCTTTACTACCTGTGTCGGGTTATCAAGACCATGTATTTCTTCAATAGGTCGTAAATTCTTAACATCTTCAGCTTCAATACCTTTTTCTTTCATAGATTTCTTTGCTTCTTGCATATCTTCAGGACTGAGAAATAGAATACCCCTTTTCTTCGGAGTTGTCTTAGGAGTTGGTTCAGGAAGTGTCCAATTATTTTCATTACTCAACATATTATTCAATAGCAATTCAGCTTGGTCGACAGTTCTTTCCTTGAAAACACAACCAGCACAACTATCCAGGTGGTCTCTAGAAACATCGGTTAGTCCATTATAAAAGATATCAAGTATTTCATTTTTCATAAGAGGATGATCAGGCAAAGCATTAAGTAATTGGAGAAGCCTCCCCCAAGCTTGTGGGAGACTCTCTTCTTCAATTTGCACAAAATTATATAATTCCCTTAAAGCAGTTTGTTTCTTATGAGCGGAGAAATATTTAGCAGAGAAGTAATAAATCATATCCTGGGGACTACGCACACAACCAGGATAAGGAGAATTAAACCATGTTTTAGCATCACCATTTAATGAGAAAGGAAATAACTTAAGAATATAGTAGTAATTTTTTTTCCTCATTGGTGAATAGGGTGGCTATATCATTCAGTTTAGTAATATGTGCCACAACAGTTTCAGATTCATGGCCATGGAAAGGATCACATTCAACCAAAGTAATTAACTCAAGATCAACAGAGAAATCATAATCCTTATCAGAAATACAGATAGGTGAAGTAGCAAAAGTAGGGTCATATTTCATTCTAGCATTCAAAGACTTTTCTTTCAGCTTAGCTAACAGTTTCTTAAGATCATATCTATCAATGCAAGCTAAAAGATCTCTAGCGGTTTCTTCATCCATAACATAACCCTTAGGCATAACAGGCAATTCATATCTAGGGGGAGAATCTTCATCATCACTTTCATCAATATTATCAGTTTCAATGATTTCATTCTCTCTAGCCCTAGCAATTTGTTCATCAAGAAATTCACCTAGTGGCACAGTATTATAAAGCATAGAAGTAGTTTCATCATAAGTATCATGCATAGCTGAAGTGGCATCATCAAGAACATGTGACATATCAGATTCAATAGCAGGTGTAGGTGTCCCAAATTTACTCATAACAGAGGGTGAATCAAGTGCAGAGCTAGATGGCAGTTCCTTACCTCCCCTAGTAGTTGAGGGATAAATCTTAGTTTTTTCGTCTCACAAGTTCTTCATAGTGATCAACAGATATAAATCCCAAGTGACTCAAAGAATATAGCTATGCTCCCCGGCAACGGCGCCAAAAAATAGTCTTGATAAACCACAAGTATAGGGGATTGCAACAGTTTTCGAGGGTAGAGTATTCAACCCAAATTTATTGATTTGACACAAGGGGATCCAAAGATTACTCTCAAGTATTAGAAGTTGAGTTGTCAATGCTACCACACCTGGAAGACTTAATATCTGCAGCAAAGTAGTATGGAAGTAATGGTAACAGTGGCAAAAGTAACAGTAATAGTTTTGTAGTGATTGTAACAGTGGAAGCGGAAAAGAAACTAAGCAAGGAGCAATATGTGAAAAGCTCATAGGCATTGGATCAGTGATGGACAATTATGTCGGATGCAATTCCTCATGTAATAGTTATAACATAGGGTGACATAGAACTAGCTCCAATTCATCAATGTAATGTCGGCATGTATTCCGAATTTAGTCATACATGCTTATGGAAAAGAACTTGCATGACATCTTTTGTCCTACCCTCCCATGGCAACGGGGTCCTATTGGAAACTAAGGGATCTTAAGGCCTCCTTTTAATAGAGTACCGGACCAAAGCATTAACACTTAGTGAATACATGAACTCCTCAAACTATCACCAAGAGTGATCCCGATTATTGTCACTTCGGGGTTGCCGGATCATAACACATAGTAGGTGACTATTACTTGCAAGATAGGATCAAAACTCACATATATTCATGAAAACATAACAGGTTCAGATCTGAAATCATGGCACTCGGTCCCTAGTGACAAGCATTAAGCATGGCAAAGTCATAGGAACATCAATCTTAAAACATAATGGATACTAGGGATCAAACCCTAATAAAACTAACTCAATTACATGGTAAATCTCATCCAACCCATCACCGTCCAGCAAGTCTACGATGGAATTACTCACCCACGGCGGTGACAATCATGGAATTGGTGATGGATGAAGGTTGATGATGACGACGGCAATGATCTCCACTCTCCGGAGCCCCGAACGGACTCCAGATCAGCCCTCCCGAGAGAGATTAGGGTTTGGCGGCGGCTCCGTATCGTAAAACGTGATGAATCCTTCTCTCTGTTTTTATCTCCCCAAAAGTGAATATATGGAGTTGGGGTCGAGGTCGGTGGAGCCTCAGGGGGCCCACGAGATAGGGGAGCGTGCCCAGGGGGTGGGCCCGCCCCCCACCCTCGTGGATAGGGTGTGGGCCCCTGGTCTTGTTTCTTTCGCTAGTATTTTTTATATATTCCAAAAATATTCTCCGTTAATTTTCAGGTCATTCCGAAAACTTCTATTTCTACACAAAAATAACACCATGGCAATTCTGCTGAAAACAGAGTCACTCCGGGTTAGTTCCATTAAAATCATGCAAGTTAGAGTCCAAAACAAGGGCAAAAGTGTTTGGAAAAGTAGATATGTTGCAGATGTATCACCCGTGCGCATGGGCCACGTCGAAGGCGTATTCAGAGAATACACCTCCAACCGACGCAGCGCACCCTTCGCGCGTGGGGGAGATTTGAACCTAATGGGTGGGCCCTGCCATCAGGATGTGAGGCTAACCGACAGGCCCTACGGCCGTCGTCATCACCCTCGGGCCAGAGAGGGCGCCGATGTGGTCCACGGCGAGGTGATCTGAGGGCACTGACGTGCTCGGGATGGAGTCGCCGTTCGGGTGGAGGTGTATTTTGACGCCGGAGTGCACTGGTTCACCGACGTCGAAGGAGTCGGGCGGTGGCGCTACAAGAGGGGGTCCCTCCGGTCGATTCCGACTGCAATGGATGGGGAAAATAGAGGGAAATTGGTAAAAGAGGTGGAGAGGTTCCAGATCAGGAGGAAAAACTACTGGAGCGGGCATGTACCCGGAGATCGATGGTGATCAAAGTTGCGGAGCTCGAGCTCGATCTAGAGCTTGGGCGGCTCGTAGGACAATTGTGTGCTACAGTGGGATGATTAGCAGTGGGAGAGAGTGACTGGCAATGAGCCAGGGGCTCGGGAAGGCCTTATATAGCCGGCATGAGGCTCAGCATGGATAGAGCTCATGGGTGCCCGCAGGAAAAACTCTGGTGGCCAAGGAGAAGAGCCGGGGCTGCTCTGCTGAGTTTGTGGGGGTGGTGCACGGTGTTGGGGAGGTACAGGAGGAGCAGAACAAGCTTGGGGCAGGACCCGTGCTCGAGCAGAGAGTGGCGGCGTTGGGCGGCGCTCGGGCACGCGCGAGCTGGGGTGAGGGAGAGAGAAGTAGTAAGGGGTTGGCAGTGTGGCGTGTTGCGGATACCGATGCGGTCCTGCTAGCATGAGGGAGAAGCTCGAGGGGGCCAGGAGCATCGGGATGGGGGTGACTACAGGTGCGGGAGCGCACTGTTGCACGCTCCAGAACTTGCTCTCTGCGTTCCATGGCCTAAACTATGTGCCATGGGCTTGCCCACTTGTGTCTATGTGGTCTAGGTGGGAGTAAACAATGTGTGCAAGGCTTTGGATGCTCTGAGGGGCTTTTGGGATGGAGAGGAGTAGAGAGAGCGAGAGAATAGAGTTTGGGCAAGCAAATGAATTCCACTTGACATGGGAATTAACAGGATCAAATGGAATACAGGATTGAGGTTGATCACCAAGTTTGAGTCCATTCGAAGAAAGTTCCCAATGTAACTTTGGCAAAAACCTAGAAATCAATAGAAATGGGTATTCCAAGATTTAGTCATGCAAATCTTTTATCCTTGATGGACCACTTGGTGTAGTGTCATCATTTGTAGATTGGAGCATGTCCACAAAAATTAAGATCAAAAGGAGAAAGTTGGCAATGTAGAGTTACTCAAATTTGGATCTGGACATGCATGGTTTTGTGGCACTTTTGTGAACCAAAACTATTTTGATTGGAATAAAACTTTGCAAGATCATCACATTAGGCATATGTGACTTGCTAGAATATTCTTGGATTTAATTGAAAATATTTCTAAGAAATATTTCAAATACTTGATTAATGCAGAAATGGTTTAGGAGGGTTTTGTCCAATATTTTGAACATGACCATGTGTTGAAACTCATATATATGTCCATCAAGCTTTCCTAAATTTCTCAAATATTTTTAAACATAAAAATAATTTTAACTTATTAAAGACCATTTTTGCCCTGAAGAAAAAGCCTTTAAATAAAATATTAAAATCACTTTTAAAAAACTATTTTGGGGTTTTGGGGAGTCCAATATCTAATAGGAGTCAAATATACTTTTTCAAAGATTTGTCATACCCTAAATTAAGTGCTTGTAGTTCAACTCTCAATTGAGGGGTTTTTGGAAAACCTAATTTAGAAAATACCTTTTGGAAAAAAAATCAGTTTGTAAGAAATACTATTCTTTCGTATACACATGGCATGATCATTGAGCAAAGTTTTGCCTCAAGGAGAAGGAGTATAGGAGTTGGAGGATTTATTTGATTTTTAGAGCACTTGCAAACAACAGACAAAAATCCAATCATGCAAAGTCCAAAGCACTCAGAAGTTTTTTGTAAAAGCACATTTATTATGATTTATTAGCTTAAGTGTTGTGGCATGAAAATCAGGGTGTGGCAGACCTACCCCCCTTACAAGAATTTTGTCCTCGAGATTCCCAAACTAGGCGCGGAAATGAATAGAAAAACTTAGATATGGGGTAGTCTTCACGTCCTCATACTGTTCTGCTTCCGTGTAGTGCTCGATTGAACCTTGAAGTACTTGGTGGGGTCGCTTTGTGTATAACGTCCCACTTCATCCATGTCGCAAAGGGGTCTTTCGCGTAGGTCAGGTCGAGATTGGTGTCGATGGCTTGGTGATCGATGTCCTTGTAGAGATCGACCTAGTTAGGAAGGTGGAATTTATTCCACGGTTGTGACGCCTGGAAAACGTTGTGCGCAGTAGGTAACTCAGGTGGTAACTCCAGCTCGTACCCGTCTACTCTTCATCTTGTAGTGATCTTGGAGGAGGTGATAGAGCTTGGCGTGAGCTTTCCTTTGACATGGAAATGCTTGGTTCTTTTTTAGGGGAGTGGCTCGCAGATACACATGGTCTTCGACGTGGAAGTTTACTTCTTGACGACGGTGGTTAGTATAGTTCTTCCTCCTTGATATGGCAGTCTTCAAATGTTCCCTAACCAGCTGAACAACTCTTCTATTGTCTTTGGGTAGACAAGGTCACAAAATAAAGATGACAATCAACTTGTCCAAGTACTCCATGAAGACTTTGTTCACGAGGTACATAAAGTAGGCTGGGGTATTGGTGGTGGTCATGGTTGAGTATGGACCAAGGTGTTCCCGGGCTAGAGCCAAAGCCCATGGTCATGATCCGAGCATGATGTGTCTTGGTAAGTCTTAAGGGTTTCAAGGATTCTAGGGTGCGAGTGAATGTTTATCACCTAATCCTTGAGCACAGTTTCTGAGATGCCAATTGTTCTATCTAGTCCTCTAAACAAATCACTTTATACCACCGAAAGCATCATCTTGTGTAGGTTAACTCCAATCATCACTCATGCTATTCATATCCTCATGACTGCCAAGAGGAGGTCTAACAAAATCGTACATGTCAACTACCCCAAAACTCATACGTATGGTTATCCTCATGTAAAAATTTATGGGTAGAACATACAGCTGCTAAGCTTGAATTAAACATCTCAATCCAAGTGCTCAACCTATTCTTCCATGGTCCAAGATAGTGCATCTCTATCAGAAGGAGACACATCGTATACCAATCCAAGATCTTGGTTCCTTCCTATGAATCAAATCCAAAAGCCCATTAACTTCCAACCACTACATAGTTCATTGATTATACAAATCCAATATATATGGTGTCCCACATGATCTCCTAAAGTCCCTATAACTCCCAAATCCTTGAAAGGGCTATCCCTACTATAGTTAGTCCACCAATTTCCATTATCGGGTTCGAGTAACCTCCAACGTCAAGCTTATATAGATCCCTAAATCAACTCCGAAAATTAATCCAGTCTCCTAGTTTATTGTCCACCGAGAAACATGGTATCACGATCGAGATCGTCAATGTAAATCCAATTTAGACCGAACCATGTAGACTTACTCATCATCTATACTCCACAAGGATCACCTATTTAATCCAAATCTCATGTCCTACGAGAATTCCTACATGTTTCCCCCAAGTCATTATCGTAATGTCAGCTATCTCCTATCAATATCCCCTAGCTAAGTCAAATCCTTATACTTACAAGAAATACAGCTTGCGGTCATAATTTGTCCTAATAAATCAAATTTACCCAAGGGTAATGAAAGTTACACTACTCTATTAACACGATCCCACCAAGTTCATCTACCAATATGAAAGCCTCATTGTCCACCAATAAGTCTCAGATAATTCCTCAAGGTCACTGAGATAAACTCATCAAGTCATTTGTCCTCTATTCCTATATCCTCAAATTGGTCTTCCCTATGGCATCGCCAGTTTTGATGCTATCTTAAGATGATAATGTACTCGTTCACTATGTCCACTAGTTCCATAATGAACACAATGCTAAAAAAGGTTACGGAGGCTTAACTGGTTCTCTTGCAATTCTACGGTTTAAGCACATGGTTAAGGATTCGAGTTGGGGTATCTCGTGATGTCTCAAAGGGTCTAGGGATGGGTTTCCAGTCTTGAGGGGTATACATAACTCTACGGGGTTGCACTTGGTCGAGGATTCTGTAGAAAATTCTTCAGTGCTAGTTGGTTGCCGAGGTAGACTCCTTGGTGTATCTTGTCTTGCTGGTCCTCAGTTGATGGATAGATTAGAGGGAGAGGTAGCATAGAGGGAGGGCGGTGCCTAAAGGGGGTTCTATAGTGCAAGTGCAAACAAACAAGTGCCATAAAGGCCACACATTTTCACTAAGATAAGATAGGTGATATAGTCATGTACATGTTTCCTAGGGCAAAAGTGCGGCTTATATCGAAACACAAACAGATAAGAACAAGTGACACACAACATGGTTTCATTTGAACCATAATATGGACTCGACCTACGGGGTACACGACTCATCCTACCTTAGGGGTTCTCAGACTCAGCAGTCGTCCTCGCTTCTCTACTCGAGGAGAAGGGTGTTTAGTCTTCAGCTTCTAGTTCTGTTGTTGTGCCAGTGGGTTGTGATAGTCGGCTGCTTGTTGGGACACATTTTGTTAACTGCCCAAGTTCACAACACCCGTGACACACGATAGAAGGAAAAAAGGTTGTTATTCGGTCTTGGGTTATGTCGTCGGGGGCCTGACGATGGTCCTCTACGAGGTTGATATGGAAATACATTATTCATATGCTTCCTTCACGTGGTTTGGTTGCAGGCTTCCTGAAGCTCCTCAGTTTGCTACTTCTGGTTGCCGATGTAGAGTTGTAGGGTAGTGATTTGTTGTTCTCGCTCGAATTCCGGCGGGACTTGAGGAATTCTTTGGTAAAGTAACACAGAAGGTAATCGACTACGTGGGCGAAGCGGATTTGGAGCTTGAGGGTTGGGTCTTTGTCTCTCGTGGAAATCATTGCTTGAGAAGAGATTCCTGATCCACTCTTACTGGGTAGGTAGCGGGTAGCTTGACCTTCCTTCATTTTTGGGAGGAGGTCTCGAAGACGGAGGAGGGCTTTATAGGACGCCTGCTGAATGGCCATGTCCCTTGTTGGCATAGGTGGCTCAAGAAAGAACCAGCTCTGCGGTGAGGTCTTGGCACGTACAACCACCTTGGCGTAGAACTCTGTTTCGAACTCGCCATTGTCTAGTTCGTGCAGGGTGTACATCGGCTCCGAAGGATAGTGGCATTGTAGGAGGCAGTCTCTTAGGGGTGGTGGAAATCCGGTCATGAGGAGTCTTATGGGGGCGACGACCATCTACAAGGTGGTCAGAGAAGGGTTAATATGACAAGAGAGGGTACAACAAGTTTGAAAGGTTTTTATATCTCGCTCGATCAAAAGAGGAGGGAATTTTAGTATGTTTCGCAAGTGATTCTGGGGGTCTTGGGACTAGATCTTATCCTAACTAACGTCCGTGCTAACTTAGGCTTCCTACGGTCAGGATGGCTCTAATACCAGCTCTGTGGGGACCCCGACTCATAAGTCATGATCACCGAATACACATGTAAAGTGATCCCAGAGATCAATGCTCACTGAGCACACAGAAGCTGAATAACAAGTGTCTTACATCCATACATACCGTCTTACACAAATTATGTCCATTATGGTCAAGTCTTCATAAACTTGCAGCAGAAATCTTCAACGATAGCGTGAACCCATGCCATCTACCTTAACCCTGCAGGCATTCTGACTGGGAAGCGTCCTAGATCGCATGTTCATCACCAAGGTACTCTTCATTATATCATGTTCTTTCAGGCCTGGCCAATAAAATAACCAGTGGCAAGCCAATGAGTACTTTGAATGTACGTGCAAGAAATCCATGTTTTGGAGCAAGGTATGACAGTGCATGATATAACACTAAGTAGGAAAATTTTGCAGAATTCTATTTTTGAGTGCAATGACATGTCATAAGAATTTGTAAAGTATGCATGTAGAGGCAAAGGTGTCCTGTCTTTTGATGAGATGGTAATTATTGTTTTCGGAGGAGTAGACTTTGACGATCCGACTACGAACATGCGATGACGTCGCGCCTTAGCAATTGCTAAACCAACTTCGAGTGGTTATTGACTACACTGGAGCATGATCAACCTAACCACGAGGGTCTATGTCCTGCAAGCAAACGAAGAACAAGCAAGAAACTGAGATTGCATTATGGATATTGCGAATATAAGATGAAATCTTTATTGATCAAGTTGGGGTTCTGTAACACCTTTGTCTGGTCGTTGAACACAAACGAATTATGCGAAGTTGCAGCTATGGTGAACTTTAATCTACACAAAACCCAAACTCTAAACGACGCCCTAAGGGTTGTATATTTGGAGGAAGATGGGGGAATTCCGTGGCCCTAGGATGAGGGGGTCCTAAACCGACCCTAATTCTTGTTTCCCCACACATACGGACTCTAAAAATAGCCTATACTCAAGTATTTCGAAATTACATGGGCCTGTCCCAATAATAAGGTAACACAGCACCTATAATAGCCTCTGGACGAAATTTATGACGTGGCATGTTGTGTAGTTTTTACAAGGCTTCATGCACTCATTACAGTGGCTACAAAGTCCTGAAATCATCACTCGTCACTCTGTTCTTGTTCCCCTTGCGCATGCCGTTATCGCCATGCTTGATCTTGCTCCAATGTTCATCCTTCTTGTCCAAGCTAGACCCTTCATATGTAAGCAAGACAAATGTATCCAATTTAGGAGCATCATTGATGAGGACATGACTACCTTGGATACGACCAAAAATATTGCATACATGTATATTTGTGAGGTGATTTCTAATGCAAACTATGCAACAATTTATTTATGTCATCCAGGGCAAAAATACTTCACAGACTTTTGTGCCATTTCTTATTCCAGGTGTATGGGACATTTGTACAATCCACATATGAAGATAAGGGAAAAAAGTTCTCTCAAGTCACTTTTGGGTCAAGAGAAGATAGAGTCCAAGTCTCTCACCTTCTGCATCCAGATTCGGACTGCACACACATACCTGACTTAAAACGGAAAGAACTCCTTCATACGGACTCCGAATTGGGTGATTCTTTTTTTGTTGGAAACTAGATTTCGTACACTTTCCAACCCAACTGGATTCACCTTCAAATTCGTCAGGAGCGTTGAGATATCGACGAAACTACAAGTCCAAAGGTGTTGCATCACCTCCACTTGGGCCCATGAGCCTTGTACGACCTAGGGTTACTTTTAGGCTGCCTTGGGACGTCCTCCCAGCTCCTTGGCCGCCACCCCTTGCTCCTATATAAGTAGATCCATCTGGTAGCTTTCTCTTTGGGATTTGTGTAGTCAAAAGTTAGCCATTGCAACTTCGTGTACTTCCTTTGTGTCCAACGACCAGACCAAGACCGCTTACGGATCCCCACCTTATCAATACTTCATCTCTATTTGCAATATTCAGATTGCTTTATCATATTCTTGCTTGTTCTTCGATTCCATGCAGGAATAGACCTTCGTGGTCAGGCTGATTGTGCTTCTGGCATTGTCAATAACCCCTGAGATTGCTTTAGCGATTGCTAAGGCGCAATGTCGTGCACGTTTGTAGTCGGATCGTCAAAGTCGTCTCCACCAAATCGATAGTTATCATTTCATCGAAAGATCGGGCCCCTCGCCTCTATCAATCATATTCTCATGAACATTAGTATCATTACCAAGAAACGAAAGTACCTTGTAATTTAATTGGCGTGCGTGAGCTCTAGTAATTGGTCTAGTATGTATTGCAGCAGGGGCTCAGGGTGTGACAATGGTATTGATGTCCTCATCATCCTGCCCTTCTTGAAGTGAAGTCGTCCTCGACGGAAGCTCATCTTCCTCACCCAAATAAGGCTTCAAATTTGCAATGTTAAAGGTGGGACTAACCTATGGGGACCCCGACTTAAGAGTCGAGATCACCGAATGCACGTGTACAGTGATCCCAGAGATCAATGCTCACTGAACACACAGAAGCTGAATAACAAGAGTCTTACATCCATACATACCGTCTTACACAAATTAAGGCCATTATGGCCAAGTCTTACATAGATAAAGCCTCAAGGGTTGAATAGCAAATAACTCAAATAGCGGAAGTCTTCGATGATAAGTAGAACACATGCCATCTGCCTTAACCCTACATGCATTCTGACTGGGATAGCTTCCTAGTTCGCATGTTCGTCTCCATAAAACTCTTCTTCATATTCCTGTTCCTCCATGCCTGGCCAATTAAATAACCAGTGGCAAGCCAATGAGTACTTTGAATGTACTCGCAAGCAACCCATGATGTGGTTCACGGTAACAATGCAATTTAACAACAATGAGCAATCTAGCAATGGGCTAGAATAAATATTCTACCATCAGGTACATGCATCAACAAATTTACGTAACCTCGAGAACAGGTTACCGATATCAACATGAATAGGATTCAGCTCAACGAGTCAAGTCACCACCTTGACTCATCACACACACATACTTTCACCGATGTAGTAAAATTCTGGACATAGTTTAAGTAGCACCACCCAACTGTCCATGACCGTGGTTTTACACTCTGCAGAGGTTGCGCACTTTACCCACAAGATCCGGGAAGCTTTCGTGTCACCCACGATCCCGCAGTACCTCAAGTACTCGGGGGAAGCACCCGGTCATTATCTTTCCTTAGACGACACTAACATAGGGTCCACTCGTTGGTACACGGCCCTCGAGTACAAACAATAGATCATGAGACTTGCCCTAATTTCAATATCACGCGTACCCGAAGGGACCAATGGTGTGTCCGGTGCCCTGTAAAAACAGTCATGGTCGTCTATCCAAGCACGACCCCGTCCCGAGAAAGACCTCAAGTCTTCTCGTCACTAGTAATGCCAGCACCATGCTAGTATCGGTCTAAGTAATTAATAACGCCCCGTCCCATAAGGGGTAGAGTGGTTGCACATATTTGGTTGGGACGGTAGTCACACATAAATCTAATCCATCATTTCACCCATGCACAAGATTTTTACCGGCACATCACTTCTTCATCAAGTGATGACCTAACTCGATATCACCCTCGGGCATTAGGGGCACCCGATGGGGTTTATGAAAAGAATGCATCCACGAAGGTTTTACGGCACACATGCATCACATATTTGGTTGGGACGGTAGTCACACAACCATATGCATTGCATCTAGCACATAGCAAGATCAAGAGTAAAGCATGCATCATGTGGTGGTTTTAAACTAGGTCACCACCATAGCTCTTATCATCATGCATTCGGAAACAAACGGGTTCCGACGAACACAAGTGTATCATGGTTAAAGGGCTGCTTGCCTAGATTGACTTGGTCTTCAAAGTCTTCAAATCCTTCCCCACCTTCTTCCTCAGCAACCTCGTCAAATACGGTATCTAATCGTCGCAAAATAACAATGGGAAAATAAGACCACAATAAAAACAGAAAAATCAAAGTGCTCAGAAAAATGTCAACTTATTTTTGTTAAATACTAGAGGAAAAACTAAGATGGCAAAAATTCTTAGTTAGAGTTTTGTAGTTGCAGAATGGGATCTAAGGATTTTTGAACAGAAGTTTTAATGTTCAAATATGAATTTAAATTTGAACAGAACATAAAAGGTTCATGGATATATGTGAAAGTGACACCATTAAATAGTTTGGAATTTTACAAGATTATAGGAGTTGGAATTAATTCATTTGGACATATATTTATTTCTGTGAAATTATTTGAAACAATCACAGAAAAAGAAAAAGAGAAAAGGCCCTGTGCCACTGGGCCAGAACGGCCACAGTGCACGGCCCAGGGCGAATAGCCCACCGCACGGGCGCCAGCGCGCGCGTTAGGGTTTTCAAACCTGACGGGCGCGGGCCGGCGGTCAGTGACAGAGAGGGGAGCGAGAGGGAGGTGAGGATGACAGGCGGGGCTCGCCTGTCATCTTCAACCTTGCGGCCAGAGAGACGGCGAGCTCACCGGCGGCGATAGGGTGCACGACGGGGCAAGCTACGGGCAGGAATGGACCCAGCGGGGAGTCGCCGTTCTAGTGGTGGTGGTGCCCCTCGCCGGAGAGGCCTGGTTCGCCGGCGGCGAGGACTCGCAGCGGAGGAGCGTCGGGAGGATCCTGGCTGGCTTGCTCCGGGCTGCAATAGGAGTGGCAGAAGGAGGGAAATGGGTCAGTGAGGTCTGTTGGCTCCAGATCGAGCAAGAGTTGGGGCGGAGGGAGGCTTTACTGCGAGATCTCCGGTCACCCGACGCGGCGGAGCTCCGGTCGATCCCGAGCACTAAGGCTCTCTAAGGGCGAGTGGGTGGTGCTGGTGAGCTTCTAGGGGTGTGGAGAGGAGATGGGTGCTGTTCGAGGGGCTCGGGGCGTGCTTAAATAGCCGAGCCCCGGTCCACCGTGGACTCGTGCCTCGGCGAGGTCACGGGCGAGGCCAGAGGCCGTGCAGGCCCTCGTGTTTGAGTCGGGGACGATCATGGATGAGGTCTATGCCTAGTAGAGGGAAGAGGAGGAGCGGGGAATGCTCCAGAGTGCGCGCGCGTGTGAGGCCAGAGGTTGGAGCTCGCGGGCGGCCAGCGCGCGTGCGAGGGCGGCCACTGGTGGGAGAAGGAGGAGGGGGACAGCGCCGGGGGGAGTCGCAGACGTCGAGGTGCATCGGTTGGCGCGAGGGGGAGCACGAGGTGGTCGGGGCCGAGGGGTTGGGCGAGGCTACAGTGTGGGTGCGCACTGTAGCGCGCTCTGAAGCGTGCTTATAGCATGCCACGGCATGCCATTGGCTCACTGGGCGTGTCCGCCGTGTCTGGGGTGTCCAGCACAAAGTAAACGACTCAGATGTGGCCTTGGATGCTCTGGATGATCAGTGAGAGAGGAGTGAAGCTGGTAAATGGGTGGAATTTGGCTGTCCAGCAAGGTAACTTAGGGTTTTCACCCCTCAATCATGGAGCTGAGGACATGGGGGAGTTACTGGAGATAGAATGTAACTAGGTGAAGCTGTGGTAGAAAGTTGGAGCAAAAGTAAATAGTAAAAGAGGTCAAGATGATGGTTTTGGTAAAGTAGCCGAAGGTGTTTGATCAAGTTTTGGACAAGCAAATGATCTCCACTAGCCGTGACACTTAACAGGATTGAATGCCATATGGAAATAGGGTGTTTCACCAAATTTGGGGTCATTTGAAGAAACTAGCCAATGTAACTTTGGTGAACCCTAGAACTCAACAGAAATGGCTTCATCATGTTTAAGTCAATTTAATCATCTCCCCTCGAGGCACCACTTGGTGTAGCTTCATCATTTGGGGTATTGATCATGCTCACAAAGTTTGAAGCTCTAGATAAAAAGTTGGTAATGTAAAGTTGTTCAAATTTGAATTTGAACAGAAATGGTTTTGAGGTATTCTGATCAAGTTACCCTACTCCAAATCTTGTGCCATTTGGTTTAGATGCCTTATTAGGCAATTCTAGCATGTGCACCAAGTTTGAGAGCATTTGGACAAGTTTGGCAATGTAAAGTTGCTCAAACTTCAGATATGGACAGAATGGTTTTGAAGGGTTTTGAGGATGTTATCTTGCTTCCCAAGGCATGGGACTTGGCAAGATCATCAAATATGCCATATATGCCATGATAGAATTTCCCTGGAATTTTTGGAGATAATTTCCTTTGTAAATATTTCAAAAGCTTGAAATATCCAGAAAGGGTTTTAGAGGGATTAGCCCATTATTTTGAACATGACCAAGTATTGAAACTCTTATATATGGACAATATATGTCCTATGAGTCTTCCTGAATTTTGGCAAATATTTTTGAAATACTTAAATAATTTTCCCCTATTAAAGACCATTTCTGGCCTTAAGAAAAAGCTTTTAAATAAAATAGGAAAATAACTTTTAAAATTATACTTTTGTGGTTTCTGGGAGTCATATGACTACTAGGTCTCAAATATACTTTTTGAAATAATTTTCTCACCCTAAATCAAGCACTTGCAGTGCAAACCTCAATTCAGGGGTTTTTGGAATACTAAATTTTGAAAATACAGTTTGGCCAAATTAGTTCTATAAGAAAATACTATACTGCTATATACACTTGGTATGATCATTGGGCAGAAGTTTTGGGTATGGAGATGAATTCTACAAGAGGTAATAGTTGACTTTAATGAGCACATGAAAAACATAGGAAGAAAAACTCAATTCCAAATAAAAGCCAAATGATGCCAAAAAAAATTGCTGGTCCAAATTTCATGCTTCATTGATGCAAATGACATGTTACAATATGTAGGGTGTGACATAACCCCAAAATCTGCAGGCAGCTCAAGTTTATATGAATTATCATTTATTTTCTCTAACACCTTAAAAGGACCATCAACACGTGGCATTAGCTTTGATTTGCACAAAACTGGAAACCTATCCATATGCAAATGTAACCAAAGAAGATCTCCAGGTGCAAAGATAACATGGTTTCTACCTTTATCTCAAGTGAGTTTATATTTAGCATTCATACGCTCAATGTTTTCCTTAGTCAACTCATGCAATTTAAGATCAATTTAGCACATTGTTTAGCATAAAAATTAACCTTCTCCGAAGATGGAAGAGGCAATAAATCAATGGGTGCACGAGGTAAGAAACCATACACAATTTCAAAAGGGCACATCTTACTAGTAGAATGCAGCAAACGATTATAAGAAAATTCAATATGAGGCAAGCTTTCTTCCCACATTTTCTTGTTATTCTTCAAAACAGCGCTAAGCATAGTAGACATTGTTCTATTGACTACTTCAGTTTGTCCATCACTTTAGGATAACATGTAGTACTAAAAAGCAGTTTAGTCCCCAACTTAGCCCATAAACATCTCCAAAAGTGGCTAAGATACTTAGTATCACGATCTGAAACATTAGTATTCGGCACACCATGCAAGCGAATAATTTCACAAAGAAACAATCAGCAAAATTAGCAGCATCATCACTTTTATAACATGGTATAAAGTGTGCCATTTTCCAAAATCTATCCACGAGAACAAATATACTATCCCTCCCCTTCTTTGTTCGAGGTAAACCCAAAACAAACTCCATAGATATATCTACCCAAGGAACACTAGGTACAGGCAAAGGCATATATAAACCATGAGGATTGAGCCATGACTTAGCTTTTTGACATGTAGTGCAGCAAGCAACAAAATTCTCAACATCATGTCTCATCTTTGGCCAAAAGAAATGTGTAGCAAGTACATCCTCTGTCTTCTTCACGCTAAAGTGTCCCATAATCCTCCTCCATGCGCCTCCTGCAACAACAAAAGACGAACGGAGCTAGCTGGAATGCATTGCTTGTTAGCACAGAACACAAATCCATCATTAACGACAAACTTGTTCCATGTTCTGCCTTCTTTACAATTTTGCAATACATCTTTAAATTCAGCATCATGCACTTATTGATCTTTAATGGTCTCCAAACCAAATATTTGAAAGTCAAGTTGTGAAAGCATTGTATAACGACGAGACAATGCATCAACAATAACATTTTCTTTATCCTTCTTGTGTTTTAGGACATAGGGGAAAGTCTCAATAAATTCAACCCATTTTGCATGTCTACGATTCAGTTTTGCTTGACTTTTAATATGTTTCAAGGATTCATGATCAGAATGTATAACAAATTCTTTGGGCCATAAATAATGCTGCCATGTTTCTAATGTCCTAACAAGAGCATATAATTCCTTATCATAAGTAGAATAATTCAGACCAGGCCCACTCAGTTTTTCAGAAAAGTATGCAACAAGTTTACCATATTGTAGTAACACACCTCCTAACCCAATTCCACTAGCATCACATTCAAGCTCAAAAGTCTTATTAAAATCTGGAAGTTGGAGTAATGGAGCATGTGTCAACTTATCTTTCAATACCGTGAAGGCTTCTTCCTGTGCAGTACCCCAAACAAAAGGCACAACCTTCTTTGCTAGCTCATTGAGAGGTGCAGCAATGGTGCCAAAATCTCTCACAAAACTCCTATAGAATCCAGTGAGGCCAAGGAAACTCGTCACTTTTGTGACCGTTTTGGGCCGAGGCCAACTCTCAATAGCTTTAATCTTAGTTTTATCAACTTCAATTCCCCGTGGAGTAACAACATAGCCAAGAAAATATACTCGGTCGGTGCAAAAGGTGCACTTCCCAATCTTACCAAACAAATGTGTATCACATCCTAAATGTTCTAAATGTTCCTCCAAAGATCTGCTATAAATCAGTATATCATCATAGTAAACTACCACGAATCGTCCAATGAAAATACATAAAACTACATTCATTAATCTCATGAAAGTACTAGGTGCATTAGTTAACCCAAAAGGCATGACTAACTACTCATATAATCCAAACTTAATTTTAAATGTTTTTTTCCACTCATCTCCCAATTTTATATTAATTTGCTGGTATCCACTATGCAAAAAACTTTGGAGAAAATAGTATGGCCATTTAATTCATTAAGCATATCATCTAGCCTAGGAATAGGATGATGATAACGAACAGTAATATTATTAATGCCTCTATAGTCAACACACATACGCGATGTACCATCCTTTTTCGGCACTAGAATAATAGGAATAACACAAGGACTAAGGGATTCGCGTATATAACCTTTATCAAGTATCTCCAGTACTTGACGCATAATCTCCTTCGTCTCCCCTGGATTGGTAAGGTATGGTGCATGGTTGGGTAGCGATGCAACGGGAATTAAGTCAATCTGATGCTCAATCCCTTGAATAGGTGGTAATCCCGGTGGTACGTCTTTGTGTAAAGATGTCAGTGAACTCCTACAAAATGTTAGTGACAACTGGAGGCAAAGAGGAAGGCACATCCTCGAATGAAAATAATGCGTCTTTTCACACAAACGCATAGCAAACAGATTTGCTAGAACCTAGATTATCGATATAAGATTTGGTGGCAATTAAACATGCACTTTTCAATTTTATTTCAGATGCAACATGAGATGTTATCAGGCTTCATTTGTTGCTCAAATTCTATTGCCACAAGCCGATTTTCACTGTTATTTTGCTCTTGTTTTGCTTTACTAGCATGATGAATATCATCTTTCAAAATTGAATCAGGTGTCATAGGAAGCAAAGTAATATGTTTATCCTTGTGAACAAGAGTATATTGATTGTTTCTACCATGGTGTACATAATTTTTATCAAATTGCCATGGTCTACCAAGTAATAAGGAACATGCTTGCATGGGTATCACATCACATTGAACATAATCAACATATATAGCAATACAAAATGCACACAAACAGTACGTGTTACCTTAACCTTGCCGTTGTTGTTGAACCATTGGATGTAGTAAGGATGTGGGTGTGGTCTTGTGGTGGGAGATAGCTTCTCCACCATCTCCATGCTAGCCAAGTTGTTGTAGCTCCCTCCATCTATGATGACGCGAACAACATGTTCCTTCACAACTCCCTTTGTATGGAACAAATTGTGCTTGTGGTTTTGCTCAGCTTGTGTGACCGACACACTCAAAACACGTTGAGCAACTATACAGTCATACCTGTCAGCATCGTCAATAGCGATGTAATGCGTCTCTTGTTCAGAATTATCTCCAGTGTGTTCTTCATGTGTAATAAGAACCAAAGTCTCCTCATCATAGTCACTAGCGGACTCATACCCACCATCCACAGTAGTAATCCCGACACGCTGAGATTTGGATTCCCTGGCAAAATGACCTCTTCCCTTACAACAACGACAAATAATATCACTTGTGTGCCCTATTGATGCCATGGATGAAGAGGAGCTCTGTGCAGGCCCGGTGGGTGTGGTCTTGGCAGATAGCGGTCATTGTGCCTGCTTTCTTGTAGCACGGCTGGAGGTGGGAACTAATGGAGGTGCCGATGCAGCAGAATGTGTGGAAGTAGAACATGCACGTCGTGTCCATGATGAAGGTCGACCTGCAGAAAAGTTAGTCCGCACCAATGCATGTTGATCCTGCACTTCACGTTCAGCTTTGCAAGCAAGATGGAATAAACCACTACTAGGAAAAGGGCTATAGATGGAATTGATACTAATGGCGCACCAGACAAGCAGTGCGCCATTAGTATATAGTAATGGCGCACCAGCAACAGATACGCCATTAGAGTTCGAACTACTAATGGCGCACCAAGCCCAAAGTGCGCCATTAGTATCAAGAAGTTTTTTTTTGAACTACCGCGCCTGTCCAAACATACTAATGGCGCATCCAGACAAAGTGCGCCATTCCTAGTTGTAACTAGTAATGGCGCACCAGCAGTAAAGTGCGCCATTAATGCTCTTTTTTTATGATTTTTTTATTCTATTTTTTACAAAACTACTAATGGCGCACTGTCCCAGAGTGCGCCATTACTAGTTTAAACTAGTAATGGCGTACTGTGCGACAGTGCACCATTAGTATGTTATTTTTTTTTGCAAAACTAGTAATGGTGCACCTACTATAAATGTGCCATTAGTAACCTTGATTACTAATGGCGGATTTATAGTTGGTGCGCCATTAGTAAGCGGGCAGCAACAAGATATTTTGGACAGCCTCTCCTACCACACTCACTTCCCCCCCCCCCCACTTCTTCATTCTCTCCACCTCCTCTCCTCTCGGGTCCCTCCTCTTTTTCACCTCATTTCCACCATATATTCATTCAAATTAAGTGGTTAAATTACCTTGTTTTGATAGGTAAGTAAGGGGGGAAGCTATATTTATGTTGTTCTCCATACAACAATGTGCACATGCACTTTTTATGGCCTAGCTAGATCTATGTATGTTTGTGGTGTTGCATAGGTTTGTTGTGTTGCATATGTGTTTGTGTTTGGAGGTGTACCGGTATTTGAAATGCGATAGTTGCCAATATTTTCCCGGAATGTTGATTCATTTCCGTTTCGGTGAGAATTTTGGCATTAAGCATTCATTTTTGTCCTATTTTTAGGGAAAGTCATGGCAAATTTTTTCTTGGTTCTAAAATATCGTTTTGCTCTACCCCGCAGGCGACCATGGTGCGCACGATGACCGAAGGCATCGTGAATAGGTTTTTGAGGTCCGCGAAGGCCGAGATGCTTCAAAAGAACGAGACGGAGATAAGATGTCCGTGTCGAAGATGCAAGCTGAAGAGCCTTATTACGGACCCGGATTCCGGGCAGGTGCGGGACCACCTGCTCTTGCGTGGTTTCATGGATGGCTATCGGTGGCAAGGTGATGAAGATGACTACGAAGTCGTCCATGGGGGCTGGGCAAGAAATGAGGAAGGGCAGCAAGACAACCACCGCGGCTCGGGTGGGCGAGAAGACGAAGAATCCCCAGGAGATGATCACGACGGTGATGCTGTACACAGTCATCATGTAGAAGATGCAGGACATGATGATGAGGAAGATGCCGGAGTAGACGACGGGCATGATCATGAAGATGATGATGCCGGCGGAGCAGACGACGCTGAACCATCGATGGGCTGGGTGCAGGACCCTCATATTCAAGAGCTGCTTCTCAAGCAGACCGATAACGCAAGAGCTGCCGCCCGAGAGAAAGCCAAGATGGATCAACTTGAGTTAGACGCGATTACTCCATTGTATGAAGGATGCAGGCCCGAGGATACCCGCCTGAAAGTAACGCTCATGGCTCTGGAGATGAAAGTAAAACACAAAATGACCGACACATGCTTCGACGAGAACATGTCATTCTGGCACGAACGTCTTCCCAAGGGGAACAAGTGCCCCACCAGTTTGGAGGAGGCGAAGAAAATCGTGTGTCCTCTGGATTTACCGCACGTGAAATACCATGTGTGCATGAACAATTGCATCATTTATCGGGACAAGCTCGCGGAGTCTACCATATGTCCGGTGTGCGGCATCACTCGATACAAGAAGAGGAAGAAAGCTCCTCGAAAAGTGGTGTGGTACTTTCCGATCACTCCTCGTCTGCAGCGGTATTTCGCGGACCCTAAGGTAGCAAAGCTCCTGCGTTGGCACGCGGATAGGGAGGAGAAGAAGCGAGAAGATGACGCAAATGATCCGGAGATAGATAAAAAAGACAAGATGCTGAGTCACCCTAAGGATGCGAGCCAGTGGTAAGCGTTGAACTTCGAAGACCTAGAATTTGGGAACGATCCAAGGAACATCGTGCTGGGCGCGAGCACCGATGGAGTCAATCCGTTTGGCAGCGAGATAAGCACACATAGCACCTGGCCTGTGTTTGTGTGGATGTACAACCTTCCCCCCTGGTTGTGCATGAAGAGGAAGTACATTCACATGAGTATGCTAATTGAAGGACCGAAACAACCAGGAAACGACATCAATCTGTATCTGGGGCTGCTGAAAGAGGAGCTAGACACGCTGTGGAAAACGCCAGCCAATAGGTGGGACGCCGCAAAGAAAGAATATTTCCCTATGAGTGCCGCGCTGCTCACGACGGTGCACGACTATCTCGGTTACGGATATGTCGCGGGGCAGGTGGTCCACGGATTTTCTGGATGCATCAGGTGCATGGATGACACAACGTATCGCCAGCTAGATAGAGATCCCGGGTCTTCGAAAACCATGTTCATGGGACATCGAAGGTGGCTTCGCGACGATGACCTGTGGAGAAAACGCAAGGATCTGTTCGATGGTGAAACCGAACCCCGAGGACGCCCGCGTACGAGGAGCGGCGAGGAAATAGACGAGCTGTTGAAAAATTCGAAAGATTGCCCACTGCCGGGAAAGAAGCAAAAGGTGCCAGAGCCGGGAAAGACGCAAAAGGCGCCAGAGCCGCTGCTGAAGGTATGGAAAACGAGGTCTGTTTTCTGGGACTTGCCGTACTGGAAGATCCACCGTGTGCCTCACAGCCTTGATGTAATGCATATCACGAAGAACGTGTGCGAGAGCCTGCTTGGTACCCTGCTCAACATGCCAGAGAGGACCAAAGATGGGCCGAAAGCAAGGGCAAACTTGAAATCAATGGGCATCAGGCAGGAGCTTCACGCTATATATGATGATCATGATGATGATGATGATGATGAGGCGAAGCAGGACACGGAAAGTCGTCGCAAAGGCAAAAAGGCCAAGAAGACCGGAAATGACTACCCTCCCGCGTGCTTCACTCTAAGTCAGGAGGAGATCGAGCAGTTTTTCACCTGCCTCGTAGGAGTACAACTTCCTTACGGTTACGCGGGGAAGATAAGTAGATACCTAGATCGGGCGAAGCTGAAGTTCAGCGGGATGAAGTCTCACGACTGTCACGTGCTGATGACGCAGATACTTCCAGTTGCAATCCGTGGTATCATGGACACGCACGTCCGTGAAACCCTATTTGGCCTATGCAACTTTTTCGACGTCATCTCTCGGAAGTCTGTTGGCGTGAGGCAACTCAGAAGGCTACAGGAAGAGATCGTGGTGATACTATGCAAGCTTGAGATGTACTTCCCACCCGCATTCTTCGACGTTATGGTGCATCTGCTGGTCCATATCGTGGACGATATCATCCAACTCAGGCCGACGTTCCTGCACAGCATGATGCCGTTCGAAAGGATGAATGGTGTCATCAAAGGATACGTTCGCAACATGTCACGTCCGGAGGGAAGCATAGCCAGGGGCTTTCTGACCAAAGAGTACATCTCCTACTGCACGAATTATCTAGTCATCGAGAACCCCGTTGGTTTGCCCGTCAACAGGCACCTCAGCAGGCTCGCTGGATGGGGTCACCGTGAGGGTCGCCGCGAAATGCATGTCGACTTCGAGGGTCGACTCGCCGACTTTGAAAGAGCAAACCTAGTCGCGCTACAACACATAGACGTGGTCGATCCTTGGGTGGTTCAGCACAAAACCTTTATTGAGAAGACATACAATGACCGAGGCCAACAGAGGACGGACGGAGATATAATCAAAGAGCACAACTCATGTTTCACGCGTTGGTTCAAGCAGAAGCTTCTGTCATACCCTTTACATGATGATTCTTCCGCGGAAGAACAACTCATATTCGCCTTGTCACAGGGCGCCGAGCACAACCTGATGACCTATGAGGCGTACGATATCAACGGCTACACATTCTACACCGAGGCCAAGGACATGAAGAGCGATGGTTATCAGAACTCCGGGGTAACGATGGAATCCTACACCGGTAATGACAAGGACAGATACTACGGAAGGATCGAGGAGATCTGGGAGCTGAGCTACGCTGGAGAGAAGGTCCCGATGTTCCGTGTCAGATGGGCCAAGAGCGTCCTAAAAGAAGACCGGTATTTCACCACCATGGTTATACCCGAAGCCAAATCCAAGACCGCGGGCGCAAACGTCACCGCGAAAAATGAGCCATGGGTACTGGCTTCCCAAGTTGACCAATGCTTCTTCATTACCGATCCGTCAAAGCCCAGTCGTGTTGTCGTGAGGAGAGGCAAAAGGAAGATCATCGGAATGGATGGAGTAGCCAATGAGCAAGACTTCGACAAGTACGGTGACCCGAGGATCGAACATGACGACGATGATGAAGTAGCAGCTTACACCACAAGAAGAAGCAGGACCACCCTAACTAAAGGACGTCCGTTCCACAGAAGAACTCCATTTGCGAAAAAGAAGGGCAAGAAGATTGTGAACAGATAGCTAGCTAAGATCGATTGTATTTAAATCGTACCCTTCATTTCTCGATTGTATTTCATGGGCACTTTTTGAACTATCATGAATATTTTTAAATTTCATGGACACTCGAGCTCGACCCCCCCTCCATCTCGATCGCTATCCCACCTCGCCAGATTCCGGTCCCCCTCGCCGCCGAGCACCCCCCGGTCCACCGGCCGCCGCCGCCGACCCCCCGCACCCTCGATTCCCCTACTCAACCGCCGCCACCGACCCCCCGCACCCTCGATTCCCCTACTCAACCACCGCCGCCGAGCACCCCCTGGTCCACCGGCCGCCGCCGCCGACCCCCTGCACCCTCGATTCCCCTACTCAACCGCCATCGCCGACCCATGATATATTCAAAATAATAAATTTGATTATATTTTTTCATATTCATAAATATTTTCAAATAACAAATTTGATGATATTTTTTAAAAAAATATTACTTTTTTATAAAAAAAATATTACTGTTATGATTTAAACAAGTTTGAACATATTTAAACACAAATAAGTGTCAAACAACATTTTTTAAAAGCAAAAAAAATTGGGGAGGCTGGGAATCGAACCCAGGACCTCCTGGTGGGTATGCAGAGTGCTGACCAGTTGGGCTAGTGTGGGGGTTCTGTTAGGTAGTGGGTTAGGTGAAAGATATAGCTTTCTCACAATACTAATGGCGCACCTGGTGGCGGTGCGCCATTAGAGTCCACATACTTATGGCGCACATAGCAGAAGTGCGCCATTAGTAATCCCACATACATATGGCCGCACCCTCCTCTCTCTCCCTCTCGCCAGATCTCTCCCCCCTGTCTCCCCGATGCTTCTCTCTCCCTCACCGCCTACGCCCTCGCCCCCCTCTCCCCGACGCCTCTCTCTCCCTCACCGCCGACTCCCTCGCCCCCTTTCCCCGACGCCTCTCTCTCCCTCACTGCGGACTCCCTCGCCCCCCTCTCCTCGACGCCCGGGCATCACCCAGGCCGCGCACAAGAGCTTCCTAACCCTAGTTCGGCGACGACTCGGCGCACGGCGGCGGTTGGTTCGGAGCCGACAAGGGCCACTCGGGGCACGTGAAGGGAGCGCCGCCGCCGGCCTCGGCCGTGATTGCTCGCGGCATCGTCAAGAAGGACCTCCTCGAGGGTTTCGCAGTCCAGATGCGCCGCTTACCACACCCACCGCCCCCTCCCCACTCGCTCTGTAAATTTTCAGGTTTAGTGTCAGTAGTTAGACTAGTTAGTACTTAGACTAGTTAGTAGTTAGACAGTAGTTTCAGTAGTTAGACTAGTTACAGTAGTTTTAGACTAGTTACAGTAGTTTTAGTGTTTTCAGGTTTAGTGTCAGTAGTTAGACTAGTTAGTAGTTAGACAGTAGTTTCAGTAGTTAGACTAGTTACAGTAGCTAGGATGAGCCAGTAGTTAGACAGTAGTTTCAGTAGTGTTCATCACCAGTTTTCCTAGTTTTAGTGCTTGCAAAGGCTCTGCACACATGAGCCAGTGAACCCACAGCCCTTGATAGGTTTTCTTCCACCTACAAAAAGCGCGCTCATTTTGTTGGTAAATAGTTCACACAGACCAGAAAACCCGTCTTCTTTTTCTAAATCACCTCTTGCCCTGCAAGGGAGTAGAAATAAGCTAGAAAAGAATGGGACCCTTTCTTAACCCCCTTTGCCTAGAATACTCACATGCACAAGGCATTGCACCATGCTTGCATAGACCGTTTAAGATGAACTGACACGGTCATTGGCCAGACCAAGGAAAGCCTTCCAAGAGTTACCGCTGTGTTTCCAACAAATATATTGTCTAGTCCCTGATAATGGCACAACATAAAGGCACTTAGCTGGAATTATCGCTCAACTAGGAAAACTGGTGATAAAAGAAATTACCTCTGAAGGCCTTAGAATAGGAAGCAGCCGTGAAAGAATGGTGGTCACCACTGGTGATGAAGTTTCTTGGCCGAACTGAAAAGATATAGTCAGGCAGGCATGCAAACGATTTTAAAAGTATGTCTGAGGCAAGAAACTGAGGTAGCCTACAGACTAGTTACAGTAGTTTTAGACTAGTTACAGTAGTTTTAGTGTTTTCAGGTTTAGTGTCAGTAGTTAGACTAGTTGGTAGTTAGACTAGTTAGTAGTTAGACTAGTTAGTAGTGTAAAATTACTAACTAGAGTAAAATTCAGTTAAACTAGTCTAACTAGAGAAAATGGCTTGTGGTTAGACCATGGCCTAATGAGCCTAGGATGGTGCCACAGCTAGCTTGTCTAGGTTAAGTTAAATATAAAGTTGCTCTAATATGAAGTTGTACATAGATAAACTCTAGTATGAAAAGCAACCAAGAACAAAAGGATGAAGCTTGTGCCACAGCTAGCTTAGCTAGCTTGTGGTGTTTTTTTAATAGATAAAAAGGTGTACATGATTTACATGCCCTCAGGTGAAAAAGAAGAAGAAAAGAAAAGGGGGATTTTAGACAATATGAAGTTGCTCTAATTATATGTTTTTAGGCTAGTACAGGGTGTTCCTTTATTCTGTCATCATTTGCTAATAATTATAGTAACCTGGCCACTTGACCCAGGGGAGCTCCTGTGGTGTGGTGTTTAAAATGATACAGTTCAAGTGATTAAATACATGGCCTAGGCTGCAGTTCAAGGGGTAAAAACACCATCATGCTATATGAATGAAGTCATGCTTGTTATACACAAATCTCCAAACTCATTCAATGTTGATTAATAGAGTATTAATTTACAACTAAAGTGAATGACAACAGAAGCATCATTATTGTACTGGGAAATAGAAAGACCTGTAGTTTATAATCATGGAGTATATTGCTGGAGTATTATTCAGATTAAATGCAGCATAGTTTGTTAACTGAATTTGTTACTACTCCATGCAGTCTAGTTTTTTCTGTTTTCTAGTTTGTTAATTAAATTCAGTTAACTACTGGGTAAAAATTCAGTTAACCACTGTGTCAAAATTCAGTTAACTAATGTGTCAAATAAAATGGGCTTATCTATCTATCTACATGAACATGGGCTGAAAAAGCAAAGGCAAGTAGTAGATGCCAACTTTTGACATGCATGCACTCATTCTTGTAAACTAAACTAAACATGCTTATCTATCTATCTATCTTTCTGCTTTAGTATGTATGTATGCATTGTATTTTTATTTGCTCCAGGCCAGCTTAATTTGCTTGCTGGCTGGCATTATGGCTGATGGATCCCTCAACTGGAGCTCAGTGTGATCTTTTGGATAGTCTAAAGTGGAGTTGAAAGCCCGATGCACTCCATCCAGATTTTTGCTGGGTTTTGTCTTCGACCATCGTGTCGTGATAGTTTTGCAGGTACCCCGAGAGGCCCTTGAGTTTGCTGGAATGTCGATTAACTTCCGTTCCGGCAAATTCGGGTACTCCATATGTCCTATTTTCAGCAAAGGTCATGCTGAAATTTTCCGTGAATTTTAGCATGACTTTGCTAAAAAATAGGACATATGGGGTACTTGTGACTAATGCATGGGCCGGGGTATCTTAGTGGTTAATTAGGTAGGATCAAGTGCCCCTTTATTCTAGCTGCATTAAACCATAGGCGGCAATAATAGAGCCAAGTGATTAGGCCCAACTTAGAATTCTCCTTCCTAGCTTAGCTTTTAGGATGCCTCGGTGTCGACAAACCATAAATTATGAAACCATGGCTTTTAGGGTGCCTCGGTGTCGATAAAAACCGAAATGATGAAAGCTTAGGCTTTTAGGGTGCCTCGGCGTCGAAAAACCCTCAATTATAAAAGCTTAGCTTTTAGGATGCCTTGGTGTCGACAAACCCTAAATGATGAGACCATGATCTTGTTCCTTGACAATAACCAACTTTTTGACCAAACTTTGTTCCTATTTAGAGAGAAACATGGCCAACAACGATGAGGCCGGCGGTTCGGGCGGGAAGGCATTCTGGGAGCTGTCCCAGGAGATGGAGCAACAACCTCACTTGTATGAGGACGCCGCCTTCCCCACCGATCCTGAGACCACTGATGGTACCGCGGAGGATGACCCCACTGATGCCACCACTGATGGTGCCGCCGAGAATGCCACCACTGATGATGGCGGCGCACGCACAGATGGCAGCCAACCGAAGAGGCAACGGAAGGACCGGCGCCCGACCGTGCTCCGCACCCTCAAGGAGGAAGTTACTGAAGTGGACTCCGACGGGAATCCAACGGCGCCCGAACGAATAGTCAAGGGGTACTCGCTTCAGCTTGGGTGCATTCTCCGGAGCACCGTCTCGATCAACAGCGAGAACCTGAGGCATCCTGACAACGGGAATTACCGCAACCTCCTCTTCACGAAGCTGCACGAACGATACAAGTTCCCCGCTCAATTTGATAACACAAGCCTCAAAGGGAATAAAGTGAACAATACTGCCCTCACGAAGATGAGCAAGGCCCTGTCTACATGGAAAACCAATGTGAAGAGAATGATCGAGAAAGGTGAGAGTTATGAGAAGATCAAGGAGAAACATCCTTCGATCACAGAAGATGACTACAACGACTTCAAGATCAATTGCTCGAGCACCGCACACTCCGAATCAAGTCAGTGGGGGAAAGAAATGTGGGAGCTCAACTTAGGGGAACACACACTCGGTCCCGGCGGTTACAGAGTGGCGGAGCCTATATGGGACAAGGAGGAGGCGGATCGTGCCGAGCAAGGCCTACCGCCCCTCTTTGATAAATACGGTGACAAGCAGACCAGGAACTTTGTCAGGGCCCGGTACAAGAAGGACCCGAAAACAAAGGAGCTGACCACGGATCCGAAGACCAGGGCGCTTGAGGCTGTTCTGGTAAGGAATACACCCCTGCGTAATTAGCTCCATATGGTTGCATTCTAATTAATGAAGCCAAATTTCTAAATGATTCACATTCCTTCCGCAGGCGACTAAAAGCAGTAGCGCAAGGTCGACTAAGAGCGGCCCTTGGGACACGACTCTAAATAGGGCGTTGAATGTAATGAAGAACAAGGATAAGCTCGAGAAGCCGACGTCAGCTGGTCGTGTGGCCGGCAAAGGCTTGTCGACAAAATGGTCGCCATACTATAACGCTGGTGGGCGAAAGGAGAAAAAGACCAGCTCGGAAAGCCAGGCGTGCGAGGTTCAAGAACTCAAGGCACAGGTGGCGCGGATTCCGGAGATTGTCCAAGAGCAAGTGCAACAACAGCTCGGAGCGACGATCACCGCCATTGTGCCTAGCTTGATCGAGGGGTTGCAGGCGTGGATTGCTGGTGGCTAACAGGGGCCGCCCCCGATTCCCAGCTTCACGGCCAGCAACTCGCAGAACGCGATGGCGGGGCCATTGGTGTCTCCGGCGGAGGCGGCATTGGTGTCTCCGACGCCGGCACGGGAGCTTAATGCACCCGTGTGTACGCCGGCCGGCACCTCTGCAGCAAGCGGCCCCTCCGTCAACTGCACGCCCGCCGTTGGCGGTGCCTCGACATTAGCCGAGCTCGACGCCATCATCACGGTAACTAATTAAGCCTCTCTCGGCCGAGGACTTCATCTCCTTGCCTTTGACTGGGCATCCCTGACGCCCTACATGTTTTCGCAAGGCGTCGCCGACGTTCCATGCACTCTTCTGCACTTCGTGAACAACGAGTTGGTCGATGTCGCCAAGGGCAAAATCGTTCAACCGGGCCAGCCCTTGTTCCACGGTACCCAGATGCCACCCAACTTGTTTAGGGTTCAACTGGTTCGGGTGCTGCCAGGCTGCGACGAGGTGTTACCTCCGATTCGACCCGTCGGGGCCGATGATGATGACGTCATGACCCTCAGCGCCTGCCTGAGCTGGCCCCTGCTTTGGCCAAAGAGCTAGATTCGTTTGGGGGCGGGGGAAACCACCCCAAAGACAACACCGCCAGTCGTGCCGGCGCCAAGTCGTCCCCATGGCAAGTCCGCCGCAACGGTGCCGGACATCCCTATGCCATTGGATCCAAACATGCATATGGCACAGGATCAGAACGACGACGACGACGATACATTTGCCAACGTCGATCAGTACTTTGCCGATCATGGGTACGGTGACGACTTCATGGGGCCTCCTTCTCAAGAACCCAACCCAACAAAAGACGTGCGCGATCAAGCCGGTACCGCGGAGAAGCCAAGTTGCAACAGGCGTCGTCTGCCGTTCAGCTCTCAGGAGACGCCTCCAGCCGCCGACTTCACCGAGCCTCAGATAGGCGAGGTGCGAAATATTATCAGCCCCAACACACTAAAGAAGGCGGCCTCTGAGCAGAACTCGGTCCCAATTCAGGAGATCAAGAAGAAGGCACGCAAAAGAAAAACTAACAAGGGTGCGAGCCAGCCGGCACCGAGTACGATCCGTGCTCAGGACGGGCCACCTTCACCTGAGGATGTAATGAGGAGGGTGCATGTGGCGGGTTGGCCGATGCTACCGACAAATATGCTCGATGCTGCAACCGGTGCTATGCGGAGTCTGCATGACAGTGTTCTTTCTTTGGAGAAGCGGCGTCTCAGAGAGAAGGATGTGGCATACCCGGTTTTCGCGGCCAAGGTGCCGGAGGGCAAGGGATTTGTGGATAACTCCATCGGGGGTACGATCGTCCTGCGGTTTGATGACATCCACGCTATGTTGAACCTTCTTCCGCTGCACTACACCTTCGTTCGGCTATTTTCGCTGAGTATGGAGATGCGGATCATTCGCGACAAGACCCCGGACATCATGATAGTCGACCCCTTCTACATGCGTGCCAAGTTCTTGGGCAGCGCTGGGGACCGGCAAGTCGCGAGTTCTTACCTCGAAGGTGTCATTCTGGCAAACCGAGATAAGGATAACTTCCTCGTGCCTTACTTTCCCGAGTAAGTCATCCGCCTCAACCGCCCCGTAACATATGAATTTTTAGATTTCGATCGTTCTTCTTTTAACATTCCGTGTTTTCTGTAGTGACACACAGTGCACGCTCATCCTCCTAAGCCCCAAATATTCCATGGCCACGTATTTCGACCCGGACCGTCAGTCGAAAGTAGACTACACAAATGTCAAGAAGGTTCTTGATGATGTTCTCCCCGGCTACGCCAAATCTGGAGGCACCTTCACCAGGCCTATTCGTAAGTACGGCAAGCACGTGTTCTCCCACAACACGACGTTCTACTGCGTGAAGCAGCCGGCTGGCGGTCAGAAGGGTGCCTACTACGCCATCCATCACATGCGGGAGATCGTACGGGACCATCATCAACTTCTGCTACCGAGTAAACTCAAAGATTGGGCCTCGAGCGTGTCGGCAATCCAGGACGCGGACATCAGACAAGATTTCTTTCGCATCCAGTCGGAGTTTCCGGAAATCATCCATCAAGATGTCCTTCGTACCTCGGGGCAGTTCTACCTCAGAAATCAACCGTCGAACAGTGACATCGACACAATGCTACAAATGCAGGCTGACAACGCCCGTGATTTCATGGCTCCCACGATAGACGGCGGCTTCATCCACGCTCCGGTGCATTGAGTCGAGTCGAAAGCAGTGATGCTGTATCTAGTTCTGAAACATCGATTGGCTCATGTTGTAATTAAACTTTAATGAACTTGTAGTATGTCTCTTTGGTTTCGAGAGTCGTTCAACTTAGATGTAATCGATGCTATTAATGTCTTGCTTTTCTCTTTCGATCGTTCTGTTGCATACTTATATATTGCTTATGAATTGTCTGTGAATTGGTACTAACGTTTCATTTGGCTAGTGCATAGCGATGCCGTCGTATGTCGTGTACAAGGGTAAGGTTCCCGGAGTCTACGACGACTGGGAGGAGTGTCGGAGACAGGTTCACCGATTCAGCGGTAACAGTTACAAAGGGTACACCACTAGGGCCGAGGCCGAATCTTGATACGCCCGCTATCTAGCGGGAGAGGGGAGGGAGCGTTGGAGGAACCGGGTGAAGACGAGTTTCATCGTGATGACCGCAGCTCTCTTCTATGTGATGGTAGTTTAGATGATCGATATCGACTTGTAATGTGAAGACAAACTCGCTACTCGCGGTCTCGAGACTTGTAATATATTGTTCTATCTTTGTTGGGTCTTTTCAATTTGGAGACTAATATGATGAATTGTATTCGGAGACTAATATGATGAATTGTATTCAGAGACTAATCTTCTATTGTATTAGATGAATTTGTTGTTGATGTGTGCTGTCTATATTCTGTGCAATTATACATTTTGTAATCTGTGCAAAAAAACAGAAAAATAATATTAAAAAAAGCCTAATATTCATACTAATGGCGCATCACAGCAGAGTGCGCCATTAGTATGCCAAAGGATACTAATGGCGCATTACCAGCCAGTGCGCCATTACTATGCGGACATTACTAATGGCACATCCTGCTGGAGTGCGCCATTAGTATGCCAAAGCACCTGGCTACACATGGCCCCTGGGAGGCATACTAATGGCGCACTACTGTGCATACTAATGGCGCATCTGCGGTGCGCCATTGGTATACCAGATACTAATGGCGCACCAGAGGTGCACCATTAGTAAAATATACTAATGGCGTGCTAGTAATGGCGCACCACTAATGCGCCATTAATGGCCAAATTAGGTGCGCCATTAGTAGGCCTTTTCCTAGTAGTGAACGAGTGATATTATTATACTCCTTATACTCCAGAATGGTCTGAATCTCTCTATTTAAGCCACCCATATAACGTGCAAGCATAGCTTCATTATCCTCAACAGTACCACATCTAATCATGCCAGTTCGTAATTCCTGATAATATACTTCTATATAATTTTTCCTTGTCTTAAACACTGCATGTTTTCGTAGTAATTCATGTTGATAATATGGTGGAACCCAACGAGTACGTATAGCAGTTTTCAAAGTAGCCCAAGTAGTTGGAATATTATTTGGATATAATATATGATGTTCAAACCACCACAAACAAGCAAAACTAGGGAAAGCACAAAGGGCGGAATCAACACATCTCTCCTCGAAATATTTTAAACATGTAAAACGTTGTTCGGTTTCTAACTCCCAAGTAAGATATATATCAGGAACATATCTACCCTCAAATGGTGCAATATTCAATTTTAGTTTAGGGAGATGGTCATGACCTCGTACCTGAGGGGTGGTGCAGCCCTACCATTGCGAATATTTAATGTGGACGACCTGGTGGTTCTGGTGCTGGTGGTTGCACGTACTTCTGATTTTGATCAACCTCATCCTCGTAATCACCGTCATAAATGTCATCCTCCTCAGCACTAGCAGTAGCATCAGGAGCCAATGAAGCCTCAATAGTAGGTACAGTAGTAGCAGAAGTTTGGCCATGCTCAAGAGGAATACGCTTCGCTCGTTCGAACTCATTCGGAAATGGGCGTTGTTGTTGTTGTTATAGAGGTGCGACAGGTGCAGCTGGTGGTGGTTGTGGAAGGCGCGTGAGAAATTCACTGAACTTGTTATCCAGCTTTGTTTTGAACGACTTCTCCATGCCATTTATCTTATCCATGACCTCTTCAACTCTGTTTAGCACATCTCCCACCTGGCCACTCATCATTTCCTGAAATTTATCATGCAACTCCTTGTTCATCATGTTCTCCTAGTCATGCTCGTCAACTTGTGATCCTAGCATGGTTAGTAGAAATAAAAACACCCAAGAATATGTTCTACAGACTACTAGAAAGTGGTGGTGGTGGGGTGTCAAATCATAAATTTGTCAAGCGAATCTCAACCTCTTATCAATTCTTACCAAACAGCAGGCGGTGATCAGCAACGTTGTAGTAAAAATGCCTCAAAGCTTGGATAGAGCGATTGCCAGGTGGTTAAACGCACGATGTAGATGTATGTGGGCTGGGGAAGGCTTATGATATGGTAGCACAAATGTCAGCAATAATCAATTCAGAGATGCAAAGTTGAATAAACGCTCAACGATGATACTGTGCTGGTCCTAGGCTAGACCGTACAAGAGACGCGAGCCTAGAACACTAACAAAATCACGACGTTGCACGTAATCAAGGGAAAAGCACACTGTGAATAAAAAAATTGGTGCCTTTTTTTGCGCTCTTTTTTTTGCAGAAAAGAACACTATAATGGTGAGTGTCTCAAAATTCTTCCCAAATCAAGATAGCAGGATATGTACAAATGTTTTTGACTATATTTTTTTCAAAACCTGGGCAGTGACGACCAAAATGTGCGACAAAAAGTCACTATGATGGCGAGTGTCTCAAAATGCTCCTAGGGACCTAAGAACAGGATAGGGGAAAATATTTTCACCTGCCAAAATTTTGGCCTAAAAACAGCCCGAGGGTCTCCAGACTTTTTTTTCTCTAGACCTACGCAGGCAAGGAAACACGAAACCGAAACTAGATGGATCTTGAGAACAACCCAAATATGAAAAGAACTCAGATTGGTGGTGGATATATGGTGGTTGGATATGGTAGCGGTGGTGGTATATGGTAGCGGTGGTAGGATATGGCAGCGGTGGTGGTATATGGCAACAACGATGAATATGGTGCGACGGCGGCGTGACAAACTGTGACAGTACTCGCAACTCTAAAGGACTAGATGCTAAGACCAGCAACTAGACACGATGATGCAACCGCATACTCAACAAAGCAAAACCCTAAAATTATTATGTAGAGGCTCAGATTGGTTCACTAGTGAACTAACCCTAATATATTTTTTAGATTTTACGTAGACTATAGGCATGAATGACAAACTCGATCTAACTGTGAAAAACTAAAAAATCTCACCGAGCAACCTAGAAATTTGATACCACTTGATAGAGACAAAGGTGTCCCTTCTTTCGATGAGATGGTGATTATCGTTTTTGGAGGAGTAGACTTTGATGATCCATCTACGAACGTGCGATGACGTCGTGCCTTAGCAATCACTAAACCAACTCCGAGAGGTTATTGACCACGCTAGAGCACGATCAACCTGACCACGAAGGTATACTTCGTGCAAGCAAACAAAGAACAAGCAAAAAACTAAGATTGCAATCTGGATATTGCAAATATAAGATGAAAGCTTTATTGATCAAGGTGGGGTTCTGTGACGCCTTTCTCTGGTCGTTGAATACAAACGAAGTACACGAAGTTGCAGCTATGGCGAACTTCAATCTAAACAAAACCCGAAAGTCTAAATGACGCTAAGGGCTGTATATATCGGGGAAGAGAGGGAGTTTCGTGGCTCCTCTGAAACCAACCCTAACTCTTGTTTCCCCACACATACGGACTCTAAAAATAGCCTATACTCAAGTATTTCGAAATTACATGGGCCTGACCCAATAATAAGTTGACGCATCACCTATAATAGCCTCTGGACGAAATTTATGAAGTGCCATCTTTGATATTTCGTCCAAGGCTTCATGCTCTAATTATTGTGGCTTCAAACTCCATTCTTGCACCCCTTGCGCATGCCATCATCTCCATGATTGATCTTGCTCCAATGTTCATCCTTCTTGTCCACGGTAGGCCATTCATTTGTAAGGAAGACAAATGTACCCAATTTAGGAAGCATCATGTTCTCATGAACATTAGAATCATTACCAAGAAAGAAAGTACGTGGTAATTTAATTGGCGTGCGTGAGCTCTAGTAATTGGTCCAGTATGTATTGCAGCAGTGGCTGTGGGTGTAACAATGGTATTGATGTCCTCATCATCCCCCCTTCTTGAAGTGAAGTCGTCCTCGACGGAAGCTCATCTTCCACACCCAAATTAGGCTTCAAATCTGCAATGTTAAAGGTGGGACTAACCCCAAAATCTGCAGGCATCTCAAGTTTATATGCATTATCATTTATTTTCTCTAACACATTAAAAGAACCATCAGCACGTGGCATTAGCTTTGATTTGCGCAAATCAGGAAACCTATCCTTACGCAAAATGTAACCAAACAAGATCTCCAGGTGCAAAGATAACATGGTTTCTACCTTTATCTCCAGTGAGTTTATATTTAGCATTCATACGCTCAATGTTTTCCTTAGTCAACTCATGCAATTTAAGATCAATTTAGCACATTGTTTAGCATAAAAATTAACCTTCTCCGAAGATGGAAGAGGCAATAAATCAATGGGTGCACGAGGTAAGAAACCATACACAATTTCAAAAGGGCACATCTTAGTAGTAGAATGCAGCGAACGATTATGGGAAAATTCAATATGGGGCAAGCATTCTTCCCACATTTTCTTGTTATTCTTCAAAACAGCCCTAAGCATAGTAGACATTGTTCTATTGACTACTTCAGTTTGTCCATCAGTTTGGGGATAACATGTAGTACTAAAAAGCGGTTTAGTCCCCAACTTAGCCCATAAACATCTCCAAAAGTGGCTAAGATACTTAGTATCACGATCTAAAACATTAGTATTCGGCACACCATGGAAGCGAATAATTTCACGAAAGAAACAATCAGCAACATTAGCAGCATTATCACTTTTATGACATGGTATAAAGTGTGCCATTTTCCAAAATCTATCCACAAGAACAAATATACTATCCCTCCCCTTCTTTGTTCGAGGTAAACCCAAAACAAACTCCATAGATATATCTACCCAAGGAACACTAGGTACAGGCAAAGTCATATATAAATCATGAGGATTGAGTCATGACTTAGCTTTTTGACATGTAGTGCAGCAAGCAACAAAATTCTCCACATCCTGTCTCATCTTTGGCCAGAAGAAATGTGTAGCTAGTACATCCTCTGTCTTCTTCACGCTAAAGTGTCCCATAATCCTCCTCCATGCGCCTCCTGCAACAACAAAAGACGAACGGAGCTAGCTGGATTGCATTGCTTGTTAGCACAGAACACAAATCCATCATTAACGACGAACTTGTTCCATGTTCTGCCTTCTTTACAATTTTGCAATACATCTTTAAATTCAGCATCATGCACTTATTGCTCTTTAATAGTCTCCAAACCAAATATTTGAAAGTCAAGTTGTGAAAGCATAGTATAACGAAGAGACAATGCATCAACAATAACATTTTCTTTATCCTTCTTGTGTTTTAGGACATAGGGGAAAGTCTCAATAAATTCAACCCATTTCGCATGTCTACGATTCAGTTTTGCTTGAATTTTAATATGTTTCAAAGATTCATGATCAGAATGTATAACAAATTCTTTGGGCCATAAATAATGCTGCCATGTTTCTAAAGTCCTAACAAGAGCATATAATTCCTTATCATAAGTAGAATAATTCACACCAGGCCCACTCAATTTTTTAGAAAAGTATGCAACAAGTTTACCATATTGTAGTAACACATCTCCTAACCCAATTCCACTAGAATCACATTCAAGCTCAAAAGTCTTATTAAAATCTGGAAGTTGGAGTAATGAAGCATGTGTCAACTTATCTTTCAATACCGTGAAGGCTTCTTCCTGTGCAGTACCCTAAACAAAAGGCAGATCCTTCTTTGTCCACTCATTGAGAGATGCAGCAATGGTGCTAAAATCTCTCACAAAACATCTATAGAAACCAGCGAGGCAAAGGAAACTCCTCACTTGTGTGACCGTTTTGGGCTGCGGCCAACTCTCAATAGCTTAAATCTTGGCTTTATCAACATCAATTCCTTGAGGAGTAACAACATAGCCAAGAAAAGGTACTCGGTCGGTGCAAAAGGTGCACTTCCCAAGGTTACCAAACAAACGTGCATCATGTAGAGCAATAAAAACAACACGTAAATGTTCCAAATATTGCTTCGAAGATCTGCTATAAATCGGTATATCATCATAGTAAACTACCAAAAATCTTTCAATGAAAACACATAAAATTCATTCATTAATCTCATGAAAGTACTAGGTGCATTAGTTAACCCAAAAGGCATGATTAACCACTCATATAATCCAAACTTAATTTTAAATGTTGTTTCCATTCATCTCCCAATTTTATATGAATTTGATGGTATCCACTAAGCAAATCAACTTCGGAGAAAATAGTAGAGCCACTTAATTCATCAAGCATATCATCTATTGATGTAGGGTGTAACCCTAGGTGGCCGATCTTTCACGAAAAGGAGGGATCCCAAGGATGAACACGTGAGACACGAGGGAAAACACAAGAGGGACAAGAATAAAACACTCAAACCAACACGTTTAGGTCACACAAATGCTAGATCCAGGTACACAAAGTGTGATACACGATACACAATCAACTAAGGACGATACCAGTGGCGGTAGTCATCTTCGTGAGGAGGTCTTGATGCTCATCTCCGTGAAGGAGGTCTTGAATCCGGTGGATCTTCTCCAAGGAGGCCGCGGTCTCATAGGAGAGGAACCACTAAGGTCTAGATGAGCTATCACAAAGATGCCTAGGAAGGAGGAAGTCAATGAGTATATATTACATGGGGCGACACAGTCGGGTCGGACGTTCGCTGGGTCACCGGACATCCGGTGGCTCTGGAGGGACCGGACGTCCGGTAATCCTCGGATTTCCGCTAATTACATTCTGTAGTCGGTGTCACGGATGTCCGGTGGCCTTCGATCGTCCGGTCATCTGGGAGTCGCCGGTCGTCCGGTGATCGTCGGATGTCCTGTCCAGTGCCTGGAGGTGACCGATCGTCCGGAAGAGGTCGGACGTCTGGTGCCTGTAGAATCTTCAGCCGCGCTTCTTCTTGTTCCAAGCACTTGTCGATCCCGCCGCCTTGTTTGCTATGCAAAGCTGTCACGTGTCCTTCACCCGAGTACATGAGTATGCACAAAGTTTCCGATGAGGGTGAAGCCATGTCCCATGTGCATCGAGGGAAAATTGACAAAGGAGCGAGTTCACCTCGGCTTCGAGAGCTCTTGTACGGGCTCGTGTCATTGGTCCTTTGGGCGCTTGGCGAGTCTATGGTAGGTCCATGGGGATGACCTTGGGATGCTCCACATCATCTCCCCTCCCTTGGGAAAGATCTGACCTCGGATCGAAATCTTCATCACCATGGAAAGGAGATAGGACCTTGGGATGCTCACGTTGTACTTGTCTCGTGGAATGTCGATCTTGTAGGCATTGTTGTTGTAGCGTGCTAGCACCTTGAAAGGTCCGTTGGCTCTAGGTAGTAGTTTGGACTTGCGTTTGTTGGGGAAGCGAACCTTTCGAACATGAAGCCATACGAGATCTCCCGGTTGGAACACCATTGGTGCCTTGTCGACGTTGTGCTTGGTGGCTATGCGTTGCACTTGTCGCTCGATCGTTGCCCTTGTATCTTTGTGCACCTTCTTGAGATAGCTTGCTCGTGCACTTGCATCCATGTTGATGCGTTCTTGTAGTGGTAGAGGTAGGATGTCCAATGGGGACAATGGGTTGAAGCCGTAGACGACCTCGAAGGGGGACTTGCCAGTAGTCGAATGTCTTGAGCGGCTGTAGGCGTACTCGGCGATGGGCAAGCATTGCTCCCATTCCTTGATGTTCTTCTTGATCAACACGCGAAGAAGCGTCGAAAGCGTGCGATTCGTCTCCTCCATTTGGCCGTCGGTTTGTGGATGATATGCCGAGGAGAAAAGGAGCTTGATGCCGAGTTTGGCGCATAGAGTATTCCAAAAGTAGCTCAAGAACTTGATGTCCCGGTCGGACACGATCGTCTTGGGTACACCATGTAGACGAATGATTTCCCTACAAAAGAGATTTGCAACATGTGAAGCATCATCGATCTTGTTACAAGGAATGAAATGAGCCATTTTAGAGAATCTATCCACGACAACAAACACGGAATCTTGTCCATTTTGAGTCCTGGGCAATCCAAGTATAAAGTCCATGCTTATGTCTTCCCATGGATTGTATGGAATAGAAAGTGTCATGTAAAGACCATGAGATTGAGCTTTTGACTTAGCTTTGCGACATGTATAGCATCGGTTGGTGAGGCGTGAGACGTCACGAAGCATCTTGGGCCAAAAGTAGCTCTTGGAGAGCATAGCAAATGTTTTGTCGTGTCCAAAGTGTCCCATGAGTCCTCCTCCATGAGATTCCTGCAAAAGGAGCAAACGACGCGAAGACTTGGGAATGCAAAGTTTGTTAGCTCTCAAAAGATATCCATCTGTTATGTAGTAGCGTTCCCAAGAAGTGTGAGTCAAACACTTAGCATAAGGATTTGCAAAGAAAGGATCATGCCCATATAAATCTTTTATGTGCTCAAAGCCAATAACATTCAACTCAAGCTGTGTAACAAGCATGCATTTGCGGGAAAGCGCATCCGCCACAACATTCTCTTTGCCTTTGATGTATTTGATGACATAGGGAAAAGATTCAATGAACTCACTCCACTTAGCATGACGCTTGTTCAACTTAGTTTGACCCTTGAGATACTTGAGCATCTCGTGGTCCGTATGAAGAATGAATTCATGAGGTCTAAGATAGTGTTCCCAAACATGTAAAACTCTCACGAAGGCATAGAGCTCTTTATCATATATGGGGTAGTTAAGTTGCGCTCCGGATAGCTTCTCACTAAAGTGCGCAATTGGGCGCTTTTCTTGCATTAGCATGCCACCTATGCCGGTACCGCTAGCGTCACAATGAATTTCAAAAGGTTTGTCAAATTTTGGTAGGGCAAGAAGTGGTGTGTGTGTAAGCAAGCTTTTTAGCTCATTGAACGCGGTGTCTTGCGAAGGACCCCAAACAAAGGGTGCGTTCTTCTTGCTCAAGGCGTGTAGAGGCATAGCGATTGTGCTAAAGTCCTTCACAAAACGTCGATAGAAACCGGCTAAACCAAGAAAGCTATGCACTTGTTGGAGATTCGTTGGTTGTGGCCAAGTTTTAATTGCTTCAATTTTAGTTTCATCAACGTGAACACCTTGGGAAGAAACGACAAATCCTAGGAAAACGACCTTGTCAATGCCAAAAGTGCATTTATCCATGTTAGCATATAAGCACTCTTTCCAAAGGGTTTATAAAACCATACGGATGTGTGTCACATGGTCCTCAAGCGACTTGCTAAAAACGAGGATTTCATCAAAATAAACCACTACAAAGACGCCTATGTAGGGTCGGAGAACGAAATGCATGAGTCGCATAAATGAACCGGGCGCTTCCGATAAACCCATTGGCATGACCAACCACTCATATAACCCAAACTTGGTTTTGAAAGCCGTATACCACTCATCACCCTCTTGAATGCGAATTTAGTAATAACCACTTTTAAGATCAATTTTCGAAAAGATGGTGGCACCACACAATTCATCAAGCATGTCGTCTAAGCGTGGGATAGGGTGACGATATCTAACGGTCATAGCATTTATCAGGCGACAATTGGAGCACATGCGAAAACTTCCATCTTTCTTAGGCACGAGAATAACCGGAACGGCACAAGGGCTCAAGCTTTCATGTACCTGACCTTTGTCGATGAGTTGTTGTACTTGCCGTTGTATCTCCTTGGTTTCCTCGGGGTTGACACGGTAAGGAGCCTTGTTCGGAAGTGGTGCGCCGGGTATGAGGTCGATGCGGTGTTCGATTCCGCGAGGCGGAGGTAGACCCGGAGGTAGCTCACCGGGAAAGACGTCCGAGAATTCCTGCAACAAGTTAGACAACACTAAAGATAGAGGTGGTGAAGTGTTAGTAGGTTTGGCTTTCCCTTTTCATAAAAGCACAAGTTGAAAGACACTTGATGGGTTCTCACACACTTTGCTCATCTCGCTTTTGGTGCCAAATAGCACTAGTTGTTTCTTGTCACTCATCGTGGAGTCGCTCACATTTGGCTTGTGGCTCTCACTCTCCTTTTGGTGGCTTACTCTCTCACCATTCTCTCCACGATGGTTGGTAGGTAAGTGTTTGTCGGCGGCTACTTGACTTGGTGACATTGGACGTAGCACGAATTCCTTGCCCTTCATCTTGAAGCTATAGTAGTTGGTCCGTCCATTGTGTGTGACTCCACGATCATATTGCCATGGTCGTCCAAGTAGAAGGTGGCACACGGACATGGGGACCACATCACACTCAAGTGTTTCCTCGTAGGCACCTATCTTGAAAGAAACTTGCACGGTATGCTCGACTCGAAGAATTCTGGCGTCGTTAAGCCATTGGACCTTGTAGGGATGAGGGTGCTTCGTTTTGACCAATTGTAGCTTGTCGCATAGCTCTTCGCTTGCCAAGTTATGACAACTGCCTCCATCGATGATAACCTTGACGGAGCGTCCATTGATGCCGGCCTTGGAATGAAAGATATGACATCATTGGTCGTCATCTTGTTGATGTTGGAGTGTCAAAACCTTGGAGACAACTAGATTGGGATTCGAGTCATTGTCACAAAACACTTGATGATCTTCATCTTCATTCACTTGTCGATGCATAGCGACATGCTCAAGGGCTTCCATCTCATCGTCGCTCATTGAGTCGTAAGATCCGTCATCCTTGATGATCATGGTGCGAACGGTCTTGCACTCAAATGACTTGTGGCCGCGCCCTTTGCACTTGAAACACTTAATGGAACTCATCTTGGAGTTGTCCTCGATTGGAGTTGTAGACGATGAAGCTCTTGGCTTGAAGTTGTTTGTAGAAAGTGGACGACTTGATGTAGTCGCATTCTTGTAGCTTGACTTGTCACCGAAGTTTGTAGATGGCTTGGTAGAGGTGGGAGGAGCCGAAGTCGTTGAAGCTTGGTTGTAGGAGCCCAAGTTCCTGGAGGTGAACTTGGAGTACTTGTAGTCCTCTTGAACTTGCCGCTCCGCTTTGGTTGCTTGGTGTACTAGATCAAGGAGGGTCGCGTAGTGTTGAAAGTCCGCAATCTTCTTTATAGGATAGTTGAGTCCATTCAAGAATCGCGCCATTGTTTGCTCTTCATCTTCCGTGATGTTTGCTCTTATCATGGCAATCTCCATCTCCTTGTAGTACTCTTCAACGGACTTGGTACCTTGCTTGAGGAGTTGTAGCTTCTTGAACAAGACACGGTTGTAGTGTGTTGGCACGAAGCGTGCTCTCATGATTTCCTTCATTTGAGCCCAAGTAGCGATAGGAGGTTCGTCCTTTTATTCTCTTCTCTCAATGATTTGCTCCCACCAAATGAGAACATAGTCTTGGAACTCAAGGGAGGCCATTGCAATTTTCTTCTCTTCATCGAAGTTGTGTAAGCGGAAGATCTTATCAACTTTCAATGCCCATGAGAGGTAGTCTTCGGGATCAATGCTTCCGGAAAACTTTGGCATGGTGAACTTAAGCTTTCCATAGCGATGCTCTTCATTGTTTGCTTGCCTATTGCGAGGGCGTTCTTGATTTGGACGATTGTCAAACTCATGTTGCTCTTGGCGGAGTAGATGTTCATTGTCATGGTGTACTTGCCGAACTTGTGGTTCTTGTTGAGCTTGTTGTTCTTGTCGCGCTTGAGGGGGAACTTCTTCTTGCATTCGTGCTTGATGGCGCCTCTCTTGTATCTCATCACAAAGGAAATCCTCTTCTTGACGAGTATGTCGATTGCGAGTTGCCACATTGCGATGTGAGTCACGTAATGCTCGTTGCGCCTCCAGAGCTTGAGCTTCTCGGCGTTGTTGTGCTTGACGATGAGCTTCTGCATCTTGTTCTTCTTGATGTTGACGTGCTCGCTCTTGTTGTTGTTGGCGTAGGCGGTGCCGTTCTTGCGCTTGCTCAGGCGTAGCTTGGTTTTGACGATGTCGACTTTCTTGCTCTTCAAATAGGTCTTGTGAACTCTTGTCATGAAGTGGATTCCAGTTGTCATGTCGAGCTTGGCGTGCGGCCTGACGAAGAGTGTTTGACGTAGGGGTAGTTGAGCCGTCCGTGGAGTCGGTATGGCGACTTGAGCGGCTTCGTCTTTGAGAAGATGTGGAAGAAGAACGTCGGTTGACTATCAAAGTCTGTAGCTCATCGAATAGAGTAGACATGTTGGTGTTGATGATGTCGAATTGCTCTCTTGTTCTTGCTTCAAATTGTCGTGCGTTGGCGGTGACTTGCTCAATGTGCTCGCGCATAGCTTCACATTCTTGATGTAGAGCTCGTTGGACGCCGAAGAGATGTAGTTTGGTAACGTAGTTGTTCGAGTCTTGAGGATCATCGAAGAGCGGGTTCGAAGATGTACTTGGCCTATCCATCATTGCAAGCAAGAGTGTGAGTGGGAGAAAGGAGAAGACAATACCAATTGTACCTTGACCGAAGTTGAAAATGGATCAATGATCACTCAATAATGTAACCCGGAAATAGCACTATTGGTACCACTTCGTGTCGATTCTCACACCTACACAAGGAAAGCTTTGAGAGGAGCTTGGTTAGGATGGTGGCACAAATTCAATGCAATTGTCAAAGTGACTCAATGATGTTGAAAATAATTCACAATTTGCTCATGCAACAAGTAGATCACAAGCAATAAGGAGAACACGGAACGTACGCACGGATAGATAAATGTGGTTGTGCAACCAAGGGTGAGCGAAAATGTGGAATCCACGGAAAATGCTCGTGTTGTACAACACTAGAGAGACGCTAACCGATTGCTTAATAGGCGGATACGCACTTGTGCACGACCTATATGAGGTAAATGTAACGACTTCCTATCACAAGTATGCTATGAGTGTATGATGTGCCGATGCTAGAGCACAAGATGATGTATTGCTATCTCATATGATCTCTTTTGATGCAAGGCGTATGATGCTATTTTCCTTTTGCTTATAAGCTTTGGGTGGCTCTTTTGCTTAAAAGCTTGGGAGCTCTTTCTTTGGCCACTTATGCATGCTTCTTGGATCAAGGTAGCTATTGTGTATGCGGATCATTCTTGTGTCACACAGAGATATGATGATATAGTATGCAATATCTATGACTATCACTAATGTGCACACGTGTCGTGGCCCGGCAATACTCAAATGGCTAGTCTCAATGGGAAAGCTACGCAAAAATGGTCTATAGGGTGACAATGCAATTGCAAGGTAGAATGACAAAGTGTCATCGATGTTACCGTCCTTGTCGAGGTTGAGAGGTGGTCTCGTCGATATCGCTCCGTTCCGAGATAGCCGAAACACACAAGGAAACGGGAAAACCACAACTCAAATGATCCAAGACACAAGAGGTAAGACCGTAGAGATGTTGGTTAAGCAATGGTGGTGGTGGTATGGTATTTGTGGGTGTATGAAAGGGTAGGTGGTTGCGGAAGGGTGGAACAAAACTGAGTAAGTTCAGTGTCGTCAGGGTTCGTCGGACGTTCGGTGGGTCGCCGGTCGTCCGATCGCCGGACATCCGATAAGTCTCGGACATCTGGTAAAAGCTTTTGTATAGGATGTGCCGGACGTCCGGTGGATGACAGACATCCGGTGGTTCGCGTGGCTCCGGACGTCCGGTAAAACGCCGGTCGTCCGGTGGGTCTGGGCTAGGGTTTGAGATATCCGTGGACAAATTGGTCAATGGCCGAATTTGCGGCAGGAAATTGGGGAAGAGGTGGTGAAACTCTAGATCCACTCGTTACACAGCAAATCCATGGAACAAATCCAACAAAATCTCGCCAAATCAACATATCACAAAAAAAGTTGGGGCTATTTTTGGTGGGGAATTTTCGAATTTGGGAAGAACACAACAAAAACAAGCTAGAAAACACGGGTAGGGGCTCCAATTTCGTGAGAAACCTTGGCTATTGATACCATAATGGTGTAGGGTGTAACCCTAGGTGGCCGATCTTTCACGAAAAGGACGGATCCCAAGGATGAACACGTGAGGCACGAGGGACAACACAAGAGGGACAAGAAGAAAACACTCAAACCAACACGTTTAGGTCACACAAATGCTAGATCCGGGTACACAAAGTGCGATACACGATACACGATCAACTAAGGATGATACAAGTGGCGGTAGTCATCTCCGTGAGGAGGTGTTGATGTTCATCTCCGTGAAGGGGGTCTTGAATCCGGTGGATCTTCTCCAAGGAGGCCGCGGTCTCGTAGGAGAGGAACCACTAAGGTCTAGATGAGCTATCACAAAGCTGCCTAGGAAGGAGGAAGTCAACAAGTATATATTACATGGGGCGACACAGTCGGGTCGGACGTCCGCTGGGTCACCGGACGTCCGGTGGCTCGAGAGGGACCGGACATCCGGTAATCCTCGGATTTCCGCTAAATACATTCTGTAGTCGGTGTCGCGGACGTCCGGTGGCCTCCGGTCGTCCGGTCATTTGGGAGTTGTCGGTCGTCCGGTGATCGTCGGAAGTCCGGTGCCTGGAGGTGACCGGTCGTCCGGAAGAGGTCGGACGTCCGGTGCCTGTAGCATCTTCAGCCGCGCTTCTTCTTGTTCCAAGCACTTGTCGATCCCGCCGCCCTGTCCGCTGTGCAGAGCTATCCCATGTCCTTCACCCGAGTACTTGAGTATGCACATAGTTTCCGATGAGGGTAGAAGCCATGTCCCATGTGCATCGAGGGAAAATTGACAAAGGAGCGAGTTCACCTCGGCTTCGAGATCTCTTGTACGGGCTCGTCTCATTGGTCCTTTGGGCGCTTGGCGAGTCGACGGTAGGTCCATGGGGATGACCTTGGGATGCTCCGCATCATCTATCCTAGGAATAGGATGACGATAACGAATAGTAATATTATTAATGTCTCTACAATCAACACACATGCGCGACGTACCATCCTTTTTCGGCACTAGAATAATAGGAGCATCACAAGGACTAAGGGATTCGTGTATATAACCTTTATCAAGTAGCTCCTGTACTTGACGCATAATCTCCTTCGAATCCTCTGGATTTTTACGGTATGGTGCATGGTTGGGTAGCGATGCAACTGGAATTAAGTCAATCTGATGCTCAATCCCTCGAATAGGTGGTAATCCCGGTGGTACGTCTTGTGGAAGAACGATAGTGAACTCCTGCAAAATGTTAGTGACAGCAGGAGGCAAAGAGGAAGGCACGTCCTGAAATGAAAATAATGCCTCTTTGCACACAAACGCATAGCAAACAGATTTGCCGAAATCCAGATCAGCAATATGAGATTTAGTGGCAAGTAAGCATCCACTTTTCAATTTAATTTCAAATGCAACATGAGATGAAGGTTTGTTATCAGGCTTCATTTGTCGCTCAAATTCTTTTGCCACAAGCTGTTTTTCACTCTTATTTCGCTCCTATTTTGCTTTACTAGCACGATGAATATCATCTTTCAAAATTGAATCAGGAGTCATAGGAAGCAAAGTAATATATTTATCCTTATGAACAAGAGTATAGTAATTGTTTCTACCATGGTGTACAATTTCTTTATCAAATTGTCATGGTCTACCGTGTAATAAGGAACATGCTTGCATGGGTACCACATCATAATGAACATAATCAGCATATGTAGCTATACTTAAATGCAAACAAACAATACGTGTTACCTTTACCTTGTCGTTGTTGTTGAACCATTGGATGTAGTAAGGATGTGGGACTGGTCTTGTGGTGAGAGACAGCTTCTCCACCATCTCCATGCTAGCCAAATTGTTGCAGCTCCCTCCATCTATGATGACGCGAACATAACGTTCCTTCACAACTCCCTTTGTATGGAACAAATTGTGCCTCTAGTTTTTGCTTAGCTTGTGTGACTGATAACCCTCAACCGTAAGGGATAGAGATAGTCTTCGCGGGTAAGAATAACCCAATTTATTGATTCGACACACGGGGAGCCAAAGAGTATTTATAAGCTTTAACAGTTGAGTTGTCAATTCAACCGCACCTGAAATATACTAACTTGCAACAAAAGATAAGTGGTAACAGTGATATGATAGTAATGATAGTAATAGTAAAAGTAAACAGCAAAAGTAAATAGCAGTAGTAAATGGCAATAGTAGCAACTAGTGACAAGCAAGGTTTAAAATACTGTAGGCTAGGGAGATGGATGGTTGGGCGCTGCATGGATGAGATAGTTTCTAACTCGGGGCACGGCACACGGAAAAGTAATGATCATCTAGGCAAATATCAAACATTAGGCATGTATCACGTAGGTAGTTGTACGTGCTTGCAATAAGAACTTGCACAACATCTTTTGTCCTACCATCCCGCTACGAACGGGGCCTAAAGGAACTAACGGATATTAAGGTGCTCCTGTCAAAGAGCACCGGAACAAAGCAATGAACTCAATGGATACATGTAATCCTCAAACTACGGACCATCCCCTTTGGTGTCCCAAGCTGTCACTTTTGGGATCGCCGGTTCCGAACCGTAACAGGTGCATACAACTCATAGATAGGATCAAGAACACAAATATATTCATGCAAACACATATGGTTCAGATCTGAAATCATGGCACTCGGGCCCTAAGTGTCAAGCATTAAGAATAACAAGTTGTAGCAAAGATGATAAACACCATACTAGATGATAGGCAACATGCCCCCAACAATCTGACGAACTATTACATGATCTAACTCATCCAATCCCTACCATCCCCTTCGCCTACAGCAAGGGAATTACTCACACATGAAGGGGCAAGTCATGGAAGGATGATGGAGTGGTGAAGATGATGACGATGGCGACGATCTCCCCTCTCCGGAGGCCAAATCAGCCTCCAAATTAGCCCTCCCGAAGAAGAACAGAGGGTGGCGGCGGCTCCGCGACGAAAAACAGCGAAAGGACTTCCAATCTGGGATTTTTGCGTCGGGAGGAAAAATACGGACTAAAGTAGGGCACCAGGGGGTGTGGGGCCCACCCAGGCGCCCCCCCGGCGTGGCCCAGGTGGGGCGCGCCCACAGGGCGCCTGGGCACCCCTTGGCCCCCCTCTGGCCCCACTTCTGGCATTTTGTTTCTTCGGGTGCGTGATTTTTCGTGGATTTTTCTGAGATGCTTAAAAATCCGTTTTCCTGCACACAAATAAACCATACAGGCAGCTCTGCTGAAAACAGCGTCAGTCCGGGTTAGTTTAGTCCAAATCATGCAAGAATGAGGTCAAAACAATATCAAAAGTGTTTGGAAAAGTAGATACGTTTGAGACGTATCAGTGACCTGCACACTCAAAACACGTTGAGCAACTAAACATTCATACCTATTAGTGTCGTCAGCAGCCATGAAATGCATATATTGTTTAGAATCATCTCCAGTGTGTTCTTCACGTGTCATAAGAACCAAAGTCTCCTCATCGTAGATGTTTGGGGAACATAGTATTTTAAAATTTTCCTACGATCACGCAAGATCTATCTACCAGATGCATAGCAACGAGAGGGAAGAGTGTGTCTACGTACCCTCGTAGACCGGAAGCGGAAGCGTCAAGTGACGCGGTTGATGTAGTCGAACTTCTTCACGATCCAACCGATCAAGCACCGAACGTACGGCACCTCCGCGTTCAGCACACGTTCAGCTTGATGACGTCCCACGAGCTCTTGATCCAGTTGAGCTTCACGGGAGAGTTCCGTCAGCACGACGGCGTGGTGACGGATATGATGTATCTACCGGCGCAGGGCTTCGCCTAAGCACTGTGACGGTATGACCGAGGTGTGTTTCTGTGGAGGGGGACACCGGACACGGCTAGAACAATTCAACTTGTGTGTCTTTGGGTGCCACCCTGCCCCCGTATATAAAGGAGAAAGGGGGGAGGCCGGCCGGACCTCCTATGGTGCGGCTAGGGCTGCAATCCTACCAAAGAAGGAAAAGGGGGGAAGGAAAGAGAGGGAGAGGGAGAGGGAAAGAGGGGCCGCGCCCCCCTCCCCTAGTCCTATTCGGACTCCTCCTAGGGAGGGGGCGCGCCACCTCCTGGCTGCTGCCCTCTCTCTCCCCTATGGCCCACCAGGGCCCACCATTCCCCCGGGGGGTTCCGGTAACCCTCCCGGCACTCCCGTAAATTCCGAAACTTTCCAGAACACTTCCGGTGTCCGAATATAGTCGTCCAATATATCAATCTTTATGTCTCGGACATTCCGAGACTCATCGTCATGTCCGTGATCTCATCCGGGACTCCGAACTACCTTCGGTACATCAAAACTCATAAACTCATAATACTGATCATCATCAAACGTTAAGCGTGCGGACCCTACGGTTTCGAGAACTATGTAGACATGACCGAGACTCATCTCTAGTCAATAACCAATAGCGGAACCTGGATGCTCATATTGGCTCCTACATATTCTACGAAGATCTTTATCGGTCAAACCGCATAACAACATACGTTGTTCCTTTTGTCATCGGTATGTTACTTGCCCGAGATTCGATCGTCGGTATCTCTATACCTAGTTCAATCTCGTTACCGGCAAGTCTCTTTACTCGTTCCGTAATACATCATCTCGTGACTAACTCATTAGTCATTTGCTTGCAAGGCTTATTATGATGTGCATTACCGAGAGGGCCCAGAGATACCTCTCCGACACTCGGAGTGACAAATCATAATCTTGATCTATGCCAACACCACGAATACTTTCGGAGACACCTGTAGAGCATCTTTATGATCACCCAGTTACGTTGTGATGTTTGATAGCACACAAGGTGTTCTTACGGTATTCGGGAGTTGCATAATCTCATAGTCATAGGAACATGTATAAGTCATGAAGAAAGCAGTAGCAGTAAAACTAAACGATCATAGTGCTATGCTAATGGATGGGTCTAGTCCATCACATCATTCTCCTAATGATGTGATCCCGTTGATCAAATGACAACTCATGTATATGGCTAGGAAACATAGCCATCTTTGATCAATGAGCTAGTCTAGTAGAGGCATACTAGGGACATACTATTTGTCTATGTATTCACACATGTATCAAGTTTCCGGTTAATACAATTCTAGCATGAATAAAAGACATTTATCATGATATAAGAAAATACAAATAACATATTTATTATTGCCTCTAGGGCATATTTCCTTCAGTCTCCCACTTGAATTAGAATCAATAATCTAGATTACAAAGTGATGATCCTCACACCCATGGAGTCCTGGTGCTGATCATGTTTTGCCCGTGGAAGAGGCTTAGTCAACGGGTCTGCAACATTCAGATCCGTATGTATTTTGCAAATCTCTATGTCTCCCTCCTTGACTAGACCGCAGATGGAATTGAAGCGTCTTTTGATGTGCTTTGTTCTCTTGTGAAACCTGGATTCCTTCGCCAAGGCTATTGCTCTATTGTTGTCACAAAAGATTTTCATTGGACCCGATGCACTAGGTATTACACCTAGATCGGATATGAACTCCTTCATCCAGACTCCTTCATTTGCTGCTTCCGAAGCAGCTATGTATTCCGCTTCACACGTAGATCCCGCCACGACGCTCTGCTTGGAACTGCACCAACTGACAGCTCCACCGTTCAATAAAAATACATATCCGGTTTGTGACTTTGAGTCATTCGGATCAGTGTCAAAGCTAGAATCGACATAACCGTTTACGACGAATTCTTTGTCACCTCCATATACGAGAAACATATCCTTTGTCCTTTTCAGGTACTTCAGGATGTTCTTGACCGCTGTCCAGTGATCCACTCCTAGATTACTTTGGTACCTTCCTGCTAGACTTATAGCAAGGCACACATCAGGTCTGGTACACAGCATTGCATACATGATAGATCCTATGGCTGAGGCATAGGGAATGACTTTCATTTTCTCTCTATCTTCTGCAGTGGTCGGGCATTGAGTCTTACTCAACTTCATACCTTGTAATACAGGCAAGAAACCTTTCTTCAACTGATCCATTTTGAACTTCTTCAAAATCTTATCAAGGTATGTACTTTGTGAAAGTCCAATTAAGCGTCTTGATCTATCTCTATAGATCTTGATGCCTAATATATAAGCAGCTTCACCGAGGTCTTTCATTGAAAAACTCTTATTCAAGTATCCTTTTATGCTATCCAGAAATTCTATATCATTTCCAATCAATAATATGTCATCCACATATAATATTAGAAATGCTACAGAGCTCCCACTCACTTTCTTGTAAATACAGGCTTCTCCAAAAGTCTGTATAAAACCATATGCTTTGATCACCTCATCAAAGCGTATATTCCAACTCCGAGATGCTTGCACCAGTCCATAGATGGATCGCTCGAGTTTGCATACTTTGTTAGCACATTTTGGATCGACAAAACCTTCTGGTTGCATCATATACAAATCTTCTTTGAGATATCCATTCAGGAATGCAGTTTTGACATCCATTTTCCATATTTCATAATCATAAAATGCGGCAATTGCTAACATGATTCGGACAGACTTAAGAATCGCTACAGGTGAGAAAGTCTCATCATAGTCAACTCCTTGAACTTGTCGAAACCCTTTCGCAACAAGTCGAGCTTTGTAAACAGTAACATTACCGTCTGCGTCGGTCTTCCTCTTGAAGATCCATTTATTTTTGATGGCCTGCCGATCATCGGGCAAGTCAACCAAAGTCCACACTTTGTTCTCATACATGGATCCCATCTCAGATTTCATGGCCTCAAGCCATTTTGCAGAATCTGGGCTCATCATCGCTTCCTCATAGTTCGTAGGTTCATCATGGTCTAGTAACATGACTTCCAGAACTGGGTTGTCGTACCACTCTGGTGCGGAACGTATTCTGGTTGATCTACGACGTTCAGCAGAAACTTGATCCGAAGTTTCATGATCATCATCATTGACTTCCTCACTGATTGGTGTAGGAATCACTGGAAGAATTTTTTGTGATGTACTACTTTCCAATTCGGGAGAAGGTACAATTACCTCATCAAGTTCTACTTTCCTCCCACTCACTTCTTTCGAGAGAAACTCCTTCTCTAGAAAGGATCCTTTCTTAGCAACGAATATCTTGCCTTTGGAACTATGATAGAAGGTGTACCCAACAGTCTCTTTTGGGTATCCTATGAAGACACATTTCTCCGACTTGGGTTCGAGCTTATCAGGTTGAAGTTTTTTCACATAAGCATCGCATCCCCAAACTTTAAGAAACGACAACTTTGGTTTCTTGCCAAACTATAGTTCATAAGGTGTCGTATCAACGGATTTAGACGGTGCCCTATTTAACGTGAATGCAGCTATCTCTAAAGGATAACCCCAAAACGATAGTGGTAAATCGGTAAGAGACATCATAGATCGCACCATATCCAATAAAGTATGGTTACGACGTTCGGACACACCATTACGCTGTGGTGTTCCGGGTGGCGTGAGTTGTGAAACTATTCCACATTGTTTCAAATGAAGACCAAACTCGTAACTCAAATATTCTCCTCCACGATCAGATCGTAGAAACTTTATTTTCTTGTTACGATGATTCTCTACTTCACTCTGAAATTCTTTGAACTTTTCAAATGTTTCAGACTTGTGCTTCATTAAGTAGATATACCCATATCTGCTCAAATCAACAGTGATGGTCAGAAAATAACGATACCCGCCGTGAGCTTCAACACTCATTGGCCCACATACATCAGTATGTATGATTTCCAACATATCTGTTGCTCGCTCCATAGTTCCGGAGAACGGAGTTTTAGTCATCTTGCCCATGAGGCATGGTTCGCAAGCACCCAGTGATTCATAATGAAGTGATTCCAAAAGTCCATCACTATGGAGTTTCTTCATGCGCTTTACACCAATATGACCTAAACGGCAGTGCCACAGATAAGTTGCACTATCATTATTAACCTTGCATCTTTTGGTTTCAATATTATGAATATGTGTATCACTACAATCGTGATCCAATAAGAATAGACCACTCTTCAAGGGTGCATGACCATAAAAGATATTATTCATAAAAATAGAACAACCATTATTCTCTGATTTTAATGAATAACCGTCTCGCAACAAACAAGATCCAGATATAATGTTCATGCTCAACGCTGGCACCAAATAACAATTATTTAGGTCTAAAACTAATCCCGAAGGTAGATGTAGAGGTAGCGTGCCGACGGCGATCACATCGACTTTGGAACCATTTCCCACGCGCATCGTCACCTCGTCCTTAGCCAATCTTCGTTTAATCCGTAGTCCCTGTTTCGAGTTACAAATATTAGCAACCGAACCGGTATCAAATACCTAGGTACTACTACGAGCATTAGTAAGGTACACATCAATAACATGTATATCACATATACCTTTGTTCACCTTGCCATCCTTCTTATCCGCCAAATACTTGGGGCAGTTCCGCTTCCAGTGTCCAGTCCCCTTGCAGTAGAAGCACCCAGTTTCAGGCTTGGCTCCAGACTTGGGTTTCTTCGTGGGAGTAGCAACTGTCTTGCTATTCTTCTTGAAGTTCCCCTTCTTTCCCTTGCCCTTTTTCTTGAAACTAGTGGTCTTGTTAACCATCAACACTTTATGCTCCTTTTTGATTTCTACCTCCGCAGCCTTGAGCATAGCGAAGAGCTCGGGAATTGTCTTTTGCATCCCTTGCATATTATAGTTCATCACGAAGCCTTTATAGCTTGGTGGCAGTGATTGAAGAACTCTATCAATAACACTATCCTCGTCAACTTTGCAACCAAGTTGAGTCATATGATTATAGTACCCAGACATTCTGAGCAAGTGTTCACTGATAGAACTATTCTCCTCCATCTTGCAGCTTTAGAACTTATTGGAAATCTCATATTTCTCAATCCGGGCATTTGCTTGAAATATTAACTTCAACTCCTGGAACATCTCATATGGTCCATGACGTTCAAAACGTCGTTGATGTCCCGGTTCTAAGCCGTAAAGCATGGCACACTGAACTATCGTGTAGTCATCAGACCGCGACTGCCAGACGTTCAAAGCGTCTACATTAGCGGGAGGGGGCTTGTCACCTAGCGGTGCTTCAAGGACATAATTCTTCTGTGCAGCAATGAGGATAATCCTCAAGTTACGGACCCAGTCCGTGTAATTGCTACCATCATCTTTCAACTTAGCTTTCTCTAGGAATGCATTAAAATTCTAAGGAACGGTAGAACGGGCCATTGATCTACAACAACATAGATAAGCAAAAACTATCAGGACTAAGTTCATGATAAATTAAAGTTCAATTTAATCATATTAATTAAAGAACTCCCACTTAGATAGACATCCCTCCGGTCATCTAAATGATCACGTGATCCAAATCAACTAAACCATGTCCGATCATCGTGTAATCTGGAGTAGTTTCAATGGTGAACATCTTATGTTGATCATATCTACTATATGATTCACGCTCGACCTTTCGGTCTCCAGTGTTCCGAGGCCATATCTGCATATGCTAGGCTCGTCAAGTTTAACCCGAGTATTCTGCGTGTGCAAAACTGGCTTACACCCGTTGTATTTGAACGTAGAGCTTATCACACCCGATCATCACGTGGTGTCTCGGCACGACGAACTTTTGCAACGGTGCATACTCAGGGAGAACACTTATACCTTGAAATTTAGTAAGGGATCATCTTATAATGCTACCATCGTTCTAAGCAAAATAAGAAGCATAATAAGATAAACATCATATGCAATCAAAATATGTGACATGATATGGCCATCATCATCTTGTGCTTTTGATCTCCATCTCCAAAGCAACGTCATGATCACCTTCGTCACCGGCGCGACACTTTGATCTCCATCGTAGCATCGTTGTCGTTTCGCCAACTATTGCTTCTGCGACTATCGCTACCGCTTAGTGATAAAGTAAAGCAATTACATGGCAATTGCATTTCATACAATAAAGCGACAACCATATGGCTCCTGCCAGTTGCCGATAACATTACAAAACATGATCATCTCATACAAAACCGTATAACTCATCATGTCCTGACCATATCACATCACAACATGCACTGCAAAAACAAGTTAGACGTCCTCTACTTTGTTGTTGCAAGTTTTACGTGGCTGCTACGGGCTTAGCAAGAACCGTTCTTACCTACGCATACAAAACCACAACGATGTTTCGTCAAGTATGTGCTGTTTTAACCTTCACAAGGACCAGGCGTAGCCACACTTGATTCAGCTAAAGTGAGAGAGACAGACACCCGCCAGTCACCTTTAAGCAACGAGTGCTCATAACGGTGAAACCAGTCTCGCGTAAGTGTACGCGTAATGTCGGTCCGAGCCGCTTCATCTCACAATACCGACGAAGCAAAGTATGACATGCTGGTAAGCAGTATGACTAGTATCGCCCACAACTCATTGTGTTCTACTCGTGCATATCATCTACGCATAGACCTGGCTCATGATGCCACTGTTTGGGGAATGTAGTATTTTAAAATTTTCCTACGATCACGCAAGATCTATCTACCAGATGCATAGCAACGAGAGGGAAGAGTATGTCTACGTACCCTCGTAGACCGGAAGCGGAAGTGTCATGTGACGCGGTTGATTTAGTCGAACTTCTTCGCGATCCAACCGATCAAGCACCGAACGTACGACACCTCCGCGTTCAGCACACGTTCAGCTTGATGACATCCCACGAGCTCTTGATCCAGTTAAGCTTCACGGGAGAGTTTCGTCAGCACGACGGCGTGGTGACGGATATGATGTATCTACCGGCGCAGGGCTTCTCCTAAGCACTGCGACAGTATGACCGAGGTGTGTTTTTGTGGAGGGGGGCACCGCACACGGCTAGAACAATTCAATTTGTGTGTCTTTGGGTGCCCCCTGCCCCCGTATATAAAGGAGCAAGGGGGGAGGCCGGCCGGCCCTCCTATGGTGCGGCTAGGGATTCAGTCCTACTAGGAATAGGATTGCAATCCTATTCCTAGTAGGAACCTACCAAAGAAGGAAAAGGGGGGAAGGAAAGAGACGGAGAGGGAGAGGGAAAGAGGGGCCGCGCCCCCCTCCCCTAGTCCTATTCGGCCTCCTCCTAGGGAGGGGGCGCGCCACCTCCTGGCTGCTGCCCTCTCTCTCCCCTATGGCTCACCAGGGCCCACCACTCCCCCGGGGGGTTCCAGTAACCCCCCCCCCCCCCGGCACTCCGGTAAATTCCGAAACTTTTTAGAACACTTCAGGTGTCCGAATATAGTCGTCCAATATATCAATCTTTATGTCTCGGACATTCCGAGACTCCTTGTCATGTCCGTGATCTCATCTGAGACTCCGAACTACCTTCGGTACATCAAAACTCATAAACTCATAATACCGATCGTCATCAAACATTAAGCGTGCGGACCCTACGGGTTCGAGAACTATGTAGACATGACCGAGACTCATCTTTGGTCAATAACCAATAGCGGAACCTGGATGCTCATATTGGCTCCTACATATTCTACGAAGATCTTTATCGGTCAAACCGCATAACAACATACGTTGTTCCTTTTGTCATCGGTATGTTACTTGCCCGAGATTCGATCGTCGGTATCTCTATACCTAGTTCAATCTCGTTACCGGCAAGTCTCTTTACTCGTTTCGTAATACATCATCTCGTGACTAACTCATTAGTCATTTGCTTGCAAGGCTTATTATGATGTGCATTACCGAGAGGGCCCAGAGATACCTCTCCGACACTCGGAGTGACAAATCCTAATCTTGATCTATGCCAACACCACGAATACTTTCAGAGACACCTGTAGAGCATCTTTATGATCACCTAGTTACGTTGTGACGTTTGATAGCACACAAGGTGTTCTTACGGTATTCGGGAGTTGCATAATCTCATAGTCATAGGAACATGTATAAGTCATGAAGAAAGCAGTAGCAGTAAAACTAAACGATCATAATGCTATGCTAACGGATGGGTCGAGTCCATCACATCATTCTCCTAATGATGTGATCACGTTGATCAAATGACAACTCATGTCTATGGCTAGGAAACATAGCCATCTTTGATCAATGAGCTAGTCTAGTAGAGGCATACTAGGGACATACTATTTGTCTATGTATTCACACATGTATCAAGTTTTCGGTTAATACAATTCTAACATGAATAAAAGACATTTATCATGATATAAGGAAATACAAATAACATCTTTATTATTGCCTCTAGGGATATTTCCATCAGTAGTCACTAGCAGACTCATACCCACCATCCTCAGTAGCAATCATTACACGCCGAGATTTGCATTCCCTCGCAAAATGACCTCTTCCCTTACAACAACAATAAATAATATCACTTGTGCATGCCCGGTGGGTGTGCTCTTGCCAGATCACAGTGATTGTGCCTGCTTTCTTGTATCACGGCTGGAGGTGGGAACTGATGTTGGTGTCGATGCAGCAGAATGTGTGGAAGTAGAAGATGCATGTGGTGTCCATGATGAAGGCCGACCTACAAAAAAGTTATTTCGCGCCAATGCCCGTCGATCCTTCACTTCACGTTCAGCTTTGAAAGCAAGATGGAATAAACAAGTGATATTATTATACTCTTTACACTCTAGAATGGTCTGAATCTCTCTATTTAAGCCACCCATAAAACGTGCAAGCATACCTTCATTATCTTCAACAATACCACATCTAATCATGCCAGTTTGTAATTCCTGATAATATTCTTGTATATAATTTTTCCTTGTCTTAAACGCTGCAGGTTTTTGTAGTAATTCACGTTGATAATGTGGTGGAACCCAACAAGTATGCATAACAGTTTTCTAAGCAGCCCAAGTAGTTGGAATATTATTCTCATATAATCTACGATGTTCAGACCACCACAAACAAGCAAAACTAGTGATCAGACCACCACACACAAGCAAAACTAGTGAAAGCACAAAGAGCAATGGCAACACGTCTCTTCTTGGGATATTTTAAACATGTAAAACGTTGTTCGGTTTCTAAGTCCCAAGTAAGATACATATTAGGAACATATCTACCCTCAAATGGTGGAATATTCAATTTTAGTTTCGGGAGATGGTCATGATCTCGTACCTAAGGGGGTGGTGCAGCCCTACCATTGCGATTATTAGCATCTGGACAACCTGGTGGTTGTGGTACTGGTGGTTGCACATAGTTCTGATTTTGATCAACCTCATCCTCGTAATCACCCTCATAAATGTCATCCTCCTCGGCACCAGCAGCAGCAGGAGGATCCAATAGTAGGTATAGTAGATGCAGAAGTTTGGCCATGCTTAAGAGGAATACGCTTCGCTGGTCCGAACTCATTCGGGAGTGGGCGTTGTTGTTGTCGTTGTAGAGGTGCGACAGGTGCAGCTGGTTTTAGTTGTGGAATGCGCGTGAGAAACTCATTAAACTTGTTATCCAGCTGTGTTTCGAATGACTTCTCCATGTCATCTATCTTTTCCATAGCCTCTTCAAATATGTTTGGCACGTCTCCCACCTGGCCACTCATCATTTGCCGAAATTTATCATGCAACTCCTTGTTCGTCATGTTATCCCAGTCTAGCTCATCAACTTGTAATCCTGGCATGGTTAGCAAAAATAAAACACCCAAGAATATGTCCTACAGACTACTAGAAAGTGGTGGTAGTGGGGTGTCTAATCACATATCTATCAAGAGAATCTCAACCTCTTACAAGTTCTTACCAAGCAGCAAGCGGTGATCAGCAATCGTAGTAGTAAAAAATGCCTCAAATATTGGATAGAGCGATTGCCAGGTGGTCAAACGAACGACATAAATGTATGTGTGGCTGGGAAGGCTTATGATATGGTAGCAAAAATGTCAGCAATAATCAATTCAGAGATGCAAAGTTGAATAAACGCTCAACGATGGTACTATGCTGGTCCTAGGCTAGACCGTACTAGAGATGCGAGCCTACAACACTAACAAAATCATGGCGTTGCATGTAATCAAGGGAAAATCACACTCTAAATAAAAAAATTGGCGTCTTTTTTCTGCTCTTTTTTTGCACTCTTTTTTTTGTCGAAAAAACACTATAATGGCGAGTGTCTCAAAATTCTTCCCAAATCAAGATAGCTGGATATGCACGAAATTTTTTGACTATTTTTTTTTTGAAACCAGGGTAGCGACGACCAAAAAGTGCGACGAAAAATCACTATGATGGCGAGTGTCTCAAAACGTTCCCAGGGACCTAAGAACGAGATAGGGGGAAATATTTTCACCTGCCAAAATTTTGGCCTAAAAATAGCACAGGGATCTCCAGACTCTTTATTTTCTCGAAAACTACACAGACAAGGAAACACGAATCCGAAACTAGATGGATCTTGAGAACAACCCTAATATGAAAAGAACTCGGGTTGGTGGTGGATATATGGTGGCTGGATATGGCAGCGGTGGTGGTATATTGCAGCGATGGTGGTATATGGCAGGGTGGTGGTATATGGCAGCAGCGATGAATATGGTGCGGCGGCGATGTGACAAACTGTGACAGAACTCGTAACTCTAAAGGACTGCACGTTAATACCAGCAACTAGACACGATGATGCAACCTCAAATTCAAAAAAGCAAAACCCTAAAAGATTATGCAAAGGCTTAGATTGGTTCAGATACGATGAACTAAACCTAATACATATATTTGGCTTTTTTGTGAACAATAGGTATGAACAACAGACTCGACCTAACTGTGAAAAACAGGAAAATCTCACCGAGCAACCTGCAAATCTGATACTACTTGCTAGAGGCAAAGGTGTCCCATCTTTCGATGAGATGGTGATTATCGTTTTCGGAGCAGTAGACTTAGACGATCCGACTACAAACGTGCGATGACGTCGTGCCTTAGCAATCGGTAAACCAACTCCGAGAGGTTATTGACCACGCTGGAGCACGATCAACCTGACCACGAGGGTCTATTTCCAGCAAGCAAATGAAGAACAAGCAAGAAACTGAGATTGCAATCTGGATATTGCGAATATAGAGAATGTATCTGGTGAAACAACCAAACTGATGCACTAGATGCACCGGCCACGTATGGGCCATTGGATTCGAAAGAAAGGGACATGATTCAGTGCGGTGATGGGTTGCCGATACATTTGCAAATTTGTCCTTGTAGTACATCTAAATCCAGCGATCTGACTCACATCGTCTTCCTCCCCTTGCCAGATTCTGTACGAGGTCGTCCAGCTGCGCGCTAGTGTTCAGGAAGTCTTCTCCGTCGCCTCTCTCTCGCCTTCTCCTGGACCTTCTCCCCCTCTATTTTGTACCTAGTTACGGTGTCGTTGAAGCACGAGCGTCGTCCTCTCCTCTGGGTCGCGCCTAACAAAGATGGCATTGCCACCGGCGAGGCGTAAATGTGGTGACGTTGTACTGTAGCTCCAGGGGATGACGAGGAACTACCCAAAGGAGCCGGCTATCTTCTGCGTCTCAAGGATATTAGGGTATGTTCTCTTATCCCATTATCCATCTATTCATGGTCATATTGGGTTCTTCGATTTTTGATTTTTTCCCCAATTCATTCCAAACTGGTGTCATTGCGAACCTGAATAAGTAGTATGAGCACCAGATTTATGTATGAGATACACGACTACAGATATTGTAGTGCAAAATAGCCTATGCAAACTTGATGAAGTAGTGTTCTGAACCTTTATCTATTTTCTAGTATAGAAAAAACATATTTGTGCAAACTCTAAACAAAGATTTGTGCAGCTATGTGGTTGAATAGAACCTGACCACCGTCCTTCAGCTCAGGATCTGAGGTATGAAAACTGAATTTGATTGTTTTGTTACCCATGTACAGTTATATTTGGTTCTTCCAGGCCATCAGTTTCCCATGTGTGTTTAAAACCAGTGGCATTTGGTAATATGAATAGTATGGGCATGAATTTGATCTGTTGGATGTAGATATAATGGTGAAATTATAGTAATAATCAGTTAATCACAACAATCAGTGCAAATAGTTGAGGGGATTTGCTCTGTGTGTTATGTTCCTTTGTATACAATTTTCATATACCATTGTTAACTTAATAGTAAGGTGTGGACATGAACGACTCAGCATGTATGTGAAATAAAATATTTCCTAGGAGCGTGCTACATGGCAAGCATGGATTAGTTACTCGTTGTTCATGCAGGGTTCTTGTACATGAACTAGTAATGTACTACATGAACTTCTTCCACATTGCTGATATGAAATGGAGACAACATTCGCAATGTTCAATTGAACTTTCTATGGTAATGCTAGTTGTTCATGTTCCTTGTTTTGTAAAACCCTTGATCATGTTCAGTTGAACTTTCCATGTAATTACCAGTTGTCCATGTTCCTCATTTTGTCTTGCTACAATCCACATTGTTCGTATGCTAAGTAAAAATCTTGATATTTTATGGTTATATTTGCACAAAAATAAGCAAAAATGGAGTCCATGGGAAGTTCTGCTCTAAGCATTGGGTCAACTACAACAATGGGAGTTGAAGATGATGCCAACATCTTCCCCTGGTAAATTATTTGTTGTATTGGTCACTGACGTACATCACACCATTTATGTCACCTGATGGTGTTTTCCGAAATTTCTATGGCACGATCCATCCAGTCATAAACGATGCAAATAGCTACCACACGCCAACACGAACTAGCAGTCTTCCGTTTTGTGTAAGTATTTTTTTCTCACATCCAATGCATGAGTTGTATTTTATGAACCGAACATCTTTTTATTTTGCATATCCAGGGGTCAAGATATGAGCCCGAGTGTGATCCTAATTTACAACCCATAATAGGTATGCAATTTGACACCTGGGAGGAAGGTATGGCATTCTACAAAATGTATGCTCATGAAATCGGGTTCTCGGTTCACACATGGACGACACACAAAGATGAACATGGCGTAGTGTGGAAGAGGTTCATTTGTGCTAAGGAGGGTTGGAGGAAGGTGGCCCGTGAAGAGGAAAGGATGAAGCCTAAGCGAAAATTCAAGTTAACTAGGTGTGGTTGTGAGGCTATGATTGGATTGAAGAGGCAGGATGATGGCAAATATAAGGCCGCCCGGTTTGTTCAATCACACACTCACCAACTTATTTTGCCAAGTAAGAGACATCTCATCAAGTCAAATAGAGAAGTAAATAGTGATTTGTGAAACAAATTACTTACGTGTCATAAGGCAATGGTTGGTACATGTGCAGCATATCGCTTGCTTAGTGTAGAGAAGGGGGTCCGGAAAATGTGGGTTGCACAAAGCGTGACTTCCAAAACTCTCATCTTGATTTTAAAAGAGCAATTAAGGGAGCAGATGGACAAATCATAGTAGATATAATGAAAAGTGAGCAGGCTGCCAATCCAGCATTCTACTTTGATTACCAAGTTGATGAGAATGACAAACTTATAAATATTTTCTGGGCGGATAGCATATGCAGAAAGAACTACTCATTGTTTGGTGAAATTGTTTCTTTTGACTCGACATATCACTTTAATAGGTATAACTTGGTATTTCCCCCTTTCACAGGAGTTAACAACCACAGATCTTGTGTCACGTTTGGTGCTCCTTTTTTATGGAATGAGAAGATAGAATCTTATATATGGTTGTTCAAGACATTCTTGAAAGCAATGTCTGGGGTTGCACCTAAGCTCATCATGACGGATGAAGACCAAAGCATGAGAATAGGTATAGAGCAAGTCTTTCCAAACACTATACATAGGCTTTGTATGTAGCACATCCTCATGAAGCTTACTGAAAAAGTTGGTGCCACCATGAAAAATAATCTAGATTTTCAGGAACGGTTTATATCGTGTGTTTGGGGATTAGAGACACCACGTGAGTTTGAATTATAGTGATGTTCAATAATCTCTGACTTCCGGCTAGCAGATAATACATGGTTGCAGGAGAAGTATGAGTCGCGCAAGTCATGGATTCCGGCATATTTTACGGAGATCACCCTTGGCGGAATCTTGCATTGATCGAGTTTTGGGTCAGGTTTGAAACAACTTTAGAGGAACATCGGCAAAAAGAATTGCGAGAAGACAATGACAACCTTCATACACTGCCTATGCTCAGGACTTGTTGGAGTATTGAGAGTCGTGGTAGAGATGTGTATACTCATGAGGTTTTTGCTTAATTTCAACATGAGGTGGTGGCTGCAAGGGATTATTTTCATTTCAAATCAATTGTGCAGGTTGGTGAGGTCCAGACCATTGGTATTAGCAGCAAGAGTAGCAAGGTTAGAGTAGTTAGTTTCAACACTAGTACTAAAGCAACACACTGTTCTTGTAGGATGTTCGAATCACTGGGTATCATTTGCCGTCACATCATTGTTGTCCTAAAGAATGAGGGTGTAATGAAATTCCTAGTCAATACGTGTTGCATAGGTGGACTAAAATGGATGCACGTCAGCTTTCCTATGACGCCAACGGACATGAGCTAGAAGGCCCATCTACATGTCTTTCACCTACTATAAAAAAGTTGTACTCGGAAACATGTTCAAAATACAGCTTGGCACTTCATGCAGCGAAACATTGTGAGGACAAAATGAGATTTTTTTTCACAAGGCTGTTGGTGATGCCTTCACACAATTGGAACATATGGGTGCCATTAGTGAGGAAAGTAAAGTTCAATAATTTGAATCCTTCGTTGGAACATCATTCCCAACTGTGATCAATATTCATCCACCGGATGTAGCGAACACAAATGGGGGTGGTAAGAGATTGAAATGGGGTTCAGAGCAGACTGTGAACCAGAAGAAAGAGAGCTAAAGTAAGCAACCTTGAAAAAATGTTGAAGTCATTTCTACAGTTTTGAGAATGCGGATCTCTTATTCGCTACAGGGCAAATAACATCCAAAAGGTACCAGATGAGTAGGGGATGTGGTTTCACTAATTTTATGTTCGAATTACTATTTGAAGTCCTTAAGTGGGCTATGTTCTTGCTGGAAATGGCGGTGATATTCGTAGGCGATGAGGTTTTCTACTTGAGGTTTTCTACTTGTGCATGCGTTCTATGTGTGGAACTCTGGATGCGGTTACTGTAGGCGTGTTTAACTAGGAAAAAAGATTGTATCACCTGGCAAGGAATTGTTAAGCCTACCTTAATGTAGATTTGAAGATTTGGTTTGTCTTTCTGTGTTACTGCCAGTTGTAGCCAGCTTGCTATATGTCATGCTCATGTGACTACTTTCCGAATTAGTGCAACCTTATTACTATGTCTATTGAGCACTGTTCATTTATTTTCCTTTATTTTTTGTTGCTCTCTATTTTAGCGTCCTCATCTGAAAAAATATCAAGATAAGTGATAACATATCAATCTGTAATAGATATTCTAAGCATCTTCATCAGAAATTCTTTGGTATGTACTTAGTTCATTGCTGGAAAGTTGTACTTTAGCATCATCATCTATGCTTGTAACTCTAGATGCGCCATAATGTTGGCAACCAGAAGTTGCTTGTACTAAACAATGTTGTCTCATTAGTCATGTTTAACCAAAAAGAGCTTTTGTTTTGTAAACTTTTACGGAGTTATGAGTGATCTTGAGCTTCATGTAGTGATTCTGGAGAAGCCTACCTAGGATCAGATTTGCTCATCTGGTCTGGAGTAGTAGTCTTGAATCTAGAGGCAGGAGTGCATAACTTGAGCAGTGCCAAAATTTACCTTTATTAGCAAATGACCAGGCATGTTGAACTTGGGAAATTGTTGACTGAGGTTAGTTCTCTTGAAGTTGCACAAATTTATGTTCTGCTCGAGGCACAAGTCTGGAGCTGGTTAAGTTCAAATTGTTTCTCTCTGTATTGTATAGAATTAGTCAAGTTCATGCCCCCTTGGAGGTTAACTGAATTGTATCTATGTACATGGTGATCCCGCTTAACAGTGGTTTGACTGTATACTTAGGGTGGGACTGATTGACTCATTTTTTAGGTGAATAGAAAGAGTGTACATGACTTATGTAAATCTCACTACTAGGAAAAGGCGCCACTAGTACCACGCCACTAGTATTTTTACTAATGGCGCACCTGTGGTGCGCCATTAGTATCTGGTATACTAATGGCGCACCACAGGTGCGCCATTAGTATAGCCCATGGTGCGCCATTAGTATGCCTCCCAGGGGGCCATATTTACCCAGGTGCTTTGGCATACTAATGGCACACTCTGGTGTGATGTGCCATTAGTAACTTTGGCATACTAATGGCGCACTCTGGGATGATGCGCCATTAGTATTGTAATGCCCAAGATAGAGTTATACCTCCTACGTGTCGAGGCACGACTTAAAGGCATAAGTCCATCCTAGAATGATCTCAAGTTTGGTAATCTTTGCACAACTCATGTAAAAGAGGGGATAGTAAACTGAAAATAGTTGGCTTACACTCGCCATGTCACAGAATTACAGTACAAGTCTCAAACATCATACAATAAGAACACTACAACCCTCTAAGGGCAAAAGCCAAATGTCAAAGTACCAAACTCAGATAAATAAACCACAGGCTGATCGAATCCTAGTAAGAGACTCCACTACTGATCGTCCGGGTAGCGCACATAGTACCGACTACGCTCCTCGTCGTACTCCCAATCCAGCTCGGTGCCATCACCTGGATAGCTCACAGCTGGACCTGCATCTGGTGTGTGAAGTAACTGTGAGCCACAGAGGACTCAGCAATCCCGTCTCCGGGTAACAAGACTATCAAAGCCTTTGGGTGAGGAAAAGGCTGAAGAAAGAACAAGTCTGCAGCAGCAACTAGCATCTAGCTTACGTAAGTGAGAGCGAGAAGAGAAGGCATCGGCGAGAAGTGATCACGAAGTGATCCTAGCTACAAGCTCACAATCATAACCCCTCCATGTTCAACTCCCGAATCCCTATTCGGAAATTGATAGTCACAGAACACACGCTGGTAGTGTATTAGTAACATTGTGTCAAGTTATCTACAACCGGAATTAACAAGCTCCCATCTGCCACAAAACCGCGGGCACGGCTTTCGAAAGTTCAAACCCTGCAGGGGTGTTCCAACTTGACCCATTACAAGCCCACGATCCGCGGAGTCGCAACTCCAAAGTGGGAAGACCCGAGTATCCTCGGAATCCCGTGCTCAAGATATACCAAGCTAAGGTAAGGCTAATCCAGCAAATCCTCCCGGCGTGTCGACACCCTGATAGTAGCCGCGCGTATCTAGGTCTCAGGACACGTCCGGATGAGCAGTACGTACAGATACCGAAGATCCCAGCGAACCGGGTGGTATCCGCAAGTGGCTCTAGTTTGGACCAACACTCAAGTCGAGCACTGGCCCAGGGGGGGTTGAATTAATTAAGCCTCGGGTTAATTACTCCCTCGGAAGGTTTAAGTTGTTTAGGCAAATAGTACCAAGGTTGGGACTTGCTGGAAAAGACTTAGCACTTAGCGGTTTATCGAGGGGGTCCCATACACCCCAACCGTGTTAGGAACGCATAATCAAGGAACATAATACCGGCTTATACGGATCCTAACGGCATGAGTGGAACAAATCACCAAGCAAAAGGCTTAGCCTTCCACCCTTGCCAATATATAGATGATTTCATTTTAAGCATTTATATAGTGTGATATAACCCAACCAAACTTCAACATGGAGCAAGCATCTTCACTTCACCTGCAACTAGCAACGCTATAAGAAGGGCTGAGCGAAGCGTACTTAGCCAAGCAACGGTTTGCATAGGTAGGTTGGTTAAACATGGAAATTGGTTACAAGTAGGAGGCTGACAAGAAGAACATGGGCATCGAGGCAAAACTATAGATCGAGACTACTAGCAATAGGCAAAGATAGTAATGTTATCGGGGTTCGGTCATCTTGCCTGAAGAGAAGTCGTTCGGATCGTAAGAAGGGTCCTCGTGCTCAACCTCGTTGGAAACCTCGTGCTCAACTTCGTACCCGGTCTCAGCTTCCGGCTCTAAACAAAACAATCACACCAAGCACCAATCAACAAGATGCAATGCGCACTCGAAAAACATGAATGCATGATGGATGCACTAAGGATGCACACGGAGCACGTAAAACATCACTCAAGCAAAACACCTCAAAACAAGATAACAATCTGATATTATTAATCTACACAGAAAATCACCCAAGTTTGATATAAGATTCGCTGAAATCGGAGTTACGGGCTAAAAGTTATGCCCGAAACAAGATTTGAGCGAAAGCTGAAAATTACAGCAACATAGCATCTTTGGAGCTCAAAATAATTAAGCTACAGCACCCAAAAAGCATGGCAAAGGACATGAACACAAACTAGACATATAGTACAGCAACTAGGTCCAAAGTGCACCCCCAACGGAGTCACGGATCAATAGCAATGATCTTGGACATATTGAACTTTACAATAAAATTATGGCAGCAGAATTTTATTGAAACTTTAGAGCAAAAGATAAACATGCTACAGCCACTCAAATGGACATGTGAGGACATGGATGGAAAGACAACAATATATACTACAGGGAACAATCAAAATCCACCCTAAAACTATCATGCTTTGTCCTACAACATCACACGAACATGGCATCGGAACGTTACAGATTTCAGACTTAGTGAAAAATCACTAAGTCCTAAAACAGCAATATCATCATAGCATATAAAAGAGCATGTTTAAGTCACCTCGTAACTAAACATGGCAAAGGGTAAGCACCTCATCAAAGTGCACATGAAGGTGATCCCGAAACACACAAGCATGCTTCATAGAGGTGAACACACCGATTACAAGGAGCTCATCAAGATGGCATTTCATAACAAGTGAAAACACAACATATGAACATGGCACTTTGCAACGATGATAACAAGGCAACAATAAATCTACCATGCAACCTATCACACACAACACGTAGTTCGTGCCAAGACGAACACGTGGACATGTCATTTGCATCGTTTGGACAAACGAGCTAAAAGATATCACATGTCAAAGGTGGCATGAAAATAACACATAACAGCAGTTTATATCAAGATGCACTCTTGCAACAGCAAAACAAGTGTCTAGATGATCTCTAACATGCATGACAACAACAGGTAAAACATAGAGCACATCTCCACGAACGTCTGGACATATTACACGCGCAAAACGGAGCATCACAGCAAAAGTTAGAGCAGTTCAAACTTTGCATATCAGAACAGTAAAACAGAGACTTAGATCTAGGGTTCAACCTCTGGATCTGGAAAAAAAACGGACGGGCCGGATCTGGTGACTGGGCTGGCCCGCGCGAGGAGGAACTGTGCGGTGCGGCGGCGGCCCACCGCGGAGCGGGGCGGCGGCCCGCGCGGTGCGGAGCGGAGGGAGGCCCGCCTGGCCTCGGCTGCGGCCCGGCGCGCGGTGATGCGGCCCGGCGGCCCAGGCGCGGTGTTGCGGCACGGAGGCGATGGCGACTGTAGCGATGGGCCGGCGAGGGAGGCGATGGAGGGCCCGCTCGGGCGCGCCCGGCCTGGCGCGGCTGCGGCCCGCGGAGGAGAACGGCGAAGTGGGGACCGGCTGGATCGGCGGGGTACGGGCCTCGTGGCCTGGCGCGGCGACCTGGCCCCAAGTGGCGACGGGCCCGGCGCGGTCGATCGACTGCGTTGACCCAGGCGAGGCTGGGAGGCGGTCGAGCCTCGCAGCGCTGACCTCGCCCAGATCGAGGAACCGGTCGGCGGTGCTGGTTGGATCCGATGGATCCCCTCGGGATCCGGGAGAAATCTGGATCTGAAGTAGAAAATGAAGAAAAAAGAGGGGAGAGAGGAGGAAGAAGAAGGGGATGCCCAAAATAGACTAGGGGGGTCTATATGTAGCAGTTTTTAGGGTTAGGAGGGAGTTTAGGGGCGCTAGGAGCCCTCCGATCGCGATCCGACGGATCCGATCCCGGGGGTTGATTTAAAAGGCCTAGACGGAGAAAAGAGACTGCAGGGATGTTTCCGGGACACGAAGTGAAGGCACTTCGGACCCACACGGACAACGGATGGAAAAGTCAACGGAGTCCAAACGAGACGAGATTTGAGAGGCGGGTTGTACACAACAAAACAACAACACACAAAACAACCTCGCGGCACACCGGTAACGTAAAACGCCCGAACAACAAAGTAAGCCTATGGGACGTCACGGACACGTGAGGGAGCTCCGGAACGCGAAACGGACAACGGGAAGAAACACACGGAACCGGATGCAACCCACAACACAAAATGCAATACAATGCACATGTCTACATGATATGAATGAAAGCCACACACTCACACAACAAAACGACGAAGACCCGAAAGACAAAGAACCCGGAATGGAAATAGATGAAGCCGGAGATTTATTATATACCCAAAAGGGAAAGTATTACATCCGGGGCATTACAAACTCTCCTCTACTACAAAAAGATCTCGTCCCGAGATCTAGGACTGGAAAAAGGAAGGGTACTCGGAACGAAGATGATCTTCTCGTTCCCAGGTAGCTTCTCGGTCTGTGTGTTGTGACCACTTGACTTTCAGAAACTTGATGGACTTGTTGCGAGTCTTGCGTTCGGTTTCTTCGAGAATTGCAACTGGATGCTCTCGGTAGGAAAGGTCTTGTTGGAGATCAATCTCCTCAAACGGAATCATGCGCTCAGGTGCCTTGAAGCATTTGCGAAGCTGAGACACATGGAAGACATCATGAACATTTGCAAAGTTGGAAGGGAGGTCGAGCTGATAGGCTAGATCGCCTCTTTTGCCAAGAATCTTGAAAGGCCCGACGTATCTAGGAGCAAGTTTTCCTTTGATACCAAATCTTTGGGTTCCTTTCATCGGAGAAACTCGGAGATAGACATGATCACCGATGTCGAAAGCCAAATCACGATGCTTTCCGTCATAGTAGCTCTTCTGACGCGACTGAGCGGCCTTGAGATTCTCACGTATGACTTTGCACATTTCTTCGGCTTCCGAGATCAAGTCATTGCCAAGAAGTTGACGTTCTCCTGTTTCAGACCAGTTGAGAGGGGTACGGCACTTTCTGCCATAGAGAATTTCAAACGGTGCTTTGCCTGCACTTGCCTGAAAGCTGTTGTTGTAAGAGAACTCGGCGAATGGAAGGCGGTCTTCCCATTTCATGCCGAAGGAGATGACACAGGCTCTGAGCATATCTTCTAGGATCTGATTCACACGCTCGACTTGACCACTAGTCTGAGGGTGAAAGGCAGTGCTGAACCTGATCTTCGTGCCCATGGCGGACTGAAAGGAGTCCCAGAACCTTGATGTGAACAAGCTTCCACGGTCTGAGGATATCACTTGAGGAATGCCATGTAGGGACACAATTCTGGAAGTGTATAGTTCTGCAAGTTGAGCTGCATTGATTGATTCTTTGACTGGAAGAAAGTGAGCGACTTTGGTAAGCTTGTCAATCACCACAAAGATAGCATCATTGCCTCGCTTGGATTTAGGAAAGCCAGTGACGAAGTCCATTTCAATGTGGTCGAACTTCCACTCGGGAATAGGAAGAGGTTGGAGAAGACCGGCTGGACGTTGATGTTCTGCTTTCACTCTTCTGCATACATCACATTCGTTCACGAATTGGGCAATCTCCCTTTTCATGCGTATCCACTAGTAAGACTGCTTGAGATCTTGGTACATCTTGGAACTGCCAGGATGAATGGAAAGGAGAGAGTCATGAGCTTCTTCCATTATGAGCTTCCTGAGATCACCTTTGGGAACAACGAGTCTGTCCTCGAAGAACAAGGTATCTCTCTCATCAACACGGAAGCACTTATATTTTGGAGTGCCCTTTGCAATGCCATGTTTCACCTTCTTCACCATGGTATCACTGAGCTGGGCCTCACGGACTTGATCTTCCAAGGTAGGAGCAATTTGGAGATTTGCAAGAAAACCCTGCGGAACAACTTGGAGGTTGAGCTTCCTGAATGCTTCACAAAGCTCAGGCTGGTATGGCTTGATAAGAAGGCTGTTGCAATATGCCTTTCTGCTCAAAGCATCTGCAATCACATTCGCCTTGCCTGGAGTGTATTCAATGCTGGGGTTGTACTCTTGGATCATCTCGACCCAACGAGTCTGGCGGAGGTTCAGATGCGGCTGTGTGAAGATGTACTTCAAGCTCTTGTGATCAGTGAAAATGTCGACCTTTCTGCCCAACAACAGATGTCTACACGTAATCAGAGCATGTACCACAGCTGCTAGCTCGAGATCATGTGTGGGATAGTTCTTCTCACTGGGCTTGAGCTGCCGAGAAGTATATGCCACAATTTTCTTATCTTGCATAAGCACACCACCAAGACCTTGAAGAGAAGCGTCAAAGAACACTTCATAGGGCTTGGTTTCATCCGGAGGAGTCAGAACTGGAGCAGAAACAAGCTTCTCTTTGAGGATTTTGAATGCCACTTCACACTCGGGAGACCAAAAGTATTTGACATTCTTCTGAAGCAGGTTGGAAAGAGGCTTGGCAATCTTGGAGAAGTTTTCAACAAATCTTCTGCAATAGCTGGCAAGACCCAGAAAACTGCGGAGCTGCTTGACGTTCTGAGGAGCTTCCCAGTTGACAATTGCTTCAACTTTCTTGGGATTAACTGCAATACCGTCAGCTGAGATGATGTGGCCCAGGTACAAAACCTTATCGAGCCAAAACTCGCACTTGGAGAACTTGGCATAGAATTTATGCTCTCGGAGTCGATCAAGAACCAGACGTAAGTGCTTTTCGTGATCTTCTTCATTCTTGGAAAACACCAGAATATCATCCAGATACACAAGCACAAACTCGCCCGTATAGGGGTTGAAGATGTAATGCATCATCCTTGAAAAGGTAGGAGGAGCATTGGCGAGACCGAAGGACATGACGGTATACTCGTATGAACCGTAGCTCGTTCTGAAGGCCGTCTTGGGAATGTCTTCCTCGCGAATGCGAATTTGATGGTAGCCCATTCGGAGGTCAAGCTTAGAGAACACTTTAGCTCCTTTGAGCTGCTCAAAGAGTTCGTTGATGTTGGGGAGCGGATACTTGTTCTTAATCGTCTTCTTGTTCAATGGCCGGTAGTCAACACAGAGACGCTCCGTGCCATCTTTCTTCTTGACAAATAAGACGCCACAGCCCCACGGAGATGTACTCGGTCTGATGAGACCCATACTCTCCTGCTTATCAAGCTGCTTCTTCAATTCCTTCAATTCATCCAGAGAGAGCTTGTAAGGTCGCCGGCAAGCAGGCTCAGTGCCCGGCTCGAGTTCAATGACAAACTCCACCTGACGGTGTGGAGGCATGCCTGGAAGATCTTCTGGAAAGACGTCTTGATATTCGTTCACCACTGGAATTTGTTCTATGGCATTAATTTCACCCTTATCATTGAGAGAGAAAAGCCGAATAGTATTATCCCTGGAGGCGAAGATAATCACATCTTCATCAGAATGAGTCAACTTGACTTCCTTTTGAGCACAATCAATGTGAGCATCGTGCTGAGAAAGCCAATCCATTCCGAGGAGGAGGTCGATGTCAGAATGACCAAGAACCACCGGAGAAGCCAAAAATCGATAATCACCCATGCGAATAGAAATATCCGGAACATGCACCCGAGAGGTCATTTGCAAACCAGGAGAAATAATGCTCAACGGCTTCGGCATCACTTGAGTGACAAATTCATGCTTAGCAACAAAAGGTCTTGAAATGAAGGACAAAGATGCACCCGAATCAAACAATACTTTAGCTGGAAAAGAGTTCACTGAGAGGTTACCCAAAATGACATCAGAAGAGTTCTCCGCTTCAGCTGCACTCATCAGATTGACCCTTGCAGACTTTGGATCATGCTTGACAATAACTGAACTCATAGGTGGAGGAGGAGGAAGACGCTTCGGATTCGGACATCTGTTGGCATAATGACCCTTCTGGCCACACTTGTTGCACACCACTTCAGAGAGAGGACGGAAATGAGAGCCACTGGACTTGGAGCCTTGAGACTGAAACTGCTTCTTCGACTGGTTGCTCGGGTTGGGTGGGTGGGAGAAACCACGACCACTAGAGTTCTTGTTGTTGGAGTTGTTGTATGGAGCTCGAATCACTTGAGGAGGAGGAAGCCAGAATTTCTGTTGTTTCGAGACCATCTGAGACAATGAGGAAGAGTGAACAGCATCTCGAATTCTCTTCTTAGAAGCCTCCATCTTAAGCTGAGCTGCTTCTTGTTTCAAAGCCATGTTATAGAACTTATCGAATTCGTCTGGCTCGAACAAAGTGAGAGCATGCTGAAGTTCATCTTTGAGACCTCCACGGAACTGATAGATTTTACTCTTTGCATCAGGAATGTCTTGCTTTGCATAGCGAGTGAGGTTTTGGAACTTGACATTATACTGATAGACTGTCATGGAACCCTGCTTGAGGTTGCGGAATTGCTCACGCATACCCTCGATAACACTTGTAGGAATGTGGTGCGAGCGGAAATCCTTGCAGAAATTCTCCCAAGAGATCACTTGACCCGGCCTTGAGTCTTTGTACTGCTGCCACCAGTCAGCTGCTTGATCTTTCAGTTGGAAGGCTGCAAACTTCACATAGTCATCTTCTTTCACGTTACTGCACTCAAAATGCTTCTTGATATCGGTTAGCCAATCTTCAGCATCAAGAGGGTCGACACAGTAACTGAAAGCTTTAGGATTGTTGGCCAAGAACTGGTTGAGGGTAGCATGGTGCTGCTGGAAGAAGTTGCCTTGATTCCCTGGAACGCCCTGATTAGCTTGATTAGCTTGCATAGCCTGCATTTGCTGCATCATCTGCATCATCAACTGAGTGTTCTGAGCAGTAGTCTGCATAATTGCTCTCCAAACCTCAGGCGGAGGAGGAGGGGAAGGAGGACGTTCTGGAACCTCTTCACCCTCTGGGTTGGCGTTCGGAACCCTTTTCGGAGCCATCCTGTAAGAGATGACCACGAATCAGCAATTGATTGACAAAAGGAATAAGCTGAATCAATGGAATGAATTGCAACAAGTCTTCACAATAATAATTCGAACAATAAGAACGAATGAAATCATCCGAACAAGAGGAACGAATGATATTCTCAGTTATATGATAACATCAGTCTTCACGAGAAGCCACATAGGGGACAAAAGGATAAAATAAGTAAACAACAAGGTACGGACATGAACAAACACAAGAGAGGAGTTTCGTTCTAACATCTTTGTGCTGAAAGCATATGAACGCGTTACGAAAAGGTTTTGCAATCCCCGGATCAGCATAGCCAAGGACCCTTTAAGATGCAACTCCTGATAGTAACCTCGGTCATATAACCCCTTCACTCAATGTCGAACCCCGAACTCACTAACCTGCATTCGTTGGAAGAATGCCTACGATCTACTGGATAAAACCCACCTATAGTTCTCCGAAAGATTCCAGTTATGCAATCAGGTGTTGGGGATACACGGGAAGCACCGCGCAATCAACTCTAACCTACATCCAGGTGTATCCATCCTTCAACACATAACCAGTCTTTCTCAGAAACTGTGTACCTCGGACCTTCGAAAAGCATCCACTATAACAAGCTATGGCAATACTCCCGAACTACCTCCCCAGTACTGGGTGATGTCGGGGTTATCTTGCCACTGGCCGTATAGGGGAGATTTTCGATGTCGGTCGTCTTAAGTATTTAGTACTGCCGCGATATGCTTGTTACAACGATACCCCGAAGCTCAACTCCTCGGTAACAGGAGGCATCAGGAACAATATCCTTGTCACAAGAACATCGAAACAATCCCAGAATACTCGCGGGATTCCTAAAAAAAAATTGTGCAAATTTTGAAGATAGGAGAGACAAGAGTAGACGTCAGGAGTCCTCACCAGAGAGAAAGGGGATGAGAAGCACAGAAATCCTACTCTCCGATATAATATAGGACTCAAAAAGTTTTCAGTGTGTGCCTAGACTCGACCGTCAACGATTCGATCAAACAGTGGGGGCTCCTAGGTCGGAGAAGGCTCTGAATACCAACTTGTAATGCCCAGGATGGAGTTATACCTCCTACGTGTCGAGGCACGACTTAAAGGCATAAGTCCATCCTAGAATGATCTCAAGTTTGGTAATCTTTGCACAACTCATGTAAAAGAGGGGATAGTAAACTGAAAATAGTTGGCTTACAGTCGCCACGTCACAGAATTACAGTACAAGTCTCAAACATCATACAATAAGAACACTACAACCCTCTAAGGGCAAAAGCCAAATGTCAAAGTACCAAACTCAGATAAATAAACCACAGGCGGATCGAATCCTAGTAAGAGACTCCACTACTGATCGTCCGGGTAGCGCACATAGTACCGACTACGCTCCTCGTCGTACTCCCAATCCAGCTCGGTGCCATCACCTGGATAGCTCACAGCTGGACCTGCATCTGGTGTGTGAAGTAACTGTGAGCCACAGAGGACTCAGCAATCCCGTCTCCGGGTAACAAGACTATCAAAGCCTTTGGGTGAGGAAAAGGCTGAAGAAAGAACAAGTCTGCAGCAGCAACTAGCATCTAGCTTACGTAAGTGAGAGCGAGAAGAGAAGGCATCGGCGAGAAGTGATCACGAAGTGATCCTAGCTACAAGCTCACAATCATAACCCCTCCGTGTTCAACTCCCGAATCCCTATTCGGAAATTGACAGTCACGGAACACACGCTGGTAGTGTATTAGTAACATTGTGTCAAGTTATCTACAACCGGAATTAACAAGCTCCCATCTGCCACATAACCGCGGGCACGGCTTTCGAAAGTTCAAACCCTGCAAGGGTGTTCCAACTTGACCCATTACAAGCCCACGATCCGCGGAGTCGCAACTCCAAAGTGGGAAGACCCGAGTATCCTCGGAATCCCGTGCTCAAGATATACCAAGCTAAGGTAAGGCTAATCCAGCAAATCCTCCCGGCGTGTCGACACCCTGATAGTAGCCGCGCGTATCTAGGTCTGAGGACACGTCCGGATGAGCAGTACGTACAGATACCGAAGATCCCAGCGAACCGGGTGGTATCCGCAAGTGGCTCTAGTTTGGACCAACACTCAAGTCGAGCACTGGCCCAGGGGGGGTTGAATTAATTAAGCCTCGGGTTAATTAATCCCTCGGAAGGTTTAAGTTGTTTAGGCAAATAGTACCAAGGTTGGGACTTGCTGGAAAAGACTTAGCACTTAGCGGTTTATCGAGGGGGTCCCATACACCCCAACCGTGTTAGGAACGCATAATCAAGGAACATAATACCGGCTTATACGGATCCTAACGGCATGAGTGGAACAAATCACCAAGCAAAAGGCTTAGCCTTCCACCCTTGCCAATATATAGATGATTTCATTTTAAGCATTTATATAGTGTGATATAACCCAACCAAACTTCAACATGGAGCAAGCATCTTCACTTCACCTGCAACTAGCAACGCTATAAGAAGGGCTGAGCGAAGCGTACTTAGCCAAGCAACGGTTTGCATAGGTAGGTTGGTTAAACATGGCAATTGGTTACAAGTAGGAGGCTGACAAGAAGAACATGGGCATCGAGGCAAAACTATAGATCGAGACTACTAGCAATAGGCAAAGATAGTAATGTTATCGGGGTTCGGTCATCTTGCCTGAAGAGAAGTCATTCGGATCGTAAGAAGGGTCCTCGTGCTCAACCTCGTTGGAAACCTCGTGCTCAACTTCGTACCCGGTCTCAGCTTCCGGCTCTAAACAAAACAATCACACCAAGCACCAATCAACAAGATGCAATGCGCACTCGAAAAACATGAATGCATGATGGATGCACTAAGGATGCACACGGAGCACGTAAAACATCACTCAAGAAAAACACCTCAAAACAAGATAACAATCTGATATTATTAATCTACACAGAAAATCACCCAAGTTTGATATAAGACTCGCTGAAATCGGAGTTACGGGCTAAAAGTTATGCCCGAAACAAGATTTGAGCGAAAGCTGAAAATTACAGCAACATAGCATCTTTGGAGCTCAAAATAATTAAGCTACAGCACCCAAAAAGCATGGCAAAGGACATGAACACAAACTAGACATATAGTACAGCAACTAGGTCCAAAGTGCACCCCCAACGGAGTCACGGATCAATAGCAATGATCTTGGACATATTGAACTTTACAATAAAATTCTGGCAGCAGAATTTTATTGAAACTTTAGAGCAAAAGATAAACATGCTACAGCCACTCAAATGGACATGTGAGGACATGGATGGAAAGACAACAATATATACTACAGGGAACAATCAAAATCCACCCTAAAACTATCATGCTTTGTCCTACAACATCACACGAACATGGCATCGGAACGTTACAGATTTCAGACTTAGTGAAAAATCACTAAGTCCTAAAACAGCAATATCATCATAGCATATAAAAGAGCATGTTTAAGTCACCTCATAACTAAACACGACAAAGGGTAAGCACCTCATCAAAGTGCACATGAAGGTGATCCTGAAACACGCAAGCATGCTTCATAGAGGTGAACACACCGATTACAACGAGCTCATCAAGATGGCATTTCATAACAAGTGAAAACACAACATATGAACATGGCACTTTGCAACGATGATAACAAGGCAACAATAAATCTACCATGCAACCTAACACACACAACACGTAGTTCGTGGCAAGACGAACACGTGGACATGTCATTTGCATCGTTTGGACAAACGAGCTAAAAGATATCACAAGTCAAAGGTGGCATGAAAATAACACATAACAGCAGTTTATATCAAGATGCACTCTTGCAACAGCAAAACAAGTGTCTAGATGATCTCTAACATGCATGACAACAACAGGTAAAACGTAGAGCACATCTCCACGAACGTCTGGACATATTACACGCGCAAAACGGAGCATCACAGCAAAAGTTAGAGCAGTTCAAACTTTGCATATCAGAACAGTAAAACAGAGACTTAGATCTAGGGTTCAACCTCTGGATCTGGAAAAAAAACGGACGGGCCGGATCTGGTGACTGGGCTGGCCCGCGCGAGGAGGAACTGTGCGGTGCGGCGGCGGCCCACCGCGGAGCGGGGCGGCGGCCCGCGCGGTGCGGAGCGGAGGGAGGCCCGCCTGGCCTCGGCTGCGGCCCGGCGCGCGGCGATGCGGCCCGGCGGCCCAGGCGCGGTGTTGCGGCGCGGAGGCGGTGGCGACTGTAGCGATGGGCCGGCGAGGGAGGCGATGGAGGGCCCGCTCGGGCGCGCCCGGCCTGGCGCGGCTGCGGCCCGCGGAGGAGAACGGCGAAGTGGGGACCGGCTGGATCGGCGGGGTACGGGCCTCATGGCCTGGCGCGGCGACCTGGCCCCAAGTGGCGACGGGCCCGGCGTGGTCGATCGACTGCGTTGACCCAGGCGAGGCTGGGAGGCGGTCGAGCCTCGCAGCGCTGACCTCGCCCAGATCGAGGAACCGGTCGGCGGTGCTGGTTGGATCCGATGGATCCCCTCGGGATCCGGGAGAAATCTGGATCTGAAGTAGAAAATGAAAAAAAAGAGGGGAGAGAGGAGGAAGAAGAAGGGGATGCCCAAAATAGACTAGGGGGGTCTATATGTAGCAGTTTTTAGGGTTAGGAGGGAGTTTAGGGGCGCTAGGAGCCCTCCGATCGCGATCCGACGGATCCGATCGCGGGGGTTGATTTAAAAGGCCTAGACGGAGAAAAGAGACTGCAGGGATGTTTCCGGGACACGAAGTGAAGGCACTTCGGACCCACACGGACAACGGATGGAAAAGTCAACGGAGTCCAAACGAGACGAGATTTGAGAGGCGGGTTGTACACAACAAAACAACAACACACAAAACAACCTCGCGGCACACCGGTAACGTAAAATGCCCGAACAACAAAGTATGCCTACGGGACGTCACGGACACGTGAGGGAGCTCCGGAACGCGAAACGGACAACGGGAAGAAACACACGGAACCGGATGCAACCCACACCACAAAATGCAATACAATGCACATGTCTACATGATATGAATGAAAGCCACACACTCACACAACAAAACGACGAAGACCCGAAAGACAAAGAACCCGGAATGGAAATAGATGAAGCCGGAGATTTATTATATACCCAAAAGGGAAAGTATTACATCCGGGGCATTACAAGTATCCTTTGGCATACTAATGGCGCACTGTGGGGTGATGCGCCATTAGTATGAATATTAGGTTTTTTATTTATTTCTTACTCTTCTGATTTGTGCACAGGTTACACAATGTATTATTGGACATAATATAGACAACACCACACAGCAACAGCAGATTCATCGAATACGATAGAAGATTAGTCTCTGAATACAATTCATCATATTAGTCTCCGAATTCAAAAGACCGAAAAAGATTAGGAATTAAAAAGTCTCTGAACACTAGTATGAATATTAGGGATTTTTTTTTCTTTTCTGATATTTTCGCAGGATACAAAATATATTATTGGACAGAATTTAGACAACACCAGATTCATCGAATACAATAGAAGGTTAGTCTCCGAATACAATTCATCATATTAGTCTCCGAATTCAAAAGACCGAACAAAGATAGAACATTATATTACAAGTCTCGAGACCGCGAGTAGCGAGTTTGTCTTCACATTACAAGTCGATATCGATCATCTAAACTACCATCACATAGAAGAGAGCTGCGGTCATCACGATGAGCATCATCGCGATGAAAATCATCTTCATCCGGTTCCTCCAACGCTCGCTCCCCTCTCCCGCTAGATAGCGCGCGTATCTAGATTCCGCCTCCGCCCTAGTGGTGTACCCTTTGTAATTGTTACCGCTGAAATGGTGAACCTGTCTCCGACACTCCTCCCAGTCGTTGTAGACTCCAGGAACCTTACCCTTGTACACGACATACGACGGCATCGCTATGCACTAGCCATACAAAACGTTAGTACCAATTCACAGACAATACATAAGCAATATATAAGTATGCAACAAAACGATCGGAAGAGAAAAGGAAGACATTAATAGCATCGATTACATCTAAGTTGAACGACTGTCGAAACCAAAGAGACATACTACAAGTTCATTAAAGTTTAATTACAACATGAGCCAATCGATGTTTCAGAACTAGACACAGCATCACTACTTTCGACTCGACTCAAGGGACCGGAGCGTGGATGAAGCCGCCGTCTATCGTGGGAGTCATGAAATCGCGGGCGTTGTCAGCCTGCATTTGTAGCATTGTGTCTGTCACTGTTGGACGGTTGATTTCTGAGGTAGAACTGCCCCGAGGTACGAAGGACATCTTGATGGATGATTTCCGCAAACTCCGACTGGATGCGAAAGAATTCTTGTCTGATGTTCGCGTCCTGGATTGCCGACACGCTCGCGGCCCAATCTTTGAGTTTATCTGGTAGCAGAAGGTGATGATGGTCATGTACGATCGCCCGCATGTGATGGATGGCGTAGTAGGCACCCTTCTGACCGCCAGGCGGCTGCTTGACGCAGTAGAACGTCGTATTGTGGGCGAACACGTGCTTGTCATACTTACGAACTATCCTGGTGAAGGTGCCTCCAGATTTGGCATAGCCGGGGAGAACATCATCAAGAACTTTCTTGACATTTGTGTAGTCTACCTTCGACTGACGGTCCGAGTCGAAATACGTGGCCATCGAATATTTCGGGCTTAGGAGAATGAGTGTGCAATGTGTGTCACTGCACAAAACACGGGATGTTAAAAGAAAAACGATCGAAATCTAAGAAATCATATGTTACGGGGCGGTTGAGGGGACGACTTACTCGGTAAAGTAAGGCACGAGGAAGTTATCCTTATCTCGGTTTGCCAGAATGACGCCTTTGAGGTAAGAACTCACGACTTGCCGGTCCCCAGCGCTGCCCAAGATCTTGGCACGCATGTAGAAGGGGTCGACTATCACGATGTCCGAGGTATTGTCTCTAACGAAAATAGTCGAACGAAGGTGTAGTGCAGCGGATGAAGGTTAAACATAGCGAAGATGTCATCAAACCGCAGGACGATCGTACCCCCGATGGAGTTATCCACAAAGCCCTTGCCCTCTAGCACCTTGGCCGCGGAAACTGGGTATGCCACGTCCTTCTCTCTGAGACGCCGCTTCTCCAAAGAAAGAACACTGTCATACAGACTCCGTATAGCACCGATTGCAGCATTGAGCATATTAGTCAGTAGCATCGGCCTACCCGCCACATGCACCCTCCTCATTATATCCTTATGTGAAGGTGGCCCGTCCTAAGCATGGATCGTACTTGGTGCCTGCTGGCTCGTACCCTTGTTACTCTTTCTTTTCTGTGCCTTCTTCTTCTCCTGTAATGGGACCGAGTTCTGCTCACAGACCGCCTTCTTGAGTGTGTTGGGGCCGATCATATTTCGCACCTCGGCTATCTGTGGATCGGTGAAGTCGGCAGCTAGAGGCGTCTCCTGAGAACTGAACGCCAGACGACGCCTATTGCAACTAGGTTTCTCCGTGGTACCAGCTAGATCGCGCACGTCTTTTGTAGGGTTTGGTTCTTGAGAAGGAGGCCCCATGAATTCGCCATCGTACCCATGATCGGCAAAGTACTTATCGACGTTGGCAAATGTATCATCGTCGTTGTCGTCGTCGTCGTCCGGATCCTGTGCCATATGCATGTTCGGAACCAGTGCCATAGGGATATCCGGCAGCGTTGCGGCGGTCTTGCCATGGCTTGGCGCCGGCACGACTGGCGGTGTTGTCTTTGGGGTGGTGTCCCCCGCCCCCAAACAAATCTGGCTCTTCGGCCAAAGCAGGGGCCAGCTTAGGCAGGCGTTGAGGGTCATCACATCATCTTCGTCGGCCCCGGCGGGTCGAATCAGAGGTAACAACTCGTCGCAGCCTGGCAGCACCCGAACCAGTTGAACCCTATACAGGGTGGGTGGCATCGGATTACCGTGGAACACGGGGTTGCCCGGTTGAACGATTTTGCCCTTGGCGACATCGACCAACTCGGTGTTCACGAAGTGCAGGAGAGTGCACGGAACGTTGGCGGCGCCCTGCGAAAACATGTAGGGCGTCAGGGATGCCCAGTCAAAGGCAAGGAGATGAAGTTCTCGGCCGAGAGGCTTAATTAGTTACCGTGATGATGGCGTCGAGCTCGGCTAATGTCGAGGCACCGCCAACGGCGGGCGTGCAATTGACGGATGGGCCGCTTGCTGCCGAGGTGCCGGCCGGCGTACACCCGGGTGCATTAAGCTCCAATGCCCGTGCCGGCGTCGGAGACACCAATACCGGCTCCGCCAGAGACACCAATGGCGCCGCCTGCGCGTTGTGCGAGTTGCTGGCCGTGAAGCTGGGAATCGGGGGCGGCCCCTGTTGGCCGCCCGCAATCCACGTCGTCAGCCCATGAATAAAGGTAGGCATAATGCCGGTGAGCGTCGATCCCAGTTGTTGTTGCACTTGCTCTTGGACAATCTCCGGAATCCGCGCCACTTGTGCCTTGAGATCTTGAACCTCGCGCGTCTGGCTTTCCGAGCTGGTCTTTCTCTCCTTTCGCCCACCAACGTTATAGTATGACGACCATTTTGTGGACAAGCCTTTGCCGGCCACATGACTAGCTGACGACGGCTTACTGAGCTTATCCTTGTTTTTCATTATGTTCAACGCCCTATTTAGAGTGTTGTCCCAAGGGGTGCTCTGAGACGACCCCGTGCTACTGCTTTCAGTCTCCTGCGCCAGAACAAGCTCAAGCGCCCAGGTCTTCGGATCCATGGTAAGCACCTTTGTTTCCAGGTCCTCCTTGTACCGGGCCCTGACATAGTTCCTGGTCTGCTTGTCACGGTATTTCTCGAAGCAGGGCGGTAGGCCTTGCTAGGCACGCTCCGCGTCCTCCTTGTCCCATATAGGCTTCGCCACTCTATAACTGCCGGGACCGAGTTTGTGTTCCCCTAAGTTCAACTCCCGCATTTCTTTCCCCCACTGACTTGATTCGGAGGTTGCGCTGCTCTGGCACTTGATCTTGAACTCCTTGTAGTCATCTTCGCTGATCGAAGGATTTTTCGCCTTGATCTTCTCATAACTATCACCTTTGTCAATCATTCTCTTCACCGCGCTTCTCCAATTAGACAGGGCCGTGCTCATCCTCGTGAGGGTGGCACTGCTCACTTTATTCGCTGAGAGGCGTGTGCTTTCAAATTCAGCGGGGAACTTGTATTGTTCGTGCAGCTTCGTGAAGAGGAGGTTGCGCAAATTCCCTCGGTCCTTATGCATTAGGTTCTCGGTGTTGATCGAGACGGTGGTCCGGAAAATGCACCCGAGCTGAACCGAGTACCCCTTGACTATTTCTTTGGGCTCCGTTGGATGCGCGCCGGAGTTCACTTGAGTAAATTCCTCCTTGACGGTGCAGAGCACGTTCGGGTGCCGGTCCTTCCGTTGCCTCTTCGGTTGGCTGCCATCTGTGTGTGCGTTGGCATCATTAGTGGTGGCATCCTCGGCGGCACCATCAGTGGTGTCATCCCCGACGCCACTAGGGGTTGTGTAGTCAGGATCGGTGTCTTCCGCGGCATCCTCATAGCGGTGAGGTTGTTCCTCCATCTCCTGGGACAACTCCTAGAATTGCTTGCCGCCCAAACCGCCGGCCTCATCGTTGTGGGCCATGTTTCGCTCTAAATAGGAAAAAAGTTTGGTCAAAAAGTTGGTTATTGTCAAGGAACAAGATCATGGTCTCATCATTTAGGGTTTGTCGACACCGAGGCATCCTAAAAGCTAAGCTTTTATCATTTAGGGTTTGTCGACGTCGAGGCACCCTAAAAGCCTAAGCTTTCTCATCATTTAGGTTCTTATCGACACCGAGGCACCCTAAAAGCTAAGCTGGGAAGGAGAATTCTAAGTTGGGCCTAATCAGTTGGCTCTATTGCCACCTATGGTTTAATGCAACAAGAACGGTGGGGCAGTTGATCCTACTTAATTAAGTACTAAGATACCCCGGCCCATGCATTAGTCGCAAGTACCCCATATGTCCTATTTTTAGCAAAGTCATGCTAAAATTCATGGAAAATTTCAGCATGACCTTTGTTGAAAATAGGACATATCGAGTACCCGAATTTGCCGGAATGGAAGTTAATCGACATTCTGGCAAACTCAAGGGCCTCTCGGGGTACCTGCAAAATCATCACGACACGATGGTCGGAGACAAAACCCAGCAAACTAGCACCACAATGTGCCTCTACTTTCATATGGATGAAAAGGCCACAGACCATATGGTCCTCTGCTTTCATATGGACAAAAGTCAGCTCAACTTATGTGAGCTTCCATTCCAGATCTAATAGGTCACCCAACAAAAAATCATCAATAGTTTAGCAATAAATACTCTAAAGAAACCTTGAAACTAAACTGATAGCTGCTCTCAAACCGTGCATCCAAACGACACAAATAAATACTCTAAAGAAACCTTGAAACTTTATCTAAAACTTATGTGAAGGGGCCAACTCAAAATTCCGAGCCTAGCTAACTCATTTTTCAGATATAAGCTTGTTTCCCAGAAATATATGCGTAGGTGTGCAATGACAAAATTCTGGAGTTATGCTATGCAATCTAGAATGTAGTCTAAGGGGAACTAACTAGCAGCAGCTCATCTAGAACACATGTGAGTACTTCAATGGAAATAGCAACATCAGGAAGAAAAGAAGGAACATTGTCCCACAGTAGCAACAGCAGGTGTTCAATTAGTCAAGCAGCAGGAACACACAAGCAAAGCAGGTGTTCAATTAGTCAAGCAGTTGGTGTGACTGTACAAATTACTCTACTGATACATGATACATGTGTCATGTGCATTGATCACTATAGCCTTGTTTTTGACCAAACATCTTCATCTCACTACATGGACAACGCAGTGTACTGTTATGTCCACTCACAGACCTAAAAATTGCAACCAATAACGAACAAATGCCTAACAGTTCCACGGAGCTACTGGATTAAGTGAGAGCTCTATGCGTTTTTTTAAAACAAGTGAGAACTCTGTTAGATCCCCATACAGTCACACAGCTCATATCATGTCACTCTGTTAGGTCTCTGTAAACTTACAGCTCAAGACACCAGTTTAAATCTGTACTCTTCAGTAGCATCGCTTGCTAACAGAACTGCAGCAACATCACATTGGCACTTGAAATGTAGGTGTAGTGCAAACAAAATTATCTATATCAATAGAAATATCAGGGAGCCACTAGTTCTGGACATGCCATCAGCATCTGCTCACCAAAGATGCACCTTTTGGGAGATGAATTTAGAGACTAGATCAAAAGTTGGGATAGCAAATTGTAGAACTAAGCCACTCTTTGCAGATGCATAAATGTAATAACGGTTCACATGCATGCAAGAAATTAAAGGTTTGCTATCTGAAGTTCAGTTTGCACTGCAAAATTCCGTTAGCACGTTCAAGTTCAAAATCAGAACATCATGCAACATCACAGAGAGGAAGACGAAATCGAAGGGGGGGGAGGGGAACCGGTGCAGCTCACCGAGA
>LR738710.1:363375748-363494602 GCA_902687465.1 Secale cereale
TGCAGTGGGTCGTCGGCGGCGGTGGAGCTAGCGGGGGAGGGTGCGGGGGGGATCGAGATCGAGATGGAGGGGGATAGCGATCGAGATGGAGGGGGATCGAGATCGAGTGTCCTCATGAATATTCAATATTTTTTCATATTGAATATGAAAAAATATCATCCAATTTAAAAAAATATTCATGAATTCAAAAAGTGCCCATGAAATTTAAAAATATTCATGAGTTCAAAAAGTGCCCATGAAATACAATCGAGAAATGAAGGCTACAATTTAAATACAATCGATGTTAGCTAGCTAGCTATCTTTTCACAATGTGCTTGCCCTTCTTTTTCGCAAATGGAGTTCTTCTGTGGAACAGACGTCCTTTAGGTAGGGTGGTCCTGCTTCTTCTTGTGGTGTATGCTGCTACTTCATCGTTGTCGTCATGTTCCATCTTCGGGTCACCGTACTTGTCGAAGTCTTGCTCATTGGCGACTCCATCCATTCCGATGATCTTCCTTTTGCCTCTCCTCACAACAACATGACTGGGCTTTGACGGGTCGGTAATGAAGTAGCATTGGTCCACTTGGCAAGCCAGTACCCATGGCTCATATTTCGCGGTGACATTTGTGCCCGCGGTCTTGGATTTGGCTTCAGGTATAACCATGGTGGTGAAATACCGGTCTTCTTTTAGGACGCTCTTGGCCCATCTGACACGGAACATCGGGACCTTCTCTCCAGCGTAGCTCAGCTCCTAGATCTCCTCGATCCTTCCGTAGTATTTGTCCTTGTCGTTATCGATGTAGGATTCCATCATTACCCCGGAGTTCTGATAACCATCGCTCTTCATGTCCTTGTCCTCGGGGTAGAATGTGTAGTCGTTGATATCATACGCCTCATAGGTCATCAGGTTGTGCTCGGCGCCCTGTGACAAGGCGAATATGAGTTGTTCTTCCTCGGAAGAATCCTCATGTAAAGGGTACGACAGAAGCTTCTGCTTGAACCAACGCATGAAACATGAGTTGTGCTCTTTAATTATATCTTCGTCCGTCCTCTGTTGGCCTCGGTCATTGTACGTCTTCTCAATATTGGTTTTGTGCTCTACCACCCAAGGATCGACCACGTCTATGTGTTGTAGCGCGACTAGGTTTGCTCTTTCAAAGTCGGCGAGTCGACCCTCGAACTTGACATGCATTTCGCGGCGACCCTCACGGTGACCCCATCCAGCGAGCCTGCCGAGGTGCCTGTTAACGGGCAGACCAATGGGGTTCTCGATGCCTAGATAATTTGTGCAGTAGGAGATGCACTCTTCGGTCAGAAAGCCCTTGGCTATGCTTCCCTCTGGACGTGACATGTTTCGAACGTATCCTTTGATGACACCATTCATCCTTTCGAACGGCATCATGTTGTGCAGGAACGTCGGCCCGAGTTGGATGATATCCTCCACGATATGGACCAGCAGATGCACCATAACGTCGAAGAATGCGGGCAGGAAGTACATCTCAAGCTCGCATAGTATCACCATGATCTCTTCCTGTAGCCTTCTGAGTTGTCTCACGCCAACCGACTTCCGAGAGATGACGTCGAAAAGTTGCATAGGCCAAATAGCGTTTCACGGACGTGCGCGTCCATGATCCCACGGATTGCAACTGGAAGTATCTGCGTCATCAGCACGTGACAATCGTGAGACTTCATCCCGCTGAACTTCTGCTTCGCTGGGTCTAGGTATCTGCTTATCTTCCCCGCGTAACCGTAAGGAAGTTTTACTCCTAGGAGGCAGATGAAAAACTGCTCGATCTCCTCATGACTTAGAGTGAAGCACGCGGGAGGGTAGTCATTTCCGGTCTTCTTGGCCTTTTTGCCTTTGTGATGACTTTCTGTGTCCTTCTTCGCCTCATCATCATCATCACTAGCGTGAAGCTCCTCCCTGATGCCCATTGATTTCAAGTCTGCCCTTGCTTTCGGCCCATCTTTGGTCCTCTTTGGCATGTTGAGTAGGGTACCAAGCAGACTCTCGCACATGTTCTTCGTGATATGCATGACATCAAGGCTGTGAGGCACACAGTGGATCTTCCAGTACGGCAAGTCCCAGAAAACAGACTTTGTTTTCCATACATTCAGCAGCAGCTCTGGCGCCTTTCGCTTCTTTCCCGACTCTGGCGCCTTTTGCTTCTTTCTCGGCAGTGGGCAATCTTTCCAATTTTTCAACAGCTCGTCTATTTCCTCGCCGCTCCTCATACGCGGGTGTCTTCGGGGTTCGGTTTCACCATCGAACAGATCCTTGCGTTTTCTCCACAGGTCATTGTCGCGAAGCCACCTTCGATGTCCCATGAACACGGTTTTCGAAGACCCATCATCTCTATCTAGCTGGCGATACGTTGTGTCATCCATGCACCTGACGCATCCAGAAAATCCGTGGACCACCTGCCCCGCGAGATATCCGTAACCGAGATAGTCGTGCACCGTCGTGAGCAGTGCGGCTCTCATAGGGAAATATTCTTTCTCTGCGGCGTCCCACGTATTGGCTGGCGTTTTCCACAGCGTGTCTAGCTCCTCTTTAAGCAGCCCCAGATACAAATTGATGGCGTTCCCTGGTTGTTTCGGCCCCTCAATTAGCATACTCATGTGAATGTACTTCCTCTTCATGCACAACCAGGGGGGAAGGTTGTACATCCACACAAACACAGGCCAGGTGCTATGTGTGCTTCTCTGGCTGCCAAACGGATTGACTCCATCGGTGCTCGCGCCCAACACGATGTTCCTTGGATCGTTCCCAAATTCTGGGTCTTCGAAGTTCAATGCTTGCCACTGGCTCGCATCCTTAGGGTGACTCAGCATCTTGTCTTTTTTATTTAACTCCGGATCAGTTGCGTCATCTTCTCGCTTCTTCTCCTCCCTATCCGCGTGCCAACGCAGGAGCTTTGCTACCTTAGGGTCCGCGAAATACCGCTGCAGACGAGGAGTGATCGGAAAGTACCACACCACTTTTTGAGGAGCTTTCTTCCTCTTCTTGTATCAAGTGACGCCGCACACCAGACATATGGTAGACTCCGTGTGCTCGTCTCGATAAATGATGCAATTGTTCATGCACACATGGTATTTCACGTGCGGTAAATCCAGAGGACACACCATTTTCTTCGCCTGCTCGAAACTGGTCGGGCACTTGTTCCCCTTGGGAAGACGTTCGTGCCAAAATGACATGTTCTCATCGAAGCATGCGTCGGTCATTTTGTGTTGTACCTTCATCTCCAGAGCCATGAGCATTACTTTCAGGCGGGTGTCCTCGGGCCTGCATCCTTCATACAATGGAGTAACCGTGTCTATCTCCAGTTGATCCAGCTTGGCTTTCTCTCGGGCGGCAGCTCTTGCATTATCCGTCTACTTGTGAAGCAGCTCTTGAATATGAGGGTCCTGCACCCAGCCCATCGATGGTCCATCGTCGTCTGCTCCACCGGCATCTTCATCTTCATGATCATGCCTTCGTCTGCTCCGGCATCTTCCTCATCATCATGTCCTGCATCTTCTACATGATGACTGTGTACAGCATCACCGTCGTGATCATGTCCTGAAGATTCTTCGTCTTCTCGCCCGCCCAAGCCGCGGTGGTTGTCTTGCTTCCCTTCCTCATTTCTTGCCCGGCCCCCATGGACGATTTCGTAGTCATCTTCATCACCTTGCCACCAATAGCCATCCATGAAACCATGCAAGAGCAGGTGGTCCCGCACCTGGCCTGAATACGGTCCGCAATAAGGCTCTTCAGCTTGCATCTTCGACATAGACATCTTATCTCCGTCTCATTCTTTTGAAGCATCTCGGCCTTCGCGGAGCTCAAAAATCTATTCACGATGCCTTCGGTCATCGTGTGGACCATGGTCGCCTGCGGGGTAGAGCAAAACGAGATTTTAGAACCAAGAAAAAATTTGGCATGACTTTCCCTAAAAATAGGACCAAAAAGAATGCATAGTGCCAAAATTCTCGCCGAAACGGAAATGAATCAACATTCCGGCAAAATATTGGCAACTATCGCATTTCAAATACCGGTACCTGCAAACACAAACATATATGCAACACCACAAACATATGCAAAACCACGAACATACATAGATCTAGCTAGGCCATAAAAAGTGCATGTGCACGTTGTTGGAGGGAGAACAACATAAAGATAGCTCCCCCTCTTACTTACCTATCAAAAAAAGGTAATTTAACCACTTAATTTGGATGAATCTATGGTGGAAATGAGGTGACAAGGAGGAGGCAGCCGAGACAAGCTTGGAGGAGGAGGTGGAGAGAATGAAGTGGGGAAAGTGAGTGGGTAGGTGTGGCTGTCCAAAATATCTTGTTGGTCCCAGGTTACTAATGGCGCACCACCTCCAAATGCGCTATTAGTAACCCAGGTTACTAATGGCGCACCTGCTGGTGGTGCGCCATTAGTAGTTTTGCAAATATATATATATATATATATATATATATATATATATATATATGTATATATATATATATATACTAATGGCGCACTGTGGAATAGTGCGCCATTACTAGTTTAAACTAGTAATGGCGCACTATGCCACGGTGCGCCATTAGTAGTTTTGCAAAAAAAAAGAATAAAAAAAACTATAGTAGTGGCGCACTGTGTGGCTGGTGCGCCATTACTAGTTAGAACTAGTAATGGCGCACTGTGCCCGGATGCGCCATTACTATGTTTGAAAAAAAATTGTTACTAGTGGCGCACCATGTGTCTGGTGCGCCATTAGTGTCTTCCACACTAATGGCGCACCTGCACATGGTGCGCCACTTCTATATAGTAGTGGCGCACCACATGTCAGGTGCGCCATTAGTATCCATTTCATCTATAGCCCTTTTACTAGTAGTGTCTGCAGTTGCTTATTTTTTTCTCTTTCTTTTGCAAGGGACACTTTAACTTATTGTGAACCGAGAATCTATGATATGGTTGTTCTATGGAAAAGACTGACATTTCCCAAATTTGCTTATTTATATGGCAGAATTAAGAGATGCTTCTGTATGAGAGTATTTATTATTCATATGATGTGTCATACCCAGGAGAAGTTGCACTAAGGCTTCAAGATGTACTAAGTTTACTCAAATTAAGATATAATTGTACAAGCTCAAGGAATTTTGACATGGCCACGGTCGTACACCACTGTCATATACACATACGGAAACAATGTGCATATATATATATATATATATATATATATATATATATATATATATATATAGGGATTGACTATTCGTCACCCAGGGTGAAGAATTCTTATTCTTCACCCCAGTCCATCTCCCACCGTCACAATTCAAAACGCAAGAAACAGACTCATGTGGGGTAAGATTACATCACATCAACCTGTGCGGCAGCATACCTCCGTCAGAAAATAGTTATGCCACGTCCACGTGAGGTAAGAAAACTGTTGGCCAACATAAAATTATGTTTTGCCTCCAGCTTGCACCCACATACTAATTAGATGCTAATTAGGAGAGGTAAGATTTTCCCCTGAAAAAATAGATGAGATAAGATTCTTCTATTGGTACGGTAAGATAATACAGCCAGCACGTATTAGATGCATGCAATTTTTTTAACACTCGTTGCACGTAAATTAACAACTGGAATTGAGGCAAACAAGTTTTTCGGGCCAACATAAAATCTGTAAAATGCAACTAGCAGTCTGCATTTCCCACACGTAAAATTCCACGAGGAAATATAAAAAAAAAGATTAAAACTATGTAAAATTAACGATAGCAATGGACCACTTCGGGGTGAACCGTTAAGATTATAGTTAGCTTCCGATTACCACGCACCAACCAATTAGACGAGGTAAGATTTTATTATTAGCCGACAAATAATTTGAAGCTATTGGTAAACTTGTATGCGATAGAGTAAATATCAGACAAATCATGTTCCTTTTCGTAGATGTATGCAAGGATGGGCAAGCGCATGATGAGTAATATACATAGTTGGTCGATGCTCCCTCGCTGAACGATGCGAAAGCTAGCTACCATTTTTTTTGCATTAAATAGAATTGGAATTACACACATTTGAGGTTTTTGTTTTTGATTTCAGTGGTTAAGATCGCCAAATCTCATGCAAAGTAAAATATCTGACTAGTTCTAGGTGGCGCATCGTGCTCCATATGTAATGTGCATGCGGATGTGTTTTTCGTAATATTGAGCATTGAAACTATTCCATAGAAAAGACCTTGCTGGATGTATCTGTTTTGTGCTTTTTTTACATATTTTTCTCCCATTCAAATATGTTTAAAGATAATTTTCACATAACACAACACTCGCCTAGGAAATTACAACACTACACCAGAATTCTGAAGAAATGAACAGCTGCCAATCTGGTGTGAGCTTGTAGGATAGCTATGCCCAAAATAAATATATTTGGGGACATCCAAATTCGGCTACCTAATTTTCTTACTGAATATAAGTATATAACTTAATTCAGGCAAATACTTGGCATGGGAGAGTAAATCAAGACATACTCATGTAAAATGATGGAGAGGGGGCGATACTGAAGAACGTCGGCTGCAAACAGCTAGTTGCACTTGCCGACTGTGGGAGGAGATGCAGCCCGCATCAAGCAGAATGCCAACCACCACTGTACCCTAATACAGAGACCACCAGTATTGCTAAAAGATTACACAAGAGCAGAAGTTGCTACATGAAAACAGTAAATAGGCACATAACTCGAGCAGATACATTGGATGGGAGAGTAAATAGACACATGCTCATATAAATTGATGGAGTTGGGGGCAATACTGATTGCATTAATATATTCATGGCCAATGATAATAAGTACACTGGAATTTCTTTCTTGAAGTTATTATTTTATACAACTTCTGATTTATCCAATAATATATGTGGATATTTTTCGAGCTAACTCGGCATTTCCTTGATCTAATTTATAGAGGCCCTGGTAGGTAGTTGTCCTTTATAAATTTTCAAGTTGTGCATAAAAAAGTTTCAACCAGTTAACTCAATATTTACGTAGAGAGGTCAGGTTAGCTGAAACCATATCAATTTGAATACCATGATGGTCATAAGTTTATTTGAGTTTTTTCTAAACTCCTTAAAAAACCAGAAACTGAATTCTTAGATCAGGATTCATGTCATCTAGATATTACAGTTTGGAAAAGACAATGGAAGAACTTTGGGCCAGCTATTTTTTTCTCCAGTTTGTAGAGCTATCACTATATATTTTGGAGGCAAAGCTGTCCCTGTACTAAGGAGAGCAAGCTCAAATACATGAGAACGCCTTTAAGCTTTATATTGAATCCCTGATTTGTTGGAACTACCAAATCGCTAGTTCTGAATTCCAATTAGATAGCTGCATAGTCCAGCTAGCTACACTAGGAGCTACAGAGTATGCCTACTCATACTATCTTCAGATCGAGCTAATTCCATGGCACAGATGGCTGACGCAACCAAATTTGGGACTAATAAACTGAATAGTAATTTGGAACCACTCTCTTTACCAATCAGAATTCCAATGGTTCTTCGCTTCGGGCAACCATCAAACAGAGCACCTCATATACAGCCTGTTTGGCAAATGATGGGGAGAGCAATAGGAGATCTAGAGGAGGGAGTTAGTAGGAAATTGGGGAAGGGAATTAGTTTTATGTCCAATCCTTTATTTAGTTTATTTTGGGAATTACTAGAGGAGAGTGAAGGAGAAAGGTTTGATCCCTTTGTTCATTAGTGGGTCAGAACAAGAACTAGATGCAAGATTACCAAATTGACCATTAGTCTGTTTGTTCCCCACCAATATGAGCTAAATCACTACCCGATCAAATAACGTGTACTATGTGGTGATCATGGTTGAGTATTCAATGTTTACAGATTGTTTTATGTCCAATCCTTTGTTTAGTTTTATGCACCCCAGATAACTCCCACAACATAGAAATTCTAATATATCTGAAGCAATCGTAGAAGCTAAGTAAAGATTGTGTTGCCTCATTTTTTGAGCAGGCCGGAGACTAATCAGGACACCAAACTAGCGATTTTGGAAGAGTATCAGAAAGCAAAACGTAACTGGATATTGATTGGAAATTTGGAACGGAAAGCATTAGATCTGGGGTAGCTCACCTCCTCCCGTGAACTTTATACACAACCAAAATTCAATCAAATGGCAGATGATGCCGTCACGAAGCAGCCCATGCACGAGCACAAGCACGCATTGCAGCTCTGCCGCGACCACCAGCCACGGCTCCACCGTGGCGACCGGCACGGCGGCGCCGATGACCTAGGCAGCCACCACACACCACACCGCCCCAACTGCCCGGTGACACGGCGTGGAGACCGGCAGCCGGGCAGCACGCAGCCGGGCCAGCCATTAAAGCAATGACTTCACTCCGAGCCAAATCCCTGAGCACCACGCCATCGTCTCCATGTGCTGTTCATCGTGGATACTTTTCGAACTGCTCGCAGATTTTATTTTATTCCAGAAATCCGTCCGCCCATTAAAAAAAGACAGGTAAGTGGGCTAGCCTCAAGCACCAAAATATCGATGTAATTTTACAGCGTGGAATTGGTGGCCCTCAAATGCTGAACGCTAGCTTGCCTGGGCAACTTCCGGCTCGGTCGACCGACCAGGGTGAGGAATTACTTATTCCTCACCCAGGGTCATTAATAGACTTTCTATATATATATATATATATATATATATATATATATATATATATATATATATATATATATATATATATATATATATATATATATAATGAAAGCACATTTGCACATACAGTGTGATTTCTCAGATGCGAGCACAGGCGCAAGCATCAGACTTAGTTCAGAAACAGTTGGAAAAATTAGGCATAGCCACAGGTTGGCCAGTGTACAAGCAGAATCGCCAGCCAAAATAAAAATGCCGTCCATCAGTAGCGGTTGAAGATCAAGCATTAGCGCTGATGGGAAATCATAACATGGTTCCTTATGGATGACGTAGGGCCTCGAACTCGCTTGCACATCCTGTTAAGAATCATCTATTAAAATCAATATCTCCAATTATAGTTCGCACATAATAAAGTTACATATATCAAGAATTTGTAAGATAACTCCAGGGCATCTATGCTAGATCAGTATTGTTGATTTAAAAAGCATTCTTCAAACGCAACAAATATAATCTACTCCAGGCACGTCCGCTAACTCCCTATTAACCATTTTTTCACATACAGGTCATAACATTCATGCACAAATGTTACTTTAAAGCTTCCAGGACATATGGATACTCTTTAAAAATCAAGGACGGGAACAACGAACACATATCTTTTCCTAATTTCCACTCCAATAAATGCTGCAATTGGGGGAAATTGACAAAGGAAAGAAACATAGTGCATGGATAATCGAATAGGAGATCATACCCCCAGAAGGATGAAGGCAAGTGTTGAAACGATTAGATGATTCTCCATCATAAGGAACATTTGATAAAAGCGAGGGGCCCGATCTTTCGATGAGATGGTAACTATCGATTTGGTGGAGACTTGACGATCCGACTACAAACGTGCACGATGTTGCGCCTTAGCAATTGCTAAACCAATCTCCAGGGGTTACTGACGATGCCAGAAGCATGATCATCCTGACCACGAAGGTCTATTCCTGCATGCAATCGAAGAACAAGCAAGAATATGATAAAGCAATATGAATATTGCAAATATAGATGAAGTATTGACAAAGATGGGGATCCATAAGCGGTATTGGTCTGGTCGTTGGACACAAACAAACTACACGAAGTTGCAATGGCTAACTTTTAACTAAACAAATCCCAAAGAAAAAGCTACTAGATAGATCTACTTATATAGGAGCAAGGGGTGGCAGCCAAGGAGGTGGAAGGACGTCCCAAGGTAGCCTAAAACTAACCCTAGGTCGTACAAGGCTCATGGGCCCAAGTGGAAGTGATGCAACACCTTTGGACTTGTATTTTGACTCGGATTCTGTTGGAGCGTCAGATTGTTTCGTAGGTATCTCAACGCTCCAGACGAATTTGAAGGTGAATCCTATTGGGTTGGAAAGTGTACGAAATCTAGTATCCAACAAAAAAAGAATCACCCAATTCGGAGTCCGTATGAAGGAGTTCTTGCCGTTTTGAGTCAGGTATGTCTGTGTAGTCCGAATCTGGATGCAGAACGTGAGAGACTTGGACTCTATCTTCTCTTGGCCCAAAAGTGATGTGAGAGAACGTTTTGAACAGCACCTAAACTTCTCTCTTTCCTTTATCTTCATATGTGGATTGTACAAATGTCCCATACACCTGGAATTAGACATGGCACAAAAGTCTGTGAAGTATTTTTTGTCCTGGATGATATAAATAAATTGTTGCATAGTTTGCATTAGAAATCACCTCACAAATATACATATATGCAATATTTTTGGTCGTATCCAAGGTAGTCATGTCCTTATCATCCTCCCTTTCTTGAAAATAAAGATGTCTTCGGCGTTGCTTAATCTGAAATTTGTTAAGAAAATAGACAAGGTGTACATGTTGTATATGTATATGTCATCCATTTTTACTTCCCTTAATTTTTGCCCATATGACACATGTATAGATGAGTAAATTTCGTAGTTCATAAAATATAAAGCCAAAATATTATCACAAGAAGTGGAAGGCATGAAAATATTGCAACTCAGTTTGCACAAATAAGTGAAGCTCTTATTCATATCAAAAGATTGACAATGTTCATCATTAAACCATCCCAACATTGGTGAATAAACCTTACTTGCATGAAATTCATAGGCTACAACATGCTTAAATAAGCAAACATGCAATAAGTCATTTGACATAGAATTGTCACCAAGATTAGAGGTCATATCAAAATTATTAAACATTGGCACAGTTATTTTAAAATGTATTTTATCCAAATCTGATTTATTCTCCAATTCACATGATTCTTTTGCATCAACAGTTAATTCAATGGGTGCACTTAAAATTGTTGGTATTTCAGTTGTTTGATCACACGACGCGTTCATGACAGTAACATGATTATTTAAACTAGGTGGTGTGCTTAAATCAACAGGTAATTCAATACATGATGTATTCAAGTTAACTAGATATGCATCATTCTCATGTGAAGTTATATCATCATTGATTTTAGTGTTACCTTGTCGCAAAGACGTAGCTGATGTAGGTACGGACGATGACAAATGTACCATACACTTTAGATGATGTCACGCTCACAATCAGAGGTGTAGCTGCTCTAGTAGGTGCAATAGTGGAGGAACCAACCCGTGGTGGTGAGCATGAACTGGAATAGTAGTTGTTGTAGTCACACAATGCATCCTCCTATATTTGTCTCTCAAAGGTACAAGCACGAACATACATACCAGTAATGCAACAAGGAATATACTGAAATCTTGCGCGAATATCATGGTTCAAACCACCAAAAAATCTATTCATTGTATCATCCTCAGATTCTTCTATGTCACAATGATGCATATAAGATTTGAACTCTTGGTAGTAAGCATGAAAAGTGTTACCGCCTTGTTTTAATTGTTCCAATTTGCGAAACAATTCACGGCGATAGTAAGGAGGAAAAAATGTTTTCTCATTACAACCTTCAAATCTTTCCAAGTTGTGGGTTGGTTATCAATATTTTTCTTACAATGCACACTCCACCAAACAGAAGCAAAACTAGTAAATACTCTAGTGGCAGCTCGTACTTTCTCAAGTTCAGAAAAATGATGGTGACTAAAAACTTTTTCTACTTCAAGCTCCCAAGGTAGATAAATAGCAGGATTAAATCTACCCTCAAATGACGGTAAAGATATAACCTGACCATGTACTTGTGTGTGTTGTCCCACGTCTCGTGATGGTGAAGATGTATCCGTCGTCCAAGAACTTCTGTCTCCGGTACCTGTCATGATTAGTAGAAACAAGAAACAAAATTCAAGAATAATGTTCCTATGAACTACTAGGATGTGGTGGTAAAGCGCTCATAGTAAAGCAAATATCAATATCTTACAAGTTCTTACCATGCAGCAGGTGGTGATAGGCAACTAGCGGTGTCAAATAACTCCAAATATTGAGTAAAGCGATTGCAAGGTGAACGTAAATATGCACGGTGTAGAAATATGTGGAGCTGGGTTGGCTATATATGGTAGCAAAAGATTAGAAATAATCAATTCAGAGATGCAATGTTGAATAAACGCTCAACGACGGTACTGTGCTGGTCCTAGGCTAGACCGGACTAGAGACGCGAGCCTAGAATACTAATGAGGTCACGGTGTAGCATAACTAGCATCAATAAAGATACAAAGTAGCTCTCGACAGCAAGATATAAATGAAGATCACAACGGCAGTAAAGATAATGATGAAAACAACTGCCAGTCAGAATATACAACAACTCTCTCTCCAACTTTCCTCTTGAAAAGTTTGAGCCAATTTTATGATAATTTTTTCTACAGAATTCTACTGACTCAAGCTTTCAAACACAAAAAGAATCGCTCAATTCCGAGTTGATATGAGGTGTCAAAAATTCTAAAACTGGCCTGAAAAATTGGAACAAGCTGTGTTTGCGAACTTCAAAGGGCAAAAAGACCTATTTAGAAGCCGATATTGAGGTGCGAAATATTGAACTAGCTCCTGCAACTATTCAGATGAGGCTCGTCGCTAGCTTTAATTTGAGTACTTATGGAGCCAAAACGGACTTCGTATGAGGAAGATATGCCTGTTTTACTGAATAGTACAGAAAACAGATTCCAATCCGAATTCAACTACGAGGTTGACTCTAATAGATCCAAATTTTGTATTTTTTTCCTTTTTTTCCTCCTCACACTTTTTTTTTCTTTTTTTCTTTTTCTTTTTATTTTTTCTCACACTTTTTTTCCTTTTCTTTCTCTCCACTTTTTTTTACTTTTTTTCTCTATGTTTTTTTCTTTCTCCCTCTTTCCAAGACAAACTAGATAAGATGCAGATTAGATCAAGCAAAGATGCGAATGACTTCAAGTATGACTGTGACAATGAACGATGGGTAGCACGAGGTGGAAATTGGTGGATGAGGTGGTGGACAGCGGAAGGGATAACGATGCAGCGGCGACGTGATTAATGTGAACAGAACTCGAAATTCTAACGAACTAGACACTAAGACCAGCAACTCGACATGACGATGCAACCGATAATTCAATAATGCAAATAATGAAAAGAAAATTGCAAAGGCTCAGACTGGCTAGGACAACGGATGAATAGATCTAACTTTTTTTGTGGCTTTTCCTTGGACAATAGGTAAGAAAATAAATCTAATCTAGGAATAACTGGAAATTCTCACCGAGCAACCTGAAAACTGATAACACTTGATAGAAGCGAGGGGCCCGATCATTAGATGAGATGGTAACTATCGATTTGGTGGAGACGACTTTGACGATCCGACTACAAACGTGCACGACGTTGCGCCTTAGCAATCGCTAAACCAATCTCCAGGGGTTACTGAGGATGCCAGAAGCACGATCAGCCTAACCACGAAGGTCTATTCCTGCATGCAATCGAAGAACAAGCAAGAATATGATAAAGCAATCTGAATATTGCAAATATATATGAAGTATTGAGAAAGATGAGGATCCGTAAACGGTCTTGGTCTGGTCGTTGGACACAAACAAAGTACACGAAGTTGCAATGGCTAACTTTTGACTAAACAAATCACAAAGAAAAAGCTACTAGATAGATCTACTTATATAGGAGCAAGAGGTGGCAGCCAAGGAGGTGGAAGGATGTCTCAAGGCAGCCTAAAACTAACCCTAGGTCGTACAAGGCTCATGAGTCCAAGTGGAGGTGATGCAACACCTTTGGACCTGTAGTTTGACTCGGATTCTGCTGCAGCGTCAGATTCTTTCGTCGCTATCTCAACGCTCCAGACGAATTTGAAGGTGAATCCAATTGGGTTGGAAAGTGTACGAAATCTAGTTTCGAACAAAAAAAGAATCAACCAATTCGGAGTCCGTATGAAGGAGTTCTTGCCGTTTTGAATCAGGTTTGTCTGTGCAGTCCGAATCAGGATGCAGAACGTGAGAGACTTGGACTCTATCTTCTCTTGGCCCAAAAGTGACGTGCGAGAACTTTTTGAACAGCACCTAAACTTCTCCTTTCCCTTATCTTCATATGTGGATTGTACAAATGTCCCATACACCTGGAATTAGACATGGCACAAAAGTCTGTGAAGTATTTTTGTCCTGGATGACATAAATAAGTTGTTGCATAGTTTGCATTAGAAATCACCTCACAAATATACATGTATGCAATATTTTTGGTTGTATCCAAGGTAGTCATGTCCTCATCAACATTGTATTCAAGCCTAAATTTTGTCATGCCGGCGACTGAGTGGTTAGTTAAAACACGGTCAATTCTATTGTAGCAGTCTCTTATAAGGTTCCACCCCACTACTGTCTTACGTAAATTTTCTTTGGACCACATTGTTTCAGTAGTGAATGTAAGATTGGGATAGTATCTTGTATTGACGGTAGGAAATGTATATGACGCGACATGTCCTACATGAAAAAGTAAAAAAGATCACCAATATAATTTCATAGACAAAAGTACAAAAGTACCAAGTAATAATACTTAATGGGACTTTCTTTGTAAATGTTGGATTAAAGCTAGGAAAGGATGGCATAGGCCAGAATTAACCGAGGCTAAAAACAAGATGCAGCTAGTTCCTGTAGGCATAAACAGAAGGGAAAACAATGTAAAGTACACAGTTCGCAGCAAATAAAACAAATGACACAACTCGGTCACATAAAAAATAGTTCTAGGAAGTCTAGTATGTATGAACGATGAAGTGGATCTTAAAACACATTAACCATTTTTTCTGCTCGTACTTAACTATAGTAGAACAAAGAAAATCTTGAAATAGTAAGTCTAGTATGTATGAACTACGAAGTGGATCTTAAAACTCGTTAAGCATTTTTCCTACTGGGAATTAACTCCAATAGAACAAAACAAATCCTGCAGTAGTGGAAGATATTATGAGCAAATTTGATTTGGCTATTCTACTGATGTTTCACTTGCAAATAGAAGTACCACATTATTAGAGCATAGCTCTGGAAGATTTAGTCTCATCGTCATGTTGGCAGGGTGTGCTATTTCTTTTATCTAATGAACAAATCGCCCCATTTGCAAGAAACACGCCAGGGTCATGGCTTTTACGAGCACATCAATGAATATTCACATAAATACATGTGGTGGTAGGAACAATAAGATTCAATTAGATTTTGGGAACTGATGGCCCTAAACTGAGGAAACACTGAACATCGAAACTGAGAACAAATTTGAGAAATCAGCAAGCAGTAGCACGGCTATCCGTGTTTCGCCTGCTACCACTGAGCTCAAGCGGATGACTACTAGAGTACTAATTTCTTCGTGCAAAAGAACTAAATATCATGTGGAAACATTTATAAATGTAAATTGGGGGAAAATACGATCAGATTGGAAGAACCGTTATACTCGTGGATAAGGGAAGAAGAGAACATACCATTCATAGTTGAATCGCTGAAGGCCATCATCTCCTGTACCTCTATAGAATCGATGCCTCGGACCAACAACAGACATCGACGAGCCATCGCTGCCAAATAAATCAATGCGCACAGTCGATTGAGAGGAACACAGGGTGAGATTAAGCTTCCATGCCGGAGATCCTTGCCTAGGTACATGAGAGGGAGGAGAGGTAGAGAGATGACATCAGGCACATTTTTCCAACCCTAGCTCCCATGGACTACGGCGGCAAGGGGAGGAAGACGATGTGAGTCAGCTCGCTGGATTTCGATGTACTACAAGGACAAATTTGCAAATGCACCAGCAGCCCATCACCGCACTGAATCATGTCCCTTTCTTTCGAATCCAACGACCCATATGTGGCTGGTGCATCTAGTGCATCAGTTTGGTCATTTCACTAGATACATTCTCTGCGAATATAAGATGAAAGCTTTATTGATCAAGGTGGGGTTCTATGACGCCTTTGTCTGCTCGTTGAACACGATCAAAGTACGTGAAGTTGTAGCTATGGCGAACTTTAATCAAAACAAAACCCCAAAATCTAAATGACAACGTAAGGGCTGTATATATGGAGGAAGTGTGGGGGAATTTCGTGGCCCTTGGAGGAGGGGTCCAAAACCAACCCTAACTCTTGTTTCCCACACATATGGACTCTAAAAACAGCCTATACTCAAGTATTTTGAAATTACATGGGCTTGGCCCAATAATAAGGTGACGCAGCTCCTATAATAGCCTCTGGACGGAATTTATGAAGTGGCATCTTGTATATTTCATCCAAGGCTTCATGCACTCATTATGGTCCCGAAATCATCACTTGTAACTCCGTTCTTGTTCCCCTTGCGCATGCCATTATCTCCATGCTTGATCTTGCTCCAATGTTCATCCTTCTTGTCCAAGCTAGGCCATTCATTTGTAAGCAAGATAAATGTATCCAATTTAGGCAGCATCATATTCTCATGAATCATTACCAAGGAACGAAAGTACATGGTAATTTAATTGGCGTGCGCGAGCTCTAGTAATTGGTCTAGTATGTATTGCAGCAGGGGCTGTGGGTGTTACAATGGTATTGATGTCCTCATGAATGCATCATTAGAATTTAGATATCCATGTGAGCGGGTTATAGATATCAACATAAACAGAGTTTGGATCAATTCCAACTTAATCAACATGTCAAGTCATTCGAGTCGGCTCAAGTAGTTTTCGCCACACAACCCCCCCCCCCACACACACACACACCAGGTTTCATAAACAATGGACGTATCCCAAGATCTGTTATCCAACAGTCCTTGACCATGGACACGGCTATTCGAATAGTTTTACACTCAGCAGAGGTTGCACACTTTACCCACAAGATGCGCGTAACTTTCGTGTCATCCACGACCCACGGTACCTCAAGTACCTAGGGTAAGCACCCGATCACTACCTTTCCCTAGCCATGACTAACATAGAGTCCACTCGATTGGTAGTAGCCCCCGTGCCAAACATTGTCACATAATAAATTTTGTGGGCCCAAGCTTCCATATTCGTCACACAACACAAGCACGATGTACCAACAGTGTGTCCGGTGCTCTATAAAAATAGTCATGGCTGCCTATCCAAACACGACCCTGTCCCGAGAGTGACCACGCCACTCATGTCACTAGTAATGTGGGCATCCATTAGCACGAACTATGTAATCGATAATGTCATTTCCCATATAAGGGTAGAGTGGTTGCGCATTTTTAGGGCCAAGAAAATTTTCATCATGTTCTAAATATTTTTTTAGACGGTGAAAGCTTTTTTTGGTATTTTTAGATTTTTATTTAGCTTCTAGGATTTTTCCCCGCGGAATCAGTTTTTTAAAAAAAAAAACTTCTTGCTGGACCGAACTACCCTAGCTCCCGCACAGCCTCCCGTTGTCGTCTCCGAGCCGGACTCCTCGAGGGAGTCCGACGCCGCAAGCCACCTCGCCGCCCCCTCTCTCAAGCCACCTCGCCCCCTCCCTTTATAAGCCGAGCCCGGGCCCCCCTGGAGCCCCACATCGCTTGCGCCGCCGCCTGCCCTCACCAGCCCCGCAGCCGAGCCGCATCGCTGCCGCTCCACCCCGCCGCCGCCGCGCTGAGTCGCTGCCGCTGTCGGAGCCCCGTGCCGCCGCTCCCCGAGCTGCCCCGCACCGTCGCCAGCTCCGCCGGAGCCGCCCCGTTCGCCGGAATCTCGTCCGCCATTTTTTTTTGTTTAGGTAAAAACCGCCCGGCTTTTCATCAAAACTGTATATCGGTTTGGTTTTCTTGGTTTAGTTATTTAGCCGACGTTCGTCCGTCCATTCGTTTTAATGAACGCTTTTCGACAGTTAGCCGAAGACAGCGAACGTTCATTCGTGAGCCTGTTCGTCTCGTTTTTTTCCAGGGTTTATCCGCGATTATTTTCGGTCACGATTTCTGCCCTTTTCTTCATTTTAGTTTACCTTTTCGCTCGTTTATCCAAATCAGGTGAAACGAGCGCCTAGATCTTCGTCTCGAAGCCCTCTTTCTGTTTAACCAACTTGAACAAGATTTTGGTACATTAAAATTTGATTTTAGTTTAGTTTAGTAATCGGATCTTGTTTCTTTCGTAGTTTGAGTTTCGTTGCTCCGTATGATTTGATTCTTTTTGCAAACCAGAGTTCTTCAGTTGAATTTTCTGGTTATATCTACTTATTTGAGTTTTACCCGTGCATCTTTACTTGGTTGCTTATGTATGCTATTGTTTGTTTGCGATAGAATTCCCGGAGTGCGAAGCGTGCTACTACGAGTCACTAGGTTTTGCAAATCATCAGCAAGGCAAGTAACACATTGCTCATACCCCGTTATTTACTTGGTTTTTATGCATTAGTTTCAACCGACACACATTGCATGAGTAGGATCTCTTAACATGTGGGTCTGGGAAGTAGATGATGAGGTAGAACCTATTGCCTGTTTTATTACCAAACCCTTGGGAGTTACTTCTACGTTCTGCTTATATTGCCATGCTATGCTCATGGACATGGATTGGTTTTGAGAGTGTTCGTGACAGATTTGAGATTGCTAATTAATGGTTCAACTTAAGGTGGAAACTTTAATACACATCTGGGTGGATTGCTTGTGGGCACCCAGAGAATCCAGTGTTGTCCTAGGATATCCCGGACTACCCGTGTGATCATCCTACGGTCCGCCACCCAGGCTCAAAGGGATCATAAGATTATTCATGCTAGAAACTTCCGTGTGTAGCCACAAGCTATTATGGGCTCTAGCATGGTTGAGTACGTTGCATGACCTCTTTCAGTGGTAGACTAGCAGATGTAGGGGAAAGTAGGTGTAACGGTCTACCCAGAGTAAAGAGTTAGCGTTTCTGAAAGACCGTGTCTCGGTCATCCGTTTCTCAAACACCATGTAGTGCGAGAAATCCAACGGGGGAGATCGAGTCTTGTGGGGAAAAGTAAGCAAACCTCAGCAGAGTGTACAAACTAATCATGATTAGCCGTATCCCCGGTTATGGACATCTAGAGTATCTGGTACTTGAATTATTGATTTGATCTCATCACTCTAAATTAATTTGATGGGTTGATAATGATTACTTTAATTGGGATTGAGTTGGAGGAACCTTCTCAATGATGTTTCAACTACCATGAAAGCTAAATAAAATCTACTCCTTTGTTGTAGGAAAAAATTGGCTTTATGCAAATCATTATAACCTTAGAGACTCCACCAACCATATATGCATGTAGTGATAGCATTTATCTGTTCATTGCTCTACTGTGTTATTTTGCCAGCATATTCCATGTGCTGACCCGTTTTGGGCTACAACATATCATGTTGCAGACTTTCCAGACGAAGAGTAAGGTGCGCTAGGTCGTTTGTCATGCACTCAGCTATGCCGTTGGAGTTGATGGACTCACTTTATCTACCAAGACTTCCGTTGTTATTGTATTTAGATGGCCTTATGCCATATATATTGCAATAAGTTCTCTTTTGAGACATTCGATGTAATAAGTGTGTGATTGCTACTCTATTATAAATCCTTCGAGTACTGTGTGTGTCAGCATTACCGATCCAGGGATGACACTAAAGCACAAAGACTTGATCCATTATGGTCGGGTTGCTACAAGATGGTATCAGAGCACACGCTGAATGTAGGACACGACCACTAAGATGAGCCATAGGTCACTCTTCTCTACTCATTTCTGACTCCTCTCCATTTTCTACTCTTTAGGATGGTGGACTCAAGGAACAAGTTTACCCAACCGGATGAAGACACACCTTTTGGACGACACTTGAAGGAAGTCACTAGGTACCTGAACATCGGAATACCAAGCTTCACCGGGACCTACACTGCCACTTTACCAGAAGAGGAGCGATGGATGATTCGAGTTCAAGTTCCTGGGAGGATGTTCACACCAGTCACTGAGCCCATATAGTTTTCATTTGATGCACCAACGTGGAGACTAGGCAAGAGCATGGCAGCCCACATTGCTATGGGACAAATTGGAGAAGTCTACAAACAGGAGCTGAAGGACACTATCTACCAGATATGTGGGCGCTGAGATGAGCAATGGGAGATGATCAGTACCAGGAAGGACATGTCCATTGCAGCTTTCATCCAGGAGTTAAACCAGCACATTCGTTGACAGGAGAACTAGATGTGTTCAAGCATGATAGATCTGAAGAAGGCGATAACCAGGAACACAGAGCTAGAAGTGGAACTCAAGTCTTCACGTGGTGGATATGAGGAGGAAATTGCAATACTTGTGGAGAAGAATGACGACATGACAAGGAAGCTAGGAGTAATTATGCGAGACCCCGCGCTAGGAGGAGAAGACGACGAACCCAAGGTGATTCATTCTGAAGACTACATCATCATCGACGACACCGACTCCTACCCTCATGGTAGTGATGATGACTATGAAGACGAAGTTGTAGCGGATATCATGGAGTCTTCCACCGATCAAAATTTCTAGATGACCACCCTATGAATAGTAGTTTTCCCCCATATAGTAGGAGTCCGAGCACTTTTCTAACGACAGTTCTAGACCGATTGTATGCCCTAGCTTGATTTGTTTTGGTGTGATATGATTGTGTTTGTCTCATGTGCATATGGGTAGTGATTTTCCCCTAGACATCATTATATTCTAATCTCTCCCCTATAAACTCATCAGATGCCTCCGAGACGTGAGCCCGGACTTGAGTTTCCCCCTGAGTTCACCCAGTTTATCCAGCAACAGAACACATTGATGCAACTTCTTGTCTAGAATCAGAACGACAACAACAACAACAACCCTCACCACCACCAGTTGACAACCTAGCCTGTTTTCTGATGTTGCAGCCGCCGGTGTTTTCTAGTAGCATCGAGCCAATAGCTGCTGATGACTGGCTACGCAAGATTGGAAGGGAGTTGACCACCGCAGGTTGCACAGGTGCTGAGAAGGTGCGATTTGCCGCACATCAATTGGATGGACCAGTAGCCTCATGGTGGGAGACTTATACAGCCACTTTTCCTATAGCCAATGTCACGTGGGATCAGTTCCAGCAAACTTTTCGCACTGCCCATGTCTCAACTAGAGCTATGAGCATGAAGAAGCGTGAGTTTCGCAACTTGTGCTAGGGAAATCGTACTGTGGCTCAGTACATAGATGAGTTTAGTACACTATCTCGCTATGCCCCTGATGATTTGGCCACAGATGCCTCGAAACAGGAGCAGTTTATGGAAGAGCTAAATGATGAGATGAGCATACTGATAGAGGCAAAGGTGTCCCGTCTTTCGATGAGATAGTGGCTATTGTTTTCGATGGAGTAGACTTTGACGATCCGACTACGAACGTGCGAGGACATCGCGCCTTAGCAATCGCTAAACCAACTCCGAGAGGTTATTGACCACGCCGGAGCACGATCAACCTGACTACGAGTGTCTATTTCCTGCAAGCAAACGAAGAACAAGCAAGAAACTAAGATTGCAATATGGATATTGCGAATATAAGAGGAAAGCTTTATTGATCAAGGTGGGGTTCTGTGACGTCTTTGTCTGGTCGTTGAACACAAACGAAGTACGCAAAGTTGCAGCTATGGCGAACTATAATCTAAACAAAACCCGAAGGCTAAACGATGCCCTAAGGGCTGTATATATGGGGGAAGAGGGGGGGGGGTTCGTGGCCCTTGGAGGAGGGGTCCGAAACCAACCCTAACTCTTGTTTCCCCACACATACAGACTCTAAAAACAGCCTATACTCAAGTATTCGATATTACATGGGTCTAGCCCAATAATAAGGTGACGCAGCACCTTTGATAGCCTCTGGACAAAATTTATGAAGTGGCATCTTGTATATTTCGTCCAAGGCTTCACGCACTCATTATGGTGGCTTCAAAGTCCTGAAATCATCACTTGCAACTCCGTTCTTGTTCCCCTTGCGCATGCCATCATCTCCATGCTTGATCTTGCTCCAATGTTCATCCTTCTTGTCCAAGCCAGGCCCTTCATTTGTAAGCAAGACAAATGTATCCAATTTAGGCAGCATCATATTCTCATGAACATTAGAGTCATTACACAGAAACAAAAGTACGAGGTAATTCAATTGGCGTGCACGAGCTCTAGTAATTGGTCATGTATATGTGTCAGTTGGGGCTATGGGTGTAACCTTGTTAGTGATGTCCTCATCATCCTCCCCTTCTTGAATTGAAGTCGTCCTCGATGGAAGCTCATCTTCCTCACCCAAGTAAGGCTTCAAATCTGCAATGTTAAATGTGGGACTAACCCCAAAATCTGCAGGCAACTCAAGTTTATACGCATTATCATTTATTTTCTCTAACACCTTGAAAGGACCATCAGCACGTGGCATTAGCTTTGACTGGCGCAAATTAGGAAACCTATCCTTATGAAAATGTAACCAAACAAGATCTCCAGGTGCAAAGACAACACGGTTTCTACCCTTATCTCCAACAAGTTTACATTTAGCATTCATGCGCTCAATATTTTCCTTAGTTAACTCATGCATTTTTAAGATCAATTCAGCATGTTGTTTATCATCAAAATTAACCTTCTCCGAAGATGGAAGAGGCAACAAATCAATATATGCACGAGGTAGGAAACCATAGACAATTTCAAAAGGGCACATCTTAGTAGTAGAATGCAACGATTGATAATCAGCAAATTCAATATGAGTCAAGCATTCTTCCCACATTTTCTTGTTATTCTTCAAAACAGCCCTAAGCATAGTAGACAAAGTTCTATTGACTACTTTAGTTTGTCCATCAGTTTGGGGGTGACAAGTAGTACTAAAAAGCAGTTTAGTCCCCAACCTAGACCATAAACATCTCCAAAAGTGGCTAGGAAATTTAGTATCACGATCTGAAACAATAGTATTTGGCACACCATGCAAGCGAATAATTTCACGAAAGAACAAATCAGCAACATTAGCTGCATCATCGCTTTTATGACATGGTATAAAGTGTGCCATCTTCGAGAACCTATCCACGACAACAAAAATGCTATCCCTCCCCTTCTTTGTTCTAGGTAAACCCAAAACAAAGTCCATAGATATATCTTCCCAAGGAACAATAGGGACAGGCAAAGGCATATATAAACCATGAGGATTGAGTCATGACTTAGCATTTTGACATGTAGTGCAGCGAGCAACAAAACGCTCAACATCCCGCCTCATCTTTGGCCAAAAGAAATGTATAGCAAGTACGTCCACCGTCTTCTTCATGCCAAAGTGTCCCATTAATCCTCCTCCATGCGCCTCCTGCAACAACAAAAGACGTACAGAGCTAGCTGGAATGCATAGCTTGTTAGCACGAAACACAAATCCATCATTAACGACGAACTTGTTCCATGTTCTCCCTTCTTTACAATTCTGCAATACATCTTTAAATTCAGCATCAGGCACATATTGATCTTTGATGGTCTCCAAACCAAATATTTTAAAGTCAAGTTGTGAAAGCATAGTATAACGACGAGACAATGCATCAGCAATAACATTTTCTTTTCCCTTCTTGTGTTTAATAACATAAGGGAATGTCTCTATGAATTCAACCCATTTAGCATGTCTACGGTTCAGTTTTGCTTGACTTTTAATGTGCTTCAAAGATTCATGATCAGAATGTATAACAAATTCTTTGGGCCATAAATAATGTTACCATGTTTCCAAAGTCCGAACAAGAGCATATAATTCCTTATCATAAGTAGAATAATTCAGACTAGGCCCACTCAATTTTTCATAAAAGTATGCAACAGGTTTACCATCTTGTAATAACACACCTCCTAACCCAATTCCACTAGCATCACATTCAAGCTCAAAAGTCTTATTAAAATCATGAAGTTGGAGTAAAGGAGCATGTGTCAACTTATCTTTCAATACCGTGAATGCTTCTTCCTGTGCAGTACCCCAAACTAAAGGCACATCCTTCTTTGTAAGCTCATTGAGAGGTGCAGCAATGGTGTTGAAATCTCTAACAAAACACCAATCGAATCCGGGATGCCAAGGAAACTCCTCACGTGTGTGACAGTTTTAAGCCCCGGCCAACTCTCAATAGCTTCAATCTTGGCTTTATCAACCTCAATTCCCTGTGGAGTAACAACATAGCCAAGAAAAGATACTCGGTCGGTGCAAAAGGTGCACTTTCCAAGGTTACCAAACAAACGTGCATCACGTAGAGCAATAAAAACAGCACGTAAATGTTCCAAATGTTCCTCCAAAGATGTGCTATAAATCGATATATCATCAACGTATACTACCACAAATCGTCCAATGAAAGCACATAAAACTTCATTCATTAATCTCATGAAAGTACTAGGTGCATTAGTTAACCCAGAAGGCATGACTAACCACTCATATAATCCAAACTTAGTTTTAAATGTTGTTTTCCATTCATCTCCCAATTTCAAACGAATTTGATGGTATCCACTACGCAAATCAACTTTGGAGAATATTGTAGAGCCACTCAATTCATCAAGCATATCATCTAGCCTAGGAATAGGATGACGAGAATGAATAGTAATATTATTAATGCCTCTACAATCAACACACATACGCAATGTACCATCCTTTTTCGGCACTAGAATAATAGGAACATCACAAGGACTAAGGGATTCACGTATATAACCTTTGTCGAGTACCTCGTGTACTTGACGCATAATCTCCTTCGTCTCCTCTGGATTGGTGCGGTATGGTGCGCGGTTGGGTAGCGATGCACCGGGAATTAAGTCAATTTGATACTCAATCCCTCGAATAGGTGGTAATCCTGGTGGCATGTCTTGTGGAAAGACGTCCGCGAACTCCTGCAAAATGTTAGTGATAGCAGGAGGCAAAGAGGAAGGCACGTCCTCGAATGAAAATAATGCCTCTTTGCACACTAAAGCATAGCAAACATATTTTCTTAAATCTAGATCATCAATATCATATTTGGTGGCAAGTAAACATCCACTTTTTAATTTAATTTCAGATGCAACATGGGATGATGGTGTGTTATTAGGCTTCATTTGTTGCTCAAATTCTTTTGCCACAATCTGATTTTCACTCTTATTTTGCTCTTGTTTTGCTTTATTAGCTCTATTAATATCATCTTTCAAAATGGAATCAGGAGACATAGGAAGCAAAGTAATACGTTTATCCTTATGAACAAGAGTATATTAATTGTTTCTACCATGGTGTATAGAATTTTTATAAAATTGCCATGGTCTACCAAATAATAAGGAACATGCTTGCATGGGTACCACATCACAATCAACATAATCAGCATATGTGGAGATACGAAAATGCACACGAACTGTATGTGTTACCTTAACCTTGCCGCTGTTGTTGAACCATTGGATGTAGTAAGGATGTGGATGTGGTCTTGTGGTGAGAGATAGCTTCCCCACCATCTCCATGCTAGCCAAGTTTTTGCAGCTCCCTCCATCTATGATGACGCGAGCAGAACGTTCCTTCACAACTCCCTTTGTATGGAACAAATTATGCCTCTGATTTTGCTCCACTTGTGTGACCCGCACACTCAAAAAATGTTGAGCAACTAAACATTCATACCTGTCAGCGTCTTCAGGAGCCATGTATTGCGTCTCATTTTCAGAATCATCTCCACCATGTTCTTCACGTGTAATAAGAGCCAAAATCTCCTAATCATAGTCACTAGAGGACTCATAACCACCTTCCTAAGTAGCAATATTGACACGCTATGATGGGCATTTGCTCGCATAGTGACCACGACCAGTGCAACGATGACATATAACATCATGTGTTGGCCCATTGGATGCCATGGATGAAGAAGAGCTCTGCGCATGACCGGAAGGTGTACTCCTGGTTGATTGTGGTGGTGCCTATTTGCTTTTATCATGGCTAGAAGTGATGGATGAAGTAGGTGGTGGTGCAGCCGGACGTGTCGAAGTAGATGATGCACACGGTGTCCATGATGAAGTTCGACCTGCAGAAAAATTAGTTCGTGCCAAGGCATGTCGATCCTGCACTTCACGTTCCGCTTTGGAAGCAAGATGGAATAAACGAGTGATATTATTATACTCCTTATACTATAGAATTGTCTGAATCTCTCTATTTAAGCCACCCATAAAACGTGCAAGCATAGCCTCATTATCCTCAACAATACACATCTAATCGGGCCAGTTTGTAATTCCTGATAATATTCCTCTACAGAATTTTTTCCTTGTCTTAAACGCTGCAATTTCTGAAGTAATTCGCGTTGATAATATGGTGGAACCCAACGAGTACACATAGCAGTTTTCAAAGCAGCCCAAGTAGTTGGAATATTATCCGGATGTAATCTACAATATTCAGACCACCACACACAAGCAAAACTAGTGAAAGCACAAAGAGCAGCAGCAACACGTCTCTCCTCGAGATATTTTAAACATGTAAAACATTGTTCGGTTTCTAACTCCCAAGTAAGATATATATCAAGAACATATCTACCCTCAAATGTTGGAATATTCAATTTTAGTTTAGGGAGATGGTCATGATCGCGTACCTGAGGGTGTGGTGCAGCCCTAAAATAGCGATTATTTGCCTGTGGACGACCTGGTGGTTGTGGTGATGGCTGTTGCACGTAGTTCTGATTTTGATCAACCTCATCCTCGTAATGCCCCGCGTAATCATCCTCCTCCTCAGCAGCAGCAGGAGCCACATAAGTACCATTGATAGAGGCAAAGGTGTCCCATCTTTCGATGAGATGGTGGCTATCTTTTTGGAGGAAGTCGACTTTGACGATCCGACTACGACCGTGCGAGGACGTCGTGCCTTAGAAATCGCTAAACCAACTCCGACAGGTTAATGACCACGACGGAGCACGATCAACCTGACCACGAAGGTATGTTTCCTGCAGGCAAATGAAGAACAAGCAAGAAACTGAGATTACAATCTGGATATTGCGAATTTAAGAGGAAAGCTTTATTGATCAAGTGGGGTTCTATGACGTCTTTGTCTGGTCGTTGAACACAAATGAAGTACGCGAAGTTGCAGCTATGGTGAACTTTAATCTAAACAAAAGCCAAAGTCTAAACGATGCCCTAAGGGTTGTATATATGGGGGAAAGAGGGGGAAATTCGTGGCCCTTGGTGGAGGGGTCTGAAACCAACCCTAACTCTTGTTTCCCCACACATACGGACTCTAAAAACAGCCTATACTCAAGTATTTCGAAATTACATGGGCCTGGCCCAATAATAAGGTGACGCAGCACCTATAATAGCCTCAAGACGAAATTTATGAAGTGGCACCTTGTATATTTCGTCCAAGGCTTCACACACTCATTATGGTGGCTATAAAGTCCTGAAATCATCACTTGTAACGCCATTCTTGTTCCCCTTGCGGATGCCATCATCTCCATGCTTGATCTTGCTCGAATGTTCATCCTTCTTCTAGGCCCTTCATTTGTAAGCAAGACAAATGTATCCAATTTAGGCAGCATCATATTCTCATGAACATTAGATTCATTACCAAGAAATGAAAGTACCTGGTAATTTAATTTGCGAGCGCGAGTTCTAGTAATTGGTCATGTATATGTGTCAGTTGGAGCTGTGGGTGTAACCTTGTTAGTGATGTCCTCATCATCCTCCCCTTCTTGAATTGAAGTCGTCCTTGACGGAAGCTCATCTTCCTCACCCAAGTAAGGCTTCAAATCTGCAATGTTAAATGTGGGACTAACCCCAAAATCTGCAGGCCACTCAAGTTTATATGCATTATCATTTATTTTCTCTAACACCTTGAAAGGACCATCAGCACGTGGCATTAGCTTTGACTTGCACAGATTAGGAAACCTATCCTTATGCAAATGTAACCAAACAAGATCTCCAGGTGCAAAGACAACACGTTTTCTACCCTTATCTCCAACAAGTTTACATTTAGCATTCATGCGCTCAATATTTTCCTTAGTTAACTCATGCAATTTTAAGATCAATTCAGCACGTTGTTTAGCATCAAAATTAACCTTCTCTGAAGATGGGAGAGGCAACAAATCAATAGGTGCACGAGGTAGGAAACCATAGACAATTTCAAAAGGGCATATCTCAGTGGTAGAATGCAACGAACGATTATAAGAAAATTCAATATGAGGCAAGCATTATTCCCACATTTTCTTTTTATTCTTCAAAACAGCCCTAAGCATAGTAGACAAAGTTCTGTTGACTACTTCAGTTTGACCATCAGTTTGGGGGTGACAAATAGTACGAAAAAGCAGTTTTGTCCCCAACTTAGCCCATAAACATATCCAAAAGTGGCTAAAAAATTTAGTATCACGATCAGAAACAATAGTATTTGGCACACCATGCAAGCGAATAATTTCACGAAAGAACAAGTCGGCAACATTAGCAGCATAATCGTTTTTTATGACATGGTATAAAGTGTGCCATCTTCGAGAACCTATCCACGACAACAAATATGCTATCCCTCCCATTCTTTGTTCGAGGTAAATCCAAAACAAAGTCCATAGATATATCTTCCCAAGGAACACTAGGAACAGGCAAAGGCATATATAAACCATGAGGATTGAGTCGTGACTTAGCTTTTTGACATGTAGTGCAGCGACCAACAAAACGCTCAACATCCCGTCGCATCTTTGGCCAAAAGAAATGTGTAGCAAGTACGTCCTCCGTCTTCTTCGCGCAAAAGTGTCCCATTAATCCTCCTCCATGCGCCTCCTGAAACAACAAAAGACGAACAGAGCTAGCTGGAATGCATAGCTTGTTAGCACGAAACACAAATCCATCATTAACGACGAACTTGTTCCATGTTCTCCCTTCTTTACAATTCTGCAATACATCTTTAAATTCAGCATCATGCACATATTGATCTTTGATGGTCTCCAAAAAATAAATTTTAAAGTCAAGTTGCGAAAGCATAGTATAACGATGAGACAATGCATCAGCAATAACATTTTCTTTTCCCTTCTTGTGTTTAATAACATAAGGGAAAGTCTCTATGAATTCAACCCATTTAGCTTGTCTACGGTTCAGTTTTGTTTGACTTTTAATGTGCTTCAAAGATTCATGATCAGAATGTATAACAAATTCTTTGGGCCATAAATAATGTTTCCATGTTTCCAAAGTCCGAACAAGAGCATATAATTCCTTATCATAAGTAGAATAATTCAGACTAGGCCCACTCAATTTTTCAGAAAAGTATGCAACACGTTTACCATCTTGTAATAACACACCTCCTAACCCAATTCCAGTAGCATCACATTCAAGCTCAAAAGTCTTAATAAAATCAGGTAGTTGGAGTAAAGGAGCATGTGTCAACTTATCTTTCAATACCGTGAATGCTTCTTCCTGTGCAGTACCCCAAACAAAAGGCACATCCTTCTTTGTAAGCTCATTGAGAGGTGCAGCAATGGTGCTGAAATCTCTCACAAAACGCCGATAGAATCCAGCGAGGCCAAGGAAACTCCTCACGTGTGTGACCGTTTTGGGCTGCGGCCAACTCTCAATATCTTCAGTCTTGGCTTTATCAACCTCAATTCCCTGTGGAGTAACAACATAGCCAAGAAAAGAGACTCGGTCGGTGCATAAGGTGCACTTTCCAAGGTTACCAAACAAACGTGCATCACGTGGAGCAATAAAAACAGCACGTAAATGTGCCAAATGTTCCTCCAAAGATCTGCTAAAAATCAATATATCATCAAAGTATACTACCACAAATCGTCCAATGAAAGCACGTAAAACTTCATTCATTAATCTCATGAAAGTACTAGGTGCATTAGTTAACCCGAAAGGCATGACTAACCACTCATATAATCCAAACTTAGTTTTAAATGTTGTTTTCCATTCATCTCCCAATTTCATACGAATTTGATGGTATCCACTACGCAAATCAACTTTGGAGAATATTGTAGAGCCACTCAATTCATCAAGCATATCATCTAGCCTAGGAATAGGATGACGATAACGAATAGTAATATTATTAATGCCTCTACAATCAACACACATACGCGATGTACCATCCTTTTTCGGCTCTACAATCAACACTAGAATAATAGGAACAACACAAGGACTAAGGGATTCACGTATATAACCTTTGTCGAGTAGCTCCTGTACTTGACGCATAATCTCCTTCGTCTCTTCTGTATTGGTACGGTATGGTGCGCGGTTGGGTAGCGATGCACCGGGAATTAAGTCAATCTGATGCTCAATCCCTCGAATAGGTGGTAATCCTGGTGGCACGTCTTGTGGAAAAACGTCGGCGAACTCTTGCAAAATGTTAGTGACAGCAGGAGGCAAATAGAAAGGCACGTCCTCGAATGAAAATAATGCCTCTTTGCACACAAAATCATAGCAAACATATTTGCTAAAATCTAGCTCATCAATATAAGATTTGGTGGCAAGTAAACATGCACTTTTCAATTTAATTTCAGAAGCAACAGTAGATGGTTTATTATTAGGCTTCATTTGTTGCTCAAATTCTTTTGCCACAATCTGATTTTCACTCTTATTTTTCTCCTGTTTTGCTTTATTAGCTCTATTAATATCATCTTTCAAAATGGAATCAGGAGTCATAGGAAGTAAAGTAATATTTTTATCCTTATGAACAAGAGTATACTGATTGTTTCTACCATGGTGTACATAATTTTTATCAAATTGCCGTGGTCTACCAAGTGATAAGGAACATGCTTGCATAGGTACCACATCACAATCAACATAATCAGAATATGTAGAGATACTAAAATGCACACGAACAGTATGTGTTACCTTAACCTTGCCGCTGTTGTTGAACCATTGGATGTAGTAAGGATGTGGATGTGGTCTTGTGGCGAGAGATAGCTTCTCCACCATCTCCATGCTAGCCAAGTTGTTGCAACTCCCTCCATCTATGATCACGCAAATAGAATGTTCCCTCACAACTCCCTTTGTATGGAACAAATTATGCCTCTGATTTTGCTCAGCTTGTGTAACCTGCACACTCAAAACACGTTGAGCAACTAAACATCCATACCTATCAGCATCTTCAGGAGCCATGTATTGCGTCTCATGATTAGAATTGTCTCCGCCGTGTTCTTCACGTGTAATAAGAGCGAATGTCTCCTCATCATAGTCACTAGCGGAGTCATATCCACCATCCTCAGTAGCAATCATCACACGCTGAGATTTGCATTCTCTTGCAAAATGTCCTCTTCCCTAACAACGATGACAAATAATATCACCGGTGTGCCCTATTGATGCCTTGGAAGAAGAAGAACTCTGTGCAGGCCCAATAGGTGTGCTCTTGGCAGATAATGGTGGTTGTGCCTGCTTCCTTGTATCACGGCTGGAGGTAACAGCTGATGGAGGTGTCGGTGCAGTAGAATGTGTGGAAGTAGAGGATGCACGCGGTGTCCATGATGAAGGTCGACCTGCAGAAAAGTTAGTCCGCGCCAATGCCTTTCGATCCCGCACTTCACGTTCAGTTTTACAAGCAAGATGGAATAAATGAGTGATATTATTATAATCCTTATACTCTAGAATGGTCTGAATCTCTCTATTTAATCCACCCATAAAACGTGCAAGCATAGCTTCATTCTCCTCAACAATACCACATCTAATCAAGCCAGTTTGTAATTGCTGATAATATTCTTCTACATAATTTTTTCCTTATCTTAAGCGCTGCAATTTTTGAAGTAATTTAGGTTGATAATATGGTGGAACCCAACGAGTACGCATAGCAGTTTTCAAAGCAGCCCAAGTAGCTGGAATAGGATATAATCTACAATGTTCAGACCACCAAACACATGCAAAACTAGTGAAAGCACAAACAGCGGCAGGAACACGTCTCTCCTCGGGATAGTGTAAACATGTAAAACGTTGTTCAGTTTCTAACTCCCAAGTAAGATATATATCAGGAACATATCTACCCTCAAATGGTGGAATATTCAATTTCAGTTTAGGAATATGGTCATGTACCTCAGGTGGTGGTGCAGCCCTACCGTTGCGATGATATGCATGAGGACGACCTGGTGGTGGTGGTGCTGGTGGTTGCACGTAGTTCTGAATTTGGTCAACCTCATCCTCGTAATGGTCCTCCACCTCTGCAGTAGCAGCAGGAGCTACAGAAACATCAACAGCGGCACCAGAAGTTTGACCAGGCTCAAGGGGAACGCGCTGTGCTCGTCCCACTTGATTTGGAAGGCGATGTTGTTGTTGTTATTGTTGTTGTAGAGGTGCGACAGCTGCAGCAGCCGGTGGTGGTGGAAAACGCGAAAGCAATTCAGCAAACTTGTTATCGAGCTTTGTTTCAAAAGTCTTCTCCATGCCACCTGTCTTCTTCATGGCCTCGTCAAATCTGTTTAGCACATCTTGCACCTGTCCACTCATCATTTGCTGAAACTTATCATGAAGTTTCTTGTTCGTCAAGTTCTCCCAGTCAGTCTCGTCGGCTTGTGATCCTGGCATGGTTAGCAGCAATAGAAACACACAAGAATATGATCCTACAGACTACTAGAAAATGGTGGTCGTCAGGCGTCACAAATCCGTCAAGCAAATCTCAAATTCTTACCAGTTCTTACCCAGTAGCAGGTGGTGATCGGCAACTGTGGTAGTCAAAACTCTCAAAGGATGGATAAAGCGATTACCAGGGAGAGTCAAAACGCACGACGTAGATGTATGTGGAGCTAGGAAGGCTTATAAGATGGTAAAAAAAAGGTCAGCAATAATCAATTCAGAGATGCAAAGTTGAATAAACGCTCAACAACAGTACTGTGCTGGTCCTAGGCTAGACCGTGCTAGAGACGCGAGCCTAGAACACTAACAAAATCACGGCACAGCACGTAAACAAGGCAGGAGCACACTCTGAATTTTTTTCTCTTTTTTTTCTTTTTTTTGCACTTTTTTCCTTTTTTTTGCTCCGCAACAAATGTTTTTCGAAAAAGTCTACAAATGGTCTAAAACTGCCTAGCCAGATTTTTTTTTAGTTTGGAACTATTTTTCTACTGCGGGTAGCACGGATGTTTGGGAGTCCTTCTCCGTCCCGACTCGGAGTATGGCGTGATCTAGAAATCCAAAACAGAGTAACCAAATACTAGACTCGGAATAGGACTGGTGGCGGAAATGAATCTGGTGGAACTCGGACTGGTGGCGGAGATGAATCAGGTGGAACTCGGACTGGTGGCGGATATATGTTGCAGATGGACTCGGATTGGCGTGATTGCGGCGGATATGTGGTGGCCTATATGGACTCGGATTGGCGGTGAATATGTGGTGGTGGTATATGGCAGCGGTGATGAAGTTGGTGCGGTGGTGGTATATGGCAGTAGCAATGATGATGATGATGCGGTGGTGATATATGGCAACGACAACGTGACAACCTGTGAACAGAACTCGAAACTCTAAAGGATTAGACGCTAAGACCAGCAACTTGACGCGACGATGCAACCGCAAATTCAACAAAGCAAATACATAAAAGATTATGCAAAGGCTCAGATTGGTTCGGATGGTATGAACTAACCCTAATTTTTTTTGGCTTTTTCGTGGACTATAGGTATGAAGAACAGACTCGATCTAAACTACGAAAAACTGTAAAATCTCACCGAGCAACCTGGAAATCTGATACCACTTGATAGAGGCAAAGGTGTCCCGTCTTTCGATTAGATGGTGGCTATCGTTTCGGAGGAAGTCGACTTTGACGATCCGACTACGAACATGCGAGGACGTCGCGCCTTAGCAATCGCTAAACCAACTCCGAGAGGTTATTGACCACGCCGGAGCACGATCAACCTGACCATGAAGGTCTATTTCCTGCAGGCAAACGAAGAACAAGCAAGAAACTGAGATTGCAATCTGGATATTGCGAATTTAAGAGGAAAGCTTTATTGATCAAGTCGGGTTCTGTGACGTCTTTGTCTAGTCGTTGAACACAAACGAAGTACGCGAAGTTGCAGCTATGGTGAACTTTAATCTAAACAAAACCCAAAGTCTAAACGACGCCCTAAGGGCTGTATATATAGGGGAAAGAGGGGGGAATTTCGTGGCCCTTGGTGGAGGGGTCCGAAACCAACCCTAACTCTTGTTTCCCCACACATACAGACTCTAAAAACAGCCTATACTCAAGTATTTCGAAATTATATGGGCCTAGCCTAATAATAAGGTGACGCGACACCTATAATAGCCTCCGGACGAAATTTATGAAGTGACATATTGTATATTTCGTCCAAGGCTTCACGCACTCATTATGGTGGCTTCAAAGTCCTGAAATCATCACTTGTAACTCCATTCTTGTTCCCCTTGCGCATGCCATCTTCTCCATGCTTGATCATGCTCCAATGTTCATCCTTCTTGTCCAAGCTAGGCCCTTCATTTGTAAGCAAGACAAATGTATCCAATTTAGGCAGCATCATATTCTCATGAACATTAAATTCATTACCAAGAAACAAAAGTACCTGGTAATTTAATTTTCGTGTGCGAGCTCTAGTGATTGGTCCTGTATATGTGTCAGTTGGAGCTCTGGGTGTAACCTTGTTAGTGATGTCCTCATCAATCAACAGCAGCACCAATAGTTTGGCCAGGCTGAAGAGCGACACGGCTCGCTGTGCGGAGGGCGATTTCGCGACGTGAAGGTGGTTGTTGTTGTTTTTGCAATGGTGCAGCAGGTGGAGATAGACGCGCAAGCACTTCAGTGAATTTGGCTTCCAACTTGGTGTCAATTGACTTCTCAATGCCATCCATCCTTGCTAGTGCGTTGTCAAAACTGGTCATCACATCTTCTACCTGTTGACCCATCATTTGCTGAAATTTATCATGCAACTCCTTGTTTGTCATGTTCTCCCAGTCAGTCTCGTCGACTTGTGATCCTGGCATGGTTAGCAGCAATAGAAACACACAAAAATATGATCCTACAGACTACTAGAAAATGGTGGTGGTGGGGCGTCACAAATCCGTCAAGAAAATCTCAAATTCTTACTAGTTCTTACCCAACAGCAGGTGGTGATCGGCAACCGTGGTAGTCAAAACTCTCAAAGGTTGGATAAAGCGATTACCAGGGAGAGTCAAACGCATGATGTAGGTGTATGTGGAGCTGGGAAGGCTTATAAGATGGTAGGAAAAAGGGTCGGCAATAATCAATTCAGAGATGCAAAGTTGAATAAACGCTCAACGACGATACTGTGCTGGTCCTAGGCTAGACCGTACTAGAGACGCGAGCCTAGAACACTAACAAAATCACGGCGTTGCACGTAATCAAGGGGAAAGCGCACTCTGAAAAAAAATCGCCTTTTTTCGCTCTTTTTTTTGCGCTCCTCTTTTTTTTTTGCCGAAAATCACTATAATGGCGAGTGTTTCAAAACTCTTCCCAAGTCAAACTAAGATGATAGGCACAAAAAATTTTCGATGATTTTTTTTCAGAATCAGGACACCGACGACGAAAAAGTGCGGTAAAAAACAATATGATGGCACGTGTCTCAAAAGACTCGGAAAAGCCTAAAAACGGGATAGGGGAAAAATATTTTCACCTGCCGAAATTTTCTCCAGACATTTTTTCGAGACCTACTCAGGCAAGGAAACACGAAACCAAAACTAGATGGATCTCGTAAGCCAATCTAAAACGAAAAGAACTCGGATTGGCGGTGGGTATATGGTGGTAGAATATGGCAGCGGGGATGGTATATGGCAGCGGTGGTGGTATATGGATACGGATTGGTGGTGGTATATGGATACGGATTGGTGGTGGTATATGGATACAGATTAGTGGTGGTATATGGATACAGATCGGTGGTGGTATGTGGCAGCAGTGATGAAGATGCGGCGGCGGCGTGACAACTTATGACCAGAACTCGAAACTCTAAAAGACTAGACGCTAAGACCAGCAACTTGACACGACGATGCAACCGCAAATTCAACAAAGCAAAATACTGAAAAGACTATGCGAAGGCTCAAACTGGTTCGGATATGAGGAACTAACCCTAAATTTTTTTGGCTTTTCCGTGGACTGTAGGTATGAAGAACATACTCGATCTAATCTACGAAAAATAGTAAAATCTCACCGAGCAACCTGGAAATCTGATACCATTTGATAAAGGCAAAGGTGTCGTGGTGGCTATCATTTTCGGTGGAGTAGACTTTGACGATCCGACTACGAACGTGCGAGGACGTCGCGCCTTAGCAATCACTAAACCAACTCTGGGAGGTTATTGACCACGCCGGAGCATGATCAACCTGACCACGAGGGTCTATTTCCTGCAAGCAAACGAAGAACAAGCAAGAAACTAAGATTGCAATCTGGATATTGCGAATATAAGAGGAAAGCTTCATTGATCAAGGTGGGGTTCTGTGACGTCCTTGTCTGGTCGTTGAACACAAACGAAGTACGCGAAGTTGCAGCTATGGCGAGCTTTAATCTAAACAAAACCCAAAGTCTAAACGACGCCCTAAGGGCTGTATATATGGGGGAAGAGGGGGGGATTTCGTGGCCCTTGGAGGAGGGGTCCGAAACCGACCCTAACTCTTGTTTCCCCACACATACGGACTCTAAAAAGAGCCTATACTCAAGTATTTCGAAATTACATGGGCCTGGCCCATTAATAAGGTGAGGCAGCACCTTTAATAGCCTCTGGACGAAATTTATGAAGTGGCATCTTGTATATTTTGTCCAAGGTTTCACGCACTCATTATGGTGGCTTCAAAGTCCTAAAATCATCACTTGCAACTCTGTTCTTGTTCCCCTTGCGCATGACATCATCTCCATGCTTGATATTGCTCCAATGTTCATCCTTCTTGTCCAAGCTAGGCCCTTCATTTGTAAGCAAGACAAATGTATCCAATTTAGGCAGCATCATATTCTCATGAACAGTAGAATCATTACCAAGAAACGAAAGTACCTGGTAATTTAATTGGCGTGTGCTAGCTCTAGTAATTGGCCCTGTATATGTGTCAGTTAGGGCTGTGGGTGTAACCTTGTTAGTGATGTCCTCATCACATACAGTTGATGGTGGCAACATTTAACAACTACCAGGAGCTGGTAGACAATGTTCTTATGATTGAAGGGAAGGAGCAGCAGATTGAAAGCCGCAAGAGGAAGTATGGACAAGGAAAGAACAATTCTAGAGCCCAGCGGAAGCCCCGTTTCACCCCGAACTCGGGAGGATATACCCATAACCATGGAGGCCACACCCATAATGGAGGTACTTCTCATAACCACAATGGCCAAGAATGGGAATGGGAATGGAGCAAGTAGTAATCAGAACCGCTCCACTCCAGCCACACCCGCCAAGAAAGATCTAGGTCACATTACATGTTTCAAGTGCGGGAAGACTGGACACTATGCCAGTGAGTGCCCCAAAGCGAAGAATGGGAATGGCAATGGAAGATCTGGAAAGAAGCCCAACCCTTTCAACAGGGGACAAGTGAACCACGTGAACGTCGAGGAGGTTGAAGAGCAGTCTGATGCAGTTGTCTGTAAGTTTTTGGTTAAGTCATTTACTGTAGATATTCTTTTTGATACTGGTGCATCGCATTCATACATTTCAAGGGGATTCATGGATAAATATAAGTTGCCCACCAAAGTACTTAGGACACCTATGTTAGTAAGCTCACCATGAGTGGAGTATCTGGCAAGTCAAGGATGTTTTTAGATGCCATTGACCATTGGAAGCCATGTTTCCCATTAGACCTGATAATTTTGGAATCACAAGGATTGGATGTGATACTAGGCATGGATTGGCTATCGATGTATGGAGGAAACATCGATTGTGCCAGTAAGTCGATTCCACTTACCACCCCGGAGGGAAAATGGATCAAGTATGTATCCAGGCATGCGCCTAGGAGGAACCAAGTAAATTCTCTCTCGGGGAACATCAGTTATATGCCAAATTCAGCAATTGTGAGTTTTGGTTGAAGGAACTTGGATTTCTTGGACATGTTATATCAGGAGAAGGTATAGCAGTGGATCCTACCAAGGTTCAGTCAGTCACTGAGTGGTTGGCACCCACCTTAGTCGGAGAGATCCGCAGTTTTCTTCGACTCACGAGATATTATCAGAGATTCATTGAGAATTTCTCCAAGATTGCGAAGCCTATGACGGCATTGTTGAAGAAGGACGCCAAGTTCCATTGGACTAAAGAATGTGAACTAAGTTTCTAGGAGTTGAAAAAATGTTTGACTACAACCCCAGTGCTGATTCTGTCAGATGTACGCAAGGATTTCCAAGTGTATTGCGACGCCTCTCGCTTAGGACTTGGAGGAGTACTTATGCAAGACGGAAGAGTTGTTTCATATGCCTCACGTCAACTTCGACCGCACGAGTTGAATTATGCCACACATGATTTGGAGTTAGCAGCTGTAGTGCATGCGCTCAAGACCTGGAGACACTTTCTTATTGGAAACCGTTGTGATGTGTAAATGGATCACAAGAGTTTGAAGTACATTTCCACTCACAAGGAGCTGAACCTCCGGCAGAGGAGATGGTGGGAGCTCATAAAGGATTATGATATGAAGTTGCACTATCATCACGGCACGGCCAATGTCGTAGCAGACGCTTTGAGCCGAAAGAGTTATGTCAATACCCTAGTAAACGGAGGATTGCCAAAGGTGTTAGCAGAAGATCTGAGGGAGCTTCGTTTGGAGATAGTTCCTAGAGGTGTTGTTGCAGCATTGGAGGTACAGTCAACATTATTAGGAAAGATTCGAGAAGCTCAGAAGGATGACAAAGAAATTTCCGAAATAAAAGAGAAGATGAGTGAAGGAAAAGCCAAAGGTTTTCGTGAGGATGAACACGACACCTTGTGGTTTGAGGACCGTGTCTATGTGCCCGACAACGCCGAGATCAGGAAGTTCATACTACAGGAAGCACATGACTCACCATACTCGATACACCCCGAAAACACTAAGATGTATTTAGATTTGAAGCAACGTTTCTGGTGGACTGGAATGAAGAAGGACATTACCGAGTATGTAGCCCTATGTGATGTATGTCAGAGAGTGAAGGCGGAACATCAGAAGCCAGCTGGATTACTGCAACCTATGCCGATACCCGAATGGAAGTGGGACAAGCTTGGCATGGATTTTATCGCTGAATTACCCAGGACCCGATGGGGATATGACTCTATCTGGGTAGTAGTGGATCGCTTGACCAAAGTAGCTCACTTTATCCTAGTGAAAACCACCTATACCAGTGCAAAGTTGGCCAAGATATATATGACCAGGATCGTATGTCTGCACGGAGTTCCAAGGACCATCGTATCAGATAGAGGAACAAAGTTTACTTCAAAGTTTTGGCATCAGTTGCACCAGACTTTGGGTACAAGGCTAGAGTTCAGTACAGCCTTTCACCCACAGACTGATGGACAGACCGAGAGAGTCAATCAGATTCTGGAGGACATGTTGAGAGCTTGTGTGCTAGATTATGGATCTAGTTGGGATGACAACTTGCCCTACGCGGAACTCTCGTACAATAATAGCTACCAGGCCAGTTTGAAGATAGCACCATTCGAAGCATTGTATGGAAGAAGATGTCGAACACCGTTGATGTGGGATGAAGTTGGAGACTGTCAGTTATTTGGACTGGATTTGATTAAAGAGTCAGAAGATGATATAGGCAAAGGTGTCCCGTCTTTCAATGAGATGGTGGCTATCGTTTTGGTGGAAGTCGACTTGGACGATCCGACTACGACGTGCGTGGACGTCGCGCCTTAGCAATCGCCAAACCAACTCCGAGAGGTTATTGACCACGCCGGAGCACGATCAACCTGACCACGAAGGTCTGTTTCCTGCAGGCAAATGAAGAACAAGCAAGAAACTGAGATTGCAATATGGATATTGCGAATTCAACAGGAAAGCTTTATTGATCAAGTGCAGTTTTGTGCCGTCTTTGTCTGGTTGTTGAATACAAACGAAGTACGCGAAGTTGCAGCTATGGCGAACTTTAATCTAAACAAAACCCAAAGTCTAAACGACGCCCTAAGGACTGTATATATAGGGGAAAGAGGGGGGAATTTCGTGGCCCTTGGTGGAGTGGTCCGAAACCAACCCTAACTCTTGTTTCCCCACACATACGGACTCTAAAAACAGCCTATAGTCAAGTATTTCGAAATTACATGGGCCTTGCCCAATAATAAGGTGACGCAGCACCTATAATAGCCTCTGGACGAAATTTATGAAGTGGCATCTTGTATATTTCGTCCAAGGCTTCACGCACTCATTCTGGTGGCATCCAAGTCCTGAAATCATCACTTGTAACTCCATTCTTGTTCCCCTTGCGCATGGCATCATCTCCATGCTTGATCTTGCTCCAATGTTCATCCTTCTTGGCCAAGCTAGGCCCTTCATTTGTAAGCAAGACAAATGTATCCAATTTAGGCAGCATCAAATTCTCATGAACATTAGATTCTTTACCAAGAAACAAAAGTACCTGGTAATTTAATTGGCGTGCGCGAGCTCTAATAATTGGTCATGTATATGTGTGAGTTGGAGCTGTGGGTGTAACCTTGTTAGTGATGTCCTCATCATCCTCCCCTTCTTGAATTGAAGTCGTCCTCGACGGAACCTCATCTTCCTCGCCCAAGTAAGGCTTCAAATCTGCAATGTTAAATGTGGGACTAACCCCAAAATCTGCAGGCAACTCAAGTTTATATGCATTATCATTTATTTTCTCTAACACCTTGAAAGGACCATCAGCACGTGGCATTAGCTTTGACTTGCGCAGATTAGAAAACCTATCCTTACGCAAATGTAACCAAACAAGATCTCCAGGTGCAAAGACAACACGTTTTCTACCCTTATCTCCAACAAGTTTATATTTAGCATTCATGCGCTCAATATTTTCCTTAGTTAACTCTTGCATTTTTAAGATCAATTCAGCACGTTGTTTAGCATCAAAATTAACCTTCTCCGAAGATGGAAGAGGCAACAAATCAATAGGTGCACGAGGTAGGAAACCATAGACAATTTCAAAAGGGCACATCTTAGTAGTAGAATGCAACGAACGATTATAAGCAAATTCAATATGAGGCAAGCATTCTTCCCACATTTTCTTATTATTCTTCAAAACAGCCCTAAGCATAGTAGACAAAGTTCTGTTGACTACTTCAGTTTGACCATCAGTTTGGGGTGACCAGTAGTACTACAGTTTAGTCCCCAACTTAGCCTATAAACATCTCCAAAAGTGGCTAAGAAATTTAGTATCACGATCAGAAACAATAGTATTTGGCACACCATGCAAGCGAATAATTTCAGGAAAGAACAAGTCAGCAACATTAGCAGCATCATCACTTTTATGACATGGTATAAAGTGTGCCATCTTCGAGAACCTATCCACGACAACAAATATGCTATCCCTCCCCTTCTTTGTTCGAGGTAAACCCAAAACAATGTCCATAGATATATCTTCCCAAGGAACACTAGGAATAGGCAAAGGCATATATAAACCATGAGGTTGAGTCGTGACTTAGCTTTTTGACATGTAGTGCAGCGAGCAACACAACGCTCAACATCCCGTCGCATCTTTGGTCAAAAGAAATGTGTATCAAGTACGTCCTCCGTCTTCTTCACGCCAAAGTGTCCCATTAATCCTCCTCCATGCGCCTCCTGCAACAACAAAAGACGTACAGAGCTAGCTGGAATGCATAGCTTGTTAGCACAAAACAGAAATCCATCATTAACGACGAACTTGTTCCATGTTCTCCCTTCTTTACAATTCTGCAATACATCTTTAAATTTAGCATCATGCACATATTGATCTTTGATGGTCTCCAAACCAAATAGTTTAAAGTCAAGTTGTGAAAGCATAGTATAACGACGAGACAATGCATCAGCAATAACATTTTCTTTTCCCTTCTTGTGTTTAATAACATAAGGGAAAGTCTATGAATTCAACCCATTTAGCATGTCTACGGTTCAGTTTTGCTTGACTTTTAATGTGCTTCAAAGATTCATGATCAGAATGTATAACAAATTCTTTGGGCCATAAATAATGTTGCCATGTGTCCAAAGTCCGAACAAGAGCATATAATTCCTTATTATAAGTAGAATAATTCAGACTAGGCCCACTCAATTTTTCAGAAAAGTATGCAACAGGTTTACCATCTTGTAATAACACACCTCCTAACCCAATTCCACTAGCATCACATTCAAGCTCAAAAGTCTTATTAAAATCAGGAAGTTGGAGTAAAGGAGCACGTGTCAACTTATCTTTCAATACCGTGAATGCTTCTTCCTGTGCAGTACCCCAAACAAAAGGCACATCCTTCTTTGTAAGCTCATTGAGAGGTGCAGCAATGGTGCTGAAATCTCTCACAAAACGCCGATAGAATCCAACGAGGCAAAGGAAACTCCTCACATGTGTGACCGTTTTGGGCTGCGGCCAACTCTCAATAGCTTCAATCTTGGCTTTATCAACCTCAATTCCCTGTGGAGTAACAACATAGCCAAGAAAAGAGACTCGGTCGGTGCAAAAAGGTGCACTTTCCAAGGTTACCAAACAAACGTGCATCACGTGGAGCAATAACAACATCACGTAAATGTTCCAAATGTTCCTCCAAAGATCTGCTAAAAATCAATATATCATCAAAGTATACTACCACAAATCGTCGAATGAAAGCACGTAAAACTTCATTCATTAATCTCATGAAAGTACTAGGTGCATTAGTTAACCCAAAAGGCATGACTAACCACTCATATAATCCAAACTTAGTTTTAAATGTTGTTTTACATTCATCTCCCAATTTCATACGAATTTGATGGTATCCACTACGCAAATCAACTTTGGAGAATATTGTAGAGCCACTCAATTCATCAAGCATATCATCTAGCCTAGGAGTAGGATGACGATAACGAATAGTAATATTATTAATGCCTCTACAATCAACACACATACGCGATGTACCATCCTTTTTCAGCACTAGAATAATAGGAACAACACAAGGACTAAGGGATTCGCTTATATAACCTTAGTCGAGTAGCTCCTGTACTTGACGCATAATCTCCTTCGTCTCTTCTGGATTGGTACGGTATGGTGCGCGGTTGGGTAGCGATGCACCGGGAATTAAGTCAATCTGATGCTCAATCCCTCGAATAGGTGGTAATACCGGTGGGACGTCTTGTGGAAAAACGTCGGCGAACTCCTGCAAAATGTTAGTGACAACAGGAGGCAAAGAGGAAGGCACGTCCTCGAATGAAAATAATGCCTCTTTGCACACAAAAGCATACCAAACAGATTTGCTGAAATCTAGCTCATCAATATCAGATTTGGTGGCTAGTAAACATGCACTTTTCAATTTAATTTCGGAAGCAACAGTAGATGGTTTATTATTAGGTTTCATTTGTTGCTCAAATTCTTTTGCCACAATCTGATTTTCACTCTTATTTTTCTCCTGTTTTGCTTTATTAGCTCTATTAATATCATCTTTCAAAATGGAATCAGGAGACATAGGAAGTAAAGTAATATTTTTATCCTTATGAACAAGAGTAAACTGATTGTTTCTACCATGGTGTACATATTTTTTATCAAATTGCCATGGTCTACCAAGTAATAAGGAACATGCTTGCATAGGTACCACATCACAATCAACATAATCATCATATGTAGAGATACTAAAATGATCACGAACAATACATGTTACCTTAACCTTGTCGCTGTTGTTGAACCATTGGATGTAGTAAGGATGTGGATGTGGTCTTGTGGTGAGAAATAGCTTCTTTACCATCTCCATGCTAGCCAAGTTGTTGCAACTCCCTCCATCTATGATCACGTGAACAGAACGTTCCTTCACAACTCCCATTGTATGGAAGAAATTATGCCTCTGATTTTGCTCAGCTTGTGTAACCTGCACACTCAAAACACGTTGAGCAACTAAACATTCATAACTGTCAACATCTTCAGGAGCCATGTATTGCGTCTCATAATCAGAATCGTCTCCGTCGTGTTCTTCACGTGTAATAAGAGCCAAAGTCTCCTCATCATAGTCACTAGCGGACTCATATACACCATCCTCGATAGCAATCATCACACGCTGAGATTTGCATTCTATCGCAAAATGTCATCTTCCCTTACAACGATGACAAATAATGTCACTCGTGTGCCCTGTTGATGCCATGGAAGAAGAAGAACTCTGTGCAGGCCCAATAGGTGTGCTCTTGGCAGATAATGGTGGTTGTTCCTGCTTCCTTGTATCACGGCAGGAGGTAACAGCTATTGGAGGTGTCGGTGCAGTAGAATGTGTGGAAGTAGAGGATGCACGCGGTGTCCATGATGAAGGCCGACCTACAGAAAAGTTAGTCCGCGCCAATGCCTGTCGATCCTGCACTTCACGTTCAGCTTTACAAGCAAGATGGAATAAACGAGTGATATTATTATAATCCTTATACTCTAGAATGGTCTGAATCTCTCTATTTAATCCACCCATAAAACGTGCAAGCATAACTTCATTCTCCTCAACAATACCACATCTAATCAGGCCAGTTTGTAATTGCTGATAATATTCTTCTACAGAATTTTTTACTTGTCTTATGCGGTGCAATTTTTGAAGTAATTCACGTTGATAATATGGTGGAACCCAACGAGTACGCATAGCAGTTTTCAAAGCAGCCCAAGTAGCTGGAATAGGATATAATCTACAATGTTCAGACCACCAAACACATGCAAAACTAGTGAAAGCACAAACAGCAGCAGGAACACGTCTCTCCTCGGGATAGTGTAAACATGTAAAACGTTGTTCATTTTCTAACTCCCAAGTAAGATATATATCAGGAACATATCTACCCTCAAATGGTGGAATATTCAATTTCAGTTTAGGAAGATGGTCATGTACCTCAGGTGGTGGTGCAGCCCTGCCGTTGCGATGATATGCATGAGGACGACCTGGTGGTGGTGGTGGTGTTGTGTCAGGACCCCGATCCTAAGTCACACCGATCTAGCTTGTAACACATCATATCACTTTGCGGCCTCACGCACGGTATCCCCACGGGTGCCACCTTACCTTGCCCGGGACCGTTTGCGCATTTTGGCACACGTATATGACAGTGTCGCTAGCATACATATGACAAAGAACCCGGGCCGGCATGGCTAGTTATAAACCAAAAGTGGTACTAGATTACAGAGACAGGCATTCATGACCTAGCAACGAACGTGTCGGTCATCAACGTATGAACCCAAGTCGTAGCAAGCTACATGGACTTAACGGAACAACGTGTGACATTTCCCCTAAGGGACAGACACAGGAACAAAGAAGGACACATGCCGGCCAGCCTACGTGTTCCGAGGAGTAGCAAGCTACCAAGGCTCACTAGAAGCACTAGGAAGCATTTCCCTGTAAGATAGGCTACCAAAGGAAAAGAACTAGGGGTCGGATCCCACACATACCAAGCATTTCAATCATACACACAATATGCTCAATATGTGCAAATACAACATTGCATCACAACAGAACTCTATGACTCAAGTACTTTATTTAAGAGGCTCCGAAGAGCCATACATAACATATTCATACAGGTAGGGGTCACATGACTCAACACTCAAGTCATACAATCATACAAGCACAAGCGGAAGCTAACATGTCGGAGTACAGACAACTTGGAAATAAAACAGGCTTGGTGAAGCCTGACTATCTACAAGGCCCTTCACAAGCATCAGGATCTCCGTCTGGGTTGCAAGCTACTCGTCGATGTCAACGTCTATGTAAAACCCATCAGAAGGGGCAGGGTTCTCCTCTGCAACAGTTATTAAGCAAACATGAGTACAAAGGTACTCAACAAGTCTTACAACAGAGCCTATCATACATGCATCATTATCAACAAGGGTAGTGGAGTTCATAGTAGCAAGCCAGCTTTGACTCTTGGCTAACCTATACTACGACTCTCAACAGATTGCAAGATAAGACTACGTACACGAGTCCTCTACTCACCACAACTATACACCACCGAGGATCCTCTTCCATCATCCTACGGAAGGCCCATCCATGACACTCACACTTGTCTTGAGGCTTTTAGTAGTATCCATCAACTTGTCTATGAACTGTAAGAGTAATCAAGTAGTCCATACCGCGAACAACGGCTATTCGAATAGATTGGTAACCCTGCAGGGGTGTACTTCTTCACACACGTTTCCACCACTTAGCGTCTGCACACGACATGTGCTCGGCAGACTTCAATCGAAAGCCGACGTGGGTGTAGACCACGACCTAACCAACCACTCAAGTATCTCGTCCAGGTTTATCACCTATTTGGGTTCCATCCGTGGGGAGATCCTGCCGGGGTGTCGCTCACGGCCCCAAACGATGTGTACAGGGTTCCCGAGTCACCAAACGGGCGACCGGTACACCGTGCCACGTACCTGCCGCATCACAGCCCATCCCGAGGGTCAGCGCTGTGCACGACCACCAGTAAACTACAAACACCAGAAACTAGTTCCAACTCCTGGACAGAGAACATGGGCAGTCAATAAGTCGAGCGGGGTCATATTTCAGGGCCCAATGTGTGGTAGTAGTTGTAACTTGAACCACACATATAGATCTCAGGTCCTATGGACGGTTCCAATGAAACAACCCACCATGTACTCCTACATGGCCTTTCATCGATACCTTTACTAAACATGTTCCACACTTCCCTCTCTTTACCGAGTATGATCATTTCACACTGATCCATCACCCACATGAACCAGACCTGACACACACTACTAGGAAAAGGCCTATTAATGGCGCACCTAATTTGTCCATTAATGGCGCATTAGTGGTGCGCCATTACTAGCACGCCATTAGTATATTTTACTAATGGCGCACCTCTGGTGCGCCATTAGTATCTGGTATACTAATGGCGCACCGCAGATGCGCCATTAGTATGCACAGAAGTGCGCCATTAGTATGCCTCCCAGGGGCCATGTGTAGCCAGGTGCTTTGGCATACTAATGGCGCACTCTGCTGTGATGCGCCATTAGTATGAATATTAGGTTTTTTTTATTTTCTGTTTTTTGCACAGGTTATGCATGTATATAAATATAATTTCTCGTGGAGCCAACGTATATGGTACGCACATCGAAACTATTAGAATCTACTCCCTCCGTTCCGATTTACTCGTCGTGGTTTTAGTTCAAATTTGAACTAAAACCACGACGAGTAAATCAGAACGGAGGGAGTATATAATAGCTCATAGAACAACTTAGCATCATGCATCATCGATCATAATAATAATAAAAACTCAACATTGGTATTAAATAATAAGTCTTACACATCATTATCGACCATACAACTTCTACTACGTAGCAATTTTGTAAGGTAAAATGGCATAAAACAAGATGGCGTTTGTCTCTAAATCAATTAGATTTAAAGGGCCATTATGGAGAACGCAGATTATCTTGTCTCCATTTCTTGCCCTTCTCACTCTATTGCTTCCAAGTACCTCCTTATGAGTTTTCGTTATTTTTCGCCATTCTTTGATTCTCATTCCTTTATTTTTAGAAGAAATTCGATATGGACACGTGTGATTTGTAGGTTCACCTGGCAGAATGTTTAAAACTTGTAGTTGACCAGATTGAAACATGACAGGAGGCACACAGTCACTAGGGAGAATCTGTTGCAAAACATAGTAAGACTTCGTAGTTAGCATTGTAGTTCAGTTCGAGAAGAACTAATGCAAAACATGCACGAATGGTAAAAAAATCTTACCATGGTATCTTCATTGATATTAACGTAGTTCAAGACGTGCACTAGTGGGACGTATTGACCATATTGTGGTTCAATATTACGATATTGAATGTAATCCACAAGAAAGGAATAAAAGAAGATGATCTGCTCTTTTCCTTATAAGTACATTCTGAGCCAGGGGTGTAGTAGGTTCTGTCTAGCATCATCCTCACATTATTTGAATAATCAAAATAACCTATCAATGGAAATAAGTTGTCAACTATTTTGAAATAAACAATATAAATTACTAAATAACTATGTTTGATAAACTCACTTCTCGGTAGAATTGGAATCATATCGTCAACAAGGACCCAAATGTCCAAATCGTCTTCGGCGATGGAATCCGGATTACCAAGATCCATGGTGAGAAGCATACCCTCATAAAAACCATATATCTTGCAAAATGATTCCCAATTCTTGCAACCAAAAGTGGTTACGTTATCTGAATTGTACAAAATCCACTTCTAAATCAACATTATGCATGGTCCTTAGTTGAATTTGCTTTGTCTCCGTAGTTTCATGATCTTCAAATCCCATCCTCTCTAAGACATAGCGTCTTGCATGACATGGGATAAACTAGTTGCATGTAAAAGAAGAAAATTAATTACTTACACGTTGAAGTAGCTAGAAATCGTGCTTAATTAATTACGAAACAAGACTTGTCGTTGCGTACCGTTTCGACATCGAAGGTCTCGTCGAGCTTAATACTGAAGTAACGACCGTCTACCAGGTGAGGCCTGTCGCACAGACCCCGGTCGTCACCGCACCAGGAGCACTCCGGGATCCTATCGTCGTCGGAAGATGACATTTCCTATGTTTCAAAGAGATTAAACTTTATAAATTAAAAATATGTACCTAGACAAGCTAGCTGTGGCACCATCCTAGGCTCATTAGTCCATGGTCTAACCACAAGCCATTTTCTCTAGTTAGACTAGTTTAACTGAATTTTACTCTAGTTAGACTAGTTTAACTGAATTTTACACTGCATCAGAACTGAATTTTACATCAGTAGTTTTACAACAGTGTTTTTTTAAATATAATATCACAACAGTGCTTTTTTATTAACAGCAAGTTCATCATGTCAATTACTCCAAGCAACAACAGTTTGCCTAGTAGAAAAATTTAAACTATGGCTTAGCAGAAAAATTAACAGCAACAAGTTTCAAGCCATTCATCAAAGTATGGCTTGCCTACAAAAATTTAAACTATTTTGATTTGATGCAATTGCTGTCATTTGCCTTCAAGTGTAACTAGTCTATCTAGTCTAACTACTGAAACTACTCCAAGTCCAACCAGAACAAAACGATATCAATGTCAAATTGTTGCTATGCATAAGATTGCTTGCTTCTTACAACATTGGAAGAGCTATTGAAAGGAGGGGAATGGACTAATTAGTCAACTCAACAAGTAGGCTTGGAAGGCCCAATGAAATTGATTCAGGAATAGCAGGTGTTGGGTCAAATCATGTTCATAGTTTGTATCCTGCTGTATTTCATTTCTCTGCTGCTCAGTGTCGGACATGGATGCTGAGTGATAACCCAGTCTCCCTCCAGTGATAACAATATTTAGCTTTGATGCACAGCTGATCAACACCTTTCATATAAAACAGTAAACGCCAATGGATTTCTCTTTCAAGGAAAGGTGCAAAACAAAAGCACGCAATTGCAGCTAGGAATTTAGGGAATAGACATGGGGGTGTCAGGGCGGTGGAATCGCCAAATCTCACACACATAGCTAAACTGGACACGAGTTAACACAGCGATATCGATAACATCTGCCTAAAGAGACTACCTATGGGATTAATTGATCGTAAAATGTAAGATAATCTTGACTTTTGACAAGCCAAAAGACAAGCACACATACCACTGTTCAAAGCCACTTCGACACTAGACCTGAAAACACTAATCATGCCTCCTTCACAAACAGCATACAACTAACTGCGAAAACAATGTTAAAAGCTATAAATTTACAGAGCGAGTGATCCCCGGCGGAAATGGAAGTAGCTAAACGAATGGCAGGAGGGGCCGGCGGATCGAGCGGGGAGGGGGGCGGTGGGTGTGGTAAGCGGCGCACCTGGACTGCGAAACCCTCGAGGAGGTCCTTCTCGACGATGCCGCGAGCAATCACGGCGGAGGCCGGCGGCGGCGCTCCCTTCACGTGCGCCGAGTGGCCCTCGTCGGCTCCGAACCAACTGCCGCCGTGCGCCGAGTCGTCGCCGAACTAGGGTTAGGAAGCGTCGAGGCCGGGGCGTCAGGGGCGAGGGCGTCGGCGGTGAGGGAGAGAGAGGCGTCGGGGAGAGGGGGGCAAGGGCGTCGGCGGTGAGGGAGAGAGAGGCGTCGGGGAGAGGGGGGCGAGGGCGTCGGCGGTGAGGGAGAGAGAGGCGTCGGGGAGAGAGGGGGGAGAGATCTGGCGAGAGGGAGAGAGAGGAGGGTGCGGCCAGCCCCAAGTATGGGGGATTACTAATGGCGCACTTCTGCTATGTGCGTCATAAGTATGTGGACTCTAATGGCGCACCGCCCCCAGGTGCGCCATTAGTAGTTTTGTAAAAAAAGAATAAAAAATATCATAAAAAAAGAGCATTAATGGCGCACTTTACTGCTGGTGCGCCATTACTTGTTACAACTAGTAATGGCGCACTTTGTCTGGATGCGCCATTACTATGTTTGGACAGGCGCGCTAGTTCAAAAAAAAAACTTCTTGATACTAATGGCGCACTTTGGACCTCGTGCGCCATTAGTAGTTCGAACTCTAATGGCGTATCTGTTGCTGGTGCGCCATTACTGTATACTAATGGCGCACTGCTTGTCCGGTGCGCCATTAGTATCAATTCCATCTATAGCCCTTTTCCTAGTAGTGACAACTCTAAGCATAGCAGGCAACATAAATAAATAGCATGGTGGATCTCACATCACATGGCTCAATCAATTCCTACACATGCTAGTGGGTTTCAACTATTTACTGTGGCAATGACAGGTCATGCAAGGGAATAGGGTTCAACTACCGCAGCAAGTAGCAGTGCACACACTGTTGCCTTAATGCAATTAAAGAGAGCAGGAGCGAGAAGATGGGTTTGTATCGGAATGATCAATGGTTGCTTGCCTGACAGAGTGGTTGTCGGGTACTGCTCTTCAGCTGGATACGCAGAAGTATCCTCGGGAGCAGGACCTATAACTGAGAACACCGGCGATACAATCAATAAGCAAACAAATGCAACAATATTATGCATGCTCACGATATGGCAGGATGCATGTGTTTTGGGCTAATGCATCTATAAACAGAAAGGTTTGAGTTCATTTGAATCAAAGATTCAAATTTATACCCAAACTATTATTTATTAAAGTGCATTATCATGTTTTAATGTGAACAACAAGGTTAACTTAGCCAAACATGCATGAAACCAGTGCCATTGGAAGGATTGGATTTTTCTGATCAATTTTCATATATAAATCTTTTCCATCTGAGCTACTGTTGAATTTATATGATTTTTTGAAGATTAAAGCATTTTATGGAATTTCCTGAATTGTTTTAAATCAAATAATCCCAGAAAATCAGTTACTGCGTCAGCATGACATCATGATGACGTCAGCAGGTCAACAGACCTAGTCCAAGTCAAACCTGACTGGTGGGTCCCGCATGTTAGTGTCACAGGGGCTAATCCCGGTCAAAACTGGAGTTGACTGGGTTTGACCACGCGGTGGGGCCCACTGTCAGTGGCTGTGGTGGTTAAACTAATCACCATTAGTTCCTAACTAACAGGCCACATCAGCCCGCCGGAGTTTGGCCGGCGGCGACCAAATCACACGGCGGTGACTCGCCGGAGTTGCTCGGAACGGCGCTACATGCTGCGGTTTGCAACGGGGTTTGGTCCTACGGCGAGCTAGAGCTCTTGCGCATCTAATGGTGGTGGTGGCTGGAGCTAGGGTGGCCGGAGCTCGCCAGAGCAGAGCTCGTGGCGGCGGCCGGAGCTCGGGCATCATCGGGTTAGGCGTTGCGGGGCACGGGCGAGCAAGGGGAAGGGCTCAACGACATCCTGGTGAGGTCAGGAGCACGATGAAGTGCTCGGGCGTGTCTAAGGATCACTAGAACAACGGCGGCGATGAGGACGCCGGCGGTGAGCTCCGGTGCTTGCGGGACGTCTGCTATGAGATGTAATTGACCTCGGGGAGAGGGGGGTTCGATGTGTGAGCTCACATCGGTCGCAGAGGGCGTCGACGCAAGCTTGGGGAAGGCCGGACGGCGACGTACGGGCGGCGGCGATCTCCGGTGCCGAAGGTTGAAGACGATGGCGAGGACGGCGTTACGGGGCTTCTGGCGTCGTGTGCGTCGGTGGGGGGCTTCAGGGCGATGCGGCGGAGCTGATGGGTGCGTCTGGGAGGCGAGGGGGTGGCTTAGGGCGCAGTGACAGCGAACGGCGGTGACGAGCCCGCTCGGTGGAGCTCGGCGGAGGGGATAGAAGAGGGGGAGGACACGGGGGAGAGTGAGAGAGGGGCCAGGGGCTGCGTGGCGACGCATAGGAGCGTCGAGGCGCCAGGGGACGCAGGCAGCCAGGCTGGAGGCGGCCGGACGCGTGCGTGCACGCCGCGGCCACGCGCCCCGTCCTCCTGGCGAGAGGAAACACACAAGAATATGATCCTACAGACTACTAGAAAATGGTTAGCAGCAATAGAAACACACAAGAATATGATCCTACAGACTACTAGAAAATGGTGGTCGGCGGGCGTCACAAATCCGTCAAGCAAATCTCAAATTCTTACCAGTTCTTACCCAGTAGCAGGTGGTGATCGGCAACCGTGGTAGTCAAAAGTCTCAAAGGTTGGATAAAGCCATTACCAGGGAGAGTCAAAACGCACGACGTAGATGTATGTGGAGCTAGGAAGGCTTATAAGATGGTAAAAAAAAAGGGTCAGCAATAATCAATTCAGAGATGCAAAGTTGAATAAACGCTCAATAACAGTACTGTGCTGGTCCTAGGCTAGACCGTGCTAGAGACGCGAGCCTAGAACACTAACAAAATCACGGCGCAGCAAGTAAACAAGGCAGGAGCACACTCTGAATTTTTTTTCTCTTTTTTTTCATTTTTCACTTTTTTTTCCTTTTTTTTGCTCCGCAACAATTTTTTTTCGAAAAAGTCTACAAATGGTCTAAAAACTACCTAGCCAGAATTTTCCAGACTTAGTTTTTTTTTAGTTTGGAACTATTTTTCTACTGCGGGTAGCACAGATGTTTGGGAGTCCTTCTCCGTCACGACTCGGAGTATGGTGTGATATGGAAATCCAAAACAGAGTAACAAAATACTGGACTCGGAATAGGACTGGTGGCGGAGATGAATCTGGTGGAACTCGGACTGGTGGCAGAGATGAATCTGGTGGAACTCGGACTGGTGGCGGACATATGTTGCAGGTGGACTCGGATTGGCGTGATGGCGGCGGATATGTTGTGGCCTATATGGATTCGGATTGGCGGTGAATATGTGGTGGTGGTATATGGCAGCGGTGATGAAGTTGGTGCGGTGGTGGTATATGGCAGCAACGATGATGATGATGCGGTGGTGATATATGGCAACGGCGACGTGACAACCTGTGAACAGAACTCGAAACTCTATAGGAGTAGACGCTAAGACCAGCAACTTGACACGACGATGCAACCGCAAATTCAACAAAGCAAATACAGAAAAGATTATGCAAAGGCTCAGATTGGTTCGGATGGGATGAACTAACCCTAATTTTTTGTTGGCTTTTTCATGGACTATAGGTATGAAGAACAGACTCGATCTAAACAACGAAAAACTGTAAAATCTCACCGAGCAACCTGGAAATCTGATACCACTTGATAGAGGCAAAGGTGTCCCGTCTTTCGATGAGATGGTGGCTATCGTTTTGGTGGAAGTCGACTTGGACGATCCGACTACGACGTGCGTGGACATCACGCCTTAGCAATCGCTAAACCAACTTCGAGAGGTTATTGACCATGCCGGATCATGATCAACCTGACCACGAAGGTCTGTTTCCTGCAGGCAAACGAAGAACAAGCAAGAAACTGAGATTGCAATCTAGATATTGCGAATTCAAAAGGAAAGCTTTATTGATCAAGTGGGGTTCTGTGACGTCTTTGTCTGGTCGTTGAACACAAACGAAGTACGCGAAGTTGCAGCTATGGCGAACCTTAATCTAAACAAAACCCAAAGTCTAAACGATGCCCTAAGGGCTATATATATGGGGGAAAGAGGGGGGAATTTCCTGGCCCTTGGTGGAGGGGTCCGAAACCAACCCTAACTCTTGTTTCCCCACACATACGGACTCTAAAAACAGCCTATACTCAAGTATTTCGAAATTACATGGGCCTGGCCCAATAATAAGGTGACGCAGCACCCATAATAGCCTCAAGACGAAATTTATGAAGTGGCATCTTGTATATTTCGTCCAAGGCTTCACACACTCATTATGGTGGCTATAAAGTCCTGAAATCATCACTTGTAACATCATTCTTGTTCCCCTTGTGCATGCCATCATCTCCATGCTTGATCTTGCTCCAATGTTCATCCTTCTTATCCAAGCTAGGCCCTTCATTTGTAAGCAAGACAAATGTATCCAGTTTAGGCAGCATCATATTCTCATGAACATTAGATTCACTACCAAGAGACAAAATTACCTGGTAATTTAATTGGTGTGCGCGAGATCTAGTAATTGGTTCTGTATATGTGTCAGTTGGAGCTGTGGGTGTAACCTTGTTAGGGATGTCCTCATCAGAAGAGAAGGTTAAGCTGATTCAAGATAGACTGAAGGTAGCTCAGTCCAGACAGAAGAGTTATGCAGACGCGAAACGCAAGGCGGTAGTCTATGAAATCGGAGACATATCATATCTGAGAGTGTCACCTCTGCGAGGTGTTAAACGTTTTGGAGTTAAGGGAAAGTTAGCCCCGAGATTTGCAGGACCGTGCCGTGTTTTCGAACGAATGGGAGAGGTTGCCTACAAGTTAGAGTTACCCGAAGGACTGTGAGGAGTTCACGATGTGGTTCACGTTTCCCAGCTGAAGAAGTGTCATGCTGAGATGGCCGATATCCCTCTGAGAGATACAGTGCCCTGGAAGCAATTCATTTGGATAGTGATCTAACCTACGAGGAGAAACCACTCAAGATTCTCGAGTTTGCCAGCCGAGTCACACGCAGCAAGGTTATCAAGTTTTGCAAAGTTCACTCGAGCCACCATACCGAGGATGAAGCCACCTGGGAACGAGAAGATGACCTACTCAAAGACCACCCACACCTATTTTCTAGCCAACCCAAATCTCGACGGCGAGATTCATCTTAAGGGGGGTAGGTTTGTAACATCCCAAATTTTCAATTTGGAATGTTATACATAGATCATATGCATATCATATTTTATTTGCATTTCGATTTGCGATCCTCGAAATTCTAAGCAACTCAAGGACCCACGGAGAGAGTTGGGGATTTTACCATTTTCATATTTGAATTTTCTGAAATATTGGAACAAGGATCATTTTGGTTTAATTATTTTTCTCTCCGAAAATATTCCATATTAAAATATATGAGAGGAGATAATATGACTTCTCCAAAATAAATGGAATATTGGGAAAAAATACTAAAATCAAGTAAACAGTTTTATTTGGATTTTTTCTGCAATTTTATTGGAATTTGAAAAAATTGCATTTTAGGGCCAAGAAAATGTTCATCATGTTCTAAGTATTTTTTTAGACGGTGAAAGTTTGTTTTGGTATTTTTAGATTTTTATTTTATTTTCTAGGATTTTTCCCGGCGAAATCAGTTTTTTTTAAACTTCCCGCCGGACCGAACTGGGTTGAGGCCCATCCCCAGCTCCAGCACCGCCTCCCATCGTCATCTTCGAGCCGGACTCCTCGAGGGAGTCCGACGCCGCAAGCCACCTCGTCGCCCCCACTCGCAAGCCACCTCGCCCCTCCCTTTATAAGCAGAGCCAGGGGTCCCCCTGGAGCACCACATCGCCCATGCCGCCGCCTGCCATCGCCAGCCCCGCTACCGAGCCGCGCTGCCGCCGCTCCACTGCGCCGCTGGAGCCCCGCGCCGCTGCCGCCCGAGCCGCCCCGCGCCACCGCCGCCCGAGCCGCCCCGCGCCGTCGCCAGCTCCGCCTGAGCCGCCCCGTTCGCCGGATCGAGCCGCCGTTCGCCGAAATCTCGTCTGCTGTTTTTTTTCGGTTTAGGTAAAAACCGCCCGGCTTTTCTTCAAAACCGTAGATCAGTTCGGTTTTCTTGGTTTAGTTATTTAGCGGACGTTCGTCCGTCCGTTCGTTTTAACGAACCCTTTTCGTCAGTTAGCCGCAGACAGCGAATGTTTGTCCGTTAGCCTATTCGTCTCGTTTTTTTTCCAGGGTTTATCCGTGATTATTTTCGATCGCGATTTCTGCCCTGATCTTCGTTTTAGTTTATCTTTTCGCTCGTTTATCCAAATAAGGTGAAACAGGCGCCTAGATCTTCGTCTCAAAGCCCTCTTTCTGTTTAACCAAGTTGAACAAGATTTTGGTACATTAAAATTTGACTTTAGTTTAGTTTAGTAAACAAGCCTTGTTTCTTTCGTAGTTTGAGTTTCGTTGCTCTATTTGATTTGATTCTTTTTTCAAACCAGAGTTCTTCAGTTGAACTTTCTGGTTAGATCTTCTTATTTGAGTTTTACCCATGCATCTTTACTTCGTTGCTTATGTATACTATTGTTTGTTTGCGATAGAATTCGCGGAGTGCGAAGCGTGCTACTATGAGTCACTAGGTTTTGCAAATCGTCAGCAAGGCAAGTAACACATTGATCTTACCGCGTTATTTACCTAGTTGTTATGCATTAGTTTGAACCCTCATACATTGCATGAGTAGGATCTCTTAACATGTGGGTCTGGGAAGTAGATGATGAGGTATAACCTATTACCTGTTTTATTACCAAACCCTTGGGAGTTACTTCTACGTTATGCTTATATTGCCATGCTATGCTCGTAGACATGGATTGGGTTTGAGAGTGTCCATGACAGATGTGAGATTGCTAATTAATGGTTCAACTTAAGGTGGCAACTTTAATATACATCTGGGTGGATTGCTTGTGGGCACCTGGAGAATCCAGTGTTGTCCTAGGATATCTTTGACTACCCGTGTGATCATCCTGCGATCCTCCATTGAGGCTCAAAGGGATCATAATATTATTCATGCTAGAAACTTCTGTGTCCAGCCACAAGCTATTATGGGTTCTAGCATAGTTGAGTATGTTGCATGAGCTCTTTCAGTGGTAGACTAGCAGATGTAGGGGAAAGTAGGTGTGACGGTCTACCCAGAGTAAAGAGTTAGTGTTTCTGAAAGACTGTTTCTCGGTCATCCGTTTCTCAAACACCATGTAGTGCGAGAAATCCAACGGAGGTGATCGAGTCTTGCGGGGAAAAGTGCGCAAACCTCTGCAGAGTGTACAAACTAATCATGATTAGCTGTCACCAGTTATGGACATCTTGAGTATCTGGTACTTGAATTATTGATTTGATCTCATCACTCTAAATTAATTTGATGGGTTGATAATGATTAATTTAACTGGGATTGAGTTGGAGGAACCTTCTCAATGTTGTTTCAGCTACCATGAAAGCTAAATAAAATCTATTCCTTTGTTGTAGGAAAAAATTGGCTTTATGCAAAGAATTATAACCTTAGAGCCTCCACCAGCCATATATGCATGTAGTGATAGCACTTATGTGTTCATTGCTCTACTGTGTTATTTTGCCAGCATATTCCATGTGCTAACCCGTTTCGGGCTGCAACATATCATGTTGCAGACTTTTCAGATGAAGAGTAAGGTGCACTAGGTCGTTTGTCATGCACTCAGCTATGCCATTGGAGTTGATGGACTCACTTTATCTACCAAGCCTTCCGCTGTTATCGTATTTAGATGGCCTTATGCCATATCTATTGTAATAAGTTCTCTTTTGAGGCATTCAATGTAATAAGTGTGTGATTGCTACTCTGTTATAAATCCTTCGAGTACTATGTGTGTCAGCATTACCGATGCAGGGATGACACTGAAGCATAGAGACTTGATCAATTCGGGTCGGGTCGCTACAACATTAGTGGCAACCGATGGGGTTTTCGAAAGATCTTTGAAAATACTTTTGTCTCCATTACCATGCATATACCCGTCCCATTTGCGTAGTAACTACTTTAGCAACCTATCTACTCCCACCCGCATAACCCTCATAGGAAGGTAGGGTCATGCACAATGCAAGTATTAACGAGGAAGTAATGGTGGTAGCCCACCAAAGTGGTTATCATCTCATCGTGATTCCGATGCAACAATAATAAACTGCTATATGACATGGATAAAAAGGGTTTCATAGGCATGGTTAAAGGGATGTTTGCCTACCTCAACAAGCCTTTGAGGTCTTCAAATTCTTCTGGTCCAACTCCTTCGTCAACTTTATAATCCAACTTCGCAAAGTAACGGGCAGACAATAAGACAACATTACAAACAGAAAAATAAAAGCGCTCATAAAATCCACTTATATTTGTTAAATAATAGGGTGAAAACTAAAAATGCAAAAATTCTTAGTTTTGGATTCTGAGTTGTTGATTGCTTGTCGGAGGCTACTTAACTTGGTGACTGTTTGCACACAAACACGTCACCGTGTACCTCCAACGCCGAGGGTGATGCACCGCAGCTCACATCGAAGGAGGCCCGTCCGGAAGCGCGGTACACAAGCAATCCGGTGGGTGCTTTTGAGGACCCGAAACCCCACACGCCTGGGAGAGACCCCCTCAGGGCGCGTGGCAGCTATGGGCTGCCCTAGGTCGACATGATCGCCCCTAGGGCCTCGAGGTTTGCCACCCTGCAATGAAGAAGAATGAACGGAGAACGAGGAAGAAGAAGAAGAACAAGGGAGAAGATAAAAGCAAAGGTAAAAGATGATAGATTGATTTGTTGATTGTGTGTTGTTGTTCAATCGACCGTCGCCCCTTAGGTATATAAGAGGCGGACGGACTTCCCGTACAATAGAAGGACTCCAAATCTTGTCCAAATCTTTCCAAAATTAACCAAACTCGGATTTAGGTAAGTCTGGAACATCAGTTCGGTTTTTAGGTCCACATGCCATAAACGACCTCGGATGAAGATGAGCACCGAAGCTAATTTGACCGTTTCGACGAGGCGAACAACTTTCGTGTTGAAAATGTTTTGATTCAATTCCATCTTCAGAGCCAAATCGCTCGCGCAAAATAGGTCATTATTCACTCAACTCATCAGACATAGTCACGTGTGTTTGATCCCGGGCGTCATATTTTCTCACTGCATGGTCGTGCTGTGCGGGCTCTAACTTTTACATACAACCTTGGATCGGGACGGTCTTTATATGAAAATTGATCGTTTCGACGAGACGAAGACAATCCATGTATAAGCTTTTCTCATATGAGGCCGTCTTTGAGGCTAAATTGTCCGAGGAATACTCTGAACAAGAAATCTTAGTACTTCGAGCATAGTTTCGGCCCTTGAAATTAGATCGGATGGCAATAGCCCAAACTTTAAAGATGTTCATATTGGCAATAGGAAACTCTTTCATGTAGATCATTTATCCATTTGAGGCCATCTTAAATAACTTTTTGACCGTGCCAAGCTTTGGTGTTAACACATGCCCTCGTGTTTTCTGGAAGAGCTTGCGTGCAAGAAAATACTTTGCCAAGGGTAATGTTTAAGCACGATGTCAACATTCCATCGACTGTGCCCGATGAGTACGATAATTTTTATCGTCTATATGCTCAGGCTTGTTGCTTCTTGGGTAGATCCTCTTGGATAATAGTTGTCTAAGAACGACCATTGGATGTCACAAAGGCCTCCATGTAAGTTTCTTATGTCAATCCTGACCTTGCTTTGTCCAGGTACACCCTGGGAATATTAGAACTGTTTAGCGAGAAGTTGGTTGCTGAACGATTATGACCATGCACCTTAAAGGAATACCGTAAATTGTTCGGTGACTCACTTCATTATTGATCAAAGTAAACCATCAAGCCTCCGCCTATCGGCGTTCTGGGAACGGGGCTACCCAGACTTGCCTGCCTATGGCCCAGGGCGTGGCTCATCTAGCGGCCTGGTATGGCCCAACCTCTTCAGCAACCACTCAAGACCCTCGCGAGGGGCCAAGCCTCGTGAGGTGGACGACGTAAGACCTCCTCTGGGGCAGCCTCACTAGGCTGGCTCCTGAGGAGCGGAGATATCAAGGCAAGGGGAACCTCACGAGGCCCTCGTGACGTGAGCAGTGACGACCAAAGCAAGGCGGGCGCCGGCAGGCGCAGGGTGCCAGTTTCCTCTTTGGTGCTAAAGGGGCTGGCGCAGGCGAGGAGTCCCGAGGCGTCAAGCAAAGGTTTCCATATCGGTGCAACAAGACCAAGACCAGCAGGACGACAGAGCGGAGGTCATCATGGAGCCCACGGCGGCTTCACCACCAGAGCCTTTGGCACGCGAAGACCATCTTTTGTCAGGATAGCTTGTACTAGCTGCCCCCTTCAAATTTGGCCGTTATGGGATCCCTTCCCGCTCAATATTTGGGAAGAGGACCCGGGCCTCTATAAATAGGACTAGCCACCACCATAGAAAGGGATCGGATCATTGAGACCGCCTGATGCGGAGCATCCCAAGTTCATCCCCATGGACGTACCTTCGTCTCACCAATTGCCAAGTAGACCCATGACACGTGCTCGAGCACGAGCTCTCGAGGCCGAGGTGACTTCACTCCTCTCTCTACGTCACTTTGATTCACATGAGACATGGCTGCTACCCTCATCAGAGACTCTTTGCATACTCAGGCACCTCGGGAGCAACCATGGAGAAGTCAAGGAACAAGAAGGATCGAAGGAGGAAGAAGGAGGAGAGAAACAACCTAGATTCAGCCTGCCCAGACGATCCGGACGATGTCCCGGCCGATCCGGCCGAAGCACGGATGATCCGAACAAACGTCCGGACGATCCGGCAAATGTGCCCGAAGAGACCCGAAGCTCCACACCGAAGCCGGATCATCCGGACCCCGGCCCGGATCATCCAGACGCACCCGGACATCCGGACGAAGACCCGGACATCCGGGCGACCCGCAGCAGATCAGGCCTGTCCGGATCATCCGAACGCCGCCCTGGATCATCCGGACCCCCGAAGCCCGGATCATCCGGACCAACGTCCGGATCATCTGGACAATGCCTGCGTGCATGATGTTGGGCCGAGGCCCATGTACCCCTTCGCCCCTCCTAACCTATATATACCACTCGACCTAAACTCTCTAGGGTTAGCTTTGTGTTAGCTCATACCAAACCTTAGTGGTTCCTCTCATACGAGACCGCGGCCTCCTCGGAGAAGATCCATCGGATTCAAGACCTCCTATATGGAGAAGAACATCAAGACCTCCTCACGGAGATGAATACCGCTACTTGTATCGTCCTTAGTTGATTGTGTATCGTGTATCACACTTTGTGTACCCGGATCTAGCATTTGTGTGACCTAAGTTGGTTGATTTGAGTGTTTTCTCCTTGTCTCTTGTGTGTTTTCCCCTCGTGCCCCTCGTGTTCTTCCTCGGGATCCCTCCTTTTCGTGAAAGATCGGCCACGTAGGGTTCCACCCTACATCATCTGTGGTATCATGAGCCTTGGTTGATCAAGAATTTGGAGCCCCACACCTTGTATTCTAGCTTGTTTTTGTTGTTCCTCGTCCAAATTCGAAAATCCCCACAAAAATAGTCCCACATTTTTTTGTGATTTGTGTGTTTTGATGAGATTTTGTTGATTGTGATCCGTGGTTGAGTTGTGTGACAAGTGGATTATCCTTTTCCCCACCTCCCCCACCCTCAAAAACCACCGAAAATCCGAGAAAAATAATACTTTGTCCACCTCTTCCCCGAGCTCATCCCGCAAGGTTTGACAAACCCTGATCATCAGGACATCCATCCGGATCATCCGGCGAGAGCCCGGATCATCCGGCCAGACGTTCGGATCATCCGGACAACCCTCACGAAACTGCATTCTGCAGTTTTTTGCGACACTGTTTCCGCCACCGCAACTACCCTAGACTCCCCTTCCGCTACACCTCGACATATCCACCAGCACCACCATTGCCTAACCAACATCACTACGGTCTTACCTCTTTGTGTCTTGGATCATTTGAGTTGTGGTTTTCTCCGTTTCCGTTTGTGTTTCGGCTATCTCTGTGGGGACCCCGACTTAGAAGTCGAGATCACTGAATGCACTTGTACAGTGATCCCAGAGATCCATGCTCACTGAACACACAGAAGCTGAATAACAAGAGTCTTACATCCATACATATCGTCTTACACAAATTATGGCCATTATGGCCAAGTCTTACATAGATAAAGCCTCAAGGGCTGAATAGCAAATAACTCGAATAGCGGAAGTCTTCGAAGATAAGTAGAACCCATGCCATCTGCCTTAACCCTACAGGCATTCTGACTGGGATAGCGTCCTAGTTCGCATGTTCGTCCCCATAGAACTCTTCTTCATATTCCTGTTCCTCCATGCCTGGCCAATTAAATAACCAGTGGCAAGCCAATGAGTACTTTGAATGTACTCGCAAGCAACCCGTGATTTGGTTCAAAGTAAGAATGCAATTGAACAACAATGAGCAATCTTACCGATATCAACATGAATAGGATTCAACTCAACGAGTCAAGTCACCACCTTGACTCATCACACACACATACTTTCACCGATGTAGTAAAATTCTGGACATAGTTTAAGTAGCACCACCCAACTGTCCATGACTGTGGACACGGCTATTCAAATAGTTTTACACTCTGCAGAGGTTGCGCACTTTACCCACAAGATCCGGGAAGCTTTCGTGTCACCCACGATCCCGCAGTACCTCAAGTACTCGGGGGAAGCACCGGGTCATTATCTTTCCTTAGACGACACTAACATAGAGTCCACTCGTTGGTGCACAGCACTCGAGTACAAACAATAGATCATGGGACTTGCCCTATTTTCAATGTCACGCGTACACGAAGGGACCAACGTTGTGTCCGGTGCCTTGTGAAAACAGTCATGGTCGTCTATCCATGCACGACCCCGTCCCGGGAAAGACCTCAAGTCTTCCCGTCACTAGTAATGCGGGCACCATGCTAGTATCGACCTAAGTAATCAATAATGCCCCGTCCCATAAGGGGTAGAGTGATTGCACATATATGGTTGGGACGGTAGTCACACATAAATCTAATCCATCATTTCACCCATGCACAAGATCTTTATTTGGCACATCCCTTCTTCCTCAAGTGATGACCTAACTCAACATCACCCTCGGGCATTAGGGGCACCCGATGGGGTTTTCTTTGAAAAGAATGCAACCATGAAGGTTTCACGGCACACATGCATCACTAGCATCACTACTAACCATTTGCATTGCATCTAGCACATAGCAAGATCAAGAGTAAAGCATGCATCATGTGGTGGTTTTAAACTAGGTTACCACCATAACTCTTATCATCATGCATCTGGAAACAAACAGGTTCCAAAGAACACAAGTGTATCATGGTCAAAGGGCTGCTTGCCTGGATTGGCTTGGTCTTCGAAGTCTTCAAATCCATCCCCACCTTCTTCTTCAGCAACCTCGTCAAATACGGTATCTAATCGTCGCAAAATAATAACGGGAAAATAAGATCACAATAAAAATAGAAAAATCAAAGTGCTCAGAAAAATGTCAACTTATTTTCGTTAAATACTAGAGGGAAAACTAAGATGGCAAAAATTCTTAGTTTGAGTTTTGGAGTGGCAGAATGGGATCTAAGGATTTTTGAACAGAAGTTTTAATGTTCAAATATGAATTTAAATTTGAACAGAATAGAAAAGGTTCATGGATATGTGTGAAAGTGACACCATTAAATAGGTTGGAATTTTACAAGTTTTTAGGAGTTGGATTGGACAAATATTTATTTCTGTGAAATTATTTGAAATAACCACAGAAAAGAAAAAGAGAAAAAGCCATGTGCCATTGGGCTAGAACGGCCATAGTGCACGGCCCAGGGCGAATAGGCCACCGCATGGGCGCCAGCGCGCGCGCGCCAGGTTTTTGAACCTGACGGGCGGGGCCCGGCGGTCAGTGACAGAGAGGGGAGCGAGAGGGGGGGGTGAGGATGACAGGCGGGGCCCGCCTCTCATCTTCAACCTCCCGGCCAGAGGGGCGGCGACACGGTGCACGGCGGGGCAAGCTATGGGAAGGAATGGACCCAGCGGAGAGTCGCCGTTCCAGTGGTGGTGGTGCGGCTCGCCAGAGGGGCCTGGTCCGCCAGCGACGAAGACTTGCGGCGGAGGAGCGTCGGGAAGATCCTGGCTGGCTCACTCCGGGCTGCAATAGGAGTGGGAGAAGAAGGGGAATGGGTCAGTGAGGTCCGCTGGCTCCAGATCGAGCAAGAGTTGGGCGGAGGGAGGCTGTACCGCGAGATCTCCGGTCGCTCGAGGTGGCGGAGCTCCGGTCGATCCAGAGCACTGAGGCTCTCTGAGGGCGAGTGGGTGGTGCTTGTGTGCTTCTGGGAGTACGGGGAGGAGATGGGTGCTGCTGGAGAGGCTCGGGGCGTGCTTATATGTAATGCCCCAGATGTAATACTTTCCCTTTTGGGCAATATATGTATCTCTGACTTCATCAATTCCATTTCGGGTTCTTCGTCTTTTGGGTTTTCGCGGTTTTGTCGTGTTGCGTGTGTGGCATTCATTCATATCATGTAGTCATGTGCATCGCATTGCATTTGTGTTGTTGTTTGCATCCGGTCCCACTCGTTCCTTCCCGTTGTCCGTTTCGCGTTCCGGAGCTCCCTCACGTGTCCGTGGCATCCCCGAGGCCTACTTTGGTGTTTGGCCGTGTAACGTTTCCGGTTTGGCGGGAGACTTTGTCGTGTGTTGTTGTTTTGGTGCGTGTAACCCACCTGTCAAATCTCGTCGCGTTTGGAGTTCGTTTGGTACCCCAAAAGTTATTCTCGTGGGCTGAAAGTGACTCCACTTTGAGGCCCAAGACACCCCTCCAACTGCCCACCAAACCAACCCAAACCCCTCTCTTCATCTAGGCCATCCAATTCTGATCGCGTGGCGGAAAACCACACCTCATTTGGACAACCCTAGCTCCTTGTGCCTATATATTTGTCCATCTTCCCCAATTTTTGCCCTAAAAAAAATCCCTAGGTGCCTTCTTCCCCAAGGGGTCTTCTTCAACCTCCAGATCGGGACCTCGCCGGAGTTTCCCGCCGCCACCGGAGCTCCCCTCGCCGGAGCTCACCGCTGCCACCTCCTCCTCACCGCCGCCTCCCGCCGACCACCTCTCCGGCCACCGCACCGTCCCCGCCGGCCGGGCCACCTCCCGCTGGGACGCCGCGCCCCGCCGTTCCCTTCTCCCGTCGCCGGCCGCAGGGGCCTTCGAAGGTCAGCGCCGCCGCCGCTCGGGATCGACAGAGGGATCCGATCTCCCCGATCCGTCCGCCCGACCGCCTCCTGGGCTGAAGCCGGGGCCCAGCCGCCCCTCCTCCAGCCACCTGGGCCGACGCCGCCGCTCCTCCAGCCTCGGCCTCCCTCCGCCTTGAGGCCTGGCGCGCCTTGAGGCCCAGTCCCCGCTGCTACCTCCGCCTCCGGCTGTGGGCCGAAGCCAGGTGGGCCGCGCCCGAGGCCGCCGCAGCCAGCGCTCGAGGCTGCCGCCACCAGGCACTCGAGGGATCCAGGCGGGATCCCGATCGCCTCGCCTCCAGCACCTAGCAGGCCCAAGCCCGTTAGCCCGAGGGCGCCGCCCGATCCGCTACTCCGCAGCACGCCCGATCTGCTCCAGATCCAGCCCGCGTTGACCCCGTTTGACCCTGAGGTTGTCCCAGATTCTGCTAAGTCCCCAGTTATTATCTGTCTGATGCTATTTTAGAATGATGATAACTTTTTGTGTGGTGGTCCGTTTTGCGCAAATGAGATGTCCAGATGTTCGTGGAAACATGTACTACATTTTGTTACATTATGCCATGCCTATTTGAGATCATCTAGATGCTTATAAATCTGTTGCAAGAGTGCATCTTGTTAAAAACTGCTGCTAGTTGTTGTTTTCATGCCATCTTTGCAATGTGATAACTTTTAGCATGTTTATCCAAATGAAGCAAATGAGATGTCCACATGTTCGTGTTGTCATGCTCTACATGTTGAATGCTTAGGCTTGCATGATAGAATTAATCTTGCCATGCTTATCTCCGTTGCAAAGTGCTATGTGGCTGTTATGTTGTTTAGCTCGTTTCGAGATGCCTCGTAGAGGAGCTCATTGCTATCGTTGTGTTTGTCCCCTTGATGCATGCTTAAGTGTTTTGGATTCACCATCATGTGTACTTTGTTGTGGTGCTTACCACTTGTCTTGATATGATTTGAGGTGACTTAAACTTGCTCTCAAAGATGCCATGATGAAACTGCTGTTTTAACACTTTGTGAAATTTCACTAAGTCTGGAATCTGTAATTTCCAGATGCCATGTTTGCCTGTAGTTCTAGGCCAATCCATGATAGTTTTGGGGTGAGTCTTGATGATTCCTTGTAGTATATATTGTTGGATATCCATTCATGCTCTCACATGCTTATTTGAGTGGCTGTAGCATATTTAACTTTTGCTCCCAAGTTGCAATAAAATACTGCTGTGAAGATTTTGTTGTCAAGTTCAATATGTCATAGCTTGTTGCTATTGATCCGTTGCTCCTTTGGGGATGCTCCAATGGACTTATTTGCTGTAGGATATGTCTAGTTTATGTCCATGCTCATTGCCATGATGTTTGAGTGCTGTAGCTCATTTATCTATTGCTCCGATGTTGCTATGTGGCTGTAATTTCCAGCTTTCGCATGTTTATTGTTTTGTGTGTAACTTTTAGCCCGTAGCTCCGATTGGAGCAAGTCCTATATGAAACTTGTGTGATTTTTCATGTAGATTCATAATATCCTATTGTTATCATGTTTTGAAGCATTTTTCTTGATCGCATATTGTCATGCTCCTTGTGCTCCCATAGTGCAGTAGTCATGCATCCAGCATATTTTGCGTGCGCATTGCATCTTGTTGATTTCGTGCCTTGTGTGTTTGTGTTGAGTAGAGCCAGAAGCTGAGTACGAGTACGAGAACGAGGTTACTACCGAGGTTGAGAACGAGGAGCTTTCTTACGATCCCATCGACAACTCTTCAGGCAAGATGACCGAACCCCGATAACATTACTATCTTTGCCTATTGCTAGAAGTCTTGATCAATAGTTTTGCCTCGATGCCCATGTTTTTCCTGTCAGCCTCCTATTGTAACCAGGAATCTGTTTAACCCCCCTACCTATGCAAACCATTGATTGGCTATAGGTAGGCTTCGCTCAGCCCCTCTTATAGCATTGTTAGTTGCAGGTGAGGTTGAAGATGCTTGCTTCATGTTGAAGTTTGTTGGGTTATATCACACTATATAAATGCTTAAATGAAATCATCTATATATTGGCAATGGGTGGAAGGCTAAGCCTTTTGCTTGGTGATTTGTTCCACTCATGCCGCTAGGAACCGTATAAACCGGTGTTATGTTCCTTGATTATGTGTTCCTCACACGGTTGGGGTTATGGGACCCCCTCGATAAACCGCAAAGTGCTAAGTCTTTTCCAGCAAGTCCCAACATTGGTACTATTCGCCTAATAACTAATAAAACTTGCATAGGGACTAGCTATCCCTTTTTATTTTAATCAACAACCCCGGGCCAGTGCTCCTCATGAGTGTTGGTCCGAAACGGGGGTTCTGCGGGGCCGCCTTGGGGAAACACGAGGTATCTGGTATACACCCGTAGAATCGCCCATCCGGTCGTGGCCTTAGACGAGATACGCGCGGCTACTATCAGGGTGTCGGCACGCCGGGAGGATTTGCTGGATTAGCCTTACCTTAGTTCGGAGTATCTTGAGCACGGGATTCCGAGAATACTCGGGCCTTCCCACCTTGGAGTTGCGACTCGGCGGATCATGGGCTTGTCATGGGCCAAGTTGGAACACCCCTGCAGGGTTTTGAACTTTCGAAAGCCGTGCCCGCGGTTATGTGGCAGATGGGAGCTTGTTAATATCCGGTTGTAGAAAACTTGACACCATGTTCCAATACACTACCAGCGTGAGTACCGTGACTGTCATTTTCCGAAAGGGGTTTCGGGAGATGAACACGGTGGGGTTATGTTTGCCTTGATTAGTTTAGGATCACTTAGTGATCATATCTCGACCGAGGCACCTTCTCTTCTCGCTCTCTTTTACGTAAGCTAGGCTAGTGCTGCTGCAGACTCTTATTCATTCTTTAGCCTTATTCCACACCCAAGGCTTAAATAGTCATGTTACCCAAGAACGGGATTGCTGAGTCCTCTGTGGCTCACAGTTACTTCAACACACCAGATGCAGGTACGATGGTGAGTTACACTGGTGATGGCACTGAGCTAGACTGGGAGTACTACGAGGAGCGTAGCCGTTACTACGTAAACTATCCGGTTGATCAGTAGAGCTTCTACTAGGATTCGATCTAGACCTGTGGTTTAATGCTATGTTTGGTATCTTGACATTTGGATTTTACCCTTAGATGGGCTATGATGTTCTATTTGAATGATGCTTGAACATGTAATGAATTTGTGTGACGTGGCGAGTGTAAGCCAACTATCTTTTCAGTTTTCCATCCCCATTTTTACATGAGTTGTGGAAAGGTACCAAACTTGCGATCATTCCAGAATGGGCTTATATCTTTAAGTCGTGCCTCGACACGTAGGAGATATAGTCCTATCCCGGGCATTACAAGTTGGTATTCAGAGCCTTCTCCGACCTAGAAGCCCCCACTGATTGATCGAATCGTTGACGGTCGAGTCTAGGCACACACTGAAAAATATTTTGAGTCCTATATTTATATCGGAGAGTAGGATTTCTTTGCTTCTCATCCCCTTTCTCTCTGGTGAGGAATCCTGACGACTACTCTTGCCTCTTCTACTTTCAAAAATTGCACCAATTTTTTTTTAGGAATCTCGCGAGTATTGTTGGATTATTTCGATGTTCTTGTGACGAGAATATTGTTCTCGATGCCTCCTGACATTAGGGGTTGTGGCAGTGTCCCGGGGAGTTGAGCTTCGGAGTATTGTCGACAGTACTAAATACTTAAGACGACCGACATCGAAAATCTCTCCTATACGGTTAGTGGCAAGATAACCCCGACATCACCCAGTACTGGGGAGGTAGTTCGGGAGTATTGCCATAGCTTTGTATAGTGGATGCTTTTTGAAGGTCCGAGGTAGACGGCTTCCGAGAAAGACTGGTTATGTGTTGAAGGATGGATACAGCTGGATGTAGGTTTAGAGTTGATTGCGCGGTGCTTCCCCTGTATCCCCAACACCTGATTGCATAACTGGAAACTTTCGGAAATTAATAGGTGGGTTTATCCAGTAGATCGTAGGCATTCTTCCAACGAATGCAGGTTAGCGAGTTCGGGGTTCTACATTGAGTGAAGTGGTTTTATGACCGATGTTCCGATCGGGAGTTGCATCTTAAAGGGTCCTTGGCTATGCTGATCCGGGGATTGCAAAACCCTTTCGTAACGCGTTCATAAGCTTTCAGCACAAAGATGTTAGAACGAAGCTCCTATCTTGTGTTTGTTCTATCTGTACCTTGTGTTTTTCTTATTTTACCTTTTGTCCCCTATGTGGCTTCTCGTGAAGATTGTTGTTATCATTTAATTGAGAATTTCATTCGTTCCTCTTGTTCGAATGATTCTTGTGAAGGCTATGTTGCATCTCAAACCGTTGTTTCAGCTTATACCTTCTTTCAATCAATTGCTGATTCGTGGTCATCTCTTTCAGGATGGCTCCGAAACGAGTTCCCAACGCTAACCCAGAGGGTGAAGAGGTCCCAGATCGTCCTCCTTCCCCTCCTTGTCCGTCTGAGGCTTGGAGAGCGATTATGCAAACTATGAATCAGAACACCCAGATGTTGATGCAGATGATGCAGCAGATGCAAGCTAATCAAGCTAATCAGGGTGCTCAGGGTAATCAAGGCAATTTCTTCAACCAACAACACCATGCTACTCTCAACCAGTTCTTGGCCAATCAACCAAAAGCTTTCAGTTACTGTGTCGACCCTCTTGATGCTGAAGATTGGATAACCGATATCAAGAAGCATTTTGAGTGCAGTAACGTAAGGGAAGAAGACTATGTGAAGTTTGCAGCCTTCCAACTCAAGGACCAAGCAGCTGACTGGTGGCAGCAGTACAAAGACTCCAGACCCGGGCGTGTGATCTCTTGGGAGGATTTCTGCAAGGACTTTCCCTCTCACCACATTCCAACAAGTGTCATCGAGGGTATGCGTGAGCAATTCCGCAACCTGAAGCAAGGCTCTATGACTGTCTACCAGTATAATGTCAAGTTCCAAAACCTCGCCCGCTATGCTAAGCAAGACATACCAGATGCCAAGAGCAAGATCTATCAGTTCCGCGGAGGTCTCAAGGATGAACTTCAACTTGCTCTCACCTTGTTCGAGCCTGATGAGTTCGACAAATTCTATAACATGGCGCTCAAGCAAGAGGCAGCCCAGCTCAAGATGGAGGCTTCCAAAAAGAGGATTCGAGATGCCGTTCACTCCTCCTCATCTTCTCAAGTGGTCGCGAAACAACAGAAATTTTGGCTTCCTCCTCCTCCTGTGATCCGAGCTCCCTACAACAACAACAACAACAACAAGAACTCCGGTGGTCGTGGTTTCTCCCACCCACCCAACCCGAGCAACCAGTCGAAGAATCAGTTTCAGTCTCAAGGTTCCAAGTCAAGTGGTTCTCATTTCCGTCCTCTCTCAGAAGTGGTCTGCAACAAGTGTGGCAAGAAGGGTCACTATGCCAACAAGTGCCCCAACCCGAAGCGCCTTCCACCTCCTCCACCTGTCAGTTCAGCTATTGTCAAGCATGATCCAAAGGCAGCAAGGGTGAATCTGATGAATGCAGCTCAGGCAGAGAATTCTTCTAATGTGATTTTGGGTAACCTTCCAGTGAACTCTTTTCCTGCAAAAGTATTATTTGATTCGGGTGCTTCACATTCTTTCATGTCATACCCATTTGCATCCAAGCATAGCGTGATCACAGCAGCGTTACCAAAGCAATTGGCAATTTCTTCTCCGGCAAAGCAGATGCATTCTAGCTTGTATGCTCCGGATGTAACTATTCGCATGGGTGATTATCTCTTTTTGGCTAATCTGGTGGTTCTCGGCAATTCCGACATTGACCTTATCCTCGGAATGGACTGTCTTTCTCAGCATGATGCTCATATTGACTGTGCACAGAAGGAAGTCAAGATTACTCATTCCGATGATGATGTGATTATCTATGCCTCCAGGGATAACACAATCAGGCTTTTCTCTCTCAATGACAAGGGCGAGATGAATGCCATATCTCAGATTCCGGTGGTTAACGAATACGAAGACGTCTTTCCTGAAGAACTTCCAGGCATGCCTCCACACCGTCAGGTGGAATTCGTCATTGAACTCGAGCCGGGTACTGAGCCAGCATGCCGGCGTCCGTACAAGCTCTCTCCTAAAGAATTGAAGGAATTGAAGAAGCAGCTTGATGAACAGGAGCGTATGGGTCTCATCAGGCCTAGTACATCTCCTTGGGGCTGTGGTGTCTTATTTGTCAAGAAGAAGGATGGCACGGAGCGCCTTTGCGTCGATTATCGGCCATTGAACAAGAAGACAATAAAGAACAAGTATCCGCTCCCCAACATCAACGAACTATTCGAGCAGCTCAAAGGAGCTAAAGTGTTCTCTAAGCTCGATCTCCGAATGGGCTATCACCAAATTCGCATTCGCAAGGAAGACATTCCCAAGACTGCCTTCAGAACGAGCTACGGCTCATACGAGTATACAGTCATGTCCTTTGGTCTCGCCAATGCTCCACCTACCTTCTCGAGAATGATGCACTACATTTTCAACCCCTACACCGGCGAGTTTGTGCTTGTGTATCTGGATGACATTTTGGTATTTTCCAAGAATGAAGAAGATCACGAAAAGCACCTCCGTATCGTTCTCGACAGACTCCGTGAACATAAGTTCTATGCCAAGTTCTCCAAGTGCGAATTTTGGCTCGATAAGGTCTTGTACCTGGGCCATATCATCTCTGCTGACGGTATTGCGGTAAACCCCGAGAAAGTTGAAGCAATTGTCAAATGGGAAGCTCCTCAGAACGTCAAGCAACTCAGAAGATTTCTTGGTCTTGCCAGCTATTGGAGAAGGTTCGTTGAGAACTTCTCCAAGATTGCCAAGCCTCTCTCCAAATTGCTGCAGAAGAATGTCAAGTACTACTGGTGTCTAGATTGTGATGTGGCATTCAAAACTCTCAAAGAAAAGCTCATCTCTACTCCAGTTCTAACTCCTCCAGATGAGTCCAAGCCCTACGAAGTATTCTGTGATGCTTCTCTTCAAGGACTTGGTGGTGTGCTTATGCAGGACAAGAAAATTGTGGCATACACTTCTCGTCAGCTGAAGCCAAGTGAGAAGAACTACCCCACACATGATCTTGAACTAGCAGCTGTGGTACATGCTTTGATTACGTGGAGACACCTGCTGCTGGGCAGAAAAGTCGACATCTTCACCGATCACAAGAGCTTGAAGTACATCTTCACACAGCCGAATCTGAACCTCCGCCAGACTCGTTGGGTTGAAATGATCCAAGAGTATGATCCCAGCATCGAATACACTCCTGGCAAGGCGAATGTGATTGCAGATGCTTTGAGCAGAAAGGCATATTGCAACAGCCTCCTTATCAAGCCGTTCCAGCCTGAGCTTTGTGAAGCATTCAGGAAGCTCAACCTCCAAGTTGTTCCGCAAGGTTTTCTTGCAAATCTACAAGTTGCTCTTACCTTGGAAGATCAGGTCCGTGAGGCCCAACTCAGTGATGCTATGGTGCAGAAAGTGAAACATGGTATTGCAAAGGGTACTCCCAAATACAAGTGCTATAGCGTTGATGAGAGAGATACCTTGTTCTTTGAGGACAGACTCGTCGTTCCCAAAGGCAATCTCAGGAAGCTCATAATGGAAGAAGCACATGATTCCCTCCGTTCCATTCATCCTGGCAGTTCCAAGATGTACCAAGACCTCAAGCAATCTTACTGGTGGACACGCATGAAAAGGGAGATTGCCCAATTCGTGAATGAATGTGATGTCTGCAGAAGAGTGAAGGCAGAGCATCAACGTCTAGCCGGTCTTCTCCAACCTCTTCCTATTCCCGAGTGGAAATTCGACCACATTGAAATGGATTTCGTCACTGGCTTTCCTAAGTCCAAGAGAGGGAATGATTCTATCTTCGTGGTGATTGACAAGCTTACCAAAGTCGCTCACTTCCTTCCAGTCAAAAAATCAATCAATGCAGCTTAATTGGCAGAGTTGTACACTTCCAGAATTGTGTCCTTACATGGCATTCCTCAAGTTATCTCCTCAGACCGTGGAAGTTTGTTCACTTCTAAGTTCTGGGACTCCTTTCAGGCCTGCCATGGGCACTAAGATCAGGTTCAGCACTTCTTTTCACCCTCGGACTAGTGGTCAAGTCGAGAGAGTGAATCAGATTCTAGAAGACATGCTCAGAGCCTGTGTCATATCTTTTGGCATGAAATGGGAAGATTGCCTTCCATTTGCCGAGTTCTCTTACAACAACAGCTTTCAAGCAAGTGCAGGCAAAGCTCCGTTTGAAATCCTCTATGGCAGAAAGTGCCGTACCCCTCTCAACTGGTCCGAGACAGGTGAACGTCAACTTCTTGGCAATGACTTGATCTCAGAAGCCAAAGAGATGTGCAAAGTCATACGTGAGAATCTCAAGGCCGCTCAGTCGCGTCAGAAGAGCTACTATGACGGCAAGCATTGTGACTTGGCTTTCGACATTGGTGATCATGTCTATCTCCGTGTTTCTCCGATGAAAGGAACCCAAAGATTCGGTATCAAAGGAAAGCTTGCTCCTAGATACGTCGGGCCTTTCAAGATCTTTGGCAAAAGAGGCGATCTAGCCTATCAACTTGAGCTCCCTTCCAACTTCGCCAATGTTCATGATGTGTTTCATGTGTCTCAACTCCGCAAATGCTTCAAAACTCATGAACGCATGATTCCGTTTGAAGAGATTGATCTTCAACAAGACTTGTCTTACCGAGAGCATCCAGTTGCTATTCTCGAAGAAACCGAGCGCAAGACCCGCAACAAGTCCATCAAATTCTTGAAAGTCAAGTGGTCACACCATACCGACCGAGAAGCTACGTTGGAACGAGAAGATCATCTTCGTTCCGAGTACCATTCCTTTTTCCAGTCCTAGATCTCGGGACGAGATCTTTTTGTAGTAGAGGAGAGTTGTAATGCCCCGGATGTAATACTTACCCTTTTGGGCAATATATGTATCTCTGACTTCATCAATTCCATTTCGGGTTCTTCGTCTTTTGGGTTTTCGCCGTTTTGTCGTGTTGCGTATGTGGCATTCATTCATATCATGTAGTCATGTGCATCGCATTTCATTTGTGTTGTTGTTTGCATCCGGTCCCACTCGTTCCTTCCCGTTGTCCGTTTCGCATTCCGGAGCTCCCTCACGTGTCTGTGGCATCCCCGAGGCCTACTTTGGTGTTTGGCCGTGTAACGTTTCCGGTTTGGCGCGAGACTTGTCATGTGTTGTTGTTTTGGTGTGTGTAACCCGCCTGTCAAATCTCGTCGCGTTTGGAGTTCGTTTGGTACCCCAACAGTTATTCTCGTGGGCTGAAAGTGCCTCCACTTTGAGGCCCAAGACACCCCTCCAACAGCCCACCAAACCAACACAAACCCCTCCCTTCATCTAGGCCATCCAATTCTGATCGCGTGGCCGAAAACCACACCTCATTTGGACAACCCTAGCTCCTTGTGCCTATATATTTGTCCATCTTCCCCAATTTTTGCCCTAAAATAAATCCCTAGGTGCCTTCTTCCCCAAGGGGTCTTCTTCAACCTCCAGATCGGGACCTCTCCGGAGTTTCCCGCCGCCACCTCCTCCTCACCGCCGCCTCCTGCCGGCCACCTCTCCGGCCACCGCACCGTCCCCGCCGGCCGGGCCACCTCCCGCCGGGCCGCCGCGCCCCGCCGTTCCCTTCTCCCATCGCCGGCCGCAGGGGCCTTCGAAGGTTAGCGCCGCTGCCGCTCGGGATCGGCAGAGGGATCCGATCTCCCAATCCATCCGCCCGACCGCCTCCTGGGCTGAAGCCGGGGCCCAACCGCCCCTCCTCCAGCCACCTGGGCCGACGCCGTCGCTCCTCCAGCCTCGGCCTCCCTCCGCCTTGAGGCCCAGCGCGCCTTGAGGCCCAGTCCCCGCGGCTACCTCCGCCCGGCTGTGGGCCGTAGCCAGGTGGGCCACGCCCGAGGCCGCCGCAGCCAGCGCTCGAGGCTGCCGCCACCAGGCGCTCGAGGGATCCAGGCGGGATCCCGATCGCCTCGCCTCCAGCACCTAGCGGGCCCAATCCCGTTAGCCCGAGGGCGCCGCCCGATCCGCTACTCCGCAGCACGCCCGATCCGCTCCATATCCAGCCCGCGTTGACCCCGTTTGACCCTGAGGTTGTCCCAGATTCTGCTAAGTCCCCAGTTTTTATCTGTCTGATGCTATTTTAGAATGATGATAACTTTTTGTGTGGTGGTCCGTTTTGCGCAAATGAGATGCCCAGATGTTCGTGGAAACATGTACTACATTTTGTTCCATTATGCCATGCCTATTTGAGATCATCTAGATGCTTATAAATCTGTTGCAAGAGTGCACCTTGTTAAAAACTGCTGCTAGTTGTTGTTTTCATGCCATCTTTGCAATGTGATAACTTTTAGCATGTTTATCCAAATGAAGCAAATGAGATGTCCACGTGTTCGTGTTGTCATGCTCTACATGTTGAATGCTTAGGATTGCATGATAGAATTAATCTTGCCATGCTTATCTCCGTTGCAAAGTGCTATGTGGCTGTTATGTTGTTTAGCTCGTTTCGAGATGCCTCGTAGAGGAGCCCATTGCTATCGTTGTGTTTGTCCCCTTGATGCATGCTTAAGTGTTTTGGATTCACCATCATGTGTGCTTTGTTGTGGTGCTTACCACTTGTCTTGATATGCTTTGAGGTGACTTAAACTTGCACTCAAAGATGCCATGATGAAACTGATGTTTTAACACTTAGTGAAATTTCACTAAGTCTGGAATCTGTAATTTCCAGATGCCATGTTTGCTTGTTGTTCTAGGCCAATCCATGATAGTTTTGGGGTGACTCTTGATGATTCCTTGTAGTATATAATGTTGGCTATCCATTCATGCTCTCACATGCTTATTTGAGTGGCTGTAGCATATTTAACTTTTGCTCCCAAGTTGCAATAAAATACTGCTGTCGGGATTTTGTTGTCAAGTTCAATATGTCATAGCTTGTTGCTATTGATCCGTTGCTCCTTTGGGGATGATCCAATGGACTTATTTGCTGTAGGATATGTGTAGTTTATGTCCATGCTCATTACCATGATGTTTGAGTGTTGTAGCTCATTTATCTATTGCTCCGAAGTTGCTATGTGGCTGTAATTTTCAGCTTTCGCATGTTTATTGTTTTGTGTGTAACTTTTAGCCCATAGATCCGATTGGAGCAAGTCCTATATGAAACTTGTGTGATTTTTCATGTAGATTCATAATATCCTATTGTTATCATGTTTTGAAGCATTTTGCTTGATCGCATATTGTCATGCTCCTTGTGCTCCCATAGTGCAGTAGTCATGCATCCAGCATATTTTGCGTGCGCATTGCATCTTGTTGATTTCGTGCCTTGTGTGATTGTGTTGAGTAGAGCCGGAAGCTGAGTACGAGTACGAGAACGAGGTTACTACCGAGGTTGAGAACGAGGAGCTTTCTTACGATCCCATCGACAACTCTTCAGGCAAGATGACCGAACCCCGATAACATTACTATCTTTGCCTATTGCTAGAAGTCTCGATCTATAGTTTTGCCTCGATGCCCATGTTTTTCCTGTCAGCCTCCTATTGTAACCATGAATCTGTTTAACCCCCTACCTATGCAAACTATTGATTGGCTATACGTAGGCTTCGCTCAGCCCCTCTTATAGCATTGTTAGTTGCAGGTGAAGTTGAAGATGCTTGCTTCATGTTGAAGTTTGTTGGGTTATATCACACTATATAAATGCTTAAATGAAATCATCTATATATTGGCAATGGGTGGAAGGCTAAGCCTTTTGCTTGGTGATTTGTTCCACTCATGCCGCTAGGAACCGTATAAACCGGTGTTATGTTCCTTGATTATGCATTCCTCACACGGTTGGGGTAATGGGACCCCCTCGATAAACCGCTAAGTGCTAAGTCTTTTCCAGCAAGTCCCAACATTGGTACTATTCGCCTAATAACTAATAAAACTTGCATAGGGACTAGCTATCCCTTTTTATTTTAATCAACAACCCCGGGCCAGTACTCCTCATGAGTGTTGGTCCGAAACGGGGGTTCTGTGGGGCCGCCTTGGGGAAACCCGAGGTATCTGGTATACACCTGTAGAATCGCCCATCCGGTCGTGGCCTGAGACGAGATACGCGCGGCTACTATCAGGGTGTCGGCACGCCGGGAGGATTTGCTGGATTAGCCTTACCTTAGTTCGGAGTATCTTGAGCACGGGATTCCGAGAATACTCGGGCCTTCCCACCTTGGAGTTGCGACTCCGCGGATCGTGGGCTTGTCATGGGCCAAGTTGGAACACCCCTGCAGGGTTTTGAACTTTCGAAAGCCGTGCCCGTGGTTATGTGGCAGATGGGAGCTTGTTAATATCCGGTTGTAGAAAACATGACACCATGTTCCAATACACTACCAGCGTGAGTACCGTGACTGTCATTTTCCGAAAGGGGTTTCGGGAGATGAACACGGTGGGGTTATGTTTGACTTGATTAGTTTAGGATCACTTAGTGATTATCTCTCGACCGAGGCACCTTCTCTTCTCGCTCTCTTTTACGTAAGCTAGGCTAGTGCTGCTGCAGACTCTTATTCATTCTTCAGCCTTGTTCCACACCCAAGGCTTAAATAGTCATGTTACCCGGGAACGGGATTGCTGAGTCCTCTGTGGCTCACAGTTACTTCAACACACCAGATGCAGGTACGATGGTGAGTTACACTGGTGATGGCACTGAGCTAGACTGGGAGTACGACGAGGAGCATAGCCGTTACTACGTAAACTATCCGGTTGATCAGTAGAGCTTCTACTAGGATTCGATCTAGACCTGTGGTTTAATGCTATGTTTGGTATCTTGACATTTGGATTTTACCCTTAGATGGGCTGTGATGTTCTATTTGAATGATGATTGAACATGTAATGAATTTGTGTGACGTGGCGAGTGTAAGCCAACTATCTTTTCAGTTTTCCATCCCCATTTTTACAGGAGTTGTGCAAAGGTACCAAACTTGCGATCATTCCAGAATGGGCTTATATCTTTAAGTCGTGCCTCGACACGTAGGAGATATAGTCCCATCTTGGGCATTACATTATATAGCCGAGCCCCGGTCCACCGTGGACTCGTGCGCCGGTGAGGTTACGGGCGAGGCCAGAGGCCGTGCAGGCGCTCGTGTTCGAGTCGGGGACGATCATGGATGAGGTCTACGCCTAGTAGAGGGAAGAGGAGGAGCGGGGAATGCTCCAGAGGGCGCGCGCGTGTGAGGCCAGAGGGTGGAGCTCGCGGGCGGCTTGTGCGCATGCGAGGGCGGCCACTGGAGGGAGAAGGAGGAGGGGGACAGCGCCGGGGGGAGTCGCGGACGCCGAGGCGCATCGGTTGGCGCGAGGGGGGAGCACGAGGTGGTCGGAGGCGAGGGATTGGGCGAAGCTACAGTGCGGGTGCGCACTGTAGCGTGCTTTGGAGTGTGCTAATTGCATGCCACGGCATGCCGTTGGCTCACTGGTCGCGTCCGCCGTGTCTGGGGGGGTCCAGCACAGAGTAAACAACCCAGCTGTGGCTTTGGATGCTCTGGGAGATCAGTGAGAGAGGAGTGAAGCTGGTAGATGGGTAGAATTTTGCTGTCCAACAAGGTAACTTAGGGTTTTCACCCCTCAATCATGGAGCTGTGGTCATGGGGGAGTTACAGGAGGTAGAATGTAACTAGGTGAAGCTGTGGTAGAAAGTTGAAGCAAAAGTAAATAGTAAAAGAGGTCAAGATGATGGTTTTGGTAAAATGGCAAAAGGTGTTTGATCAAGTTTTGGGAAAGCAAATGATTTCCACTAGCCATGACACTTAACAGGATTGAATGTCATATGGAATTAGGGTGTTTCACCAAATTTGGGCTCATTTGAAGAAACTAGCCAATGTAACTTTGGTGAACCATAGAAATCAACAGAAATGGCTTCATCATGTTTAAGTCAAGCTAATCATCTCCCCTTGATGCACCACTTGGTGTAGTTTCATCATTTGGGGTTATGATCATGCCCACAAAGTTTAAAGCTCCGGATAAAAAGTTGGTAATGTAAAGTTGTTCAAATTTGAATTTGAACAGAAATGGTTTTGGGGTATTCTGATCAAGTTGCCCTTCTCCAAAGCTTGTGCCGTTTGGTCTAGATGCCTTATTAGGCCATTCTAGCATGTGCACCAAGTTTGAGGGCATTTGGATAAGTTTGGCAATGTAAAGTTGCTCAAACTTCAGATATGGACAGAATGGTTTTGAAGGGTTTTGAGGATGTTATCTTGCTTCCCAAGGCATGGGGCTTGGCAAGATCATCAAATATGTCATATATGACATGATAGAATTTCCCTGGAATTTTTAGATAATATTTCCTTTGTAAATATTTCAAAAGCTTGAAATATCCAAAAAGGGTTTTAGAGGGATTAGCCCATTATTTTGAACATGACCAAGTGTTGAAACTCTTATATATGGACAATATATGTCCTATGACGCTCCCTGAATTTTGGCAATTATTTTTGAAATACTTAAATAAGTTTTCCCTATTAAAGACCATTTCTGGCCTTAAGAAAAGGCTTTTAAATAAAATAGGAAAATAACTTTTAAAATTATACTTGTGTGGTTTCTGGGAGTCCTATGACTACTAGGTCTCAAATATACTTTTTGAAATAATTTTCTCACCCTAAATCAAGCACTTGCAGTGCAAACCTCAATTCAGGGGTTTTTGGAATACTAAACTTTGAAAATACATTTTGGCCAAATTAACTTTATAAGAAAATACTATACTGCTATATAACACTTGGCATGATCATTGGGCAGAAGTTTTGGGTAAGGAGATGAATTCTACAAGAGGTAGTAGTTGACTTTAATGAGCACATGAAAAACATAGGAAGAAAAACTCAATTCCAAATAAAAGCCAAATGATGCCAAAAAAAATTGCTGGTGCAAATTTTCATGCTTCATTGATGCAAAAGACATGTTACAAAATGCAGGTTGTGACAGACCTACCCCCCTTACAAGAATCTCGTCCCCGAGATTCCTAAACTAGGTCTTAAAAGAGATCGGGATACTCGGATCTAAGATAGTCTTCACGTTCCCAGGTTGCTTCTGCTTCTGTGTGGTTGCTCCACTGGACCTTGAAGTACTTGATGGTGCGGCTTCGCGTCCGTCGTTCTGCTTCATCCAGAATGCGAATGGGCTTCTCGCGGTAGGTCAAATCTGGCTGGAGATCAATGGCTTGGTGATCAACATCCTTGTAGAGATCAGGCTTGTTCGGAACTTGGAGACATTTCCGGAGTTGTGACACGTGGAATATATTGTGCACATCGGATAGCTCAGGTGGTAGTTCCAATTGGTAAGCCCCTTCTCCTCGTCGTGCAGTTATCTCAAAGGGTCCAATGAACCTTGGTGCGAGCTTCCCCTTGACGTGGAAACGCTTGGTTCCCTTTAGAGGAGTTACCCGCAGGTACACATGGTCCCCGACATGGAAAGTCATGTCCCGACGGTGAGTGTCAGCATAACTCTTCTGCCTTGACTTGGCTGCCTTCAAACGTTCTCTGACTAGTTGGACTTGCTCTTCTGCTGCTCGGAGAATATCCGGTCCAAAGACTAGCCCTTCTCTAGTCTCTGACCAGTTGAGGGGTGTGCGACATCTGCGTCCGTACAACGCCTCAAATGGTGCCATCTGAAGGCTCGACTGATAACTGTTGTTATAGGAGAACTCGGCAAAAGGGAGGCAATCTTCCCACTTGGCTCCATATGCCAAGACACAGGCTCGGAGCATGTCTTCGAGAATTTGATTTACTCGCTCTGTCTGACCTCCGGTCTGTGGGTGGAAGGCCGTGCTGAAAGATAATTTGGTTCCCAAGGCTTCTTGGAACTTCTTCCAGAACCTTGAGGTTTACTGGCTTCCTCGATCTGACACAATTTCCTTGGGAACGCCGTGAAGGCTTACGATTCTGTCGATGTAGAGAGCTGCCAGCCGGTTGCCATCATAAGTAGTCTTGACAGGAATGAAATGGGCCACTTTGGTCAAATGATCGACTATGACCCAGATAGAGTCATGTCCTCTATTTGACCTTGGTAGTCCAGTGATGAAGTCCATTCCGACCTTATCCCACTTCCACTCAGCAATCCAGCGGGTCGCTGATATTCAGCCTTGACCCTTTGGCACACATCACATTTTGCAACATAGGTTGCAATCTCTCTTTTCATCCCGTGCCACCAGAATATTTCCTTCATGTCTTGATACATCTTGGTTCCTCCAGGGTGGATGGAATACGGAGTGTCGTGGGCTTCTTGGAGGATCAGATTCTTCAACTCCATCTTGTTTGGTACGCAGATGCGGCATTTGTACCAAATAGTCCCGTGCTCGTCCTCGGAGAATCCTGGGGCCTTGCCTAGCTTCATCTTCTTCTTGATGCCTTCAATGCTTGCGTGCCCATCTTGCGCCTTCTTGACTTTGTCCATCAGGGTTGGTTTGACTTCCACATGATCCAGAAATCCAGGGGTGACCAATTCCAAACTGAGTTGTTCGAACTCCTTAAACAGGGTTGGCTGCCTCTTTTGAATTATGGCATTAAAGGAGCAAGCCTTCCTGCTTAAGGCATCGGCCACCACGTTAGCCTTCCCGGGGTGATATTGAACACTGAGGTCATAGTCTTTGATGAGTTCCAACCATCTTCGCTGCCTCATGTTCAATTCCTTTTGGGTGAAAATGTACTTCAGACTTTTGTGGTCTGTGTATATCTCACACCGTTTCCCTAGGAGGTAATGCCGCCATGTCTTCAAGGCATGAACCACTGCCGCTAACTCAAGATCGTGAGTAGCGTAGTTCTCTTCATGAGGTCGTAGCTGCCTGGAGAGGTAAGCTATGACTCTGCCTTCTTGCATCAGAACGCTTCCCAATCCGGTTCGAGAGGCATCACAATATATCACGAACTCCTTGTGAATATCAGGTGTTGCCAGAACTGGGGCGGTGTTCAACCTCTTCTTGAGCTCTTGGAAGCTCTCTTCGCATTTTGGCGTCCACTCGAACTTCTTGTCCTTTTTGAGGAGTTGAGTCATTGGCCGGGCAATGCTAGAGAATCCTTCCACGAATTTGCGGTAATAGCCCGCAAGTCCGAGGAAACTTCTGACTTCCTTGACGATCGTTGGAGATTGCCATTGGGTCACAGCTTCGATCTTTGCGGGATCAACTGACAATCCTTCTTCGGTCAAGACATGACCTAAGAATCCAACTTTATGCAACCAGAACTCACACTTGCTGAATTTGGCGTATAGTTGGTGCTCCCGAAGCTTATCTAGGACCATCCTCAAATGTTGCTCGTGCTCTTCCTCCGTCTTCGAGAAGACAAGAATGTCATCAATGAAGACAACAATAGACTTGTCCAAATATTCCATGAAGATTTTATTCATGAGATACATGAAGTAAGCTGGGGCATTGGTTAACCCAAAGGACATGACCGTGCACTCATACGGGCCATATCTGGTTACGAATGCCGTCTTCGGAATATCTTGGGGTCTGATCTTCAGTTGGTAGTACCCAGATCTGAGGTCGATCTTGGAGAACACCTTGGCTCCGCTGATCTGATCAAACAAATCTTCAATCTTGGGAAGTGGATATTTGTTCTTGATTGTAACTTCATTAAGGGAGCGATAGTCAATGCATAAGCAGATGGTACCGTCCCTTTTTGCCACAAACAGAACAAGTGATCCCCAAGGGGAGGCACTTGGGCGGACAAATCCCTTCGTCAGCTGCTCTTCCAGTTGCTTCTTCAACTCGGCTAATTCTTCCGTCCCCATTCTATAAGGCTTCTTATAGATGGGTCCTGCTCCGGGCACGAGCTCGATGATGAACTCAATGTCACGGTCAGGGGGCATTCCCGGTAGCTCATCCGGAAAGACATCGGGATACTCGCATACCACCGGTACTTGCTCTAGCCCAACTTCAGACAGACAGTTGACTTGAGCGGCTTGAGTGGAAGAGGAGTTGGAAGCAAACTTAACTTCGACTCCTTGGTCATTGGTCACAGTGACAGTCCGATTGGCACAGTCTAACAAGCCTTGGTGCTTGCTGAGCCAATTCATGCCTAGGATCACATCCAAGCCTTGTGATCTCAGGATGATAAGGTCTGCTAGGAAATCTACACCGTTAATCGTAATACTGACTCCTTTACAGCCTATCTTGGCTCTCATCTCTGCTCTAGGGGATTGTACCACCATGGGGATATTCAGGGGTGTAGGGGTCATGCCACTTTTTAATGCAAATCTTTGAGTGACAAATGAATGCGTGGCTCCAGAATCAAACAAGACAGTTGCAGGTGCTGAGTTGACAAGGAACGTACCCAGCACGACGTCCGGGTCTTCCTGGGCTTCTTCAGCAGTGACGTGATTCACACGCCCCTTCCCATGGTTAGGCGGGTTGCGAGGAGCTGGGTTCCTTGGTGGCATCCCGCGGCCTTGTCCTGGGTTCTGCGCATTGGGGCGCGGGGCATCAGGCTTCTTGTTGGGGCACACCTTTGAGATGTGTCCTGACTGACCACATCCAAAGCAAGTGACTTGGTTTGGATTGTTGATCTTGTTGCCACCACTGTTATTGGGGGTTGAATGCTGGCCTTGGGTTGGCATACTGCTGAGGCTGATAGTTGGTGCGAGGTGCAGGAGCTCTTGGTTGCTGATAGGTTGGCTTGGCCGGGGCTGACTGCCACGAGCGAGGCTTCTGGTTGCTGGAACTTCCCTTGCTGACCATCTTGCGCTTGCGAGTGTCTTCCAGAGCACGCCGCTTGTCTTCAAGCATGAGTGCTTTGTTCACCAGGTCAGGGAAGGTCGGGCAGTCGCACACGACAAGCGAGTACTGCAGAGTCTGATTGAGGCCTTCCATGAAGCGCTCCCTTTTTGCAGCATCAGTGCTGACATCTTCAGGGGCATACCTTGACAGAACACTGAACTTCTGCATGTACTCCTTGACAGTGCCACTTCCTTGCTTCACGGCCCGGAATTCACGCTTTTTGATAGCCATGATTCCGGAAGGAATGTGGGCTCTGCGGAATTCTGCCTTGAAGTTGTCCCAAGTGATGTCTTGTCCAGCATGCATGACCTTGAATCCATCCCACCAAGCTCTAGCAGTCCCCCCGAGGCAGTGGGCTGCATAAGCCACCTTCTCGCGGTCTTCGATGCATCCGACTAGTTCCAGCAAGTCCTCAATGGTGCGGACCCAGTCGTCTGCATCCAGGGGTTCAGCAGTCTCTATGAAAGTTGGCGGTGCATGCTTCTTGAGCTCTGCCAACGTGGAACGTCCATTGCCATTCCCCGCCGGCTGGCGGTTGTTGGTGATAGCTTGAGCAATAAACTGAAGGGCTGCAGTGTTGGCTTGGTGTTCCTCTCGGAAAGCTTGGCGAAGCTGAGCCATGTCCATGTTCGGAGGAGGTGGTGGTGGAGCTTGGTCGTTGGTTTGGTCGTGGCCTGCCTCTGATTGAGCGGATGCTCCGGCTTCAGGCTGCTGGGTAGAGGTACTAGTACGAGTTACAACAGGCATCCTATTGGAGCGGTAAAAGGTCTCATGACTTGGAAGAGGGAAAGCAAGATAGATGGGTGCCTAGTAAGGGGGTGGGTGTGACACTCATCAAATCATGCAAGGGCCGAAAGGGCCAAACACATTCATTTAAATTCAAATGGTTGATGTAGTCGCTTACATATTCCCGAAGGAAAAATACGACATACATCCAAACACAACAAAAGCAAACACTAGATGGTTTCATATGAACCATACAAGGACTCGACTGCGCATAGGGGTTACACGACCTATCCTACCGTAGAGGTCACGAACTGGCATATCCGAGTTGCGAATGATGCCTAAGCGGCGGAATGCTCGGTCGTGTATTCTGGCTCTTCTGGGTCTTCCTCCTTGTCTTCATATGTCTGGGCCCCCTTGTCACTTGAGGGTGTGGGGGAGTGGAGGAGTTGGATACGACGGTGTTTTGTCGGTGGTGCCAAGAAAAGCTTGCGATATTCCCTTGCCGTCATACGGCGTCGCCGAGGTGGTTCTTCATCCTTGGAAGATACATCTCCTGAGGGCCTTCCCCCTCGGTACGCGATAGCGGATTGTCCTGGAGGCGCACCTTCCTTCTTGATCCTATCCGTCTTCTCTTGTGCTCGACGAAGAAGTGCCTTGGTCTTGGGAAGTTCTTCTCCGAGCTTCATTGATTCCAAGGCCAAATCTTGTGCCAAGCTGTCGGCACATAGACTGAAGTAGGTCTGGAATCGAAGCAGGAGTCCTTCCTTCAATGGAGGGGCTAGTGCGCTGCTTTCATCTTCACCTTCCTTCTAGTAAGGCAAGAAGTGGGTTGTAATCTTGGCTGCCATCTCCGGAAGAAGCTCGCGGAGACGGGTTAGCGCCTTGAGTGCAGCAGCCTCGACAGCGAGAGGTAGTGTTGCCATCTGGGGTCCCTCACAGAACCAACTTGTGGGAGGATCGTTTGCCTTCACAATCACTTCCACATGGTACTCCACCTCAGTGTCCTAACCCAATGCTCAAGGTAGGTGAGGATGGGTGCTCGGTGGAACTGGCACTCCTGGAGGCTATCCTCGAGAAGCAAGGGAAACCCAGTGGTCAGGTGCTCTTCAGGTACATCGGCCATCTACAAAGGTTGAATAGGAGAGGTTAATAAGTTGATGATATCTCAGGTTGGTAAGGTTTAGAAAATAAGAGAGGTTCAGAAGGTTTTTGAAAAAGGGGTCTCATCTAACTAACGCCCATGCTAACTAAGGCTTCCTACAGTCAGGATGGCTCTGATACCAGCTCTGTGGGGACCCCAACTTTGAAGTCGAGATCACCGAATGCACGTGTACAGTGATCCCAGAGATCAATGCTCACTGAACACACAGAAGCTAAATAACAAGAGTCTTACATCCATACATATCGTCTTACACAAATTATGGCCATTATGGCCAAGTCTTACATAGATAAAGCCTCAAGTGCTGAATAGCAAATAACTCGAATAGCGGAAGTCTTCGAAGATAAGTAGAGCCCATGCCATCTGCCTTAACCCTACAGGCATTCTGACTGGGATAGCGTCCTAGTTCGCATGTTCGTCTCCATAGAACTCTTCTTCATATTCATGTTCCTCCATGCCTGGCCAATTAAATAACCAGTGGCAAGCCAATGAGTACTTTGAATGTACTCGCAAGCAACCCATGATTTGGTTCAAAGTAACAATGCAATTGAACAACAATGAGCAATCTAGCTACGAGCTAGAATGAATATTCTACCATCAAGTATATGCATCAATAAATTCACATAACCTCGAAGACAGGTTACCGATATCAACATGAATAGGATTCAACTCAACGAGTCGAGCCACCACCTTGACTCATCACACACACATACTTTCACCGATGTAGTAAAATTCTGGACATAGTTTAAGTAGCACCACCCAACTGTCCATGACCGTGGACAGGCTATTCGAATAGTTTTACACTCTGCAGAGGTTGCACACTTTACCCACAAGATCCGGGAAGCTTTCGTGTCACCCACGATCCCGCAGTACCTCAAGTACTCGGGGGAAGCACCCGGTCATTATCTTTCCTTAGACGACACTAACATAGAGTCCACTCGTTGGTGCACAGCCCTCGAGTACAAACAATAGATCATGGGACTTGCCCTATTTTCAATGTCACGCATACACGAAGGGACTAACGGTGTGTCCGGTGCCCTGTGAAAATAGTCATGGTCGTCTATCCAAGCACGACCCCGTCCCGGGAAAGACCTCAAGTCTTCCCGTCACTAGTAATGCGGGCACCATGCTAGTATCGGCCTAAGTAATCAATAATGCCCCGTCCCATAAGCGGTAGAGTGGTTGCACATATATGGTTGGGATGGTAGTCACACATAAATCTAATCCATCATTTCACCCATGCACAAGATCTTTATTTGGCACATCACTTCTTCCTCAAGTGATGACCTAACTCAACATCACCCTCGGGCATTAGGGGCACCCGATGGGGTTTTCTTTGAAAAGAATGCAACCATGAAGGTTTCACGGCACACATGCATCACTAGCATCACTACTAACCATTTGCATTGCATCTAGCACATAGGAAAATCAAGAGTAAATCATGCATCATGTGGTGGTTTTAAACTAGGTTACCACCATAACTCTTATCATCATGCATCTGGAAACAAACAGGTTCCGAAGAACACAAGTGTATCATGGTCAAAGGGCTGCTTGCCTGGATGGGCTTGGTCTTCAAAGTCTTCAAATCCTTCCCCACCTTCTTCTTAAGCAACCTCGTCAAATACGGTATCTAATCGTCGCAAAATAACAACGGGAAATAAGATCACAATAAAAACAGAAAAATCAAAGTGCTCAGAAAAATGTCAACTTATTTTCGTTAAATACTAGAGGGAAAACTAAGATGGCAAAAATTCTTAGTTTGAGTTTTGGAGTGGCAGAATGGGATCTAAGGATTTTTGAACAGAAGTTTTAATGTTCAAATATGCATTTAAATTTGAACATAACAGAAAAGGTTCATGGATATGTGTGAAAGTGACACCATTAAATAGGTTGGAATTTTACAAGTTTTTAGGAGTTGGAATTAATTCATTTGGACAAATATTTATTTCTGTGAAATTATTTGAAATAACCACAGAAAAGAAAAAGAGAAAAAGCCCTGTGCCACTAGGCCAGAACGGCCACATTGCATGGCCTAGGGCGAATAGCCCACCGCACGGGCGCCAACTGATACGTCCAAAACGTATCTATAATTTCTGCTTGCTTCATGCCTCTTTTGGGTGATATTGCTATATTATTTATACACTTCCATACACTTTTGATCATATTTGGACTAACCTATTAACTCAGTGCACCCCAGTGCCAGTTTCTGTTTTCGGCTGTTTTTGTATTTCAGGTTTTCACATTACGAGAACTGCCAGAAAAAATCCAGAAAATTATATAAAAAATCAGCGTTCCAGAAGCTTCCACGCGGCCAAAGTAGGGCCGGAGGGGACCCACAGGGGCTCCAGGCGGCCTGCCCACGCGGCCCCCCTGGCCGCGCCGGGGGGCGCCTGGGCACCCCTGACCCCCTCTGATGCCCCCTTTGGCATATATTTACACCGTGTCACGGAAACCCTGATTCCAAACCCCTTTTCTCCAGACGCGATTCCGATCTCCGCCGCCATCGCCATCAAACTTCGGGGGACCATAATTCCTGCGCCGGCACCCTGCCGGGACGGGGAAGTGCCCCCGGATTCATCTCCATCGACGTTGCTTTCTCCCTCCATGATGCGGGAGTAGTTCCTCCTCGGGGCTGAGGTTCTTACCAGTAGCTATGTGGTCAATTCTCTCTCCCATGATGTGATCTTCGTCGTGATCATAGGCTATGTTAATCTAGGGTGATCCCATGATATTTCCCCTTCCTCTATGTATTGGATTGATGTACTCACTTGTCTTTATCTAGTATAATCCCCGAGACCAAGGTGACAGCGGTCTATTGGACATGGATTAGAACAATATTTTCATGAGTGATTTCCTCTCTTGTGTGTTAATTGAAGATTGAGAGTCTCTTGGTGCTTGTCTTTGACTATCCTTTAGATATGTTGTGGTGATTGTGGGACTCTCTTTGGATGGCCGCGGTGACATTGGGAAATCCTTAGGTTGAGAACTACGAACTTTGAGGTGTGCTTTTGTAGCCCTACATAATTCTCGTCCTCTCTTGACCACGAAGGAATGACCTCCGAGTGCGTCCCCTTTGCATGTTTTATGGGAAATATCATGTGATTCGATTATGTTAATGTTGTTGGGAGTTGCCACTAGTGAAAGTATGATCCCTAGGCCTTGTTTCCACCATTGCAATACCATTTGTGCTCACGTTTACCACTTGTTTGCTTGCTGCACTTTTTATTACATATTTATATTACTTTGTTTTGCCATCCATATCACTTGCCATTTAACATCTCTTCGCCGAACTAGTGCACCTATACATCTAACAAGTGTATTAGGTGTGTTGGGGACACAAGAGACTTCTTGTATCTTAGTTGCAGGGTTGCTTGAGAGAGACCATCTTCAACCTCTACTTCCCTGAGTTCGATAAACCTTAGGTCATCCACTTGAGGGAAATTGCTGCTGTCCTACAAACATCTGCGCTTGGAGGCCCAACATAGTCTACAAGAGTAGAAGCGTGTGTAGACATCAAGCTATTTCTGGCGCCGTTGCCGGGGAGGTGAGCGCTTGAAGGTATATCTTTAGATCTTGCAATTAAATCTTTTTGTTTCTTGTTTTTATTTCACTAGTTATGCTTATGGACAACCTTGCTATTGGATCGTTGCTTGCGGAAAGACGCCCCACACCTGTGGTGGTTGCTCCCCCCCCCCTACTGAAATTGTGCCCTATAAAATACCAGCTGGTATTATCGATTATGTTTTGGCTGATCGTTATGCAGGAGACAGACATCCCGGTGAACACTTGCTATATCTGTCACAACTATGTTCATTATTTAAGCTTGCAGGTGTATCAAGGGAGTTTGTCATGAGGAAATTATTTGCCTTGTCACTGAAAGGAAAAGCATTGGAATGGTATAGGCTACTAAATGACTCTCACCTGCTGGAGTGGGAAGAGATCCAGTCTCTCTTTTACTCCAAGTTTTATCCTCTTCATGAAGTCCATGAGAATAGGAATTATGTTTATAATTTTTATCCTCATGACGGAGAGAGCATAGCTCAAGCTTGGGGGAGACTGAAAACGTTAATGCTAAAATATCCTAACCATGGGCTCCCCAAAGATATGATTATTACTAATTTCTATGCGAGGCTTTCTCAACAGGATAAAGATTTGCTCGACGCTTCCTCTATGGGTTCTTTCACAAACAAAAAGATTGATGCTAAATGGGAACTCCTTGAAAGAATTCAACGCAACACTGAAGATTGGGAGATCGACAAAGGTAAAGAGTCAGGTATAATTTATGAGTATGATTGCATTAATTCCTTTGTTGAAACTACAAATTTTAATAAGTTTACTGCTAAGTTTGGGCTTGATTCTCAACTCCTTGTTGATTTCCTCAAATCTTTTGCTTCACATCTTAATATGCCTAAGGAGGATTGGATCAAGTATCATAAACCTTTTAAAGAGACTTGCAAAGAAAATGAAATTGTTCATGATGATTGCAACATGCATGATCCAATTCCTAAAAATGAAGTTTTATATAAGCATGTTAATTTTTGTGGAGTGGATAGACCTTGTGAAAGGCCTATGATTGAAGAAGAGAAGTATTGTAAGCAACATAAGCATGAAAGCACAATCAATTGGGTCAGAGATTTAAATGAAATTGCTAGAGAATTGTGTGACCTTTATCCTTTTACTTGTGAACTTTGCCATATAGAGGGTCACTTTAATTTTCAATGCATGAACTTTCAAAACATAACTGTTAACCGGTTGTGTGATAACATGATCACCTCTGATCTTTATGATGAGCTTATGTTATTTTTGATGTGTGAAGAGTTATCAGAAAAGACTTCATGGCTAGATGTTAAGCCATAGGAATAAAAAACACTTTGCAAAATTGCCATCTCTATTGTGTTGTTAATTGCCATGAAAATGATTACATAGGTAAGATTATAAAGGAGGGAACTTTACCAAAGTATAAAAATGTCTCTTATATTTCTCCTAATAAAAAGGAGAGTTTCTCCCAAGTTTCCCCTATTGTTTCTAATGATAAACCAGGATATGTGGAGAAGCTTCATCTCCAACCACTCCCTCCTAAGGTTAAGAAGAAGAAAAAGAAGAGGAGGAGGAAGAGGAGCAAGAAAGAAGAAGAATGGGTATCAACCTTGCCTGAGCATATTCCTCCCATCAACTTTTATCCTAACGATTGTAAGTTTAAAGAAGAAGGAGAAGTTTATTGCCTTAATTATCATCTTGATGATACGTCCGTAGGTACTATTGAAGATGATTTTGATTATGATATGCATGTTACTTATTGTGATTGGGAAAATGATGATAATGCTACTTATGATCTTGGAAATCTTTTTGGTACCAACTCTGAAAGTGATGATATGGGAAGCTCTAAGCTCGGGGATGATAGGATTGCAAACCCTTTACCCACTAGTGATGTGATAATTGATAATTCTTTTGCTAGTAAGAATAAAGACAACATGATTACAAATATAGTTGCTAGCAATGATAATGCTCTTCTCTACTATGATGATGTCATAACTCCAACCTATAGTGATTATAAAGGTACCTATGACATAAGGAGAAATTATCCTTTTGAAACTTGTCATAATCATGGAGGGAATTACTCCCTTGTTGAACACCACCCTCCTAATACACAAGTAATCTATAGTGTTCAAGTTGTTTATGATAGTCCTACTCCCACTATTACCAATGAGAAAGATTATGCTTATGTGGAGAGTAAGAGTACCTTTTTGCATGTGGATCATGGTAACAATACTTTACGTGATGCTTATATTGTTGAGTTCATCCATGATGCCACTGAAATTTATAATGAGAGAGGGAGACTTGGTTCTAAATATCTTAATAATAAGAAGTTTCCTCTCTTTATGGTGAATATTTTCAAGTTATGCTTGTTTTTCCTTCCTATGCTAGTTGCTTTGTGCTTCAATGAATTATTCTATTGCAATATTCCTATGCATAGGAAGCATGCTAGGCTTAAATGTGTTTGGTATTTGCTTCTTGATGCTCTCTTTTGTTCTTCAGCTCTTATTCCTACGAGAGCATCATTAAAGTCTTAAGCCTATCTTTATGGCTATAAAGAAAGAGCTCTAGGGAGACAACCCTTGTTATGTTTACTTTCAGTTTTAGTGGTCTTGATGTTTGTTACTACTGTAGCAACATCATTATATCTTTATTTTTTAGCTTTATGCCAAGTTTAGCCTCTGATTGCAAGAAAGTTCAAAAGTTGTGACGTGCTGTCCAGGAAACAGATTCTATCCTTGGATAGAAAAATTCGTATAAAATCACCAGATCATCTTTTTGGTCTGAATTTTTTCGAAAGCGTGCTCTTTATAATCGTCTTTCGTGCGTCTGTTTTGAGTTTTTTGATTAGAGTTGCAGAAGTGCCCCGGAAAAATCATTTACTACCTTCTGTTCTGTTTTTCACAGATTCTGTCCTGTTTTGCCTTTCCTTCATTCTGCAAACCTAGAGCTTGCTTTTTCTTTGCAAAAACCTTTTGGCAATCTTGAGAAACAGTAGAACTTCAAGAATATCTTTATTTCCAGCAAGGAACAATTATTTTATTATGGGTACTAACCTCGCTAATCAGATTATGATGAGTTATGTATGAAGGGAGTTTTCAAGTGTGCGAGGGAAGATGATAAAAAGATTCAGGAGTGTCAAACGCTCAAGCTTGGGGATGCCCCCATGCACCCCCAAGAAATATTCAAGGAGACTCAAGCGTCTAAGCTTGGGGATGCCCCCGTGCATCCCCTTCTCCATCAACATTATCAGTTCGTCCTTCGTTCCACTATATTTTAATCACTTCATGTGTTATGTGCTATGCTTGGAGCGTCTTGTTTTAGTTTTCCTTTTAGTTTTCTTTAGCTTTTCATAACGAGTTGGAACTCAGCTTTCTTTATGTGGGAGAGAAACACGCTCCACTTCTACCTAGAACATAACATAGAATTTGCATGTCTATCTTTGCTGTGTGTGTTCTTTGTCTTTTAATAGCTACTATCATGCTTAGCTCTTAACTTTCATGCTTATCTTTTTAAAGAGCTTTTGTTTAGTTGGTTGCTTGAACTCTCTTTAGTTATCATGTTTATCTTATTAAGAGAGTTTGCTTCCGTTGCATTGGTTGATATGTCTATGATAAAGATGCTACGTGCATAATGGCGCTTAGTAGTTCATGTTTTCTTATGGTTAGTCTCAAATAGCTGGGGGGTTCCCAGGTTAGTCTCAAATAGCTGGGGGGTTCCCAATGTGTTATTGGAGTACCAACATGATTTGTTTGCCTATGATGTGGTATGGTTTAGTAATATCTTCCTTCAACAAATTTATTTTGATTGACTTGGCGTATGCTCACGCATATTTAAGACTGTAAAGAAAGTCTGTCAAGCCTTGATGATCTTTTGTTTCTGAGTAGCAATATAACTTCCATGCCTGATTCAATGTTGCTTTGTCGCTCTGCATGATTATGACCGTCATTGCTCTCTTAGTTGGTCGCTCCCCGTCTTTTGCTAACCTTCGTCTGTACTAAGCGGACTGACTGCTTGTGCATCCACATCCTTTTAATCCAGTTATGCCATATGAGTCCACCATATCTTCCTACATGGTATTTACCTGCCATTCCTAATGGAGACTTGCATGTACCATCTCGAAATTATTCAAAGAAAAATCATCCCTATTTTGTGCCTCTGTTTTAAGTTCATGAGGAAGTAGTAGTTAATTCATGATCTTTTTAAGTTGGACAAGCTTCACCCCGGGATTGCATGTATAATGTGCAAACCCATAATACGAGAAGGAACTGGCATTGAGTGCGCCCGGCTCAAAAAGATAATATAACAAACAAACCCTCCTTCACGCTTTGTTCATGAGAAATCAGAAAACTTTGGCAGTGATAAACAAAGGAGATTAAGAGGATGTGATCGTCCTCATTCGGGAGCCGTTCCTCGAAACTTGTCCATCTCAAGAAGGGATTGAGTTGTCTGCTAGCATTCGTTGACGAAACATGCATGATCTAAAAAAAATATTACCTCTGTTTTAAAACCAAGAGCTCTGGTACATGTTTTGTCTTTGTTTCCGACTACGGGTTTTCAACCTTGCCAACAAAAGCCACGGTTCGAGAGTCTCCACCTTCTTTTAAAAGCACCAACTACTGAGAGCATGATTGTCATTCTGAGTGTAATGTGCATTGTCCCAAAGTAGCATTGTCTTTTGCATGATTGTGATATCGTTTATTTCGAAATCATTGTATCTAGTCATCACTTAAACCTTGGAGGTGCCCCTGCATTTATGTTTTGCTTCACTAAAGGGGGCAAGCTAGATATCACTTTATCATATTTCCACATCATGTTCATTACAAATCTATTTGATGATTCAATATCATATTGTAAAACTTTCAGTTCTTTGTGATTTTCTCATGAGGCAACTTAGTTACTATAGATTCATTGTCTCAGTAAGCTTTTGTCATATGACTATGAAAAAGTCCTATATGGTTAATAGCATGTCACCACAGAAATTATTCTTGTTATCATTTACCTACTCGAGGACGAGCAGGAATTAAGATTGGGGATGTTGATACGTCCAAAACGTATCTATAATTTCTGCTTGCTCCATGCCTCTTTTGGGTGATATTGCTATGTTATTTATACACTTCCATACACTTTTGATCATATTTGGACTAACCTATTAACTCAGTGCACCCCAGTGCCAGTTTCTGTTTTCGGCTGTTTTTGTATTTCAGGTTTTCACATTACGAGAACTGCCAGAAAAAATCAAGAAAAATTATATAAAAAATCAGCGTTCCGGAAGCTTCCACGCAGCCAAAGTAGGGCCGGAGGGGACCCACAGGGGCTCCAGGCGGCCTGCCCACGCGCCCCCCCTGGCCGCGCCGGGGGGGCGCCTGGGCACCCCTGACCCCCTCTGATGCCCCCCTTTGGCATATATTTACACCGTGTCACGGAAACCCTGATTCCAGACCCCTTTTCTCCAGAAGCGATTCCGATCTCCGCCGCCATCGCCATCAAGCTTCGGGGGACCAGAATTCCTGCGCCGGCACCCTGCCGGGACGGGGAAGTGCCCCCGGATTCATCTCCATCGACGTTGCTTCCTCCCTCCATGATGCGGGAGTAGTTCCTCCTCGGGGCTGAGGTTCTTACCAGTAGCTATGTGGTCAATTCTCTCTCCCATGATGTAATCTTCGTTGTGATCATAGGCTATGTTAATCTAGGGTGATCCCATGATATTTCCCCTTCCTCTATGTATTGGATTGATGTACTCACTTGTCTTTATCTAGTATAATCCCCGAGACCAAGGTGACAGCGGTCTATTGGATATGGATTAGAACAATATTTTCATGAGTGATTTCCTCTCTTGTGTATTGATTGAAGATTGAGAGTCTCTTGGTGATTGTCTTTGACTATCCTTTAGATATGTTGTGGTGATTGTGGGACTCTCTTTGGATGGCCGCGGTGACATTGGGAAATCCTTAGATTGAGAACTACGAACTTTGAGGTGTGCTTTTGTAGCCCTACATAATTCTCGTCCTCTCTTGACCACGAAGGAATGACCTTCGAGTGCGTCCCCATTGCATGTTTTATGGGAAATATCATGTGATTCGATTATGTTAATGTTGTTGGGAGTTGCCACTAGTGAAAGTATGATCCCCAGGCCTTGTTTCCACCATTGCAATACCATTTGTGCTCACGTTTACCACTTGTTTGCTTGCTGCACTTTTTATTACAGATTTATATTTCTTTGTTTTGCCATCCATATCACTTGCCATTTAACATCTCTTTGCCGAACTAATGCACCTATACATCTAACAAATGTATTAAGTGTGTTGGGGACACAAGAGACTTCTTGTATCTTAGTTGCAGGGTTGCTTGAGAGAGAACATCTTCAACCTCTACTTCCCTGAGTTCGATAAACCTTAGGTCATCCACTTGAGGGAAATTGCTGCTGTCCTACAAACCTCTACGCTTGGAGGCCCAACATAGTCTATAGAGAGAAGAAGCATGTGTAGACATCACCAGCGCGCGCGCGCCAGGTTTTTGAACCTGACGGGAGGGGCCCGGCGGTCAGTGACAGAGAGGGGAGCGAGAGGGGGGGTGAGGATGACAGGCGGGGCCCACCTGTCATCTTCAACCTCACGGCCAGAAGGGCGGCGAGCTCACCGGCGGGGCAAGCTATGGGCGGGAATGGACCCAGCGGAGAGTCACCGTTCCAGTGGGTGGTGGTGCGGCTCGCCGGAGGGGCCTGGTTCGCCGGAGGTGAGGACTTGCGGCGGAGGAGCGTCGGGAAGATCCTGGCTGGCTCACTCCGGGCTGCAATAGGAGTGGGAGAAGGAGGGGAATGGGTCAGTGAGGTCAGGTGGCTCCAGATCGAGCAAGAGTTGGGGCGGAGGGAGGCTGTACCACGAGATCACCGGTCGCCCGAGGCGGCGGAGCTTCGATCGATCCTGAGCACTGAGGCTCTCTGAGGGCGAGTGGGTGGTGCTTTTGTGCTTCTGGGAGTACGGGGATGAGATGGGTGCTGCGGGAGAGGGTCGGGGCGTGCTTATATAGCCGAGCCCCGGTCCACCGTGGACTCGTGCGCCGGCGAGGTTACGGGCGAGGCCAGAGGCCGTGCAGGCGCTCGTGTTCGAGTCGGGGACGATCATGGATGAGGTCTACACCTAGTAGAGGGAAGAGGAGGAGTGGGGAATGCTCCAGAGGGCGCGCGCGCGTGAGACCAGAGGTTGGAGCTCGCGGGCGGCCAACGCGCATGCGAGGGCGGCCACTGGAGGGAGATGGAGGAGGGGGACAGCGCCGGGGGGAGTCGCGGACGCCGAGGCGCATCGGTTGGCGCGAGGGGGAGCACGAGGTGGTCGGAGGCGAGGGATTGGGCGAAGCTACAGTGTGGGTGCGCACTGTCGCGTGCTCTGGAGCATGCTAATTGCATGCCACGGCATGCCGTTGGCTCACTGGTCGCGTCCGCCGTGTCTGGGGGGGGGGGTCCAGCACAGAGTAAACAACCCAGCTGTGGCTTTGGATGCTCTGGGAGATCAGTGAGAGAGGAGTGAAGCTGGTAGATGGGTAGAATTTGGCTGTCCAGCAAGGTAACTTAGGGTTTTCACCCCTCAATCATGGAGCTCTAGTCATGGGGGAGTTACTGGAGGTAGAATGTAACTAGGCGAAGCTGTGGTAGAAAGTTGAAGCAAAAGTAAATAGTAAAAGAGGTCAAGATGATGGTTTTGGTAAAATGGCAGAAGGTGTTTGATCAAGTTTTGGGCAAGCAAATGATTTCCACTAGCCATGAAACTTAACCGGATTGAATGTCATATGGAATTAGGGTGTTTCACCAAATTTGGGCTCATTTGAAGAAACTAGCCAATGTAACTTTGGTGAACCCTAGAAATCAACAGAAATGGCTTCATCATGTTTAAGTCAAGCTAATCATCTCCCCTTGATGCACCAATTGGTGTAGTTTCATCATTTGGGGTTATGATCATGCCCACAAAGTTTGAAGCTCCAGATAAAAAGTTGGTAATGTAAAGTTGTTCAAATTTGAATTTGAACAGAAATGGTTTTGGGGTATTCTGATCAAGTTACCCTACTCCAAAGCTTGTGCCATTTGGTCTAGATGCCTTATTAGGCCATTCTAGCATGTGCACCAAGTTTGAGGGCATTTGGATAAGTTTGGCAATGTAAAGTTGCTCAAACTTCAGATATGGACAGAATGGTTTTGAAGGGTTTTGAGGATGTTATCTTGCTTCCCAAGGCATGGGGCTTTGCAAGATCATCAAATATGTCATATATGACATGATAGAATTTCCCTGGAATTTTTAGAGAATATTTCCTTTGTAAATATTTCAGAAGCTTGAAATATCCAGAAAGGGTTTTAGAGGGATTAGCCCATTATTTTGAACATGACCAAGTGTTGAAACTCTTATATATGGACAATATATGTCCTATGAGTCTCCCTGAATTTTGGCAATTATTTTTGAAATACTTAAATAATTTTTCCCTATTAAAGACCATTTCTGGCCTTAAGAAAAGGCTTTTAAATAAAATAGGAAAATAACTTTTAAAATTATACTTTTGTGGTTTCTGGGAGTCCTATGACTACTAGGTCTCTAATATACTTTTTGAAATAATTTTCTCACCCTAAATCAAGCACTTGCAGTGCAAACCTCAATTCAGGGTTTTTTGGAATACTAAACTTTGAAAATACATTTTGGCCAAATTAACTTTATAAGAAAATACTATACTGCTATATAACACTTGGCATGATCATTGGGCAGAAGTTTTGGGTAAGGAGATGAATTCTACAAGAGGTAGTAGTTGACTTAAATGAGCACATGAAAAACTTAGGAAGAAAAACTCAATTCCAAATAAAAGCCAAATGATGCCAAAAAATTTTGCTGGTCCAAATTTTCATGCTTCATTGATGCAAAAGACATGTTACAAAATGCAGGGTGTGACAATCTCGGAGCGGAACGACATCGACAAGACCACCTCTCGACCTCGACAAGGACGGTAACATCGACGACACTTCGATTACTACCTTGCAATTGCATTGATAGACCCTCATCGATCATTTTGTGTAGCTTTCCTACCGAGACTAGCCAGTTGAGTATTGCCGGGCCACGACACTTGTGCACATTAGTGATAGTCATAGACATTGCATATGTCACACAAGAGTGTTCCGCATACACAATAGTTACCTTGATCCGAGAAGCATGCATAAGTGGCCAAAGAAAGAGCTCACAAGCTTATAAGAAAAAGCACAATAGCATCAAACGCCTCGCATCAAAAGAGATCATATGAGATAGCAATACTTCATCTTGTGCTAAAGCATCAGCACATCATACACTCATAGCATACTTGTGATAGGAAGTTGTTACATTGCTATTATAGGTCGTGCACAAGTGCGTATCAACCTATTAAGCAATCGGTTAGCGTCTCTCTAGCGTTGTGCAACACGAGCATTTTCTGTGGACTCCACATTTTCGCTCACTTTTGGTTGCAAAACCACATTTATCTATCCGTGCGTGTGTTCCGTGTGCTACTTGTTGCTTGTGATCTACTTGTTGCATGAGCCAATTGTGAATTATTTTCAACATCATTGAATCTTACTCACTTTTTGCATTGATTTTTGCCACCATCCTAACCAAGCTCCTCTAAAAGCTTTACTTGTGTAGGTGTGAGAATCGACAAGACTTGGTATCAATAGTGCTATTTCCGGGTTACATTATTGATTGATCATTGATCCATTGTCAACTTCGGTCAAGGTACATTTGGTATTGTCTTCTCCTTTCTCCCACTCACATACTTGCTTGTGATGATGGATAGGCCAAGTACATCTACGAACCCGCTCTTCGATGATCCTCAAGAATCGAACAACTATGTCACCAAACTACATCTCTTCGGTGTCCAACGAGCTCTACATCAAGAAAATGAAGCTATGCGAGAGCACATTGAGCAAGTCGCCGCCGACGCGCGTCAATTTGAAGCAAGAACAAGAGAGCAATTTGACATCATCAACACCAACATGGCTACTCAATTCGATGCGCTACGAACTTTGATAGTCAACCGACGTTCTTCTTCCACATCTTCTCAAAGACGAAGCCGCTCAAGTCGACACACCGACTCCAAGGACGGCTCAAGTACCCCTACATCCAACACTCTTCAACAAGCCGCACGTCAAGCTCGACAAGACAAGTGGAATCCACTTCATGACAAGAGCTCCCAAGACTTACTCGACGAGCAAGAAAGTCGACATCGTCAAAACCAAGCTACACTTGAGCAAGCACAAGAACGGCAAAGACTACGCCAACAACAACAAGAGCGAGCACGTACACACCAAGAAGAACAAGATGCCGAAGCTCAACGTCAAGCACAACACCGCCGAGGAGATCAAGCTCTTGAGGCGCAACGAGCATTACGTGATGCACATCGCAATGTAGCAACTCGCAATCGACACACTCGTCAAGAAGAGGATTTCCTTCGCGATGAGATGCAAGAGAGGCGACATCAAGCACGAATGCAACAAGAAGTTCCTCCTCTAGCACGACAAGAGCAACAACCTCAACAAGAACCGCAAGCTCGGCAAGTGCACCATGATAATGAACATCTACTCCACCAAGAGCAACATGATATTCACAACCATCCCAATCAAGAACGCCATCCCTAATAGGCAAGCAAACAATGGAGATCATCGCTATCGCAAGCTTAAGTTCACCATGCCAAAGTTTTCCAGAAGCATTGATCCCGAAGATTACCTCTCATGGGCATTGAAAGTCGATACGATCTTCCGCTTACACAACTTCGATGAAGTGAAGAAAATTGCTATGGCCTCCCTTGAGTTCCAAGACTATGTTCTCATTTGGTGGGAGCAAATCATTGAGAGACGAGAAGCAAAAGGCGAACCTCCTACTACTTGGGCTCAAATGAAGGAAGTCATGAGAGCATGCTTCGTGCCAACACACTACAACCGTGACATGTTTAAGAAGCTACAACTCCTCAAGCAAGGTACCAAGTCCGTTGAAGAGTACTACAAGGAGATGGAGATTGCCATGATACTCGCAAACATCACGGAAGATGAAGAACAAACGATGGCGAGATTCTTTAATGGACTCAACTATCCTATCAAGAAGATTGCGGACTTTCAACCATACACCAATCTCCTCGAGCTAGTACATCAAGCCACCAAAGCGGAGCGACAAGTTCAGGAGGCAAGTACTCCAAGTTCACCTCCAAGAACTTCGGCTCCTACAACCAAGCTTCCACGACTTCATCTACTCCTTCCTCTACCAAGTCATCTACAAACTTCGGTGAAAAGTCAAGCTACAAGAATGCAACTACATTGAGTCGTCCACCTTCTACAAACAACTTCAAGCCGAAAGCTTCATCATCTACAACTCCAACCGAGGACAACTCAAAGACGAGTTCCATCAAATGCTTCAAGTGCCAAGGGCAAGGCCACAAGTCATTTCAGTGCAAGACTGTTCGTACCATGATCATCAACGATGACGGATCTTATGACTCAATGAGCGACGATGAGATGGAACCCTTGAGCATGTAGCTATGCATCGACAAGTGATTGAGGATGAAGACCATCAAGTGTTTTGCGACAATGAATCAAGTCCCAATCTTGTTGTCTCCAAGGTCTTGACACTCCAACATCAACAAGTTGACGACCGACGATGTCATATCTTCCATACCAAGGCCGGCATAAATGGACGCTCCGTCAAGGTTATCATCGATGGAGGAAGTTGTCATAACTTAGCAAGCGAAGAGCTATGCGACAAGCTACATTTGGTTAAGACGAAGCACCCTCATCCCTACAAGGTCCAATGGCTTAATAACGCCGGAATTCTTCGAGTCGAGCACACCATGCAAGTCTCCTTCAAGATAGGCGCCTACAAGGACACACTTGAGTGTGATGTGATCCCCATGTCCGTGTGCCACCTTATTCTTGGACGACCATGGCAATATGATCGTGGAGTCACACACAATGGACGGACCAATCACTATAGCTTCAAGACGACGGGCAAGGAATTTGTGCTACGACCAATGTCTCCAAGTCAAGTAGCCGCCGACAAACACTTACCTACCAACCATCATGGAGAGAATGGTGAGAGAGTGAGCCACCAAAAGGAAAGTGAGAGCCACAAGCCAAATATGAGCGACTCCACGATGAGCGACAAGAAGCAACTAGTGCTATTTACCACCAAAAGTGAGATGAGAGAAGTCTGTGAGAACCCCTCGAGTGTCTTTCACCTTGTGCTTTTGTGCAAAGGGGAAGCCAAACCTACTAACACTTCACCACCTCCACCTTTAGTGTTGTCAAAATTGTTGCAGGAATTCTTGGACATTTTCCTCGATGAGCTACCTCCGGGTCTACCTCCGCTTCATAGAATCGAACACCGCATCGACCTCATACCCGGCGCACCACTTCCAAACAAGGCTCCTTACCGTGTCAACCCCGAGGAAAACAAGGAGATACAACGGCAAGTACAACAACTCATCGACAAAGGTCATGTACGTGAAAGCTTGAGCCCTTGTGTCATTCCGATTATTTGCGTGCCTAAGAAAGATGGAAGTTTTCGCATGTGCTCCGATTGTCACCCGATAAATGCTATCACCGTTAGATACCATCACTCTATCCCACACTTAGACGACATGCTTGATGAATTATGTGGTGCCACCATCTTTTCGAAAATTGATCTTAAAAGTGGCTACTACCAAATTCGCATGCAGGAGGGTGATGAGTGGAAAACGGCTTTCAAAACCAAGTTTGGGTTATATGAGTGGCTTGTTATGCCAATGGGTTTATCGGAAGCGCCCGGTTCATTTATGCGTCTCATGCATTTTGTTCTACGACCCTACATAGGCGTCTTTGTAGTGGTTTACTTTGATGACATCCTCGTTTTTAGCAAGTCCCTTGAGGACCATGTGACACACATCCGTATGGTTTTACAAACCCTTCGGAAAGAGCGCTTATATGCTAACATGGAAAAATACACTTTTGGCGTTGACAAGGTCGTCTTCCTAGGATTTGTCGTTTCTTCCCAAGGTGTTCACGTTGATGAAACTAAAATAGAAGCAATTAAAACTTGTCCTCGACCAACGAATCTCCAACAAGTGCGTAGCTTTCTTGGTTTAGCCGGTTTCTATCGACATTTTGTGAAGGACTTTAGCACAATTACTATGCCTCTACACGCCTTGAGCAAGAAGAAGGCACCCTTTGTTTGGGGTCCTTCGCAAGACACCGCATTCATTAAGCTCAAAGACTTGCTGTCAGGCCCAAGATGCGATTCTATCCCGATCACGTGACACTTACGTGATTGGGGCACAACCGCATTTCGGGCGCTTAGCAAGATGGATATCATTACATCGTACCATTACATACATACATGGGGGATACAACAATTCATAAAAGTCACATAAATACAACATCATCAATACAAGGCATCCGACTACGTATGCAAACATGAAAAACACACGACATCCATCTGCTATCCCAGGCTGCCGACCAGGAACCTAACCCAAGACTGAAGAAGAAAGCACTCCAACTCAGAGATCAACGCTCTCACGTCAAGACATCGGGAACCTGCACCTGCAACTGTTGTTGTAGCATATGTGAGACACGAGGACTCAGCAATCCCATAACCATGGGTAACAAGACTATCAAAGCTTACAGGGTAGGAAGAAGTAAAGTGGTGAGGTTGCAGCAGTGACTAAGCAAAATATATGGGGGCTAACTTACGAGTACAAGAATAAGATGAGCATCTACGCAAACGGTCGCAAACTAGTAGTGATCGCTAAAGATCCTGAACTACCTACGAGTCAAACATAACCCCACCGTGTTCTCTTCTCAAAGTGAAAAGAGACAGTCACGGTTACTCACACAGTTGTGTGTTTTACTTCAGATCCTCTTTCGAGTTTTCTACAACCGAACATTAACAAATTCCAATCTGCCACATAACTGCGGGCACGGCTTTCGAAAGTTCATAACCCTGCAGGGGTGTCCAACTTAGCCCATCACAAGCTCTCACGATCAGTAGAAATAATAATAATATTACCCCTTATCTTAGGGACAATCCGATCAGGCTCGGTATCCCGGTGCACAAGACATTTCGACAATGGCAAAACAAGTCCAGCAAGACCTCCCGGCGTGCCGACACCCTGATAGTAGCCGCGCGTATCTCGTCTCAGGCCACGATCGGATGGGCACAGCGTACAGCAACCAAACCCCAAGTTTCCAAGGGGGGCGCCACAAACGACTCTATTTGGGACCAAGACCATCAGCACTGGCCCCCCTGCTATGTAGAAAGAATCTCGGGTAGCGCTAACTCCCTATGCAATTAATTAGTTAATTAAGTCGTTATTATGAGAAAATTAAAATCAATGTTGGGCCTTGCTGGAGGAGTTTTATTCAAAGACGAAGTGTCAAGGGGTCCCCATATACCCAACCGTGTAAGGAACGCAAAATCAAGGAACATAATGCCGGTTTATCAGCTCCTAAGGTGGCATGAGTGGAACAAAACACCGAGCAAAAGGCCAAGCCTTCCACCCATGCCCAGTATATAGGTGTGTTAATAATAATAACAGATATTGTCATATTCCAACAACAAGTTCCAACATGGAACGATCTTCATCTTCACCTACAACTAACAATGCTATAAGAGGGGCTGAGCAGCGGGTAACATAGCCAAACAATGGTTTGCTAGGAAGGTGTCAAATGTTAGAGGTTTCATGGCAACAAGGAGAGGGCTGATAATAAAGATGGGTAGCGCGACATATAACGATAGCATCGAGACAACTAAGCATGTCAATGATAGTTAAGGTATCCAAGGTGATAGTCATCTTGCCTGAGATCCCGCAAGGAAGAAGAACGAGTCCATGAAGTAGATGACACCACGAAGACGAACCAAGAGTAGTCGAACGAATCCTCACGATCGCAACAAAACAAGAACTATCGAGAAGAAGCACAACCGGAAAGAAGCACACAACATGGTAAACACAAAAGCATAAACATGGCATAATGCTCAATCAAGTATGATGCATGACAAGATTAAAAAGGCATGGCAGGGCAAGGTGCAACAAACAATACTACAAATTAAGTGGAGCTCAATATGCAACGAGTTGCATATTGACAAAACACCACATTCAAGTATTTCGTTCACTCTTGTTCATAAACATAACAATATTAAATGTTGATTAACATGGCAATGGGTGAAGCATAAGTAAACTAACTATTGAGGCAAGTTTAAATGAGGCCGGAAACACAAATAACAACTCCAGAAAAACCCCATGCATATTACGAATTTTGTACTGTTCTGCCTAAAAACATATTTTATTGTTGTTAAACAGCAAAAGTATGTGCACCAAGTTAATCTACACATTTTTCCACCCCATTTACATATAAAGTTTATTAAATTTGGAGCTACAGTTATTTAGTTATGAATTAAACCATTTTAACATGCTATTTTCATAAAATTAAACAAACAACAAGTTTAAACATTTTTAACATGCATGGCAGCTGGAAATTATTAATCTACACAGAATTCTAAGCGACTTTCATATATAAAGTTTTTACATACGATGCATGGTTATTTAGCTATTCACAAATCAAAATGATGGCATTTATGTGAATATGCAAAACAAAGAAAAACAAAAGGGGACACGGATTGGGCTAGCCACTGTCAATGACGAGGGGGCCCGGGGTGAGGTGGCAGGAGTGGGGTCAACTGAGTCAAAGCAGAAAGGTCAACAGGGGCGCTGGGTCCCAGCTATCATACTCAAGGAGATGGCAAAACAAAAGAGGCAAATAATTGCCAGTACTGGGAATTGATCCCAGGATCTATCAGGTGAAAGCTGTAGGGCTAGCCACCAGGCTAGGTGTGGCGCTTGTGACACAAATGAGCTCTGCCTTAGATAAACAGGCAGGAGTAGATATCTGGAGAGGCGAGAAATGCAAAATAAAACTGCAGCTGTCGGGATTTGATCCCTGGTCGCCCGAGTATAGTCAAGTTGTGCTAGCCAGCAGAACATAAGCATTTTTGTGATGAAAAGACATATCTGCACTAACTGAACCATAGGTGGAGCGACCCTGACGGAAATCAACAGAAACAAGGACGGCCTCAGCTGTGCTTGCGATGGAGCTCAACAGCGAGCAGCAGGTGCTCGCCTGGGTGCGTTGGCGCCGCGCGGGAGTGCTCGCGTGTAGGCATGGAGGTGTGGCTGTGAAGATGCGGCAAGGGATAACATGGGGCAGAGGGCGCGCGGGCATGATAAGGCAACACCAACAACTACAGAAAATGCTACAGGCTTTGCCGGAGCACCGACAGCTCGACGAAGGCACGAACCTAGCGATGCCTATAGGGATCCATCGGTGACAGGAAAGAGCAGGGATGGATCTGGGTATACCTATCTCACCTAGGACATGAAGAAGTGGCTGGATACGCGATGGGGACGGCGTGGCGTCGCACAGAACTTGCCGGTCTTCGGGTTCAGGAAGAAGATGAAGAAGACATGGTCGAGGAGGCCGGTCCAGAGGCCGCAGGGACGCGTGTGTGCTTGTAGGAGATGGAGGGGTCATCGTGGTGGTCTCCAGGGCGCCAGAGAGAGGCCAGAGGCAATCGGGGAGGCTGCCCCGAGCTCGAGCTTGAGCTCGGACGGTTCATGGCGAGCAGGGTGATGGCGAGGCTCGTGGAGACTTACCAGAGCGACGATGAGGGTAAGAGGGGACGGAATTGGTCAACGAGGATCCCTAGGGCGCGGGGGACATGCTTTATATGGCTAGCGAAGCTTCTCCGGCCGTCAAATCGACCAGACGTCGATGTGGCGCGTCTGGATGAGCTGTCGTACAGGGGAGACGACTCTCCTGTTGCTAGCGGGCTGTATGGGCTGCTGCTGCTGGGTGGGTTGGGCTGCAGGTAAGGGAGAGGCCCAAGTATAGTGCCCAGGTAAGGCCTTTCCTATTTTAATTCTTTCTGCAAATAATTAATCCACAGAATAGAAATGGGAAAAGGCCAGGGTTGTATGAGATGAATAAGAAGGAAACAAAAGCACCCTTGAGCTCCTGGATTTATGCATCATTTGATAAAATTGCTTCGGACATTTTTAGAGGTAGAAAAATAAAACAAGTTTGAATATAATTCAAACTTGAGGCATTTTTAAACCTAACCAAAACAGCTTCAATTGAGATGTAATTTGACAAAGAAGGTGTAGTCATCATTTAGGATTTATAGGGAAAAGTTGAACATTTTCCCGAACAGGAAAAAATGTCACAAGAAGAGAATAAATGGAATAAAGAAGAAATGAGAAGTTAGGATGGGATAGAAAGTTGGGTGAACTTGATGAATGGTTGCTGGTATGTGCATGGTGAAATAAAGAGGTGGAGATAAGAAGAAGAGAGGTGCACACAAGAACACACAACAAAACTGAAGTATGCAAACCAAGGCATGATGATCATGATGCAATGCAAAAAAATGACAAGATGCACATGCAAACATATGGCATAACAAGTGAAGTGAGCAGGTGCAAAAAAGCAATGATATGAAAAGGCACTCAACATGGTCAAGGCATAAACATATAGGAATGAAATGTGCAAAACAATTATGATGATGCCACAAACACAATAAACACACGGCAACAACTAAAAAAAATGGAAGGCATCTGAAGCATCGGTCTCGGGGTGTCACACTTGCTCACACACGTACCACTTCTTGCCCTACCCAACTTTGATAAACCTTTTGAGATTCATTGTGACGCTAGTGGTACCGGCATAGCTGGCGTGCTCATGCAAGAAAAGCGCCCAATTGCATACTTTAGTGAAAAGCTAACCGGAGCGCAACTTAACTACCCCATCTATGATAAAGAGCTATATGCCTTGGTGAGAGTTTTGCGTGTTTGGGAACATTACCTTAGACCTCATGAATTGATTCTTCATACGTACCATGAGACTCTCAAGTATCTCAAGGGTCAAACTAAGTTGAACAAGCGTCATGCTAAGTGGAGTGAGTTCATTGAGTCTTTCCCCTATGTCATCAAGTAAATCAAAGGCAAAGAAAATGTTGTGGCGGATGCGCTTTCCCAGAAATGCATGCTTGTCACAAAACTTGAGTTGAATGTTATTGGCTTTGAGCACATAAAAGACTTATATGAGCATGATCCTTTCTTTGCAAATCCTTATGATAAGTGTTTCACTCACACTTCTTGGGAACATTACTACATCAAGGATGGATATCTTATGAGAGCTAACAAACTTTGCATTCCCTAGTCTTCGCTTCGTTTGCTCCTTTTGCAGGAATCTCATGGAGGAGGATTCATGGGACACTTTGGTCGCGACAAGACATTTGCTACGCTCTCCAATAACTACTTTTGGCCCAAGATGCTACATGACGTCTCACGCCTCACCAACCGATGCTCTACATGTCGCAAAGCTAAGTCAAAATCTCAATCTCATGGTCTTTACATGCCAATTCCTATTCCATTCCATCCATGGGAAGACATAAGCATGGACTTTATACTTGGATTGCCTAGGACTCAAAATGGAAAAGATTCAGTGTTTCTTGTCGTGGATAGATTCTCTAAAATGGCTCATTTCATTCCTTTTAACAAGGTCGACGATGCTTCACATGTGGCAAATCTCTTTTGTAGGGAATTCATTCGCCTACATGGAGTGCCCAAGACGATCGTGTTGGACAGGGAAGTCAAGTTCTTGAGCTACTTTTGGAAGACCTATGCGCCAAACTCGGCATCAGGCTCCTCTTCTCTTCGGCATATCATCCACAAACCGACGACCAAACGGAGGTGACGAACTGCACACTTTCGACGCTTCTTCGTGTGTTGATCAAGAAGAACATCAAGGAATGGGAGCAATGCTTGCCCATCGCCGAGTACGCCTACAACCATGCAAGACATTCGACTACCGGCAAGTCCCCTTTCGAGGTCGTCTACGGCTTCAACCCGTTGTCCCCATTGGACATACTACCTCTACCTCTACAAGAACGCATCAACTTGGACGCAAGTGCTCGAGCAAGCTATCTCAAGAAGGTGCATGAAGATACAAGGGCAACGATCGAGCGACCAGTACATCGACTTGCGTCCAAGCTCAACGCCAACAAGAAGCCTATGGTGTTCCAACCAAGAGATCTCGTATGGCTACATCTTCGCAAGGACCGTTTCCCCAACGAGCGAAAGTCCAAACTACTACCCCGGGCCGACGGACCCTTCAAGGTGCTCGCACGATACAACAACAACGCCTACAAGATCGACCTTCCACGCGACAAGTACAACGTGAGCGATGTATTCAACGTCAAGGATCTCTCCAGTTTCCATGGTGATGAAGATTTCGATCCGAGGTCGGATCTTTCCCAAGGGAGGGGAGATGATGCGGAGCATCCCAAGGTCATCCCCATGGACCTACCTTCGTCTCATCAAGTGCCAATGTAATGCCCCGGATGTAATACTTTCCCTTTTGGGCTTATAATAAATCTCCGGCTTCATCTATTTCCATTTCGGGTTCTTTGTCTTTCGGGCTTTCGTCGTTTTGTTGTGTGAGTGTGTGGCATTCATTCATATCATGTAGACATGTGCATTGCATTTTGTTTGTGTTGTGGGTTGCATCCGGTTCGTGGCGTTTCTTCCCGTTGTCCGTTTCGTGTTCCGGAGCTCCCTCGCGTGTCCGTGACGTCCCGTAGGCCTTCTTTGTTGTTCGGGCGTTTTTCGTTACCGGTGTGCCGTGAGGTTGTGTTGTGTGTTGTTGTTTTGTTGTGTGCAACCCGCCTCTCAAATCTCGTCTCGTTTGGACTCCGTTGACTTTTCCCTCCGTTGTCCGTGTGGGTCCGAAGTGCCCTTACTTCGTGTCCCGGAAATACCCCTGTGGTATTCTTTTATCTCCGTCTGGTCCTTTTAAAATCGTCCCCGCGATTGGGTCCGTTGGATCCAGATCGGAGGGCTCCTAGCGCCCTAAAACTCCTCCTAAACCTAAATCACTGCTATATATAGACCCCTAGTCTATTGGCTTGTTCCCTTCTTCTTCCTTCCCTCTCTTTTCTTTTTTTTTCAGTTCTCCCGATCCAAAAACCAGATCCCCTCGGGATCCATCCGCCGCCGCAGCTGCCGGCTGGCTCGAAGCCCTCGCGGTTTTTCCCTCGATCTGTTTTCCCCAAGTCAACGCTCGCGCCAGGCCTCCCGCTCGGCGACCGCGTCGGCCGGACCGCGCCAGCGATCGATCCGCCTGGGCCCAGATCGCCCCCGCGGCCCAGGGACCACATCCCCGGGCGCTTCGCCACCGCGCGCCGTCGCCCGTACCGGGCCTCGCCACCGCGGCCCATCGCCGCCTCCGCTCCTTCACCCTTCCCCCGCACCAGCCAGCGCCTGGGCCACCGGGCCGCGCCGCGCGCTCGTCGCCCCCTCCCGGCCCGCATCGCCGCGGGGCCGCACCGCCGCTCGCCTCACCCGGTCGGGCCTTCGGCAGGCCGCGCCACCGACCGCTTCGCCAGGCGCCCGCCCTCGCCACCTGGGCCGAGCCGCCTCCGCCGACCGGGCCCGAGTCCCCCTGGTTGTTTTTTTTCTCCCTGGTCCAGATCTATCTCAGGTTGCCCTAGTTTTCTGCTAAGTCTTTGTTTTGTAGATCTGTGTTGCTAGTTTCAAACTTGCTTAACTTTTTACCTGTTGCTCCGTTTTGAGCGTGTGATATGTCCAGATGTTCGTGGAGATGCCCTCTACGTTTTACCTGTTGTTGTCATGCATGTTAGAGATCATCTAGGGCCTTGTTTTGCTGTTGCAAGAGTGTATGATGATATAAACTGCTGCTATGTGTTATTTTCATGCCACCTTTGACATGTGATATCTTTTAGCTCGTTTGTCCAAACGAAGCAAATGACATGTCCACGTGTTCGTCTCGTCACGAACTACGTGTTGTGTGTGATAGGTTGCATGGTAGATGTATTGTTTCCTTGTTATCATCGTTGCAAGATGCCATGTTCACATGTTGTGTTTTTACTTGTTTTGAAATGCCATATTGTTGAGCTCGTTGTAATCGGTGTGTTCACCACATTGATGCATGCTTGTGTGTTTCGGGATCACCGTCATATGTATTTTGATGAGGTGCTTACCCTTTGCCATGTTTAGTTTCGAGGTGTCTTAAACATGCTCTTTTTGTTGCTATGATGATGTTGCTGTTTTAGGACTTAGTGAAATTTCACTAAGTCTGAAATCTGTAACGTTCCGATGCCATATTCGTGTGATGTTCTAGGAAGATGCATGATAGTTTTGGGGTGGATTTTGATTGTTCCATGAAGTATATATTGTTGTCTTTCCATCCATGTCCTCACATGTCCATTTGAGGTGCTGTAGCATGTTTATCTTTTGCTCCAAACTTTCAATAAAATTCTGCTGCCAGAATTTTATTTCAAAGTTCAATATGTCCAAGGTCATTGCTAGTGATCCGTGACTCCGTTGGGGGTGCACTTTGGACCTAGTTGCTGTACATTATATCTAGTTTATGTTCAAGTCCTTTGCCATGCTTTTTGGGTGCTGTAGATTAATTATTTTGTGCTCCCAAGATGCTATGTTGCTGTAATTTGCAGTTTTCGCTCAAATCTTGTTTCGGGCATAACTTTTAGCCCGTAACTCCGATTTCAGCGATCTTTATATCAAACTTGGGTGATTTTCTGTGTAGATTAATAATATCAGGTTGTTATCTTGTATTGAGGTGTTTTGCTTGAGTGATGTTTTCCGTGCTCCATGTGCATCTCTAGTGCATCCATCATGCATACATGTTTTTCGAGTGCGCATTGCATCGTGTTGATTGGTGCTTGTCGTGTTTGTCTTGTTTAGACCCGGAAGTTGAGCACGAGTTTTCCAACGAGGTTGAGCACGAGGTTTCCAACGAGTTTGAGCAAGAGGACCCTTCTTTTGATCCGAACTTCTTCTCTTCAGGCAAGATGACCGAACCCCGATAACATTACTATCTTTGTCTGTTGCTAGTAGTCTCGATCTATAGTTTTGCCTCGATGCCCATGTTCTTCTTGTCAGCCTCCTACTTGTGACCAATTGCCATGTTTAACCACCCTACCTATGCAAACCGTTGCTTGGCTAAGTACGCTTCGCTCAGCCCTTCTTATAGCGTTGCTAGTTGCAGGTGAAGTGAAGATGCTTGCTCTATGTTGAAGTTTTGGTTGGGTTATATCACACTATATAAATGCTTAAACTGAAATCACATATATATTGGCAAGGGTGGAAGGCTAAGCCTTTTGCTTGGTGTTTTGTTCCACTCATGCCGTTAGGATCCGTATAAGCCGGTTTTATGTTCCTTGTTTATGCGTTCCTAACACGGTTGGGGTGTATGGGACCCCCTCGATAAACCGCTATGTGCTAAGTCTTTTCCAGCAAATCCCAACATTGGTACTATTTGCCTAATAACAAACTAAACTTGCATAAGGGAGTAATTAACCCTCTTTCTTAATCAACAACCCCGGGCCAGTGCTCCACATGAGTGTTGGTCCGAAACGGGGGTCCTGCAGGGCCGCCTTGGGGCAACCCGAGGTATCTGGCATACACCTGTAGCATCGCCCATCCGGTCGTGTCCTGAGACCTAGATACGCGCGGCTACGATCAGGGTGTCGACACGCCGGGAGGATTTGCTGGATTAGCCTTACCTTAGTTCGGTATATCTTGAGCACGGGATTCCGAGGATACTCGGGTCTTCCCACTTTGGAGTTGCGACTCCGCGGATCGTGGGCTTGTAATGGGTTAAGTTGGAACACCCCTGCAGGGTTTGAACTTTCGAAAGCCGTGCCCGCGGTTATGTGGCAGATGGGAGCTTGTTAATTCCGGTTGTAGATAACTTGTCACAATGATACTAATACACTACCAGCGTGTGTTCCGTGACTGTCAATTTCCGAATCGGGATTCGGGAGTTGAACACGGAGGGGTTATGTTTGTGAGCTTGTAGCTAGGATCACTTAGTGATCACTTCTCGCTTTGCCTTCTCTTCTCGCTCTCTCTTGCGTAAGTTAGTGCTAGTTGCTGCTGCAGACTCTTTGTTGATCCTTCACCTCATTTCTTTCTTCAGCCTTTTCCCTCACCTAAAGGCTTTGATAGTTCTGTTACCCGGGAACGGGATTGCTGAGTCCTCTGTGGCTCACAGTTACTTCACACACCAGATGCAGGTCCAGCCGTGAGCTATCCAGGAGATGGCACCGAGCTGGATTGGGAGTACGACGAGGAGCGTAGTCGTTACTACGTGCGCTACCCGGACGATCAGTAGTGGAGACTCTTACTAGGATTCGATCCGCCTGTGGTTGTTTATTTATCTGAGTTTGGTACTTTGACATTTGGATTTTGCCCTTAGAGGGTTGTAGTGATCTTTGTATGATGTTTGAGACTTGTACTGTTATTCTGTGACGTGGCAATTGTAAGCCAACTATTTTAAGTTTACCATCCCTCTTTTACATGAGTTGTGCAAAGATTACCAAACTTGAGATCATTCTAGGATGGACTTATGCCTTTAAGTCGGGCCTCGACCCGTAGGAGGTATAACTCCATCCTGGGCATTACAAGTTGGTATCAGAGCCTTCTCCGACCTAGGAGCCCCCACTGTTTGATCGAACCGTTGACGGTTGAGTCTAGGCACACACTGAAAACTTTTTGAGTCATATATTATATCGGAGAGTAGGAATTCTTTGCTTCTCATCCCCTTTCTCTCTGGTGAGGACTCCTGACGTCTACTTTTGTCTCTCCTATCTTCAAAATTTGCACAAATTTTTTTTAGGATTCCCGCGAGTATTCTGGGATTGTTTCGATGTTCTTGTGACAAGGATATTGTTCTCGATGCCTCCTGTTACCGAGGAGTTGAGCTTCGGGGTATCACTGTAACAAGCATATCGCGACAGTACTAAATACTTAAGACGGCCGACATCGAAAATCTCCCCTATACGGCCAGTGGCACGATAACCCCGACATCACCCAGTACTGGGGAGGTAGTTCGGGAGTATTGCCATAGCTTGTTATAGTGGATGCTTTTCGAAGGTCCGAGGTTCACAGCTTCCGAGAAAGACTGGTTATGTGTTGAAGGATGGATACACCTGGATGTAGGTTAGAGTTGATTGCGCGGTGCTTCCCGTGTATCCCCAACACCTGATTGCATAACTGGAATCTTTCGGAAAGCTATAGGTGGGTTTTATCCAGTAGATCGTAGGCATTCTTCCAACGAATGCAGGTTAGTGAGTTCGGGGTTCGACATTGAGTGAAGAGGTTATATGACCGATGTTACTATCAGGAGTTGCATCTTAAAGGGTCCTTGGCTATGCTGATCCGGGGATTGCAAAACCTTTTCGTAACGCGTTCATATGCTTTCAGCACAAAGATGTTAGAACGAAACTCCTCTCTTGTGTTTGTTCCTTTCCGTACCTTGTTGTTTTTCTTATTTTATCCTTTTGATCCCTATGTGGCTTCTCGTGAAGACTGATGTTATCAATTAACTAAGAAATTCATTCGTTCCTCTTGTTCGGATGATTTCATTCGTTCTTATTGTTCGAATGATTATTGTGAAGACTTGTTGCAATTCATTCCATTGATTCAGCTTATTCCTTTTGTCAATCAATTGCTGATTCGTGGTCATCTCTTACAGGATGGCTCCGAAAAAGGTTCCGAATGCCAACCCAGAGGTGGAAGAGGTCCCAGAGCATCCTCCTTCACCTCCTCCTCCGCCTGAGGCTTGGAGAGCAATTATGCAGACTACTGCTCAGAACACTCAGTTGATGATGCAAATGATGCAGATGATGCAAGCTAATCAAGCTAATCAAGCTAATCAGGGCGTTCCAATGAACCAAGGCAACTTCTTCCAGCAGCACCATGCTACCCTCAACCAGTTCTTGGCCAACAATCCTAAAGCTTTCAGTTACTGTGTCGACCCTCTTGATGCTGAAGATTGGCTAACCGATATCAAGAAGCATTTTGAGTGCAGTAACGTGAAAGAAGATGACTATGTGAAGTTTGCAGCCTTCCAACTGAAAGATCAAGCAGCTGACTGGTGGCAGCAGTACAAAGACTCAAGGCCGGGTCAAGTGATCTCTTGGGAGAATTTCTGCAAGGATTTCCGCTCGCATCACATTCCTACAAGTGTTATCGAGGGTATGCGTGAGCAATTCCGCAACCTCAAGCAGGGCTCCATGTCAGTCTATCAGTATAATGTCAAGTTCCAAAACCTCGCTCGCTATGCAAAGCAAGACATTCCTGATGCAAAGAGTAAAATCTATCAGTTCCGTGGAGGTCTCAAAGATGAACTTCAGCTTGCTCTCACTTTGTTCGAGCCAGACGAATTCGATAAGTTCTATAACATGGCTTTGAAACAAGAAGCAGCTCAGCTTAAGATGGAGGCTTCTAAGAAGAGGATTCCGAGGACCCTTCTTACGATCCGAACGACTTCTCTTCAGGCAAGATGACCGAACCCCGATAACATTACTATCTTTGCCTATTGCTAGTAGTCTCGATCTATAGTTTTGCCTCGATGCCCATGTTCTTCTTGTCAGCCTCCTACTTGTAACCAATTGCCATGTTTAACCAACCCTACCTATGCAAACCGTTGCTTGGCTAAGTACGCTTCGCTCAGCCCTTCTTATAGCGTTGCTAGTTGCAGGTGAAGTGAAGATGCTTGCTCCATGTTGAAGTTTGGTTGGGTTATATCACACTATATAAATGTTTTAATTGAAATCACCTATATATTGGCAAGGGTGGAAGGCTAAGCCTTTTGCTTGGTGTTTTGTTCCACTCATGCCGTTAGGATCCGTATAAGCCGGTTTTATGTTCCTTGATTATGCGTTCCTAACACGGTTGGGGTGTATGGGACCCCCTCGATAAACCGCTAAGTGCTAAGTCTTTTCCAGCAAGTCCCAACTTTGGTACTATTCGCCTAATAACAAACTAAACATGCATAGGGAGTAATTAACCCTCTTTCTTAATCAACAACCCCGGGCCAGTGCTCCACATGAGTGTTGGTCCGAAACGGGGGTTACGCGGGGCCACCTCGAGGAAACTCAAGGTTTGGTAAAAACCTGTGGGATCACCCATCCGGTCGTGGCCTGAGACGAGATACGCGCGGCTACTATCAGGGTGTCGGCACGCCGGGAGGATTTGCTGGATTAGCCTTACCTTAGTTCGGTTTAACTTGAGCACGGGATTCCGAGGATACTCGGGCCTTCCCACTTTGGAGTTGCGACTCCGCGGATCGTGGGCTTGTAATGGGTCAAGTTGGAACACCCCTGCAGGGTTTGAACTTTCGAAAGCCGTGCCCGCGGTTATGTGGCAGATGGGAGCTTGTTAATTCCGGTTGTAGAAAACTTGACACAATGATACTAATACACTACCAGCGTGTGTTCCGTGACTGTCAATTTCCGAATCGGGATTCGGGAGTTGAACACGGAGGGGTTATGTTTGTGAGCTTGTAGCTAGGATCACTTAGTGATCACTTCTCGCTTTGCCTTCTCTTCTCGCTCTCTCTTGCGTAAGTTAGTGCTAGTTGCTGCTGCAGACTCTTTGTTGATCCTTCACCTCATTTCTTTCTTCAGCCTTTTCCCTCACCTAAAGGCTTTGATAGTTCTGTTACCCGGGAACGGGATTGCTGAGTCCTCTGTGGCTCACAGTTACTTCACACACCAGATGCAGGTCCAGCCGTGAGCTATCCAGGAGATGGCACCGAGCTGGATTGGGAGTACGACGAGGAGCGTAGTCGTTACTACGTGCGCTACCCGGACGATCAGTAGTGGAGACTCTTACTAGGATTCGATCCGCCTGTGGTTGTTTATTTATCTGAGTTTGGTACTTTGACATTTGGATTTTGCCCTTAGAGGGTTGTAGTGATCTTTGTATGATGTTTGAGACTTGTACTGTTATTCTGTGACGTGGCGATTGTAAGCCAACTATTTTAAGTTTACCATCCCTCTTTTACATGAGTTGTGCAAAGATTACCAAACTTGAGATCATTCTAGGATGGACTTATGCCTTTAAGTCGGGCCTCGACCCGTAGGAGGTATAACTCCATCCTGGGCATTACAGCCAAGTGGACCCATGACACGTGCTCGAGCACGAGCTCTCGAGGCCGAGGTGACTTCACTCCTCTCTCTACGTCACTTTGATTCACATGAGACATGGCTGCTACCCTCATCAGAGACTCTTTGCATACTCACGCACCTCGGGAGCAACCATGGAGAAGTCAAGGAACAAGAAGGATCGAAGGAGGAAGAAGGAGGAGAGAAACAGCCAAGATTCAGCCTGCCTGGACGATCCAGACGATGTCCCGGACGATCCGGCCGAAGCCCGGATGATCCGGACAAACATCCGGACGATCCGGCAAATGTGCCCGAAGACACCCGAAGCTCCACGCCGAAGCCGGATCATCCGGACCCCGGCCCGGATCATCCAGACGCACCCGGACATCCGGACGAAGACCCGGACATCCGGGCCTCCCGCAGCAGATCAGGCCTGTCCGGATCAACCGGACGCCGCCCCGGAACATCCGGATGCCCGAAGCCCGGATCATCCGGACCAACGTCCGGATCATCCGGACAATGCCTGCGTGCATGATGTTGGGCCGAGGCCCATGTACCCCTTCGCCCATCCTAGCCTATATATACCACTCTATCTAAACTATCTAGGGTTAGCTTTGTGTTAGCTCATACCAAACCTTAGTGGTTCCTCTCCTACGAGACCGCGGCCTCCTCAGAGAAGATCCACAGGATTCAAGACCTCCTATACGGACAAGAACATCAAGACCTCCTCACGGAGATGACTACCGCTACTTGTATCGTCCTTAGTTGATTGTGTATCATGTATCGCACTTTGTGTACCCGGATCTAGCATTTGTGTGACCTAAGTTGGTTGATTTGAGTGTTTTCTCCTTGTCTCTCGTGTGTTTTCCCCTCGTGCCCCTCGTATTCTTCCTCGGGATCCCTCCTTTTGGTGAAAGATCGGCCACGTAGGGTTCCAGCCTACATCACCGCCCAGACACCATAGGCTCACTTGAGCATAAGAACACCTCTCCTCAGGAGGTTGTTCTCCCCTTGTACTAGTTCTTCCTCAGCCTACAAGACAATCCACCACACCACACTGGCTTAGGTTATTACACCACAACAGTGGCCCGAACCAGTATAAACCATGTGTCCCTTGTTCTTCGGGTCTGACGAGCTAGGCCTAGGCATCGGCGAGTAGATGAGCTAGGGCGGAAGGAGAGATCTTCGTGTGCACCCCAGAGTTCGAACCACAAGGGTTTTGCCGGAACCCAAGATCCGACATTTGGCGCGCAAGGTAGCGGGTGCGCACGATCTTTTCTTCCGTTGTTCGGTTTGTTACCACTCCGCAGTTTCGATGGCCGACAATCAGGGGGCTCATGCCGACCGCTGGGCGGCCTGGCCGATGCGGGCGGCGCCGTCCGCCCATGGAGGCCTCAACCCGCACTCAAGGCGGCCCCCGCACTGCCTAGCACCGCTGGCCGCGGACCCGCAACTACCGCCTCGGCGTCATGGCGCGCGCGCTCCGCAGCGCGATCTTCGAACCACGCCGTGGAAACAGCACCATACACGCAACGGGAGCAGGTGAATACGAGGGCTGCGCTCATCATGGCGCGGGAACTGTTATGATGCAGGCTGGACGAGGGTGGCCACGACGTACTGCTGGAACACGTCGCCGAACTACTGAGCTGCGCTTGCAGGGGCACGCCACCGTTCTATTCCTCACCCCCGCCCCAGGTCGCGGTCGAGGCACTGGTGAGGTCCTGACAGCCTTACGCACCCCCTGCGGCAATGAGGAGACCTGACGATACCAACAGGAGCGCTGACGCCATCCGTCCGACCGCAGCGACTTCGTCATAGGCGAGAGCAAGCTCCGGCGGCCCCTTACGAGGGTAAGCCAGAGTACAACTCGGCGGCCGCCAAGGCCAGGTGCCGCAGCTGGAGGCTCAAGGCGGGGAGCAGTAAGGTGGTGCCCCCGGTGGGGTGGCCGATGAAGCTTACGTGCCCCGCATGGTGGACCTGACATACATGTTCGGGAAGGCCCCAATGCCTTCCTCGGGATGCTCGAGGAAGAAGATTACCACAAATCGCCCAGGGGCTCCGTTGACCCCTTCAGCGTCGACGACAGAGCGCAGCAGGTATCACAGCAGTAGGCATGCACTAACAATGGACTGCAGGTGAATCAGACCACGGCGATGGTCGGAGACCTGAGAGTGGCCGCTCCGCCCTCGACCGGAGCAGAACGCTGGGGGCTGCGCGTGGAGGGCCAGTAGCCGCGGCCTCCCCCACGACGCAAGGAGCAGGGAAGTATGCGAAAGTAGGTCCTCTGCCGGGGTGAGCATCACCAAGCCTCCCACCCTCCCCGGCAGAGGGTCCGTGGTCGTTGAGGGTGCCGCTAGCGTCCCCCTTGCCTCCTTGGTCCTGTCCTGGTTTCTGGTCGCCCCAAAAGAGGTCGGGGGTGGCTCAAGGCGGGTCCCTCGTCTGGCGATATGAAGTAAGGCTCACACCTCTAAAGTTCTCCGCTTGTGAAACTCTCACGTAATAATGAGTGGGGCTGTACACACCCCAGAGTCTTCGGAGAGCCGCCCTCGGGCCTCGGGGGCTCCCTCCCACGTCCTAGTGGCAGCACTTAGCTCCGCGCCGGTGAGAAGACTTGAAGACTATATAGGTGCCGGACGCGGCTATTTGCTTTCCTCGCCTTTCTTTGTAATTGAATTCACCGTGACTTTTTGAATTGAATTTGAAGTCTTGCTCGTTGCCGAAATGGGGGG
>LR738710.1:363494723-363508025 GCA_902687465.1 Secale cereale
GGGGGGGGGTTCGTTGATTTCTGCTGGATTTTGCCGCCTTTGGTTGTCTGGAAGATCTTACCCCGGGCCCTCCGGCTCGGGGACCACAAGGTCAATCCCACTTGGCGGACCATTGTAACCTCGGCAGGACCCCCTCGTGGCAAGAACCTACGCGCGGCAAATTTGCAGCGTAGGCATCCTGCCACGTCCAGCGGAACACTCCTGGCCCTGCTCCCCAGAGTAGGGCCACGTATTGCTCAGGAGACTCAAGGCCACGGACCCCCAGCGGTCTACCCCAGGAGGGAGGCGAACCCACGGCCTCGTAACCCGCACGAGGCCAGGTAAGATCTAGGTGAGTTACAACGGTAACTCAGCTCAGAAAACTCGAGGACACACGTCCCGGATTCGGATTCAAGCAGTAAAAGAAGGAAAGTGGAATATCAATTTACACACATAGGGGGCTCCCCCCATCAAAACGCTCTCATGCCCTACGGGGCCTCGTGCAAGTCTATGCGTGCAGAGTCAAGGCAAATGAGTACAAGCTCAACCAGACACATCGCTCGCCACGCCGTTCGAGTCACTCTCATGTACACTGCTAGCACTGTCACTGGCCACGTCTTCACCATCGTCAATTGCACCGCCTTCATCTGCCACGACCACAGCCTCGTCATCATCGATGGCGAAGGCCCTAACCAGAGCATCCACATGGTCATCCACCCAGTGCGCCAGGTTGACCCAGACGGCCCCATGCACTGGGGCGATGGCGGCATCAAAGTCAAAGTCAGGGTCAATGATCTGGAGGTAGCTGAAGACCCGGGACAACCCGCGCCCAAGGAGGCCTCGGCTATTTTCTTCAACAAGATGTTGGGCCCTCGCGGTCTAGCTCTCCAGGCGCGTCACAACTTCGGTGAAGAACATAAGATGGCAAGCGTAATCCTCCACATGGGGGTGAGGGGCGTTCTCCTCGCGGATGGCCCCCAGCGCCTGGTTGGCCCTCGCCCGAAGAGCCTAGAGCATGGGGCCATGCTCATGCCACAGTAGTAGTCGATGACAAGCCTGGTTCTTGCTCTACTGCACAAGAGCTGCGACATCATCAACTTGTCGCTGGAGCAAGGCCAAGTCGTCCTGCGCAGAGTGCAGCTCAGCCTAGGCTGCCGCGGCGGCCCTCCCTGCGCTGCTCTTCTTCTTCTAGCTTCGCCCTGAGGGCAGTAGTCCTCCCATCAGCCTCCGCCCGTTGGAGCTCCAACTTCAAGTCGTACCCCTTGTCAAGGTCTGCGCCGGCTACCGCCACCTTATGGTCAATTTCCTCCTGGACTCTTGCCTCGCGAGCGGAGACAGCATCTTCGGCTAGGGTCAAGTGGCGCTCCCTCACCTCCAGCCACTCGAGCTCCAGGCTGCGCTCCACGGCTTCTAACGTCGGTGCCTCCTCACGTCGCAAGATCTCCGCCTGTTCGGAGGGTGTCCCCCCTCATCGACGCCAGGGCGGCCCTGCGCGCCTCAGCTCGCTCTTCCAAACTGGCGTTCAGGGCTTGAAGCTCCAGCATGCGCCTCTCTCCAGCCTCGCGGCGGCGGTCAGCCTCCCTAGCCTCCTCTAGGGCTCGGGCACAGGCCTCTCATGAGGCTACGAGGGACGCCTCAGCCTTCGCGTTTGTGCACTCGTGCTGGAGGTGCCCGAGGTTAATGGCCACCCCCAGTTGGCACCACTCGTTCATCAGCTGAAGACCCTCAGCTTCAAGACAGGCGTCAACTCCTTCAAGCTCTCCCCCAAGTCGACTCAGTGCATTCATCGTCTCCTGTAGAAGCTCGCGGTGGGTGGCTCCCAGCCTGCGCGCTGACTCAAGCAGGAGGCCAGGACCCTCCTCGGCACTAAGAGCAGTTGAAGAAGCCTGAGGAGACTCGTCTTCCCTCGGAGGTGGGACGAGGGTCTCCTCCGCCCCAGTCGTCTCACGGGCCTCGGCTGGGGCCCGAAGGGGCTAGGACTCTCCACTCGAAGAAGACACTAGGGCCAAGGTGGCCCCACTATGTTTGACGACCATGGGGGGAGCTCTCGGCACGCCTCCCGTTCCCTAGGCAAAGCCGCGAAGAAGGAGCGGCAAAAACGCGGGGTCAATGCCCTAGGCCGGCGCATCCGACCTCGTGGGCGACCTCGCATCAAAGGTAGCACATCGGCTGAGGGCGCCCAAGATTGGCGGGGAGCTCGGGATCGTAGGGGCCTGCTTCTCAGGAGATTTCATCGCCTTGGCAGGAGGGGCCCTGAGGAATCGCGGTCAGGAGGGAAGGCATCACTCAAGGAATTACAAAAATAAGCTACTCACTCGTCTATGGTAATGTACTTCCTCTGCTTCAATGGACGGAAGGTGTCATCACTGCAACTTGGAGATCTCTTCCTCTCGCGCAGAGCTTCGATGTTCGGCCGGAGCCGGCCGAAGCCCCGGAAACAATTGGCAACATCAGGCGCGACAAGGGCGGCTCCGAAGGAGGCGCCCCCAAAAGCGCTAGGTCGGGCGGGGCCCACTGCCCCGCCTCGGGGCAACGCGAAGGGGCCACGGGGGCTTCGGCCTCAGGAGCATCAGGCAGCACATGCACCTCAGCCGTCCTTTCTGGGCGGCTCTCCTGAGCCCCCGGGGACGACACTTCAGGAGCCTCGAGAGACGCCAACGTCGGAGTAGCAGCGCCACCAGCACTCAGCGGCGATCATCCCGCCGCGCTCCCTTATGGGACGATCGCCGCGACAACGGCAGACAAGGGAGCCACGCAGACGGGGTTCTCACGAGACCCGACAGGGCCGGACGGATGGAGCCCCCATTCGTCGAAGGAGGGCATCTGCCTCACGAATTCCACCTTGTTTGAGCAGCAGTACAGAATACAACCTTCCTTCGGCAGGCGGGCTGGCATTGGGTTGCCTGTCAGGAGCTCCAGCACCGTGCGCTGTACCTCGCGACGAAGTCAAGCGCTTGGAGCCTCATGCGGTCCCCATAGCCAGAGAAGGCCCACATCGGCGGAGAGTGGCGCTGAAGCGAGGCGATGCGGCACAGGATGAACTCCTTCACCACCATGGGCACCGTCACCCCAAGTCTCTACAGGCTGGTCAGCCGGAGCCAGACAGGAGCTAGCTTCCGGTCGATGAGCCTCTCATGGTTCCAGCCGGAGCTTGGGGCGGCCGGAACTCATGGTGGGAGCAGCAGGGGTTGCGCACCCCGACATCGACGAACCCCAACCGCCTCCTGAAGCCGCCGACGACCGTCGAAAGGTCGAAGTCAATGCGCGAGCCGGCCGTCGCTGCGATGGCTTGGAAAGACACGCATCCGGAGCACTGGAGTGCATCCGTCAGATGCAACGAGAAGAAGTGGCAGAGCAAGGCCACAGAGGGGGCAATGCCCACCATGGCTTCACAGACCAAGGCGAAAACAACAAGGAGGACGATGGATTAAGGATCAAGATGCAGCGCGCTGATCTGGTAGTGCAAGAGTACCACGTTGAAGAAATCAGAAAAGGGAGGGACTGGGCCTGCCCAGAGGGCGTGAACGTGGTGGGGGACCTCGGTGGCCGACCTGTCAATTTTGGCGCTGGAAGTGGGGCAAGCCACCATCGCCCCCACTCATTGGAATCGGCAGCGAGTGCTGGGCCCACCTTATCCATCATCTCCTCGTTGATCACCACCGACCGCTCGGTGGCGGGCCTAAAGTCCGGCGGCGAGGGGGCCAAGGCGCAAGACTCCGCCCCCTCTTCCTTCTCTTAGCTGGAGGCCATGCTGGCAGAAGGAGTTGGTGTCAGATCAAGCCAGGGGGGATCGAGAAGACGAGAAAGCTGCCGGGCGCGCTACTGGAAAAGGAGGCGGAGTCGAGCAAGTAGCAGTGGCCGTCCAGCCGGGCGAGAATCAAGGCTGTAAGGGGAAGTGGAGGCGCCCACATCCTGTCCATCGCCACGTGTCAATCAAGGCCACATGCTTTTGGGGCCCACGGTGCTCCGCAGTTTGCCCTTGGCTTCGCCGCGAAGCCAACCCCGAGCGCACCTTGGGCCCGGGGGCTAGTGTCGGCATTCTGGGAATGGGGGTACCCAGACTTGCCTGCCTGCGGCCCAGGGTGTGGCTCATCCAGCGGCCTGGTACGGCCCAACCTCTTCAGCAACCACTCAAGACCCTCGCGAGGCGGACGACGTAAGACCTCCTCTGGGACAGCCTCACTAGGCTATCTCCTGAGGAGTGGAGATATCAAGGCAAGGGGAACCTCACGAGGCCCTCGTGACGTGAGCAGTGAGGACCAAGGCCAGGCGGGCGCCAGCGGGCGCACGGTGCTAGTTTCCTCTTTGGTGCTAAAGGGGCAGGCACATCCGAGGAGTCCCGAGGCGTCAAGCAAAGGTTTCCATTTCGGTGGAACTAGACCAAGACCACTAGGACGGCAGAGCGGAGGTAATCGCGAAGCCCACGGCGGCGTCACCACTAGAGCCTTTGGCATGCGAAGACCACCTTTTGTGAGGATATCTTGTACTAGTTGTCCCCCTTCAAATTTGGCCATTGTGGGATCCCTTCCCGCTCAATATTTGGGAAGAGGACCCGGACCTGTATATATAGGACTAGCCGCCACCATAGAAAGGGATTGGATCATTGAGACCGCCCAGACACCACAAGACCACTCGAGCACAAGAACAACTCTCCTCAGGGGGTTGTTCTCCCCTTGTACTAGTTCTTCCTCAGCCTATAAGGCAATCCACTGGATTAGGGTATTACACCACAATGGTGGCCCGAACCAGTATAAACCTCGTGTCCCTTGTTCTTCGGGTCTGACGAGCTAGTCCTAGGGATCGGCGAGTAGACGAGCTAGGGTGGAAGGAGAGATCTTCGTGCGCACCCGAGAGTTCGAACCATAAGGGTTTTGTCGGAACCCAAGATCTGACATCGCCAAACAACGTTTGTCTCATGACTTTGGATCCTGCAAATAACTAACACCACATGTCGGAGCTTTTTTATGCACTAGACCCTTGATTGGTGGATGACTGAATAATTAAGTCAGCCTTGCTAGTATTGGCAAACACTGAGCATCAACTATAGGAGTAGGAGATCAACCATCGTTAACACCGTTAGCCAGATGCCAACACAATGAACTATGTCGGCGATATGCAAATATCGGCCATGCGTTCTCATCTCAAAGGAGCTCGGGAGTCCGTCCAGCAAAGTGTGAATAGCCGAAATAAGTCAGATGTTTCGGCCGAGGGTAAATTCCATAGAGTTGATTTTGATGGTACGATTGAAGAATGTGGATGACACGCTCCTTGTGTCTCCTATAGTGAGATGAAAATTGCCGTCCCCGCCTACAGGCTTTACGCTTGTACTCCCTTACTTCTGCTTGTTTTGCAACAAGAGCTGGTAAATCATTCTCGCCTCGACGACTTCCCTTGGGGACCCATGACATGTTCCTCTTCTCTAACTCTTTGGCCCTGAGTCGCTTCAGTTTTCTTTCTTGCCAATGTGATAAGCCGAGTGAGCATCCCGGCTGTGATTTTGTTCAGTACACTGGCAATTTCTTTCTATCTTTGGGTATCTCCGGCTTGGCCTGTCCAAACACGGCGATTGAATCCTTGAAAGTTACTTGCTTCACTTTATTTTACTTAGTAGCCAACATAGACTCGGCTGGCTTTTTGTCATCTAGAGCCAGATCTAAAATAGCACACTTGCGGTCATCCTTTTTCACTCGGTACACTTGCTTGATCACGTCCATCTTCTTTGCCGAGCTCCGGACTGATTCTTTTTGGTTGAGCTAGTCTTTGACATGTGTTTGTTGAACAAACTATGACCCACTCGGAGCTGCATAATTTTGGTGAGGTGGTTTAGAATATGATGGACGGTGTGCCCTTGATTTATACTCGTTCCATGATTTATATGAGCAATAGTCAGCATGGGGAGGTATCCATGACATCAACATTGGTGGCTCAAAGGGAGGATACGCAATCTGCTTTCTCAACTTATTCCTTCGCCAATCTCGGTCTTAAGATTTATGCCTTGGGGTGACTTAGATGCTTTTATTTCACTCGACCGATAAGCACTCTTTGCCTCACTTACCTTCTGATATTTTTCTAATAACTGGGTGACTTAGGTGCTTCGGTCTTTGAATTTTCTCATTGCCCCAATGCTAGATATAGCCATTGCAGCTTCGACGGAATTCCCATCTTCAAGAGTTTTGTTGATGCAATTTTTAACAATATCCTTGCTCGTGGACTTGACCCTGACATCATTGGTGTGTACCTGTTGACCTTTAGATGAATCTGCTTGAGATAGCGGAGTCAACATTTGATCGCCATCAAGACCGATCTGATCTGACTGGCCATATGCTTGTGCTTGAACAAACTTCAATCGTCATGTGTTGGCTGATTGTGTAACTTTATGAATCACATTGCAGTCTTTAAAATTTTGCTCGAACGAAGATTGCATTTGCTCTTGTCTTGATGGCACGACATCATGATCAATAATAATAATAGGATTAGTCAGCGATGCACCGATAATGTGATCACACATACCTAGACCGAAGGTACATTGCTCATCTACTAACCATTGTGTGATAACGGCTTTGCAACTAAACAACCGAGTGATGTCGGTTAACATCATCTGACTCGGCTATGCATCGATTTTCATCCTCCTTTTTCGATGCTCTTGAATAAGCTATTCAAGAGGACTTTGAACCTAGCTTTATATTCCTGCAACCAAAATAATTACAGAATATGCATCTCATGTGAGACCAAATGTGAGCCAGGCATGAAACAAACAAAGCTGTCCATATGAATGTAAAGTTTAGTCGGCATGACGGGAACAACTTTGATTGTGATGAGTTCTCACTATTAGCCTCTATGAATGGTGTCATGTGTTGATGAGCATGATTAGTGACTAGATAATTCAAAACAAACAGATTACTCATCTCGATTGTTCTTTCAAAATTAATTAGAGTCTTACTAACGGGTGCATCAACAATATGATTTTGACCAAATCGAAAATTGAGTAAACTGTCGGCTAGGTGTACCTTTGTGAAGCCGCTGGAACGAGAAGATGTTGCACCACTGGAACAATACCTTGCTCAACTTTTGAATAATCCTCCAACGCCTCTTCCTCTTTTTCTGGATCTCGTGCCTCATCACTCGGATTCCCCGAGTAGATTTCACTTGGATTTCTCAAGTAGATTTCACTTGGATAACCCGAATGGATTTCACTCGGCCGCTCTTCGTCAGCTAAGCTTCGTTCAGCTGCATGCTCTAGTTCTTGATCTTCATAACTAGCCAAACTTTGTTTGGCCATATAACTTTGCTCTTGATGCTCATCAATTTCTTTGGCACGGAACTCATAGGGCAGCATGTAAGCTCCCTCACATCTAGAAAAATCGAGCACGGCCAATTGGTTGCGTTTACCGTTCCTTTGCTCGGTGAAGCTTGCATCTTGTGTTTGGTACACATGGAAATAATTGGCTTGATGCACCCGGCTTTAGCCGGTGATGAACTCGTCTGGACCGATGCACTCGGCTGGCATGTTGCACTCAGCTGGCTCGGTGTAGCGCACTCGGCTTAAATGTCTCAGTGCTCAATCCGGTTTCAGTTGAATCCACCATTGTCTTGTCACTAAAGGAACTATTCAACTCGGTTGTAGATGACTTAGTCATATTTGACTCGGTTTCAACCGAAGCGACCATATTAGCCGAGCGAACCCTTTCTTGTTGATTTGCTTGCAAAGGTTCTTTTTTGGCTTGCCTCAACATCACAGAGGAGCCATCATGACTACTAAATTGAAGAAGGGACTTGGCATATTCTTGCAAATATTCCTCTCCATCCCTCTTCTTGAGTGCTTCATAAGCTTGTCGATATTCTGCTGGTAATTCATCAAGAGTTGGCGTAGTAAAGCCATTGATGCTATTCCCTGTGAGAGTTGGCTTGACCACGTCCATTCGAGTGAAATACTTTTCTTCATACTCAGCCCTACTTGGATCCGCTTGCCCCCCAATGCTCTTAGGTTCTTTCGGCAATGAATTGGTGCTGCCGAAATTTTGTAATTGTATAGGGGGTGTATAACATGTTGCAATGATAGGTGAAGACGTATGCACTGTTGTGGAATATTTTCTCTCGCTAATTTGATCACCTGGCAGCACTTTGTCTTCTTTAAAAATCCTAGCTCTTATTGCCTCATAATCAGGAACCAGTCCCCTTTCATGTTGTTCAAGGCAATGCGCGCTAATCTTCTTATTTTGCAATAAACATTTTAATGCAGTCAAAGCCACCTCATCTCCTGCAATATTAGGCATATGTGCTCCTATAGAACCTCCATTCACTCAGCCATAACCACGAAGGTGAGCTGAGTCATGAATGTTTTTAGTTGCATATCCTGTTGAACAATTAATCTCATGAGGTGTAGTATATGATGACTAAGGATAACCAGCCAAATAACTATAGGAAGCATGGTCGATTCCCTCATCCATCGGCATGTTTGGGGATGAACGCGCATATCATGAGTCGGCTACCGATGAACAAAACTGTGAGATGCCCTCATGTACATGAGGTGTCATATATTGATCACTCGAACAAATCATGTTGTTCACCGACATATTGAAAGGTATTGCCGATGCACGAAAGTTCAGATTCATAAGTTGCATGTCGCGGTTCTGTAAATTCCAAGTTTCTCCAACGCAATAACTAGTCGGCCTTTGCTCGTTAGGGCTAGCCGACATGACATATCCATTGAAAGATCTAGCAAGTAGCAACATCAACATAATGGCCATTTGCATCTACGTAAGGAGATTGATACATGTTACCATTATAGATTGCAGCCGCTTGATGACGCCCTCCTCGTAGCAAGAACAGGGTGGAGACTGTTCAAAGCTTTATCCCCAGCGAAGTCACCAAAAAGTGTGTTCGCACATGAACACGTCACCATGTACCTCCAACACCAAGGGTGATGCATCGCAGGTCACATCGAAGGAGACCCATCCGGAGGCGCGGTACGCAAGCAATCCGGCGGGTGCTTTTGAGGACCCGAAACCCCACATGCCCGGGAGGGACCCCGTCAGGGCACGTGCCAGCTATGGGCTGCCCTAGTTCGACATGATCGCCCCTAGGTCCTCGACGTTTGCCATCCTGCAATGAAGAAGAACGAACGAAGAACGAGGAAGTAGAAGAACAAGGGATAAGATAAAAGTAAAGGTAAATGATGATAGATTGGTTTCGATTGTGTGTTGTTGTTCAATCTGCCGTCACCCCTTAGGTATATAAGAGGTGGACGGACATCCCGTACAAGAGAAGGACTCCAAATATTGTCCAAATCTTTCCAAAATTAAACGAACTCGGATTTAGGTAAGTTTGGAACATCAGTTCGGTTTTTAGGTCCACAGGCCATAAATGACCTCGGATGAAGATGACCCAGAAGCTAATTTGACCATTTCAACGAGGTGAACAACTTTTGTGTCGAATGTTTTTCGATTCAATTCCATCTTCAGGGCCAAATTGCTTGTGTAAAATAGGTAATTATTCCCGCAACTCATCAGACATAGTCACGTGTGTTTGATCCCGGGCGTCATATTTTCCTGACTCCAGGGTCGTGCTGTGAGGGCTCTATCTTTTGCATACGACCTTGGATTGGGACGATCTTTATATCAAAATTGATCGTTTCGACGAGACGAAGACAATCCATGTATAAGCTTTTCTCATATTAGGTCGTATTTTGGGGCTAAATTGTCCGAACAATACTCTGAACACGAAATATTAGTACTTCGAGCATAGTTTCAGCCCTTGAAATGAGATCGGATGGCGATGGCCCAAACTTTAAAGATGTTCATATCAACAATACGAAACTCTTTCATGTAGATCACTTCTCCATTTGAGGTCATCTTAAATAACTTTTAAATCATGCCATGTTCTGGTGTCAACAGTGACATAGGACGTAGCACAAACTCTTTGCCCTTCATCTTGAAGCTATAATGGTTGGTACGTCCGTTATGGGTGACTCCGCGGTCGAATTGCCATGGCCTTCCAAGGAGGAGGTGGAAAACGGACATAGGTACCACATCACACTCCAATGTGTCCTCATATGCTCCTATCTTGAATGATACTTGCACGGTGTGCTCGACTCGAATAGTTCCGGTGTCGCTAAGCCATTGGACCTTGTAGTGATGAGGGTGCTCCGACTTGATCAATTTATGCTTGTCGCATAGCTCTTCACCTGCCAAATTATGACAACTTCCTCCATCTATGATAACCATGACGGAACGTCCATTGATGCCGGCCTTGGTGTGGAAGATGTGACATTGTTGGTCTTCGTCTTGTTGGTGTTGAAGCGTCAAGACCTAGGAGACGACGAGAGATGGACTTGAGTCGTTGTCGCAAAAGACTTGATTGTCTTCATCCTCATTCACTTGGCAGTGCATTGCCACATGCTCAATAGCTTCCATCTCATCTTCACTCATGGAGTCGTACGTGCCATCATCGTTGAAGATCATTGTTCGCTTGTTGGTGCATTGGAAAGACTTGTGTCCACGGCCACCACATGTGAAGCACTTGAGAAAACTTGTCTTGATGTGATCGTCTGGTGGTGCTGAAGAAGAAGTATTGTTCTTGTATTTGCTTGCCGGGGGACGAGTCGAGGAAGGAGTCGCTTGCTTGAAACTTGACTTGTCGCGAGTACATGTAGATGCTCTGTTCGAGGTAGGAGGTGCCGAAGGTGTTGGTGCTTGAGTGTAAGAGTCGTAGGTCTTGGATGAGTACTTGGTGTACTTGCAGTCTTCGTGCACTTGTTGTTCCGCCTTGGTCACTTGATGAACTAGCTCGAGAAGGTTTGAGTATGGTTGGAAATCGGCAATCTTCCGTACTGGGTGGGTGAGGCCGTTCAAGATGCGTGCCATATTTTGCTCATCATCTTCCTTGACATTGGCTCGTATCATAGCAATCTTCATTTCTTGATAGTATTCTTCGACCGTCTTCGTGCCTTGCTTCAGGAGTTGTAGCTTCTTGAAGAGATCTCGTGTGTACTATGTAGGCCCGAAGCGAGCACGCATGACGTCCTTCATTTGTATCCAAGTCGTGATGGGTGGCTCATTTTCATCATGTCGCCTTTTCACCACTTGCTCCCACCAAATGAGGACGTAGTCTTGAAACTCGAGGGATGCCATTGTGATCTTCTTTTCCTCATCATAGTTGTGGAGACGAAATATCTTTTCTACTTTCAATGCCCACGAGAGATACTCTTCGGGATCGTTGCTTCGGAGAACTTGGGCATGTTGAACTTGAGCTTGCCGTAGCAGAGTTCTTCATCGAAGTGTCGGTGGTGATGTCGCTCTTGGCGTGGAATATGTTCTTTGTCGTGATGATGCTCTTGGCAAGGATGAGGGCGTGACATATCTGCCCAGTTTCGCCGTTCTTGTTGTTCTTCGTGACGCGCGGTATCTTCTTGTTATGCTTGACGAAGTGCTTCCTCTTGTTCACGGACCTGGCGGCTACGAGCGGCAACGGCTCTTGAGGACTCTCGGAGTTTGTCTTGGGCCGCTTTAGCTTGAGCTTCATGGCTTTGTTGCTCTCGCCGATTTCGGTCGCCATCTCGAGAGTCTTGTCGTGGATGATGTGGTGGTAGCGGGTCTTGGTCCATGGCTTCTCTTTCTTGGCGTCGTGCCTGCTCACGTGCTTGAACTCGGTCTTGTAGGCCAATGCTATGGAACATATTTTCTTGCACTTGGCGGTCTTGAGTGTTGTCACGTCGGGGAGAACTTGTGTTGGAAGAGGAGTATCACGACGAGTGGCGACTTGAGTGGCGCTGTCTTGGTGAAGAGGTTGAGGAAGACGAGCGGTGCGCGATCAAGTTGCAGAAGTCGTCCATTTGTTTGGAGAGCTTGTCGTCCAAATACTCCCGTTGTCGTGCTTCCGATTGACGTAGGTTGTTGGTGAGTTGCTCGATGTGATCATCCAAAGCTTCACTCTCTTGTTGTAGAGATTGTTGGGCCATGAAGAAGTGATTCTTGGTGACGTAGTCAGGGTTTGCCAAAGAAGAAGGCCTATCCATGATGTGGAAGTGGTGGTGAGTGGGAAAATTAGAAGAAAAAAATACCAAAGTTACCTTTTCCGAAGATAGTGGATGTATCAAGTATGATCCCACGTGATGCTATTATAATAGAATTGGTACCGGGTTTTGTGTCTCACACCTACACACATAAAAGGCTTCTCGAGGATCTCGGTTAGGATGAGGCACAAATGATTCAAGAAAATATTTAGTCAAGATATTGAAAAGGTTGAAAAGATTCACAACTCGCAAGTAAGAGAAATAGATTGAACCCAAAGATATCACTAGGAACACACACACCAAAGATAGATGGGATCTGCACAACCAAGGGGTGAGCTCAAGATAGATGTTGCTCTAACTGTCTGGATACTAGAGTGATGCTAGTGCACCAACCTAATAGAGAAACGGGTCGTCTCACTATCCCAAGTATGCTTATGTATGTATGAACCGAGTTGATGAACTAGGTAAATGATATGCAGAAGGCTCAATGCTTTGCTTACAAGCTCTTGCTACTTTTCTCTTTTTCTTAAAAGCTTCTTCTTCTTTTTCTCTTTCTTTTTTTGACTATGCCACAATGCTTAATATACGAGCCACAATGTGAGGTAACAAGTAGTGTATGCATGAGAGAGACGTAACACTAATGTTGCACTAAGGCGTGGCCCGACAATACTCAACAAGCTAGTCTCAATGGGTAAGCTACGCAAAAGAGGCTCGAAGCTATCAAGGTAATGGCAAGGGTAGCACAAAGGCGTCGTCAATGTTACCGTCCTTGCTTACGGTTGGTATTACGATGTTGTTATCGAAGACGATGTGGAGTCTGAGTTAATGATCAAGTGGCGGTGATGATGACGTCAAATCACGCCTAAGTAGCCGAAACACCTTAGGACACGAAGGAAACCGCAACCCAAAACTCAAACAACCACATGAAATATAGCGAAAGAGCACAAGTGATGGTGGGGTGACAAAATGGTGCGAAATGGGATGGTCAAAAGTTTCTGTATGGTCTGGGAGCACGGGGTCAGTGAGGCCCGTGTGCATGGGGTCCCAATGGCCCATGTGCATGGGGTGTGTGCGGGTGGCAGCTGTTCTTGCCCAAATCCTTGGGTAAAACCCAAAATTGGTCAAGATTAGCCTATGGGATGGTTGTGGAAGGAGGTAGAGGGGTAGATCCACTTGCCAAACACCAAGTTCCTGTATCAAATCAACCAAATCTCACAAGATCAAACAAATTGCAAGAAAATTTTTGGGGCTATTTTTGGTGGGAGTTTTCGTATTAGGACGAAAAACAACAAAATCAAGCTAGAAAATGGGGG
>LR738710.1:363508081-363630479 GCA_902687465.1 Secale cereale
CTCCAAGATGTGAATCAACCTTGATCATGATACCAATATGATGTCGGATGGAACCCTAAGAGGGATCTTTTCACACTTGGAGGGGGAAAAGAGGATGTACACCAAGAACACAAAGAGGAATTCACTCCAACAAAACCCAATTACACATCCACTAGAATAGCAAACACATAGATCCACAAGAATACATGAACAATCCAAGGAAATTAGCACTAGGTAAAGGTTCTTCCCACTCCTAGAGGAGGTGAGGTCCTGATAATAGTCTTCTCCTTATGGAGGTCTTGAAATACACAACAATTCTTCCCTAAAGGGGTCTTGATCCATAAGAGGGAAGGCGCAAAGCTCACAATATCTCATATATACTTTGCTAACCCTAAACAAACCCTAGGTATGGAATATATAGGCTTGGGGTAGAAGTGGAAGAAGAGGGGATCCAAAACAGCATCTCAGCCGCCCATCCAGTAGGGCCCATGTGCACGGGGGTCCCGTGTGCACGGTACAGGCCCGTGCACACGGGGGTGCTCCAGCGCCACTTCCTGTAGGGTCCGTGGGCATGTGGTTTCAGGGGCCCGTGCGCACGGGGTCGCCTAGGACTTTCTATGCAGCTTCGATTGGGCTTGTTCTACATCCACTACTGCAAGATGCTGCTAACGCGACACTACGATCAGAGACCCTTCGATGAAACTGTGTGCTATGCCATAATTGCAAACGGTGGTGTAAAAAACCATCAAAATGGTGTAAGATGTTTGTGATGGTGGATGCATCAAACACGGTTCGGATTTTCGTCGCGTGTGCGATGCAGGGCATACGGTTCAGTTACATTAACTGTTTGCGATGAGGAGGAACAAAACAAACTAGCATCCATATGAAGGTGTGTACGATATACATCATATGGTTCACTCGGATGAACTGTTTGTGATTAGGCAACACAAAAGAAACGGTCAGCCAGATCAAGGTGTGTGTAATATACAACATGCGGTTCACTCGGATGAACTTTTTGCGTTGAGACATGAGAACAGAAACGGTTCAACTTAACAAGATGTGTGTGATACGTGGCAAACAGGTATGTAATCGGAAACATGTGCAAAGACCGATAACAACACAGACGATCACTGCTAACAAGCCGTGTGTGTCGTGAGCAAACGATTGCTAGTATACAATTATGAGTGATTGATGAAAACATCACCGACGGGTTCCATTGTTTTGTCCGCGTGCGATGTGATTTTATTTGTCTGCACAACATCTACGCCCTGTCTACAGAGCATCAACATATATACTCAAAAAGACAGCATTGCATAACCAAATTAAGCATACAATTACACAAGTGACTACACACATAACATTTCCACACACCAAAGTAAGCAATTACATGCATACTAAAGTAGGAGAATGAGGATCTAATCATCTATTTATTGTTGTGACGATGCTTGCCATTGCTCTGCTTCCGGCTGGATCCCTGGCCGTTTTGGGGAAGGAGGCACTTCCTCATGTCAACGATCCGCCTATACATGTCGTAGCTTGTGTACGCCTCCTTGGCCTCGTACACGACACAAGCTTTGTCGAGTTTCTCCATCCAGGCCGAGTGCCAGGCACGCTTATCCTTGTTGTACGAATCCTTCATGTCTCTATAGTAGGGGTCGATGATGGCCTCGGCAAGGTGAACAAGTGAGTCCTTCTCATGCTCCTGGCTGCCCAGATCTTGTATTGGCCCTGGATGTCAACAAGATTCTAGCAGGCGATGCCCTAATTCTCGAGTGCCTTTACATCATTGGTGATGCCATCGTAGAGAACATGTAGTGGGGGCTATTGACAAACCTAGCAAAACGCTCGCAAGCCCTTGTGGCCAGGCAGTAGTGGTAGATGAGGACGTGGTGGCGCACGCACATCTGGGCGACGGCAACCTTGGGACGAGACCCGGCACGAGCGCGGGTGTACTCGAGGTCGAACCCGCCCACCTTGTACTTCTCCTCGGCAAGCAACAGCTCGTGGATGAAGTGCTCCACTCAGACCGGGTTGTTGGTGTACACCATCGAGAGGTCCATGAACCTTCTGTGGGTGTCCACCACGGCACACATGGTGAACTGCTGCTCGTCGTCGGCAGCCACTCGGAGCGCCATTGGAGCCGCGTAGGATACCCTCTAAGAATTTCTCGTAGTGGGTGTGCTTCTTGCAATGGTGTGGCGCGATCGAAAGGTTGGCCGCTATAATAAATGGGGCTCGGTCGGCCTGTAATCGTCACGTCTTGTCACGGCGTTCATAGCGGAGGATTTCAGTGCACGCTTGACAACACCGCACCACACGCGTGGGCTCGAAGAGGCGCCAAATCTATCGCCGGTGAGCCTGTTCCCATGCTAACGCGCAGTTTACCACGCAAGGTTCCCGCCCGGCTAGTTTGGCCACGCATCGGCTATAAGAGGGACAAATTGTGGGCATTTATTGGCAAAAATCTTTGTAAAAAAGAAGTGTGTGGAATGACTTTGGTCATAAGTTTACCCGTGGGAGATAAGGTCAAATTTACATAGAAGGGTGATGATACACACTCGAGTGCGATAATTAATTTTGCGCTCTACAGGGCACATAGTGGAAGAAACCAACTGTGTGCAATAATGTCAAGATCGCAGTCGAGTTAGCTATACAGATCGTGTGCTGTGAGATCGACAAGGTAAACAAATTAGAGATTGGTTAATAAAATCTAAGACCATTACATATTAAGGTCAAAATAGTGCTACCAATATAAGAGTCTCATACGATGCTATTTCAAAGATTGCACCACAAAAGCTCGAAATATTACAAGGTTCAAACTCTAGAGTTATATTGCTCAAATTCGAAGATTACAAGGTTCAAACTGATATTAGAAATGAAATTCGGCTCATCAGCTGCAAACGCTCGTGCTGATCCGCTGAACATGGATATTAGAGAGGTTCAAACTAATATTGCCACTTATAAGTCATGTATGGGGTTGACACGATGACTTCCGATTACTCTGTCATCTGAAGTTCCAAAATGAAATTCAATATGTTTGGAGCCTATTCAATTCTGCCGCAGGCGCCGGCGCTGATCAACCAACCATTCATTCTTGCAAAATAAATGTAGTGGAAACCTCATTTCCTTCAGCACCCTTGCTTTGAGAACAAAGAACCCGGCGAATATAATCTCCGGTAAGGTCCCTCGGTAGGAGTTCAAAGTAATTTCTGAGAGATGCAGATCTAGGAATTCGACGTGATTGTTATATTGTATCACATTATCCACCATTGGGCCTTATCTTATCTGCAAAAGAAGAAAACGTGTTAGTGCCTACATGCAGTTTTGAACATTACTACATGCCTATTTGGTTTGCAATATTTGTAAAATGCACTAACATGCCATCTTCGATCTAACATAATTAACATGGGAATTTTATTACATTCCAGAATAATGTAGCCTTCTTCACAAGAGACTGGAGTGGATGAAAAGTTCCCTAAGAAAACTACTACAGATGAATCCAAAGGAGAAATGCTTATTGATTGTAACCATATGGATCAAGCAACCAATATGGGGGTGGAACATGTATGAACTGAAATCCTCCAATAGAATCCTTCAGAAATCGTAGTACATTGTCAGTGTAAACTTGAAAAAATGTGTCACAAATTGAACTCCCTTATGGTTAACATTTAACAAGAAAGGAACATCACCTCGATATATAGCTTCTCCACGCACGAAAAGCATCTCAGGAAACTGACAACTTGCTCCAGGTTGGGGCTGACAGATTCTAGTGCCAAGACCTTCACCGTGCGTAGTTTCGGGGTCAAGCTTGTCGGAATCATTTTCTGAATGACAAACGAACAAACATCTTCAAAATTACAAATAATGTTAATTTGTAGAAGGAGAGGTAGAAGGCAGCTGTTGTACCTGAACGGGTGTGGATCCAATAACAAGTTCGGAGTATTTGTCAGACGAATAGGCCACCACTGCCAATTTCAGTGTAGAAATGACATTGATTCTTGTTGGACCTTCTTGATAAATTACAAGTAATCTCTCAAGTGCAAGTGTGTTCTAAATGACCATACCGTGGTACACATCTTGTGATGTCTTCCTGCCGCACCAGCAACACACATAAATAGTCCGGAGAGTCATGGAGGTGATGAGGAAGGTACTCAACCCATTGATCGCCTGAAGATGAAGGTACTCGAGTGCAGTACAACCACGGAGCAGGCGCTCCTTGTCGTCATTTGAGAGGCAGACGGCGATGAGCTCGAGGTTCTTCAGTCGTGGTAGAATAAGAGCGGGCGCGTCATTAAGGGGGGGATGGTAGTTCCTGAACTTGGCGACGCACAACGTGGGCGCGTGGTGAAGTGCAGACGTTGGCAGCGACCGCATATGCCCATCATCAAAAGTGAGCTCCTCGAGCTGATATAGGGCAGGGGATCAGAACCAATCGTCAAGCTTGGCTCGGTCCTTGCCGTTGGAACGGAACTTGCCCATTCTAAGGCCTCTAGTTGGGCCAAGGTGATTGCCGAGGATCTTGGAGAATGCATCCAAGCTTTTGCGATATCCATAGCAGACCTCGTGGGTGTCGATGAGGTCAAGAGGGCTGGAGTTCCATAGGGGGCGCCACCGCCGGGAAAGGACGATGGTCCGTGCCCCATATTTGATTGGGAGGAGGATATGATGACTGTCAATATATCATTTGTGAGGCTGCTGATGAAGTCTAGGCCTGCTGGAGTCGCTTTGATGTAGGGTGGAACCCTGGATGGCCAATCTTTCACGAAAAGGAGGGATCCCAAGGATGGACACGTGGTACACGAGGGAAAACACAAGAGGGATAAGAAGGAAACACTCAAACCAACAAGCTTAGGTCACACAAATGCTAGATCCGGGAACACAAAGAGTGATACACGATACACGATCATCTAAAGACGCACAAGTAGCGGTAGTCATCTCCGTGAGGAGGTCTTGATGTTCTTCTCCGTGAAGGAGGTCTTGAATCCGGTGGATCTTCTCCGAAGAGGCCGCGGTCTCGTAGGAGAGGAACCACTAAGGTTTTGGATGAGCTATCACAAAGCTACCTAGGAAGGAGGAAGTCAACGAGTATATAACACATGGGCCGACGCCCTTTACTGTGCGCAGACAGTCGGGTCAGACGTCCGCTGGGTCACCGGACATCCGGCGGCTCGGGAGGGACCAGATGTCCGGTAATCCTCGGATTTCCGCTAATTACTTTCTGTAGTCGGTGTCACGGACGTTCGGTGGCTTTCGGTTGTCCGGTCGTCTGGGAGTCGCCGGTCATCCGTGATCGTCGGACGTCCGGTGCCTGCGGGTGACCGGTCGTCCGGTAGGGGTCGGACATCCGGTGCTTGTAGCGTGTTCAGCGGCACTTCTTCTTGTTCCAAGCACTTGTCGATCCCTCCGCCTTGTCCACTGTGAAGAGCCGTCACCTGGCCTTCTTCCAAGTACTTGAATATGCATAGAGTTTCTGATGAGGGTAGAAGCCATGTCCCATGAGCATTGAGAGGAAATTGATAAAGGAGCGAGTTCACCTCGGCCTCGAGAGGTATTGCACGGGCTCGTGTCACTGGCCCTTTGGGAACTTGGTGAGTCGACGGTAGGTCCATGGGGATGACCTTGGGATTCTCCGCATCACGCTTGGGGTTCTAGCTCACCCCCGCCTCTGCTTGTTGACAACCCCGTTCTCCACCTCCGGAGTCTTCTTATCAGCGGCGCTTTCTGATAGAAATGGGAGTACAGGGGATATTTAGTTAAAATAGGGAAAACATAAAAGTTTATTGGTAACTAGAAGTTATTAGGTAAGAATATAGTAATAAAAGGGAATAACAATTGGTTGCTTAAATACTACACAATTCATTTGACATTGCTGGGTAAGTCAACTTGCAGATAGTTGAAAAGAAAACTTACTTTGAACAAAGTCTGAATATATCTCATGACCAGGCCCTTTTATGTGCAGTGCAATTTTACTGCCATCTTTCACTACATAAAACTTAGAAATTTCTTTCCAAAAGCCAGTGCCAAAATAGGAGTCACCACGTTCATCAAGTATTACAATAGCAATGATTGTAAATTCGTGCAGTCTTGATCTATGTAAAGGGAAAGATTGTGCACTACATAATTTGTTGCATAGCAAGGGATGCGCTGCCAAAAATGGTAGGATTGTTAAAGAAAATATGGTAACATGCAAATATGGGCCCAAACTGAAAGAACTGTACAACAGTTGAAATCAAAGGACAAAAATCTATAATTAAACAGATAGGCTAAACATGGTGTCATGTAAATATGATAGTAATCAAAAGAACAATACATCATTAATTTGCCTAATATAGAAAGAAGAGGCGGAAAATCCCCTTTGATGTATATGGTGCATGTGGCACCTTTTATCCAAATGTAGCAATATTTAGAATGTGTCAGGAAAGTAGGCCATGCCAACCGATTTAGGGTGAGATTGAACATAGTGTGCGCGTCCTCAAGTGATCTGGTACGGTGAGATGGAATCTCTGGCGGCTGTCGCAAAGTCCTGATGTGGCGGCGCACTGTACATTCTATGAATGAAAGAAAACCCTCAAATCAGCACGAATAAAAATGAATTCACGGCGATTTGCGCCGGGTGATTAAAGGAGACAGATGAACTCGGATAAGAGATGAGATAGTATCTCATTAAATTAGTTACCTTGTTGTCCATGAGAAAGAACCCTCAGTACGGCAGATTCCCCAACAGAGCGGAGCTGGGTCGACCGCGAGCAGTGTCGAGAAAGACGATGGTGATAGGCAGCAGCAAGCGGAAGTGGCGAAATGCGATGGGCTTTACCGGCAGCCTGGCGGCGGTGGGACACGTCGAGGTAAGTGTTTACCGCTGCGATAGGTGGTGCCATGGCATAGACGCAGAGGAGCTTGTGCAGGTGTGAATGGGGACCGGAGGGGGTGGCGGGCGGGGTGAGGGTTTTTGTGACGTGGGGATGGTGAGGGTTTTGTTTTTCCCTTTTTGAATTGGGTGGTGAGGCAAAATGAAAGTCATTGCACACGGTTCCAATTTAGGAACTGTGTGTGATTGACGTACTACCTCCGTCCTGGTTTATTGGCCCCCCTTTGTAATTTTTACCAAATTCTGACCTAATACTTAACTAAGAAATGTGGATGCATGTCACCAAAAATTATATCATTGAACACTATGCTCAAATACCCATCCAACAATATAATTTTTGCTGACCTGCACTAACATTTTGTTAGTTAAACCTTTGGTCAAAATTTAACACAAATTACAAAGGGGACCAATAAACCAAGACGGAGATAGATTCCATCAACCGAACTGGTTGCATCCATATCCCACGGTTAGACATAAGTAAACATAGATTATACATACTCAGACATAGATAATAAGCGTACACGTACGCAAGCATAGTTCAACCGTCATTAAACATTGCCCAAGCGTACATAGTTTGAGCCCACATCTCATCTCACATGTCGGCACGATCCTGAAGCTTCCCCAGGTACTCGGCGTATGCGTCGTGCTCCACCCTTCGAGAATACATCTGCTTGAAGAAGCCAACGGCCCGTCCTCTTGCATGCGCCAGAACAATTTGATACGCGTCATGAAACTTGTGGTAGCAAAATGGGCATCGATAGCCGCCGTTCCAGGTCCTAATATGCCTGTTATGCATTCCCGCACAAAGCTCCCTCAGGATTTGCCTCTTGTACCTTCTCTGGCCATCTTCATCCTCGATGTCCACATCGTCAGAATGCACCTTGATACGTCTCCAATGTATCTATAATTTTTGATTGTTCCATACTATTATTTATGATGTTTTGGATGTTTAATGGGCTTTGTTATACACTTTTATATTATTTTTGGGACTAACCTATTAACCCAAAGGCCCCGTCCAGATTGTTGTTTTTTTGCCTATTTCAGGGTTTTCCGGAAAATGAATATCAAACGGAGTCCAACCGGAATGAAACTTCGGGAGAGATAGTTTTGGAGCAAAATACGCACGGGATACTTGAGAACAACGGAGTAGGGCTGACATGGCGTCCACAAGGGTGGGGTGCCCCGCCCCCTACAGGGTGCACCCCCTGCCTCATGGGCCCCATGTCTGGCCCCCGGTGCCCTCCTTCCTCCTATATATACCTACGTACCCCGAAAACATCAGAACAATAGAGAAAACCCTAGTTCCACCACTGCAACCTTCTGTTCCCGTAAGATCCCATCTTGGGGCCTATTCCAGAGCTCCACTAGAGGGGGGATCTACCATGGAGTGCTTCTACATCATCATCATCGCCTCACCATGAGTTGTGAGTAGTTTACCACAGACCTTCGGGTCCATAGTTAGTATCTAGATGGCTTATTATCTCTCTTTGGATCTCAATACCAAGTTCTCCTTGGTGTTTGAGGAGATCTATCTGATGTAATCTGTTTTTGCGGTGTGTTTGTTGAGATCCGATGAATTGTGGGTTTATGATCAAGATTATCTATGAGAAATATTTGGTTCTTTTCCGAACTCTTTTGTGTATGATTATAATATCCTTGCAAGTCTCTTCGAAATATTGGTTTGGTTTGGCCTACTAGATCTATAGTTCTTGCAATGGGGGAAGTGCTTGGCTTTGGGTTCAATCTTGCGATGTCCTTTCCCAGTGACAATAGGGGCAGCAAGGCACATATTGTATTGTTGCCATCGAGGATAAAAATATGGGGTTTATATCATGTTATATGAGTTTATCCCTCTACATCATGTCATCTTGCTTAAGGCGTTACTCTGTTCTTATGAACTTAATACTCTAGATGCATGCTGGATAGCGGTCGATGTGGGGAGTAATAGTAGTAGGTGCAGAATAGTTTCGGTCTACTTGTCTCGGACGTGATGCCTATATACAATGATCATGCCTAGATAGTCTCATAATTATTCGCTTTTCTATCAATTTCTCGACAGTAATCCGTTCACCCACCGTAGAATTATGCTATCATGAGAGAAGCCACTATAGAAACCTATGGCACCCGGGTCTATTCTCAACATATCAATCTACAATCTACATTATTTTCCATTTTTACTTTCTGTTCTTATATCCAAAAATATCAAACTATCATCTCTATCAGATCTCACTTTAGTAAGTGACCGTAAAGGGATTGACAACCCCTTATCGCGTTGGCTGCGAAGTTCTTATTTGTTTTAGCAGGTGCGAGGGACTCGCGCGTGGTCTCCTACTGGATTGATACCTTGGTTCTCAAAAACTGAGGGAAATACTTACGCTACTGTGCTGCATCACCCTTTCCTCTTTGAGGGAATACAACGCAAGCTCGAGAAGTAGCAAGAAGAATTTCTAGCGCCGTTGCCGGGGAGGCTTACGCAAAAGTCATATACCAAGTACCTATCACAAACCCTTATCCTTTGCATTACATTTATTTGCCTCCCGTTTTCCTCTCCCCCACTTCACCCTTGCCGTTTTATTTGCCCTTCTTTTTGCCGTGTGATTATCGTTCGATATCTTCTTGTTTGCTTGTGTGTTGGATGGCTTGCTTGTCACTATGGCTCAGAACAATACTAAATTGTGTGACTTCTCCAATACCAACAATAATGATTTTATTAGCACTCCGATTGCTCCTATTACCGATGCTGAATATTGTGAGATCAATGCTGCTTTGTTGAATCTTGTCATGAAAGATCAATTTTCCGGCCTTCCTAGTGAAGACGTCGCTACCCATATAAACAACTTTGTTGATATGTGTGATATGCAAAAGAAGAGGGATACGGATAATGATATTGTTAAATTGAAGTTATTTCCGTTTTCACTTAGAGATCATGCTAAAAATTGGTTTTCCTCTTTGCCTAGAAATAGTATTGATTCCTGGAATAAGTGCAAAGATGCTTTTATCTCTAAGTATTTCCCTCCTGCTAAGATCATCTCTCTTAGAAACGATATTATGAATTTTAAGCAACTAGATCATGAGCATGTTGCACAAGCTTGGGAGAGAATGAAATTAATGATACGTAATTGCCCTACACATGGTTTGAACTTATGGATGATTATAAAAAACTTTTATGCCGGCTTGAATTTTGCTTCTAGAAATCTTTTAGATTCGGCCGCAGGAGGCACTTTCATGGAAACTACCTTAGGGGAAGCTACCAAACTCCTAGATAATATTATGGTTAATTATTCTCAGTGGCACACCGAAAGATCTACTAGTAAAAAAGTACATGTTATTGAAGAGATTAGTGTTTTGAGTGGAAAGATGGATGAATTTATGAAATTATTTGCTGCTAAGACTGCTTCTTCCGATCCTAATGATATGCCTTTATCCACGTTGATTGAAAACAATAATGACTATTTGGATGTGAATTTTGTTGGTAGGAATAATTTTGGTAACAATGCTTATAGAGGAAATTTTAATCGTAGGCCTTTCCTAGTAATTACTCTAATAATTATGGTAATTCCTACAATAACTCTTATGGAAAGATGCCTTCTGAATTTGAAACTAGTGTTAAGGAGTTTATGAATTCGCAATAGAATTTCAATGCTTTGCTTGAAGAAAAATTGCTTAAGATTGATGAATTGGCTAGAAGTGTGGATAGAGTTACTCTTGATGTTGATTCTTTGAAACTTAGATCTATTCCACCTAAGCATGATATCAATGAGTCTCTCAAAGCCATGAGGATTTCCATTGATGAATGCAAAGAAAGAACCGCTAGGATGCGTGCTAAAAAAGAGAGTTATATAAAAGCGTGTTCTTCTAGTTATCATGAAAATAAAGATGAAGATCTGAAAGTTATTGATGTGTCTCCTATTAGATCCTTGTTTTCTATTGTGAATCTTGATAAAGATGGGATTGGATATGAGTCTACTTTAATTAAAAGGTGTCCCAATGATTCAGAGTTTTTAGATCTTGATGTTAAAATTGTTAAAAGTGGGAGTGAAGAGATTAATACTTTGCATAGTGATGAACCCACTACTTTGGATTTCAAAGGATTCAATTATGATAATTGGTCTTTGATTGATTGTATTTCCTTGTTGCAATCCGTACTAAACTCTCTGCAGGCTTATAGTCAAAATAAAGCTTTTATCAAACACATAGTTGATGCTTTGATGCAATCTTATGAAGAAAAACTTGTATTGGAAGTTTCTATCCCTAGAAAGCATTATGATGAGCGGGAACCTACTATTAAAATCAAAATTAAAGATCATGAATGCTTGGCTTTGTGTGATTTGGGTGCAAGTGTTTCCACTATCCAAAAAACTTTGTGTGATTTGTTAGGTTTCCATGAGCTTGATGATTGTTCTTTAAATTTGCATCTTGCGGATTCCACTACTAAGAAACCTGTGGGAAGGATTAATGATGTTCTTATTGTTGCCAATATGAATTATGTGCCCATAGATTTCATTGTTCTTGACATAGATTGCAATCTTTCATATCCTATTATTCTTGGTAGACCTTTCCTTAGAACGATTGGTGCAATTATTGATATGAAGGAAGGAAATATTAGATTCCAATTTCCGTTAAGGAAAGGCATGGAACACTTTCCTAGAAATAAAATCAAATTACCATATGAATCTATTGTGAGAGCCACTTATGGATTGCCTTCCAAACATGGCAATACGTAGACCTATCCTTGTATCGTGCCTAGCTAGGGGCGTTAAACGATAGCGCTTGTTGGGAGGCAACCCAATTTTATATTTTTTGTTTTTGCTTATGTTTAGGAATAAATTTTGCATCTAGATTCTGTTTAGATGTGGTTTTGTGTTTTAATTAGTGTTTGTGCCAAGTAGAACCTTTAGGAAGACTTATGTGAAGTTTATATGATCTTGCTGTAAAAAACAGAATCGTTAGCGCTCGCTAGAATAGTCACCAGATTTAACAGGAGTGCGCTATTTAGTTGATTCTTTTTGTAGATGATTAATAGAAGTATGCGAAAGTTACAGATTACTACAGACTGTTCGGTTACAGATTACTACAATCTGTTTAGTTTTTGATTTTTTTTGGAGTTACAGAAGTATGCGAAAGTTACAGATTACTACAGACTGTTCGGTTTTTGACAGATTCTGTTTTTCGTGTGTTGTTTGCTTATTTGATGAATCTACTAGTAGTATTGGGGAGTATGAATCATAGAGAAGTTGCAATACAGTAGGTTTAACATGAATATAAACAAAGAATGAGTACATTACAGTACCTTTGAGTGGTGGTTTGTTTTCTTATACTAACGGAGCTCACGAGATTTTTGTCTAAGTTCTGTGTTGTGAAGTTTTCAAGTTTTGAGTATTGCTTTGATGGACTATGGAACAAAGAGTGTCAAGAGCCTAAGCTTGGGGATGCTTGAGGTACCCCAAGGTAAAATTCAAGGACAATCAAAAGCCTAAGCTTGGGGATGCCCCTGGAAGGCATCCCCTCTTTCGTCTTCATCCATCGGTAACTATACTCGGGACTATATTTTTATTCACCATATGATATGTGTTTTACTTGGAGCGGCATGTATCATTTGAGTCTTTGCTTGTTAGTTTGCCACAATCATCCTTTCTGGACACACATTTTTGAGAGAGATAAATATGGCTAGAAATTGTAAGAACACTCTATGTTCTCCACTTATATCTTTTGAGCTAAATAGTTTTGCTCTAATGCTTCACTTATATCTTTTAGAGCACGGTGGTGATTTTATTTTGAAGAAATTGTTGATCTCTCATGCTTCACTTATATCCTTTGAGAGTCTATTAGAATAGCATGGTAATGTACTTTGGCTATAAAACTTGATGCGGAGCATCCCACGATCATCCCCATGTTCACTTCGACGAGACCTCAAGTACACACCATTGGACACAAGGTTAACTCGCTCCTCTCCAAACGTCCACTTTCTACATGCGAGACATGGCTACTACCTCAAATATATGTGCTATGCATGACCAGGAACCAAGAGGGAGGCCATGGAACACCTAGGAGCATTGGACAAGATGGCGAGGACAAGTTCGAGGATCAAACAGAGAAGCTGCTCGAAAAGCTACAGGCTCCGGACGTCCGGCCTCTACCAGACGACCGGCGACTCCCAGGCGACCGGACGACCGGAGGCCACCAGACGTCCATGACTTCGACGACAGAAGGAAAATAGCGGAAGTCCGAAGACTTCCGGACGTCCGGACCCTCGCGAGCCACCGGACGTCCGGTAGTCGTCAGACGTCCGCTACATGATGTCTGCGCATAGTTATCGGGCCAGAGGCCCATGTATCCCTCTCCCACTTACCCCTTCATGGCTCTAGACTATATATACTCCTCCACCTCCTCCTAGTTAAGGTTAGCTTAGGTTTAGCTCATTTGAGACAGAGCTTTGCTCATCAACTAGTGGTTCATCTCCTTGGGAGTGACTGCGGCGCCTCCATGGAGAAGATCCACACGGATTCAAGACCTCCTTCACGGAGAAGATCCCGCGGGATTCCCCAAGGCCTCCTTACAGAGAAGAACCGGTTACCCTTTGTATCATCAGTTGTTGATCATGGATCGTGTACCTCCTTGTTTTTCGAGGATCTAGCATATGTGTGACTTGTTCTTGTTGGTTTGAGTGATTCTCTCGTGTTTCCCCTCGTGTTCCCTCTCGTGTTCTTCGTGTTCTTCGCGGAATCCCCTCCATTTCGTCATTTCGTGAAATATCGGCCATCTAGGGTACCACCCCGTATCATATGGTATCATGAGCCACGTTTCTCACGAATTTGGAGTCCCCCCACCGTTTTAACCTTCTTTTGTGTGATTTCGTCCTAAAATTCGAAAATCCCCACCAAAAATAGCCCCAATTTTTTCTGTGATTTGTTGGTTTGATGATACTTTGTTGATTTTGATCCATGGATTTGCTTGGTTTCAAGTGGATCTAGCATTTCCCCAAGTTTCCCCATCTTTCATCCACAAAATCTCATCAATTTCGAGCCCAAAATCTCCATTTCCGCCCAAAATCACGTCCCGAAACTCAAATTTCGCGTTGACCCCGACCCACCGGACGACCGGCATTTTACCGGACGTTCGGACCCTCACGAAGCACCGGACATGCATCATCTACCGGACGACCGGAACCACCTATACAGAAGAAAATACCGGATTTTCGAGCCCGACCGGACGTCCGGTCACCGGTCGTCCGTCACTTTCCGGACGTCCGGTACGTGTAGTTTCAGACTTCGGCTGATTTTTGTTTTGGTCATAACTAATTCATAGGAACTCCGAAGTTATAATGAGACTTTTTCTCTGAGATCCTCTCCAAATTTTTGTTTTGGTCATACGCTATTTGGGATCCCGCCTTTTCGTGAAAGATCGGCCACCTAGGGTTACACCCTACACCATTATGGTATCCAGAGCCAAGGTTTCTCACGAAATTGGAGCCCCTGCCCGTGTTTTCTACCTTGTTTTTGTTGTGTTCTTCGAAATTTCGAAAATTCCCCACCAAAAATAGCCCCAATTTTTTTTGTGATATGTTGATTTGGCAAGATTTTGTTGAATTTGTTCCATGGATTTGCTGTGTCACGAGTGGATCTAGAGTTTCCCCGCCTTTTCCCCAATTTTCTTCCGCAAATTCGGCCATGTTTGACCAATTTGTCCACGAATACCTCGAACCCTAGCCCCAGACCCACCGGACGACCGGCGTTTTACTGGACGTCCGACCACCCGCGAAGCACCGGACGACCGGCACATCCTATACAGAACCTTTTACCTGATTTCCGAGACTTACCGGACGTCCGACGATCGGACGACCGGCGATCCACCGGACGTCCGCTGAACCCTGACGAAGCTGAATTAATTCAGTTTTCTTCCACCTTCCGCATCCACTTACCTTTCCACCACCACCATTGCCTAACCAAAATCACTACGGTATTATCTCTTTGTGTCTTGGATCTTTTGAGTTGTGGTTTCCTGTTTTCTTGTGTGTTTCGGCTATCTTGGAACGGAACGACATCGACAAGACCACCTCTCAACCTCGCCAAGCACAGTAACATCGACGACGCTTTGTCATTCTACCTTGCAATTGCATTGCCACCCTATAGACCATTTTTGTGTAGCTTTCCCATCGAGACTAGCCATTTGAGTATTGCCGGGCCACGACACTTGTGCACATTAGTGATAGTCATACATATTGCATACTAATTTATCATATCTACATGTGACACAAGAGTGTTCCGCATACACAATAGCTACCTTGATCCGAGAAGCATGCATTAGTGGCCATAGAAAGATCTCACAATCTTTTAAGCAAAAGAGCCAACCAAAGCTTATAAGCAAAAGGAAAATAGCATCATACGCCTTGCATCAAATGAGATGATATGTGATAGCAATACATGATCTTGTGCTCAAGCATCGGCACATCATACACTCATAGCATACTTGTGATAGGAAGTCATTTTGTTTGCCTCTTATAGGTCGTGCATTAGTGCGTATCCGCCTATTAAGCAATCTGTTAGCGTCTCTCTAGTGTTGTGCAACAAGAGCATTTTCCGTGGATTCCACATTTTCGCTCACGCTTGGTTGCACAACCACATTTATCTATCCGCGTGTGTGTTCCGTGTGCTACTTATTGCTTGTGATCTACTTGTTGCATGAGCAAATTGTGTATCATTTTCAACATCATTGAGTCACTTTGACAATTGCATTCAATTTGTGCCACCATCCTAACCAAGCTCCTCTCAAAGCTTTACTTGTGTAGGTGTGAGAATCACCACGAAGTGGTACCAATAGTGCTATTTCCCGGTTACATTATTAAGTGATCATTGATCCATCTTCAACTTCGGTCAAGGAACATTTGGTATTGTCTTCTCCTTTTTCCAACTCATACTCTTGCTTGCAATGATGGATAGGCCAAGTACATCTTCGAACCCGCTCTTCAATGATCCTCAAGAATCGAACAACTACGTCACCAAACTACATCTCTTCGGCGTCCAACGAGCTCTTAATAAAAGAAAGTGAAGCTATGCGCGAGCACATTGAGCAAGTCGCCGCCGACGCACGACTATTTGAAGCAAGAACGAGAGAGCAATTCGATATCATCAACACCAACATGTGTACCCAATTCAATGAGTTACGGACTTTGATTATCAACCGACGTTCTTCTTCCACATCTTCTCAAAGACGAAGCCGCTCAAGTCGCCATACCAACTCCACGGAAGGCTCAAGTACCCCTACATCCAACACTCTTCATCAAGCCGCACGTCAAGCTCGACAGGACAACCGGAATCCAATTCATGACAAGAGGTCGCAAGAACTATTTTAAGATTAAGAGAGTCGACATCGTCAAAACCAAGCTACACTTGAGCAAGCGCAAGAACGGCAACGACTACGCCAACAACAACAAGAGCGAGCACGTAGACATCAATAAGAACAAGATGCCGAGGCTAATCGTCAAGCACAAAAACGCCGAGAAGGTCAAGCTCTTGAGGCACAACGAGCACTACGTGATTCACATTGCAATGTGGCAACTCGCAATTGACATACTCGTCAAGAAGAGGATTTCCTTCGCGATGAGATGCAGGAGAGGCGCCATCAAGCACGAATGCAAGAAGAAGTTCCTCCTCAAGCGTGAAAAGAACAACAACCTCAACAAGAACCACAAGCTCGGAAAGTACACCATGACAATGGACATTTACTCCGCCAAGAGCAACATGAGCTTGATAATGGTCCCAATCAAGGACGCCCTCCCAATAGGCAAGCAAACTATGAAGAGCATCGCTATGGCAAGCTTAAGTTCACCATGCCAAAGTTTTCCGGAATCATTGATCCCGAAGACTACCTCTCATGGGCATTGAAAGTTGATAAGATCTTCCGCTTACACAACTTCGATGAAGAGATGAAAATTGTGGCCTCCCTAGAGTTCCAAGACTATGTTCTCATTTGGTGGGAGCAAATCATAGAGAGAAGAGAAGCAAAAGGCGAACCTCTTATCACTACTTGGGCTCAAATGAAGGAAGTCATGAGAGCACACTTCGTGCCAACACACTACAACCATGACTTGTTCAAGAAGATACAACTCCTCAAGCAAGGTACCAAGTCCGTTGAAGAGTACTACAAGGAGATGGAGATTTCCATGATACGCGCAAACATCACGGAAGATGAAGAACAAACGATGGCGAGATTCTTTAATGGACTGAACTATCCTATCAAGAATATTGCGGACTTTCAACCCTACACGACCCTCCTCGATCTAGTACACCAAGAAACCAAAGCGGAGCGACAAGTTCAAGAGGACTACAAGTACTCCAAGTTCAACTCCAAGAACTTCGGCTCATACAACCAAGCTTCAACGACTTCGGCTACTCCTACCTCTACCAAGCCATCTAATACCTTCCGTGACAAGTCAAGCTACAAGAATACGACTACATCAAGTCGTCCACCTACTACAAACAACTTCAAGAAAAGAAATTCATCATCTACAACTCAAACCGAGGACAACTCCAAGACGCAAGTGTTTCAAGTGCCAAGGGCGAGGCCACAAGTCATTTGAGTGCAAGACCGTTCGCACAATGATCATCAATGATGATGGATCCTATGACTCAATGAGCGACGATGAGATGGAAGCCCTTGAACATGTAGCTATGAATCGCTAAGTGAATGAAGATGAAGACAACCAAGTGTTTTGAGACAATGACTTGAGTCCCAATCTCGTTGTTTCCAAGGTCTTGACACTACAACATCAACAAGATGACGACCAACGATGTCACATTTTCCATACCAAGGCCGGCATCAATGGACGCTCCGTAAAGGTTATCATCGATGGAGGAAGTTGTCATAACTTGGCAAGTGAAGAGCTATGCGACAAACTACAATTGGTCAAGACGAAGCACCCTCACCCATACAAGGTCCAATGGCTTAACGACACCTGAATTCTTCGAGTCGAGCATACCGTGCAAGTATCCTTCAAGATAGGCGCCTACGAGGACATACTTGAGTGTGATGTGGTCCCTATGTCCGTATGCCACCTTCTAATTGGACGACCATGGCAATACGATCGTGGAGTCACACACAATGGACGGACCAACCACTATAGCTTCAAGATGAAGGGCAAGGAATTCGTGCTATGTCCAATGTCTCCAAGTCAAGTAGTCGCCCACAAACACTTACCTACCAACCATCATGGAGAGAATGGTGAGAGAGTGAGCCACCAAAAGGAAAGTGAGAGCCACAAGCCAAATATGAGCGACTCCACGATGAGCGACAATAAGCAACTAGTGCTATTTGCCACCAAAAGTGAGATGAGAGAAGTGTGTGAGAACCCCTCGAGTGTCTTTCACCTTGTGCTTTTATGCAAAGGGGAAGCCAAACCTACTAACACTTCACCACCTCCACCTTTAGTGTTGTCTCAATTGTTGCAGGAATTCTCGGACGTCTTCCCCGATGAGCTATCTCCGGGTCTACCTCCACTTCACGGAATCGAACACCGCATCGACCTCATACCCGGCGCACCACTTCCAAACAAGGCTGCTTACCGCGTCAACCTCGAGGAAACCAAGGAGATACAACGGCAATTACAACAACTCATCGACAAAGGCCATGTACGTGAAAGCTTGAGCTCTTGTGCCGTTCCGGTTATTCTCGTGCCTAAGAAAGATGGAAGTTTTCGCATGTGTTCGATTGTCGTCCGATAAATTCTATCACCGTTAGATACCGTTACCCTATTCCACGCTTAGACGACATGCTTGATGAATTATGTGGTGCCACCATCTTTTCGAAAATTGATCTTAAAAGTGGCTACTACCAGATTCGCATTCAAGAGGGCGATGAGTGGAAAACGGCTTTCAAAACCAAGTTTGGGTTATATGAGTGGCTTGTCATGCCAATGGGTTTATCGGAAGCACCCGGTTCATTTATGCGTCTTATGCATTTAGTTCTCCGACCCTACATAGGCGTCTTTGTAGTGGTTAATTTTGATAACATCCTCGTGTTTAGCAAGTCGCTTGAGGACCATGTGAGACACATCCGTACGATTTTACAAACCCTTCGGAAAGAGCGCTTATATGCTAACATGGATAAATGCACTTTTGGAGTTGACAAGGTCGTTTTCCTAGGATTTGTTGTTTCTTCCCAAGGTGTTCACGTTGATGAAACTAAAATTGAAGCAATTAAAACTTGGCCACAACCAACGAATCTCCAACAAGTGCGTAGCTTTCTTGGTTTAGCCGGTTTCTATCGACGTTTTGTGAAGGACTTTAGCACCATTGCTATGCCTCTACACGTCATGAGCAAGAAGAACACAACCCTCATTTGGGGTCCTTCGCAAGACACCGCGTTCAATGAGCTAAAAAGCTTGCTTACGCACGCACCACTTCTTGCCCTACCAAACTTTGACAAACCTTTTGAGATTCATTGTGACGCTAGCGATACCGACACAGGTGGCGGGCTAATGCAAGAAAAACGCCCAATTGCGTACTTTAGCGAGAAGCTATCCGGAGCGCAACTTAACTACCCCATATATGATAAAGAGCTCTATGCCTTGGTGAGAGTTTTACGTGTTTGGGAACTTTATCTTAGACCTCATGAATTCATTCTTCATACGGACCCATGAGACGCTCAAGTATATCAAGGGTCAAACTAAGTTAAACAAGCGTCATGCTAAATGGAGTGAGTTCATTGAGTCTTTTCCCTATGTCATCAAGTACATCAAAGGCAAAGAAAATGTTGTGGCGGATGCGCTTTCCCGCAAATGCATGTTCGTTACACAACTTGAGTTGAATGTTATTAGCTTTGAGCACATAAAAGATTTATATGTGCATGATCCTCTCTTTGCACATCCTTATGCTAAATGTTTGACTCACACTTCTTGGGAACCTTGCTATATAAAGGATGGATATATTATGAGAGCTAACAAACTTTAAATTCCCGAGTCTTCGCTTCGTTTGCTACTTTTGCAGGAATCTCATGGAGGAGGACTCATGGGACATTTTGGATGTGACAAGACATTTGCTACGCTCTCAAAGAACTAGTTTTGGCCCAAGATGCTCCGTGATGTCTCACGCCTCACCAACCGATGTTCTACATGTCGCTAAGCTAAGTCAAAAGCTCAATCTCATGGTCTTTACATGCCACTTCCTATTCCATACCATCCATGGGAAGACATAAGCATGGACTTTATACTTGGATTGCCTAGGACTCAAAATGGCAAAGATTATGTGTTTGTTATCGTGGATAGATTATCTAAAATGGCTCATTTCATTCCTTGTAACAAGATCGACGATGCTTCACATGTTGCAACTCTCTTTTGTAGGGAAATCATTCGTCTCCATGGAGTACCCAAGACGATCGTGTCGGACCGGGACGTTAAGTTCTTGAGCTACTTTTGGAAAACTCTATGCGCCAAAATCGGCATCAAGCTCCTCTTCTCTTCAGCATATCATCCACAAACTGACGGCCAAACGGAGGTGACGAACCGCACGCTTTCGATGCTTCTTCGCGTGTTGATCAAGAAGAGCATCAAGGAATGGGAGCAATGCTTGCCCATCACCGAGTACGCCTACAACCGCACAAGCCATTCGACTACCCGCAAGTCCCCCTTTGAGGTCGTCTATGGCTTCAACCCATTGTCCCCATTGGACATCCTACCTCTACCTCTACAAGAGCGCATCAACATGGACGCTAGTGCACGAGCAAGCTATCTCAAGAAGGTGCATGAAGATACAAGGGCAACGATCGAGTGACAAGTCCATCGCCTCACCACCAAGCTCAACGTCAACAAGGCACCAATGGTGTTCCAACCGGGAGATCTCGTATGGCTTCATCTTCGAAAGGACCGCTTCCCCAACGAACGGAAGTCCAAACTACTACCTCGAGCTGACGGACCTTTCAAGGTGCTAGCACGCTACAACAACAACGCTTACAAGATCGATATTCCACGAGACAAGTACAACGTGAGCAATACCTTCAACATCAAGGACCTATCTCCTTTCCATGGTGATGAACATTTCGATTCGAGGTCAGATCTTTCCCAAGGGAGGGGAGATGATGCGGAAAATCCCAAGATCATCCCCATAGGCATATCGTCGACTCACCATGTGCCCAAAGGACCAATGACATGAGCCCTTATAAGAGCTCTCGAAGCCGAAGTGAACTCGCTCTTTTATCTATTTCCTCTCGAGTCGCATGGGACATGGCTTCTACCCTCATCAGAAACTCTATGCATACTCAGGTACTTGGAAGAAGGCCGCGGGACAGCTCTACACAATGGACAAGGCAGTGGGATCGACAAGTGCTTGGGACAAGAAGAAGTGCGGCTGAAGACGCTACAGGCACCGGACGTCCGGCCCCTACCGGACGACCGGCGATCACCGGACGACCGGCGACTCCCAGACGACAAGACGACAGGAAGCCACCGGACGTCCATGACACCGACCACAGAACGTAAATAGCGGAAATCCAAGGATTATCGGATGTCCGGTCCCTCCCGAGCCACCGGACGTCCGGTGACCCAGCGGACGTCCGACCCGACGGAGTCACCCCATGTAATATATACTCGCTGACTTCTTTCGTCCGACGCAGCTTTGTGATAGCTCATCTAGACCTTAGTGGTTTCTCTCCTACGAGGCCGCGGCCTCCTTGGAGAAGATCCACCGGATTCAAGACCTCCTTCACGGAGATGAACATCAAGACCTCCTCACAGAGATGACTACCGCCACTTGTATCATCCTAAGTTGATCGTGTATTGTGTATTGCACTTTGTGTACCTGGATCTAGCATTTGTGTGACCTAAACGTGTTGGTTTGAGTGTTTTCTTCTTGTCCCTCTTGTGTTTTCCCTCGTGGCTCACGTGTTCATCCTTGGGATCCCTCCTTTTCGTGAAAGATCCGCCCAAAATCGCGTCCCGAAACTCAAATCCGTGTGGATCTTCTCCGTGGAGGTGCCGCACTCACTCCCAAGGAGATGAACCACTAGTGGATGAGCAAAGCTCTGTCTCAAATGAGCTAAACCTATACCATATCATCTTGGTATCATCATATCATCCCTTGTGTCACATGATTGTTCCCGCATATACACAATTTCTATCTTGTTTTGTGCATTCCGCATTGTGGCCATACAAAAAAACCAATAAGCTTTTAAGAAAAAAAAAGAGAAAGACAAAGAAGCTTGTAAGCAAGAGCCATAGCATTGCATCATATGATATCATATCCGATCATCTTGGATCAACAACGGGAACCATACATACATAGCATACTTGGGATAGAAAGTTGATACATTTCGTATCTTATAGGTTGTGCACAAGTGTCGTATCCGCCTATTGAGCAATCATGCTAGCGTCTCTCTTGAGTTGTGCAACACGAGCGTTTTTTGTGGATTCCACATTTTGTGCTCATTCCTTGGTTGCACAACCCCATTTATCTATCCGTGTGTGTGTTTCCGTGTGCCATTCTTTGCCATTGGTCTACTTGTTACATTTGGAATTTCTGAATCTCTTTAAACATTATTGACTCTTTCTAACATTTTGCATCAATTTTTTGTGCCACTTATATTAACCAAGCCAATTGATAAGCTTTACTTGATAGGTGTGAGTGAACAAGTACGGTACCAATTCCACTATTCTTTCATTTCACATTGAGTGAAACGGGATACATCCTCAACATTGGGAAAAGGTAACTTGGTATTGTTTATCTCATCTCCTACTAACCTTTGCTCGAGTCTTGTGATGGATAGGAAAAGCATTTCATCTACTTCGGTCTACACCAACAACGACAAGTTCGATGCCATGACGAACAACTTGTGCGCCAACATGGATGCTCAAATGGAGGAGCTCAAAGCCCTCATCAAGAACCGCAAGAGGTCTCCCTCATCTTCCAGAAGACGCTCAAGTGCACATCCCTCCGAGCTACCATCTTCGGCAAGATCACATCAGCATCGACAACATCAAAGACAAGAACGTGAACTTCATGAGCTGAACACCAACAACCGCTCAACGACTTCACCATGTACCTTGGCATCTTCGCCAAGCGACTTCAAGGCATCTTCGCCTTTGGACATATGACATCTTGGCCAACAAGCACCCCAAGCATATTCTCAAGAGAAGCTACCCAAGCTCAAGTTCGCGACTTCCACGAGCTACTACAACCTCGACAACGAACATGAGATTCCTTTCTATGGGACTCAAGACCCCGAGGAGTATCTCAAGTGGGAGCGCAAGATGGACGAGTACCTCAAGCTACATCAAGTTCCCTACGAAGATCAAGTGAAGTGCGCCACAAGACACCTCCACGACAACGCGTCAACATGGTCGCTTCACACACCTTCGACGAGCTTCAGCGTGAATTGGCCCAAGACGAAGAAAGCTATGCGGCGAGAGTTCGTGCCTCCCACCTACACGAAACATCTTCTACGCCAATTGGAGAACACTATACAAGGATCCAAGTCCATCGACAAGTACTTCAAGGAGATTAAGATGGCCTTACGACGAGCCGGCGTGGACGACCCCATTTCGATGAAGCTCCACTTCATGATGTGATTGCACAACGACATCTACAAGACTATCTTCCTCGAGAAATATAAGTCCCTCGACGACAACTACATTGGAGCTCTCAAGGCAGAACAAGACCTCATGAAGGCCAAGGCTTCTCCACCGCAAGCACACTTCTCGAAGACCAAGCTCCAAAACGGCGAGCATGAGGGTAGTACCACCATGATGTCCAAGCCCAACGAGCTCCAAGACGACGCTCCCAAGTTCGACTCCACCGCCATCCCTCTTTGTGGCATTCATGATGTCGAGTCTACTTAGACTCTTTTTCAAGACGGTGCGGCAACGACTACGACTATGGAGCCATTCGAGGACCAAGCTTCGCAGGCGAACGACATGGTGACGAGCAAGGATGATGCTTCCATCTTAGGAGACGAGAGTGATGATGTGCCATCTTCGGCCTTCATCCACGGCGACGATGATGAGATGATCGAGCATGTGATTTCCCTTCGGTCATGGAGGAGAGTGATGTTGTGCCATCTTCGGCCTTCATCCATGGCGACGATGACGAGATGGTTGAGCATGGGATTTTCCCTTCGACCACGGCGACGTATGATGACTTGAGTGACTTGTGCCACCATTTTGAGAGTGAGAGCGAGTTCACCACTAGCCCCATATATGATGAGCTGCCCCAATTCCCATGTGAGGAGAGCCACTACCCCCACCACTTGAGTGAGATGAGTGACTCCACCATTTGTGAGTTTGAGTGCACCTATTTTGAGGGAGTGAGTGAGCCACCACATAGAGAGAGTGAGATAGTTGATAGGTCATGTGAGGTCACTTTCAAAACTAAGGACTTGACCTCTACCTCTATTGCGTCTTCTCATTTGGTGCTAGGTCCCACATATGATGACGCGCCGATCCTCGATGACTTTGTCCTACCAATGGACAAGACGATCACCATGGTGGAATATGATGCACCCCCCAGATGGTTCCATCAAGATGAAGATGATGACCACCTTTTGGCCATGTGGAGTCTATTAGTTGTGATGCCATGTTGCATAGGATTTCTTGTGATAATTCTACTGGCCACATCATGTTTGACAACTGGCTTGACTTGTCGTATGTAATGCATGAGATCAACAATATGTCACATTTCCAATCTCTTCATAGTGACTATGCATATGCCATTAAGATAAACCCAATTTGCACTTATGGCATAGATGACAAGCCCGTGGTTATTGGCATTTGTTTTTCTTGTGATGATATTGTCATGCTTCATGTGCATCATATCCATCATATGACATGCCATGATTACCTAGCTTCGGGCATGCATTGTTTTGGATGTTGTCCCACTTCTCCATATTATGTTTCCACTATTGCTCATGAGGAGACCCACGTAGTTTCTTCATACAAATTAGGAGATTTTGATCCATCCCATCCATTGCATGATCCCAATCCTTATATGCACCATACGCTCCCCATGAATGAACATGCTATAGATGTGCCATACAATTGTATGCTCAATTTGCATCCACATCGTGCTATACACAATAACTCTTCATTCATGATGGATGACATGTTCTTATAACATGCATCAAATTTGTTTGAGCGATGCGTATCTTGTGCTAACTCACACATGCACATACACATCATGATGGATGATGTGTACATTTACCATGCACACACTTTCTTTGGCTTGTGTCTCTTTTGTGTAGGTACACATGCATACTCGTCAACCTCACAAGAGCACGAGTTGACGAAACAAGCTCTAGAGAGCAATGATGACTTGGGATTCCATGCATTATCTTTCCCAGCGCTCCCTTCGCGCAAAGACTTCGCGCATTCCTTCTACATGGCACTCACATGGTTATGGGTTATTGTCCATTATATCTCTTATGCCCATCTTGCCATGTTCACTTTGCATGATATGCTCATTTCTATGCCTTTTCCATGCATTTGTGACCCATGCTTTGCATTACACATGATGATTGATTCTCATACTTGTATGTGTATTTGCAAGCTTGGTGGAGATATTGCTAGTTCTTGCCATGATGCCTTTGTACCCCATGCCTATTATGATGCTTTGATATTGCTTTGTTTTCGTGCTTGCGATATGTCATGTGTATTACCTATACCCGCTATTTCTCACATGACATGATTGCCATGCCTTCTCCTAGTGTGTTGCATCTTCGCTCCACTAGTTTGCACAACTTGATCACCATGCTTGCTTCATGTAGTGCATCACCCATGATACATACATGCTCATTTCATGCGGTTGATAGCCATTGCCATGCTTTGCACATGATTGATATTGCTTGTTGTCATATGTCTCCATGTTGCCTCTCTCATGCTATATGATTGTCCATGCATTGAGCGCAACCATGATTTTGGTCTTGCCAAAGAGATTGCCCCCATAGGATTCTCGCATTTATTTGGAGATTTTGACATAATTCTTGTGAAGCATGCTTGTCTTACCTCTTTGCACCATATGCCTAGTGCCATGAATATAGCCATTCTTGCATCATATTATTCATGCACTTTTGCTCCTAATGGTTATGTTCAAGAGAAGAGAACCATCATGATGGATGATGTGTTTATCTACCATGCGCATACATTCTTTGTTTTGTTGTGTGCATGTGTAGGATACTTGGACTTCGTGTCGACTTCCACTTCACGTGAGTTGACCATTCGATCTCTTGAGAGCGAACCACTTTCTACCACGACGCTTTCTACATCGCACTTGCTTGTGCTTCGACATTGTGAAGGATGCACAAGGACACACTTTCGAGGTGATATCCTTCTCTTTCGAGAAACCACAATTTATGCGCATGAACATTGTGGATCATACTAGTTGTGTTACTTGGACCATGACTCTTTGCACACATGCTAGAGATCTTTCTTTGACTTACCATTGCCACATTGCCATGCTTCATGATATATAGGCCTTGTGTGTTGCATCCGACTTGTGGATTACTTGTCCCTATCATATGCTTGGTTGCAACAATATCATCTGTTCACATATGCCATGTCACATTGCTTTTCACATGATTGACTTGATTGCCTCACACATGTTGAACAATTGTTATTTCAATTGTGTTGAGTGCCACTCGATTTTCACTACACCCTATGCACATTATGCTCGGATTGTCTTGCACTTGACCCTTGTGTTTAGACACTTCATTTTCTTTGGTGTTGTGAATGATTTGTATGCCTACCATAGACCTTTCATTGAGCGCTTTATGCATGCTTGCTATGACTTTGAGGTAGATGTTTATTCTCTTGTCACACATATGTGCATCTCTACCTCACATTTACATGCTTGTTTCCATGATAACCTTGATTGTGCTCAATTGATGTGCTTAAATGCCATGCCACAACCCTTTGTCACACCCTATGCTATGCTTGTTGACAACACTTGTTGGGTGAATCACCTCTTGAATGCTTGGTTTTGCACTAATGCTAACCACATTTGTTTTTCCAAGTGTTTGTTTTCCTTGCTCCTTTTAAAGGAATCACTAGACGGCGCGTGATACGTCTCCAACGTATCTATAATGTTTTTTATTGTTCCATGCTATTATTTATGAAGTCTTGGATGTTTAATGGGATTTATCATTCACTTTTATATCATTTTTGGGACTAACCTACTAACCCAAAGGCCCAGTCCAGATTGCTGGTTTTTTTTGCCTATTTCAGGGTTTTGCAGAAAAAGAATATCAAACGGGGTCCAAACGGAATGAAACCTTCACGAGAGATATTTTTGGAGGAAATCACGCTCGGAAAACTTCAGGACCAAGTCAGGGGACGGAAGGCCTGCCCGCGAGGGTGGGGGGCGCGCCCCCCTGCCTCGAGGCTGGCCTGTGTGGCCCCTGGTGCCCCCCCTTCTTCCTATATATACCTACATACCCCAGAAACTCCATACACAAAGAGAAAATCCTAATTCCACCGCCGTAGCTTCTGTTCCCGTGGAGATCCCATCTTGGAGCCCGTTCCGGGAGGGGGATCCATCACGGAGGCCTTCATCATCATCATCATCGCCCTCACCATGAGTTGTGAGTAGTTTACCATAGACCTTCGGGTCCATGGCTAGTATCTAGATGGCTTCTTCTCTCTCTCTCCGGATCTCAATACAAAGTTCTCCTCGGTCTTCGAGGAGATCTAATCGATGTAATCTCTTTTTGCGGTGTATTTGTCGAGATCCGATGAATTGTGAGTTTATGATCAAGGTTATCTATGAAAGATATTTGGTTCTTCTCTGAACTTTTTATGTGTGCTCATAATTTGCAAGTCTCTTCGAATTATTGGTTTGGTTTGGCCTACTAGATCTATAGTTCTTGCAATGGGAAGTGCTTGGCTTTGGGTTCAATCTTGCGATGTTCTTTCCGAGTGACAGTAGGGGCAGCAAGGCACGTATTGTATTGTTGCCATCGAGGATAAAAAGATGGGGTTTTCATCATATTGCTTGAGTGTATCCCTCAACATCATGTCATCTTGCTTAAGGCGTTACTCTGTTCATATGAACTCAATACACTAGATACATGCTGGATAACGGTCGATGTGTGAAGTAATAGTAGTAGATGTAGAATCGTTTCGGTCTACTTGTCTCGGATGTGATGCCTATATACAATGATCATGCCTAGATAGTCTCATAATTATTAGCTTTTCTATCAATTGCTCGATAGTAATTTGTTTACCCGCCGTAGAATATCGCTATCATGAGAGAAGCCAGTAGAGAAAACTATGGCCCCCGGGTTTATTCTCAACATATCAATCTACATCTACTTTACTTTTCTTTCTTTTATTTGCTGTTTTATTAAAACTAAAAATACCAAAAATATAAACTATCATCTCTATCATATCTCACTCTCGTAAGTGACCGTAAAGGGATTGACAACCCCTCATCGCGTTGGCTGCGAAGTTCTTATTTGTTTGTGCATGTGCGAGGGACTCACGCGTGATCTCCTACTGGATTGATACCTTGGTTCTCAAAAACTGAGGGAAATACTTACGCTACTGTGCTGCTGATACGTCCAAAATGTATATATAATTTCTGCTTGCTCCATGCTTATTTTGTGTGATATTGCTATGATATTTATGCACTTCCATACACTTTTGATCATATTTGGACTAACCTATTAACTCAGTGCACCATAGTGCCAGTTCCTGTTTTCTGCTGTTTTTCTATTTCAGATTTCCCCCATATTAAAAGTGCTCCAAAAATTCCGGGAAAAATACAGAAAAAATCAGCGTACAGGAAGCTTCGAGAAAAACCAAAGTGGGGCCAGAGGGGAGCCATGGGCAGCCCACGCGGCCAGCCCAGGCGGCCCCACCCCTGGCCGCCCTAGGGGGGCGCCTGGGCCCCCCTCTCCGCTTCTAGTGACCCCCTTTGGCATATATACTCCTCGCGTCCCGAAACCCTCGAGGACGGAACCCTTTTTTTACGATCTCGCCTCTGTTCCACCGCCGCCGCGCTTCCAAGATCGGGAGCACCAGGAGAACTCTTCCCGGCACCCTGCCGGAGGGGAGAACCACCACCGGGAGCTTCTCCACCACCATGGACGCTTCCCGGATGAGTCGTGAGTAGTCCTCCTTGGACCATGGGTCCATGACCAGTAGCTATGTGATGTTCTCCTCCCCTCTTTGTTCTTCATGGATTAGACCTCGTGAGCTGCCCTACATGATCGAGGCACATATGTAATCTTTATGTTGTTGCTCTGCTGAGTTTGCTGGGATCCGATGGATTATGAGATTATGTTCAGATTGTGTGTGAGTAATATATTTGATTCACCTATTTTATATTTATGTTCTTGAGTAATTCTTGCATGTTCTCCGTTGCTGTTTATTGCTTTGGCCGAGTAATAGGTAGTAACTCCAAGAGGGAACGTTATGCTTGATTGTGGGTTCACGCCCCTTGATGACTAGTTTGAGTGACAGAAACATGAGTCTATGGGATGTGCTGTTGCCACAAGGGGGAAAACAACGGTGCTTGTACTTGCGGGTGCAAGGATTGTTTACTTTACGCAAAGTTCTTTTAATGCAGTTGTCTGTTGCTTTGAGTTTACACTTTGGGTGGGACTCGCAACTTAATACCAGCGAGATGTTCTGGATAGATATCTCAAGGTGGATGATTAGTAGTAGATGCAGATGGATTTCGGTCTACTTGCCTTGGCGTACCGCCCATGCTTTTGAGCCTCTACCTTTCTTTATATCATAGTTAGCATTGGTTTGCGCACATAATCCTGTCAATTGCCCAGCTGTAATTTGTTTACCTCGCTTTGCTGTTTTATCGTCTTTTGGGAGAGAGACATCACTAGTGAACATCATGGGACCCCGGTCCATATTACCACCACTGATCACACCCTATATTTACTTCCTGTTTCTATTTCCTAGTTGCAATCATAGCTATCATTATTATCTCTTGTGTTTGATCCTTTGTAAACAGCAAGGCCGGAGCGATTGACAACCTCTCTGTACTCGTTGGGAGCAAAGTTATTTGTATCTGTGTGCAGGTCCTGTGAACCGCTAAGTATCTGGCGTCGTTAGCCGTTGACACCTTCTTGTCGACCCTCGGAGTCTCACGGGATTCGATCCTTGGTATCTTGCCAAGGGAAACTTGCCGTTACGCTACATCTCAAACCTTCCACTTGGGGTAACCAACGAGGGGCGAGAAGCCATCAAGCAAAGTTTCTGGCGCCGTTACCTGGGACTCCACTCTTTAAGATAGGGGAGTTGCACGCTATCTTTTATCTTTGCTTTTTAGTCTTGTTAGTTTACCTTTCAGTTTTTTGCTTTAGTGTCCTTTATCAAAAATCACAAAAATAGTTATCTCGCTTGTTGCTGCTATGGGTTCCACCAAAAAAGCTAAATGGGAGGAGTACACCCCTTCTTCCATCACACCAATCACCACTGTCGGGATCTACAAAAGTAATAAACCTTGTGATTATGTTAGTTTTAATGGAGAGTTATGCCCATGGCATGGTCTCCCAAGAAAAAAGTATGAGCCTCTGTTTAAAGTTGCTCCCACACTTCCCCAAACTTGGTAAGATGTTCAAACTTTTATAATAGAGAGCAATTCAAACAAAGAAGATGACATTACAATTCTGCTCAATAATGATAAAATTGATTTTTATAATTGTAGTCTCTCAGAAGTTGTCACCTTTTTACAAAGAATGTCTAAAGACCCCCCCACTAGCACACTTAATCTTGCCTTCACAGAGCATATTACTAATGCTCTCATCAAAGCTAGGGAGGAGAAGCTTAGGGTAGAAGCCTCCATACCTAGAAAGCTAGAAGATGGTTGGGATCCTATGATTAAAATTAAGTTGAATAACTTCTCTTGCTATGCTTTATGTGATGTTGGAGCTAGTACCTCCGTTATGCCCAAAAGAATATATGATATGTTTAAATTGAAATCTTTTGATCCTTGTTCTTTTGGTGTTCGTCTTGTTGATTCTTCCGTAAAGAAACCTTTGGGGAAGATCGACGATGTTCTTATCATTGTCAATGACAATTATGTTCCCGTTGATTTTACTATTATGGATATTGAATGTGAACCTTCATGTCCAATTATTTTGGGACGTCCTTTTCTTCGCACCGTTGGTGCTATCATTGACATGAAAGAGGGGAATATAAAATTCCAATTCCCTCTCAAGAAAGGGATGGAACACTTCCCTAGAAAGAAGATTAAGTTGCCTTTTGAGTCCGTTATACGGGCTAGCTATTCTCTTACTCTTGATAAAACTTGATCTTCTCGTTTTTGCATCATGCCTAGCTTAAAGGCATAAAAGAAAGCGCTTTTGGGAGGCAGCCCACAACGAATTAGGTTTTATTTTTCTTTTGTTGTGTCTTGATGTTTGTTACTACAGTAGCATCATCATTGTATCTTTTCTTTTCAGCTTTGTGCCAAGTTTAGCCTCCGATTGCAAGAAAGTTCAAAAGTTGTGACGTGCAGTCCAGAAAACAGATTCTGTCCTTGGACAGCAAAATTCGTATAAATCACCAGATCATCTTTTTGATCTGAATTTTTTTGACAGCGTGCTCTATACAATTGGCTTTCGGGCGTCTGTTCTGAGTTTTCTGATTTGAGTTGCAGAAGTGCCCCGAAAAAATTATTTACAACCTGCTGGTCTGTTTTTCACAGATTATGTCATGTTTTGCCTTTTCTTCGTTTTGCATACCTTGAGCTTGCTTTTTCTTTGCAAAAACCTTTTGGCAATCTTGAGAAACAGTAGCTCTTCAAGATTATCCTTATTTCCAGCAGGGAAAAGTTATTTTATTATGGGTACTAACCTCGCTAATCAGATTATGATGAGTTATGTATGAAGGGAGTTTTCAAGTGTGCGAGGGAAGATGATAAAAGATTCAGGAGGGTCAAACGCTCAAGCTTGGGGATGCCCCCATGCACCCCAAGAAATATTTAAGAAGACTCAAGCGTCTAAGCTTGGGGATGCCCCCATGCATCCCCTTCTCCATCAACAATTATCAGTCCGTCTTTCGTTCCACTATATTCTTATCACTTCATGTGTTATGTGCTATGCTTGGAGCGTCTCGCTCTTAGTTTCCTTTTTAGTTTTCTTTAGCTTTGCTTGCTGTTCATAACAAGTTAGAACCCAGCTTTCTTTGTGTGGGAGAGAAACACGCTCCACTTCAACCTAGAACACAACATAGGATTTTCATGCTTATCTTTGCTGTGTGTGTTCTTTGTCTTTCCATAGCTGCTGTCATGTTTAGCTCTTAGTTTTCATGCTTTTCTTTTTAAAGATGTTTTGTTTAGTTGGTTGCTGAACTCTCTTGAGTTTTCAAGTTTATCTTGTTAAGAGAGTTTTGCCTGTTGCACTGAGTTGTGTGTCTTAACATAAAGTAGGTAATTGAGGTTGCTATTTAATTTTACTAGTAACTTGCAATAGTTTTGAGGTATTGCCATGAGTAATGTCTGAACTTTTGGTGTCAAGAGCTTTAGCCTATTAGTGATAGATGTCGTATTTTGGGCAATCCGTGTTTATTTTCGAAAACTGACAAAATAGTTGAGAACTTTAGCTACTAAATGAATCACTAATCTTTGGAGGGATCGAATATTAGAGTACACTCACGTACCATGAGTCGAGGATGCACAAGGATAACCAAATCCCCATACACTCCTCCTCGGGGTACTTGTCTCTTTGTGAACCTCCTAATTAGATTGAGAGTTACCGATAATAAGTGCATGAGTTCTTCGGACTAATGTGAGTATTCGAAGGGTGACACTTCCACCTAGCCATATTTTTCTAGCCTCTTCGGTACCGTGCATTGCCCTTTCTCACCTCGAGAGTTGGCGCATACTTCGCCGGTGCATCCAAATCCTTGGCACTATACGCTCTGTCATCATAAGCCTCATTATATCCTTCCTCAAAACAGCCACCATACCTACCTATCAAGGCATTTCCATAGCCTTTCTGAGATACATTGCCATGCAACATCCATCTTCTCATGACTTGATCTTCATGTCATACATGCTTTTTGCTTGATCGATGAGCCGCATGCGAGTTGGGCCTTGCCCTAATCATTGCTACATGACGCGCTAGTATCATTACATTTCCTGCTACACCGGCAGAGGCATACATTTGCATACATCATGATAGTTTCATTTTCTTTATGTTGAGTACTTTTGTAAAGTGTGAAAGATCTTCTATACTTCTTGTAATAAATAGAGTGTTGCCCCTAAAGTGAGGAAAAGATCCCAAAGAGGACAAAATCAAAAGATCCCAAAGAGGACAAATGAGAGTTAAATAGAAAGAGCCATTGAGGCCACAAAAAAATAAAAATAAAGAGAAAAAAAGAGAAAAAGAAATAAAAAGAGAGAAGGGGGCACACTACTATTTCCTTTTGAGAGATCCACACTCGTACTCCATCTTATACCTTGTACTCCATAGAGATTATCATTCATGCATATAGCTATGTGGGGACCTTCACACTATAGAACTTGGCTTGTATATTCCAATGCTGAGCCTCCTCAAAAGAGCTCTATGTCTTCTTGAGCAAGAAAGTTGGATGCACCCCCACTAGTTCCATTGGAGAGCTTACCTTAGCTCATATGTGCATCCGTTGCATGGCAATCCCTACTCCTCACATCATATCTATCATTTGGCTTTCTATCGCCGATGATTGTCCTCATTGATGTGAGCCTTTCACACCTTCTTTGTCTCCCCCTCTATCATTTTTCTCTCTTTGCCATCCTAAGTGTCGACTTTCTTTCTTACGCTCATCCATTGCATGAGTGCTCAAAATATCGAAAGGGAGTGGATCATTTTGACTTGTACCTGGCTGACGGTCTGGGGATGAGTCAAGATAAGATTCCAAAGAAGACCAAGTGTGAAACTTTAGTAGATTAAGTTCTCAACAATACAAAAACAGTGTTTTACTCTCTCATATATCCCTATCCCCTTTCTTGCACACAAACACCATTTGGAGACATTCGAGTCACGGACAGCAAGAGCTCTTGCACCTTTATGTTCTTATCTTACTTGTTACAATGCTAATATAGACTCTTGCTTGTTATGACTTGAATTGAATTACATGCCTTGATTGCTTTACTTAAAAAGTTCTTATATGGTTGATAGCATGTCACCACAGAAATTATGCTTCTTATCATTTACCTACTCGAGGACGAGCAGGAATTAAGCTTGGGGATGTTGATACGTCCAAAACGTATCTATAATTTCTGCTTGCTCCATGCTTCTTTTGTGTGATATTGCTATGATATTTATGCACTTCTATACACTTTTGATCATATTTGGACTAACCTATTAACTCAGTGCACCACAGTGCCAGTTCCTGTTTTCTGCTGTTTTTCTATTTCAGATTTCCCCCAGATTAAAAGTGCTCCAAAAATTCCGGGGAAAATACAGAAAAAATCAGCGTACAGGAAGCTTCGAGAAAAACCAAAGTGGGGCCAGAGGGGAGCCAGGGGCAGCCCAGGCGGCTAGCCCAGGCGGCCCCACCCCTAGCCGCCCTAGGGGGGCGCCTGGGCCCCCCTCTCCGCTTCTGGTGACCCCCTTTGGCATATATACTCCTCGCGTCCCGAAACCCTCGAGGACGGAATCCTTTTTTTACGATCTCGCCTCTGTTCCGCCGCCGCTGCGCTTCCAAGATCGGGAGCACCAGGAGAACTCTTCCCGGCACCCTGCCGGAGGGGAGAACCACCACCGGGAGCTTCTCCACCACCATGGACGCTTCCCGGATGAGTCGTGAGTAGTCCTCCTTGGACCATGGGTCCATGACCAGTAGCTATGTGATGTTCTCCTCCCCTCTTTGTTCTTCATGGATTAGACCTCGTGAGCTGCCCTACATGATCGAGGCACATATGTAATCTTTATGTTGTTGCTCTGCTGAGTTTGCTGGGATCCGATGGATTATGAGATTATGTTCAGATTGTGTGTGAGTAATATATTTGATTCACCTCTTTTATTTTTATATTCTTGAGTAATTCTTGCATGTTCTCCATTGCTGTTTATTGCTTTGGCCGAGTAGTAGGTAGTAACTCCAAGAGGGAACGTTACGCTTGATTGTGGGTTCATGCCCCTTGATGACTAGTTTGAGTGACAGAAACATGAGTCTAGGGGATGTGTTGTTGCCACAAGGGGGAAAACAACGGTGCTTGTACTTGCGGGTGCAAGGATTGTTTACTTTACGCAAAGTTCTTTTAATGCAGTTGTTTGTTGCTTTGAGTTTACACTTTGGGTCGGACTCGCAACTTAATACCAGCGAGATGTTCTGGATAGATATCTCAAGGTGGATGATTAGTAGTAGATGCAGATGGATTTCGGTCTACTTGCCTTGGTGTACCGCCCATGCTTTTGAGCCTCTACCTTTCTTTATAGCATAGTTAGCATTGGTTTGCGCACATAATCCTGTCAATTGCCCAGCTGTAATTTGTTTACCTCGCTTTGCTGTTTTATCGTATTTTGGGAGAGAGACATCACTAGTGAACATCATGGGACCCCGGTCCATTTTACCACCACTGATCACACCCTATATTTACTTCCTGTTTCTATTTCCTAGTTGCAATCATAGCTATCATTATTATCTCTTGTGTTTGATCCTTTGTAAACAGCAAGGCCGGAGGGATTGACAACCTCTCTGTACTCGTTGGGAGAAAAGTTATTTGTATTTGTGTGCAGGTCCTGTCAAACGCTAAGTATCTAGCGCCGTTAGCCATTGACACCTTTTTGTCGACCCTCAGAGTCTCACGGGATTCGATCCTTGGTATCTTGCCAAGGGAAACTTGCCGTTACGCTACATCTCAAACCTTCCACTTGGGGTAACCAACGAGTGGCGAGAAGCCATCAGCTGCATCTCCCTTTCCTCTTCGAGGGAATACAACGCAAGCTGAAGAGGTAGCAAGAAGAACTTCTGGCGCCGTTGCCGGGGAGGCTTACGCAAAATTCATATACCAAGTACCTATCACAAACCCTTATCCTTCGCATTACGTTTATTTGCATCTCGTTTTTCTCTCCCCCTCTTCACCCTTGCCGTTTTATTTGCCCTTCTTCCGTCGTGCGTTTTTTGTTCGCTTGCTTCTTGTTTGCTTGTGTGTGTTGGATTGCTTGTTTGTCACTATGGCTCAGAACAATACCAAATTGTGTGACTTCTCCAATACTAACAACAATGATTTTATTAGCACTCCGATTGCTCCTATTACCGATGCTGAATCTTGTGAGATCAATGTTGCTTTGCTGAATCTTGTTATGAAAGATTAATTCTCCGGCCTTCCTAGTGAAGATGCCGCTACCCATCTAAACAACTTTGTTGATTTGTGTGATATGCGAAATAAAAACGATACGGATAACGATATTGTTAAATTGAAGTTATTTCCGTTTTGATGTAGGGTGGAACCCTAGATGGCCGATCTTTCACGAAATGGAGGGGATCCCACGATGAACACAAAGAACACAACGGGGAATCACGAGGGAAAACAGTCAAGAACAAGTCCAATCACACATCCACTAGACAATCAAACACACAAGATCACAAGGTACATGAACAACAAAGGGAAAGATACAAGGTAAAGTTCATCCCAAATCCAAAGGAGATGGGGGCTTGAATCCTAGAAGGATCTTCTCCGTGAGGAGGTCTTGAATCCGTCGTGGATCTTCTCCGTAGAGGGGCCGCAGTCTCTCCTAGGAGTAGAACCACTAAGATGAGAAAAGATCTAGTCTAAAATGAGCTATCACATTTGCTGACCCTAAAATGGTGGAGGTGGAGGAGTATATATAGTCTAAGGCCACGAAGGGGTAAGTGAGGGGCGAAAGGCGTACATGGCCAAAAGGCTCGCGGCTGCGCACAGGCAGGGAGGGGACGTCCGCTGGGCACCAGACGTCCGGTGGCTCGGGAGGGACCGGACGTCCGGTAGCTCTCGGACTTCCGCTATTTTGGTTCTGTGAAGGATGTCACGGATGTCCGGTGGCTGCCGGTCGTCCGGTCGCCTGGGACGCGTCGGACGTCCGGTAAACGCCGGTCGTCCGGAGCCTGTAGCTTGCAGCAGCTCCGTTTCTTCCGTCTTCTCTTCCACGCTTCCCTCGCGGATGGTGTAGGTGATCCTTGGCGCTTGCACTCCTCCTCGTCATCCGTGAAGCTCCTACAATACCTATGCATGCACACGAGTGGAGTGTCAAGTAGTATACCATCCTCGAAGGGGTCAAGTGAACACGTGTAAAGGAGATGATTCACCTTTAAGTATGAGAAGTAGAGGTCACACGTGTCACTTGCCAAACGGACTCTTGGCATGGTGATGTCCATAGGATGCTCCGCATCATCCCCTCCCCCTTGGGAAAGATCCGACCTCGGATCGAAAACCAAATCACCATGGGAAAGAGGTGGCGTCGTCGTTTATATGTGGACAATCACGAAGTGCTCATCATCTTGAAGCTTGAAATGGGCGCTCTCCAATGTCTCACCGTCTAGTGATTCCTTCAAAAGGAGCAAGGACAACAAACACTTGGAAAAACAAATGTGGTTAGCGTTAGTGCAAAACCAAGCATTGAAGAGGTGGGTCACCAAACAAGTGTTGTCATCAAGCATAGATAAGGTGTGACAAAGAAGTGTGGCATGGCAAATAAGCATATAAGTTGGACACAATCAAGAACATCATTGAAACAAGCGCGCAAGAGTGAGGTACAGATGCAAATAGGTGTGACAAGTGAAGAAGCATCTACCTCATGGTCATAGCAAACAAGATCAAAGCGCTCAATGAAAGGTCTATGGTAGGCATATGAATCATTCACAACACCACATAAGAGTAGACATCTAAACACATGGGGTAAGTGCAAGACAATCTGAGCATAACATGCACAAGGTGTAGTGAACATAGTGTGGCACTCAACACAATAGAAAGAGCTATTGTTCAACATGTGTGAGGCAATCAAGTCAATCATGTGAAAATCAATGGGACATGGCATATGTGAAGAGATGACATTGTTGCAACCAAGCATATGATAGGGACAAGTAATCCACAAGTCGGATGCAACAGACAAGGCATATATATCATGATGCATGGACATGTGTAAATGGCAAGTCAAATCAAGATCTCTAACATGTGTGCAAATAAGTCTCATGGTGCAAGCAACACAAGTAGTGTGATCCACAATATCCATGCTCATGGTTTTGGGTGTCTCGAAAGAGAAGGATATCACCTTGAAAGTGTGTCCTTTTCCATCCTTCACAATGCCGAAGCACAAGCAAGTGTGATGTAGAAGTGTCGTGGTAGAAAGTGGTTCGCTCTCAAGAGCTCGAATGGTCAACGCACGTGAAGTGGAAGTCGACACATAGTCCAAGTATCCTACACATGCACACAACAAAAGGAAGAACGTATGCGCATGGTAGATAAACACATCATCCATCATGATGGTTCTCTTCTCTTGCACATAACCATTAGGAGCAAGAGTTCATGAATAATATGATGCAACAATAGCTATATTCATGGCACTAGGCATATGGTGCAAGGAGGTAAAACAAGCATGCTTCAAAAGAATGATGTCAAAATCTCCAAATAAATGTGAGAATGCTATGGGGGCAATCTCATTGGCAAGACTAAAATCATGGTTGCGCTCAATGCATGGACAATCATATAGCATGAGAGAGGCAACATGTGGAGACATATGACAACAAGCAATATCAATCATGTGCAAAGCATGGCAATGGTTGACATCAACCGCATGAAAGGAGCAAGTATGAATCAACGGTGACGCAACATAGTCAAGAATAGAAATCATGTCGTGCAAACTAGTGGCGCGAAGATGCAACACACTATAGGAAATCATGGCAATCATGTCATGTGAGCAAATAGTCGGTATAGGTAAAACACATGACATATTGCAAGCACAAACACAAAGCAAGATCAAAGCATCATAATAGGCATGGGGTACAAAGGAAGGCATCATGGCAATAACAAGAAATATCTCCACCAAGCTTGCAAATACACATACAAGTATGAGAATCAATTATCATGTGTAATGCAAAGCATGGGTCACAAATGCATGGCAAAGGCATATAAATGAGCATATCATGCAAAGTGACATGGCAAGGTGGGCATAAGAGATATAATAGACAATAACCCATAACCATGTGAGGGCCATGTAGAAGAGATGCGCGAAGTCTTTGCGCGAAGGGAGCGGTTGGAAGGATAATCCATGGAGTCCCATGTCGTCGTTGCTCTCTAGAGCTCGTTTCGTCAACTCGTGCTCTTGCGAGGTTGACGAGTAAGTATGGGGACCTACAGAAAAGAGACACAAACCGAAGAAATTGTGTGTGTGGTAAATGTACACATCATCCATCATGATGTGTATGTGCATGTGTGAGTTAGCACAAGATACGCATCTCTCAAAGAAATGTGATGCATGGTATAAGAACATGTCATCCATCATGAAGGAATAGTTATTGTGTATAGCATGATGTGGATGAAAATTGAGCATACAAGTATGGGGATCATGCAATGGATGGGATGGATCAAAATCTCCTAAATTGTATGAGGAAACTATGGGGGTCTCCTCGTGAGCAATATCGAAAGCATAATATGGAGAAGTGGAACAATCTCCGAAACAATGCATATCCGAAGCTAGGTGGTCATGGCATGGCATATGGGATAAATGATGCAAAGGTAGCATGTCAATATCATCACAAGAAAAACAAATGCCAATAACCATGGGCTTGTCATCTATGCCATAAGTGCAAATTGGATTTATCTTAATGGCATATGCATAGTTACTACGATGAGATTGCAAATATGACATATTGTTGATCTCATGCATAGCATATGACAAGTCAAGTGGATTGTCAAACATGATGTGACCGAGAGAATTATCATAAGAAATCCTATGCAACATGGCATCACAACTAATAGACTCCACATGACAATCATCAAACTCATCATAAATGGGTAAATAATCGCATGGGGAAATCATACTAGCACGAAGCATGGCAATAGGTTGATCAACATCATGCAAGCAATCAAAGTTAACATAGTCCACTAGTGGGACGAGAGCATCACCTTCACCTTTGTTACCTTTTTCATTCCACTCATGTGGTGTAGGTGAGGTGGGAAAGACCAAATGGTGGTCATCATCATCAACTTGATGGAACCATGTGGGGGGTGCATCATAATCCACCATGGCCATCTTCTTGTCCAATGGAAGGATGAAGTCGTCGAGAATCGGCGCGTCATCATAAATGGGACCTAGCACCAAATGAGAAGACACAATAGAGGTAGAGGTCAAGTCGTTAGTGTTGAAAGTGGCCTCACATGACCGATCAACTATCGCACTCTCTCTATGTGGTGGCTCACTCACTCCCTCAAGGTAGGTGCAATCAATATCGCATATGGTGGAGTTACTCATCTCACTCAAGTGGTGGGGGTTGTGGCTCTCCTCACATGGGAATTGGGGCAACTCGTCATATGTGGGGCTAGTGGTGAACTCGCTCTCACTCTCAAAATGGTGGCACAAGTCACTCAAGTCATCATACGTCGCCGTGGTCGAAGTTAAAATCCCATGCTCAATCATCTCGTCATCGTCGCCGTGGATGAAGGCCGAAGATGGCACATCATCACTCTCGCCTCCAAAGATGGAAGCATCATCCTTGCTCGTCACCATGTCGTTCGCTTTCAAAACTTGGTCCTCGAATGGCTCCGTAGTCGTACTCGTCGCCGCACCATCTTGAAAAAGAGTCGAAGTGGACTCGACATCCTCAATGCCACAAAGAGGGATGGCGATGAAGTCGAACTTGGGAACGTCGTCTTGGAGCTCGTCGGGCTTGGACATCATGGTGGTACTACCCTCATGCTCGCCGTCTTGGAGCTTGGTATTTGAGAAGTGTGCTTGCGATGGAGAAGCCTTGGCCTTCATGAGTTCTTGTTCCGCCTTGATAGCACCAATGTAGTTGTCGTCGAGGGACTTGTAGTTCTCGAAGAAGATAGTCTTGTAGATGTCTTTGTGCAATCCCATCATGAAGTGGAGCTTCATCGAAATGGGGTCGTCCACACCGGCTCGTCGCAAGGCAATCTTCATGTCCTTGAAGTACTCGTCGATGGACTTGGACCCTTGGATGGTGTTCTCCAATTGGCGTAGAAGTTGTTCGGTGTAGGTGGGAGGCACGAACTCTCGCCGCAAAGCTTTCTTCGTCTTGGGCCAATTCACGTTGAAGCTCGTCGAAGGTGTGTGAAGCCACCATGTTGACGCATTGTCGTGGAAGTTCCTTGTGGCGCACTTCACTTGATCTTCGTAGGGAACTTGATGTAGCTTGAGGTAGTCGTCCATCTTGCGCTCCCTCTCGAGATACTCCTCGGGTTCTTGAGTCCCATAGAAATGAATCTCGTAGTCGTTGTCGAGGTCGTAGTAGCTCGTGGAAGTCGCGGACTTGAGCTTGGGGAGCTTCTCTTGAGCATAAGCTTGGGTTGCTTGTTGGCGAAGATGCCGTATGTCCAAAGGCGAATATGCCTTGAAGTCGCTTGGCGAAGATGCCAAGGTACGTGGTGAAGTCGTTGAGTGGTTGTTGGTGTTGAGCTCATGCCCTTCACGTTCTTGTCGTTGATGGTGTCGATGCCGATGTGATCTTGCCGAAGATGGTAGCTCGGAGGGATGTGCACTTGAGCGTCTTCTCGAAGATGAGGGATACCTCTTGCGGTTCTTGATGAGGGCTTTGAGCTCCTCCATTTGAACATCCATGTTGGCACACAAGTGGTTCGTCATGGCATCGAACTTGTCGTTGTTGTTGTAGACCGAAGTAGATGAAATGCTTTGCCTATCCATCACAAGACTCGAGCAAAGGTGAGTAGGAGATGAGATAAACAATACCAAGTTACCTTTTCCCAACGTTGAGGATGTATCCCGTTTCACTCAATGTGAAATGAAAGAATAGTGGAATTGGTACCGGACTTGTTCACTCACACCTATCAAGTAAAGCTTATCGAGTGGCTTGGTTAGGATAAGTGGCACAAAAATTTGATGCAAAATGTTAGAAAGAGTCAATAATGTTGAAAGAGATTCACAAATTCGCAAGTGATACAAGTAGACCAATAACAATATGGGTGGCACACGGAAACACACACACGGATAGATAGATGGGGTCGTGCAACCAAGGAATGAGCACAAAATGTGGAGTCCACGGAAAACACTCGTGCTGCACAACTCAAGAGAGACGCTAGCACGATTGCTCAATAGGCGGATACGACACTTGTGCACAACATATAAGATGCAAATGTATGAACTTTCTATCCCAAGTATGCTATGTGTATGATGTTCCGGTGCTTTTAGCACAAGATGATCCAAGATGATCAAGTATGATATCATATGATGCGTTGCTATGTCTCTTGCTTACAAGCTTCTTTGTCTTTTCCCTTTTGCTTAAAAGCTTTATTCTCTTTTTTTGTATGGCCACGATGCTCAAACCAAGATAGCAATTGTGTATATGCGGGAACAATCTTGTGACACAAGGGGTGATATGATGATACCAATATGATATGGTATATATATGCAATGGAAGAGTGGATCGATGATCACTAATGTGCACAAGTAACGTTGCCGGCAATACTCAAAGGCTAGTCTCGATAGGTAAGTGACGCAAAATGGGCTAGGGGTTAACAATGCAATTGCAAGGGGAATATACAATGATGTCGTCGAAGTTACCGTCCGTGTCGAATATGAGAGGTGGTGCTCTTGATGTAGACCCGTTCCTAATTAGCTGAAACACCTTAGCAAACGGAAAAACCACAACTCAAAATCTCAAGGATAAATGTCAAATGGTGGAAGCGGCAATGCCGTGGTGGTTGCGGAAGTGTAATGATATGCTATACACAATGTCGGAGTTGAAGTCACGGTCCCTAAGTAGCCGAAACACCTTAGGAGACACAAGCCACAACTCAAACAAGCTCAACAAAATTGGGTAAGGTTGGGTGGAAATGTATAGTGGACTAAGCTATGCGGAAGTGGTTGTGGTGGTTGATGAAGAAGCAATTGTCCCTAAGTAGCCTAAACACCTTAGGAGACTCAAATCACTACTCAAGCAACCACAAATGCTATGGTGGACAAAATGGTTATGTTGCGGAAGTGTATGGTGGCTATGTGGATGATATGGTGGAGGGTCTACACCGTTAATGGTAATACTGGCTCCTTTACAGCCTATCTTGGCTCTCATCTCTGCTCCGGGGGTTTGTACCACCATGGGGTTATTCAGGGGTGTAGGGGTCATGCCACTTTTTAATGCAAATCTTTGAGTGACAAATGAATGCGTGGCTCTAGAATCAAACAAGACAGTTGCAGGTGCTGAGTTGACAAGGAACGTACCCAGCACGATGTCCGGGTCTTCCTGGGCTTCTTCAGCAGTGACGTGATTCACACGCCCCTTCCCATGGTTAGGCGGGTTGCGAGGAGCTGGGTTCCTTGGTGGCATCCCGCGGCCTTGTCCTGGGTTCTGCGCATTGGGGCGCGGGGCATCAGGCTTCTTGTTGGGGCACACCCTTGAGATGTGTCCTGACTGACCACATCCAAAGCAAGTGACTTGGTTTGGATTATTGATCTTGTTGCCACCACTGTTATTGGGGTTGAATGCTGGCCTTGGGTTGGCATACTGCTGAGGCTGATAGTTGGTGCGAGGTGCAGGAGCTCTTGGTTGCTGATAGGTTGGCTTGACCGGGGCTGACTGCCACGGGCGAGGCTTCTGGTTGCTGGAATTTCCCTTGCTGACCATCTTGCGCTTGCGAGTGTCTTCCAGAGCACGCCGCTTGTCTTCAAGCATGAGTGCTTTGTTCACCAAGTCAGGGAAGGTCGGGCAGTCGCACACGACAAGCGAGTACTGCAGAGTCTGATTGAGGCCTTCCATGAAGCGCGCCTTTTTTGCAGCATCAGTGCTGACATCTTCACGGGCATACCTTGACAGAACACTGATCTTCTGCATGTACTCCTTGACAGTGCCACTTCCTTGCTTTAGGGCTCGGAATTCATGCTTTTTGATAGCCATGATTCCGGAAGGAATGTGGGCTTTGCGGTATTCTGCCTTGAAGTTGTCCCAAGTGATGTCCTGTCCAGCATGCATAACCTTGAATCCATCCAACCAAGCTCTAGCGGTCCCCCCGAGGCAGTGGGCTGCATAAGCCACCTTCTCGCGGTCTTCGGTGCATCCGACTAGTTCCAGCAAGTCCTCAATGGTGCGGACCCAGTCGTCTGCATCCAGGGGTCTAGCAGTCTCGATGAAAGTTGGCGGTGCATGCTTCTTGAATTCTGCCAACATGGAACGTGCATTGCCATTCCCCGCCGGCTGGCGGTTTTTGGTGATAGCTTGAGCAATCAACTGAAGGGCTGCGGTGTTGGCTTGGTGTTCCTCTCGGAAAGCTTGGAGAAGCTGAGCCATGTCCATGTTCGGAGGAGGTGGTGGTGGTGGAGCTTGGTTGTTGGTTTGGTCGTGGCCTGCCTCTGATTGAGCGGATGCTCCGGCTTCAGGCTGCTGGGTAGAGGTACTAGTACGAGTTACAACAGGCATCCTGTTGGAGTGGTAAAAGGTCTCATGACTTAGAAGAGGGAAAGCAATACAGATGGGTGCCTAGTAAGGGGGTGGGTGTGACACTAATCAAATCATGCAAGGGCCGAAAGGGCCAAACACATTCATTAAAATTCAAATGGTTGATGTAGTCGTTTACATATTCCCGAAGGAAGAATACGACATACATCCAAACACAACAAAAGCAAATGCTAGGGGGTTTCATATGAACCATACAAGGACTCGACTGCGCATAGGGGTTACACAACCTATCCTACCGTAGAGGTCACGAACTGGCATATCTGAGTAGCGAATAATGCCTAAGTGGCGGAATGCTCGGTCGCGTATTCTGGCTCTTCCTCCTTGTCTTCATCTGTCTGGGCCCCCTTGTCACTTGAGGGTGTGGGGGAGTGGAGGAGTTGGATACGACGGTGTTTTGTCGGTGTGGTGCAGAGAAAAGCTTGCGATATTCCCTTGCCGTCATACGGCGTCGTCGAGGTGGCTCTTCATCCTTGGAAGATACATCTCTGGAGGGCCTTTCGCCTCGGTATGCGATAGCGGACTGTCCGGGAGGCGCACCTTCCTTCTTGATCCTATTTGTCTTCTCTTGTGCTCGACGAAGAAGTGCCTTGGTCTTGTAAAGTTCTTCTCGGAGCTTCATCGATTCTGAGGCCAAATCTTGTGCCAAGCTGTCGGCACATAGACTGAAGTAGGTCTAGAATCGAAGTGGAAGTCCTTCCTTCAGTGGAGGGGCTAGTGCGCTGCTCTCATCTTCACCTTCCTTCCGGTAAGGCAAGAAGCGGGTTGTCATCTTGGCCGCCATATCTGGAAGAAGATCGCGGAGATGGGTTAGTGCCTTGAGTGTAGCAGCCTCGACACCGAGAGGTAGTGTTGCCATCTGGGGTCCCTCGAAGAACCAACTTGTGGGAGGATCATTTGCCTTCACGATCACTTCCACATGGTATTCCACCTCAGTGTCGCTAACCCAATGCTCAAGGTAGGTGAGGATGGGCGCTCGGTGGAACTGACACTCCTGGAGGCTATCCTCGAGAAGCAAGGGAAACCCAGTGGTCAGGTGCTCTTCAGGAACAGCGGCCATCTACAAAGGGTGAAATAGGAGAGGCTAATAAGCTGATGATATCTCAGGTTGGTAAGGTTTAGAAAAGAAGAGAGGTTCAGAAGGTTTTTTGAAAAAGGGGTCTCATCTAACTAACGCCCATGCTAACTAAGGCTTCCTACAGTCAGGATGGCTATGATACCAGCTCTGTGGGGACCCCGACTTAAGAGTCGAGATCACCGAATGCACGTGTACAGTGATCCCAGAGATCAATGCTCACTGAACACGCAGAAGCTGAATAACAAGAGTCTTACATCCATACATACCGTCTTACACAAATTATGGCCATTATGGCCAAGTCTTACATAGATAAAGCCTCAAGGGCTGAATAGCAAATAACTCGAATAGCGGAAGTCTTCGAAGATAAGTAGAACCCATGCCATCTGCCTTAACCCTACATGCATTTTGACTGGGATAGCGTCCTAGTTCACATGTTTGTCTCCATAGAACTCTTCTTCATATTCCTGCTCTTCCATGCCTGGCCAATTAAATAACCAGTGGCAAGCCAATGAGTACTTTGAATGTACTCGCAAGCAACCCATGAGTTGGTTCAAAGTAACAATGCAATTGTACAACAATGAGCAATCTAGCTTCGAGCTAGAATAAATATTCTACCATCAAGTATATGCATCAATAAATTCATGTAACCTCGAAGACAGGTTACCGATATCAACATGAATAGAATTCAGCTCAACGAGTCAAGCCACCACCTTGACTCATCACACACACATACTTTTCCCGATGTAGTAAAATTCTGGACATAGTTTAAGTAGCACCACCCAACTGTCCATGACCGTGGACACGGCTATTCGAATAGTTTTACACTCTGCAGAGGTTGCGCACTTTACCCACAAGATCCGGGAAGCTTTCGTGTCACCCACGATCCCGCAGTACCTCAAGTACTCGGGGGAAGCACCCGGTCATTATCTTTCCTTAGACGACACTAACATAGGGTCCACTCGTTGGTGCACAGCCCTCGAGTACAAACAATAGATCATGGGACTTGTCCTATTTTCAATGTCACGCGTACACGAAGGGACCAACGGTGTGTCCGGTGCCCTGTAAAAACAGTCATGGTCGTCTATCCAAGCACGACCCCGTCCCGGGAAAGACCTCAAGTCTTCCCGTCACTAGTAATGCGGGCACCATGCTAGTATCGGCCTAAGTAATCAATAAAGCCCCGTACCATAAGGGGTAGAGTGGTTGCACATGTTTGGTTGGGACAGTAGTCACACAAAAATCTAATCCATCATTTCACCCATGCACAAGATATTTATTGGCACATCACTTCTTCCTCAAGTGATGACCTAACTCAACATCACCCTCGGGCATTAGGGGCACCCGACGGTTTTTTTTGAAAAGAATGCAACCACGAAGGTTTCGTGGCACACATGCATCACTAAGCATCACTACTAATCATTTGCATTCCATCTAGCACCGTCATTCTTATCATCATGCATTCGGAAGTAAATGGGTCACCACCGTCATTCTTATCATCCTGCATTCAGAAGTAAATGGGTTCCGAAGAACACAAGTGTATCATGGTCAAAGGGCTGCTTGCCTGGATTGGCTTGGTCTTCAAAGTCTTCAAATCCTTCCCCACCTTCTTCTTCAGCAACCTTGTCAAATACGGTATCTAATCGTCGCAAAATAACAACGGGAAAATAAGACCACAATAAAAACAGAAAAATCAAAGTGCTCAGAAAAATGTCAACTTATTTTTGTTAAATACTAGAGAGAAAACTAAGATGGCAAAAATTCTTAGTTTGAGTTTTGGAGTGGCAGAATGGGGTACATGAATATTTGAACATAAGTTTTAATGTTCAAATATGAATTTAAATTTGAACAGAACAGAAAAGGTCCATGGACATGTGTGGAAGTGACATCATTAAATAGGTTGGATTTTTACAAGTTTTTAGGAACTGGAATTAATTTATTTGGACAAATATTTAATTCTGTGAAATTATTCGAAATTCCACAGAAAAGAAAAATGGAAAAAGGCTCTGTGCCACTCGGCCAGAACGACCACAATGCAATGGCCCAGGGCAAAATACAGCCCACCGCACGGCGCCAACGCGCGCCAAGGTTTTTTAAACCTGACGGGCGGGGCACGGCGGTCAGCGTCAGAGAGGGTAGAGAGAGAGAGGTGAGGATGACAGGCGGGGTCCGCCTGTCATCTTCAACCTCGCGGTCAGAGAAGCGGCGAGCTCACCGGCGGTGATATGGTGCACGACGGGGCAAGCTGAGGGCAGGAATGGGCTCAGCAGGGTGTCACCGTTCTAGTGGTGGTGGTGCGGGTTGCCGGAGGGGCCTGGTTCGCCGGCGGCGAGGACACGCAACGGAGGAGCTTCGGGTGGATGTGCTCCGGTCGATTCCGGCAGCTGCAGAGAGGGGAAAGAGGGGGAAACGCATCAGTGACGTGCGGTGGTGCTAGATCGAGCGAAAGGGGAGGCTGGGGTGGCCTGTACCGAGCTGGCGACGATGATCCGCCGAGGCGGAGCTCGAGCTCGATCTCGAGCTCGGGCGGGTCTGGAGAGTGGCGAGTGGCTCTGGGGTAGGATTGAGAGGGGGAGAATGCTATTGGTGAAGAGAGGAGGGGCTCGGGGGCCCTATTTATAGGGGGACGGCAAGGTGCCGTGGACCTGTGCGCCGGCGAGCCTCTGCTCGTCGCCACAGTGCACGGGAGGCGCTGGGGATGCGTCTGTGGTGTTGCTGGACGAGTTCCAGCGCAGAGGAGAGGAAGAGAGGGAGCGGGGGAAGGTTCTGGAGCTGCGCGCGTGTGAAGCCAGAGGTTGGAGCTCACGGGCGGCCGACGCGCGTGCGAGGGCGTTCCTTGGAGGGAGAAGGAGGAGGGGGACAGCGCCGGGGGATGTTGCGGACGCCGAGGCGCATTGAACGGCGCGAGGGGGAAGCACGAGGTGGTCGGGAGCGATGGATTGGGCGAGGCTACAGTGCGGGTGCGCACTATAGCGCGCTCTGGAGCGTGCTTATGGTATGCCACGGCATGCCGTTGGCTCACTTGGCGTGTCCGCCGTGTCTGGGGGGTCCATCATGAAGTAAACAAACCAGTTGTGGCCTTGGATGCTTTGGGTGTTCAGTGAGAGAGGAGGGAAGCTGGTAGATGGGTAGAATTGGGCTATCCAGCAAGGTAATTTAGGGTTTTCACCCTTCAATCATGGAGCTCTGGTCCAGGGGGAGTTACTGGAGGTAGAATGTAACTAGGTGAAGCTGTGGTAGAAAGTTGAAGCAAAAGTAAATAGTAAAAGAGGTCAAGATGATGGTTTTGGTAAAATGGCAGAAGGTGTTTGATCAAGTTTTGGGCAAGCAAATGATCTCCACTAACCATGACACTTAACATGATTAAATGGCATATGAAAATAGGGTGTTTCACCAAATTTGGGCTTGTTTGAAGAAACTTGCCAATGTAACTTTGGTGAACCCTAGAAATCAACAGAAATGGCTTCACAATGTTTAAGTCAAGCTAATCATCTCCCCTTGATGCACCACTTGGTGTAGTGTCATCATTTGGGGTTATGATTATGCCCACAAAGTTTGAAGCCCCAGGTAAAAGTTGGTAATGTAAAGTTGTTCAATATGATGCAGGGTGGAACCCTAGATGGCCGATCTTTCATGAAATGGAGAGGATCCCACAAAGAGCACGATGAACACGGGGAGAAAACACAAGGGAAAACACTCAAGAACAAGTCCAATCACACATCCACTAGACAATCAAACACACAAGATCACAAGGTACATTTGGTATAGTTCTTCTCTTTCTCCCACTCATACTTTCTAGCGTCTTGTGATGGATAGGCAAGGAATTTCATCTCTGGTCTTCGACATCGACGACGCGAACAATGACATCCACGCGAAAACCATCGGACTACAACGATCAATGCAAGAGAACTTGGGCAACATCGCCTTCGAACTACGACACTCCGAGACAAGGAAAATGGCTTCCTTAGACGACATGTTCGACTCCTTTAACAAACAAATGCCGGAGCTCCGACACTTGGTGGTCGATTACAAGTCTTCTTCCCCTTCGTCATCCTCTCGGCGACGACGTTCAAGTCACAAGTCTTTGGAGTGCAAACATGATGCAAGTGCAAGTCTTCCGCGTCCACACCGCCATGGCGACCTTCGACGTCATCATGAAGGGCAAGTCACCTCCAAGCATCATGTGCATGATGATGATGAACGACATCTACCAACAGCTCAAGCACTACAACGACACCATCAAGATGAAGATGCTCGACACACGCAAACCTACAAGTCCAAACAAGGTCTACATCACGCCAAGGCCAAGCTTCAAGAGCACGTAAGAAGACCGCGAGACAAGAACCCCCAAGACGGAGCTAAGGCTACACAACCACCACTTTGGCATCTTCGCCAAGTGCTATCAAGGCATCTTCGCCTACTTCCCATGGGTTCGCCTACATCAACGTCTTCATCATCAAGGCGATCATCTACGAGCGATGGTGACAAGTATGAGACCTTCTCTTTGACCTCGAAGGAGCGTGATGATTTGCCACATCCCATGTTAGGAGAGCCACCACCACATGAGCGATACGAGTAACTCCAACATATGTGACCTTGAGAGCATTTCCCTTGAGAGGATCAGTGTGCCCACCACTAGCCCCACACATGAGAGCATGCCACTTCTCCTATGTGAGGTTGAGAGCCATTTGAGTGACTCCACCAACCATATGAGTGAGAGCATCCACGAGAGAGTGAGTGACCCACAACACTTAGTGAGTGAGGTAGTTGATAGGGCATGTGAGGCCACTATGATTTCTAATGACTTAACCTCTACTCCGAGTGTGTTTTCTTTGGTGCTAGGTCTCCTACAGGAGGACATGCCTACCCTCGACGAGTCCGTCCCTCCAATGGACAACCCGATGGCCATGGTGGAATAAGATGCACCACCCACATGGTTCCATCAAGATGAATATAACAACGTTTGGATCTTGAACACCTCACCAACAATACATGAGCGATGCTCCAAAGGTAACATAGGTGATGGTGCTTCTTTCGTCCCACTTGTGGACTATATCACCAATGATTGCTTGCATCATGTTGACACACCTATTCCCATGCTTCATGCTAGTGAGACTTCATCATGTCTTGACTTACCTATTTATGATGAATATGATGATGAGCATGTTGAGTTGGCTAGTTGTGATGTTATGCTCCATAGGATATCATGTGAAAATTCTTTTGGTCACATCATGTTCGACAACCCTTTAAACTTGTCATATGCTATGAGTGATATTTCCCATATTGCATCATTTCAATCTCAACATAGTACCTATGCATGCCCCATTAAAGTAAATCCCATTTGCACTTGTGGCATAGATGCCAAGATGATGGTCATTGGCTTTTGTTTTTCATGCGATGATATTGCCATGCTTCATTTACATGATTTGTGCAATTCATCTACTATGCCATGCCATGAACACATTGTTCCAAATATGCATTGTTTTGGATGTTTTCAATATTATCCATGTGATGTTTCCATTGATGCTCATGAGGAGACCCCTATAGTTTCCTCATACATACTAGGAGATCTTGATGCATTCCATACCTTGCATGATTGCCATGATTGTGTGCACCATATGCATTCCATGAATAACAATGCTCTACCTACTTGTCATGATGCATCACACCATTTGAGTCTCCATTATGCCATACATAACAAAAAACCTCTCATGATGGATGACAAGTTTCTATATCACGCATCTCAGTTATTTGAGCATGGGATATTATGTGCTAACCAACACATACACGTGCGCATCATGATGGATGATGTGTACATATACCACGCACACACAATTTTTCCTTTCTCTTTGTTTTGTGTAGGTACTCATGAACATTTGTCAACCTCACAATCCCATGAGTTGACAAAACGAGCTCTTGAGAGCAATGACGATTTGGGATCCCGTGGATTGTCCCTACCACCGTTCTCTTCGCGCAACGACTACGCGCATCTCTTTTACTTGGCTCTCACACGGCTATGGGTTATTTACCACTTGTCACCTTATGCCCATACTATCGTGTTCACTTTGCATGTTATACCTCTTTCTATGACTTTGCCATGCGATTGTGACCCTTGCTTGCCTTTACACATGATTCACCATTACGCTACTTCTCTGTGTATTTGCACGCTTGGAGGAGATACTAGTAGCTATTGCCAAGATTTATTTGTGCCCCATGATATTGTTGATTCTTGTGTTGGGAGAGTCATGATGTTCCATTGCTATTTACATAGGACATCTTGCCACCACAATGATGATAGCTTAGGTTTAGGTCATTTGAGACAGAGCTTTGCTCATCCACTAGTGGTTCATCTCCTTGGGAGTGACTGCGGCGCTTCCACGGAGAAGATCCACATGAATTCAAGACCTCCTTCACGGAGAAGATCCCGCAGGATTCTCCAAGGCCTCCTCACAGAGAAGAACCGGTTACCCTTTGTATCGTCCCTTGTTGATCATGGATCGTGTACCTCTTTGTGTTTGGAGGATCTAGCATATGTGTGACTTGTTCTTGTTGATTTGAGTGATTCTCTTGTGTTTCCCCTCGTGTTCTTCGTGTTCTTTGGGGAATCCCCTCCATTTCATGAAAGATCGGCCATCCAGGGTTCCACCCCGTATCATATGGTACCAATAGCAAGGTTTCTCATGAATCTGGAGCCCCCTCCACCATTTTCTAGCCTTGTTTTGTTGTGTTCTTCCCCAAATTCAAAAATTCCCCACCAAAAATAGTCCCAATTTTTTTGTGATTTGTAGGGTTGATGATATTTTGTTGATTTTGATCCATGGATTTGCTTCGTTTCAACTGGACCTAGCATTTCCCCAAGTTTCCCCACCTTTCATTCACTAAATCTCATCAATTTCGAGCCCAAAATCTCCATTTTCCGCCCAAAATCGCGTCCCGAAACTCAAATCTCGCGTTGACCCCGACCCACCGGACGACCGGTGTTTTACCGGATCAAGAGCCACGGTTTCTCATGAATTTGGAGCCCCCTCCACCGTTTTCTAGCCTTCTTTTGTGTGATTTCGTCCTAAATTTCGGAAATCCCCAAAAAAATTGCCCCAAAATGTTTTGTGATCTGTCGGTTTGGTGATGTTTTGTTGATTTTGATCCATGGATTTGCTTGGTTTCAAGTGGATCTAGCATTTCCCCAAGTTTGACCACTTTGCATCCACGAAATATCATCAATTTTAACCCCAAAATCATCAAATTCCGCCCAAAATCGCGTTCCCAAGCTCAAATCTCGCGTTGACCCCGACGCACAGGACGACCGGCGGTTTACCGGACGTCCGGACCCTCTCGAAGCACCGGACGTCCATCATCTACCGGACGACCGGAACCACCTATACGGAAGAAATTACCGGATTTCCGAGCCTGACCGGACGTCCGGTCACCGGTCGTCCGTCACTTTCCGGACGTCCGGTACCTGTAGATTTTGAATTCGACTGATTTTTGTTTTGGTCATAACTTATTCATCCGAACTCCGATTTTGACGTTGTTTAGCTCGTTTCGAAGCTCTTGACATCCCCTTCACACAAAAATACCACCATAATCATTTGACTCCATCATATTTTGTGGTTTTTGGCATCTTTGCCTAGGGCATCCACCATATCATCCGCATATCCACCACCGACTTCCGCAACCTAACCCATTTTGTCCCCCATAGCATTTGTGGTTGCTTGAGCCGTGATTTGAGTCTCCTAAGGTGTTTATGCTACTTAGGGACAATTGCTTCTTCATCAACCACCACCACCATTTCCGCTTAGCCTAGCCCACTATACATTTCCGCCAACCGAACCTAACCCAATTTTGTTGAGCTTGTTTGAGTTGTGGCTTGTGTCTCCTAAGGTGTTTCGGCTACTTAGGGACCGTGACTTCAACTCCGACATCGTGTATAGCACATCATTACACTTCCGCAACCACCACAACATTTCCACTACCACCATTTGTCCTTGAGATTTAGAGTTGTGGTTTTTCCGTTTCCTAAGGTGTTTCGGCTAATTAGGAACGGGTCTACATCGAGAACACCGCCACTCATCATCGCCATGAGGTCGTCGTCGTACATAAGGACGGTAACCTCGACGACATCATTGTATATTCCCCTTGCAATTGCATTGTTAACCCCTAGCCAATTTTGCGTCACTTGCCTATCGAGACTAGCCTTTGAGTATTGCCGACAACGTTACTTGTGCAGATTAGTGATCATTGATCCGCTCTTCCATTGCATATATACCATATCATATTGGTATCATCATATCATCCCTTGTGTCACAAGATTGTTCCCGCATATACACAATTGCTATCTTGGTTTGTGCATTTCGCATTGTGGCAATAAAAAAAAAGGTTTTAAGTAAAAGGAGAAAGACAAAGAAGCTTGTAAGCAAGAGCTATAGCATCGCATCATATGATATCATATCCGATCATCTTGGATCAACAACGGGAACCATACATACATAGCATACTTGGGATAGAAAGTTGATACATTTTGCATTTTATAGGTTGTGCACAAGTGTCGTATCTGCCTATTGAGCAATCGTGCTAGCGTCTCTCTTGAGTTGTGCAACATGAGCGTTTTCCATGGACTCCACATTTTGTACTCATTCCTAGGTTGCACGACCCCATTTACCTATCCGTGTGTGTGTAACACCCCATATGTGATACTTTCCTATAATGGCAATAAAGCTTTCTCATTTTGATCCTTGTCCTTATCCTTGTGGGTTCTTGTCATTTGAGCTCATTTTATTTTTGCATTGCCATGTCATTTTTTTATTTTGCATCCTTGCATTGCTTCATCATCATGGCATCTAGTTTACTTCTTTGTCATGATGACTGTGTCTGAGGTCTTGTGATGTTGTGTGTGTGGTTCTAACCTTGCCTAGCTAAAACCAAAACCCCCTCCTTGTCCCCTCTTCTTCTTCTTCTTCTTCTTCTTCTTCTTTTCTTTTCTTTCTTTTCTTTACTCCATTGTGCAAGTCACCTAGCCAAGTTCATTATTGTTCTTTCTTTTCCTAAAAATCTTGCACCATGCCTACACCCTCTCTGCCAAATATCACCCTATTTGGAATTGGTTTGGTTGGGTTTTAAAATGACAAGAGTTTGAACCATATTCAAACTCCTGTTATTTTTCTACCTCTAAAAATGTCCAAGCCAATTTTATTAAATAGGGCATAAATCAAGGAGCATGGGGATATTTTTCTTTTCCCCTAACTCTTTTCCTTTTAGTCTGTGCTTTTCTTTTTCTTTTCTATCTGAAGTTAAATGAAAAAGAAAAGAAAAGTAGCTCCAGCAGTGGCTTGGGCCTCCTCCTTCTTCTCCACCCCCAGGCCCAGTCTTTTCTCTCCCGCAGCGCGGCCCATCTCCTCTCTCCCGCAGGCCCACAGAGCGCTCGTAGTCGCGCCGTGTGTTTTTCCCCTCTGGCCCCACCTATCTGCGTCTCAGCCCCGAGTCACCGTCTTCCTCAGTCAAGCGCTGCAGAGCGAGAGCGCGCGCTCGCCGTCGCGCCGTGATCACGGCCGTCGAGGTCTTGTGATCCGAGCCCTCCATTTAAACCCGCTTCGTGTCCAGCCCCTCTCTCTAGGTTCCTCTTCCTCCTCTCGCCGCCTGGAGAGCCAAGCTCCACCAGATCCGTCACTCCTGTGAATACCCGCACGCATCTGAGAGTGCCAGCTCGTCGCCGGCGTGCCTCCCGTCGACCCCAGCCTTGCCGACCGTGTCCAGCTGCTTCCCTGACGTCGACTACGTCGACTACTTCCTCTACGTGGAGCCGATCGCCTTGCCGCCGACGTCTTCTTCCTCTTCTTCTTCTCCGGCACCCGTATCGCCGCCGTCGACTCCGTCCACGTCTGGGCCAGCCAAACACATCTGCGTGTTCGTGGTGAGCTCCTCTTCCTCCTCGTGCCCTTTTCCCCCTCCTTAGCACCCTCTAGGTCCGAGTTCGTCGAGCGCCCGAGCTCATCGCTGTCGGGCCACGTCGCTGGCGGTTGTTCCGACCCCTCTAGGCCATCGCTTGCTGCCCGTTCGCTTCTGTTCGTCGCGTAGATGCTGCATGTGTTGTCGTTGCTCTGCCTAGGCCGCTGCATCTTCTCGTAGATGTCCGCCACCGCCGTTCTGTCGTTGCTCACCGCCAGCGCTGTTGTGCTCGTTAGGTGCTGCAAGTGCCTCGAGTAGATGCGGTACTCCTCCAGGAGCACTCCGCACACCTCCGCCGTCTCGTTTCGTCGCCGGATTAGCTCCGACGAGCCCTGCGTTTACCCCTGTTTCTGTATCTGCAGTTACTTCTTCAGAGTAAGCTCCTGTTATCAGTCAAGGTTTGAATGCTAGCGCAGTGGCTGTGTCTCCGTCAGTTTAGCAGCATGTTGTGGGTTCGACTCCGTGCGGGGCAGTGGGTTTCGCCCTCCTTTTTAATTTTTGCGAGAGGCTGACAGGCAGGCCCCACCTGCCAGCCTCACTGCTTCTCCAGCCCCCGCGTGCACCCACTGGCGCCAGCTCAGCGCAGCCGGGCCCTCTTGTCAGTGTCTCTGGCTAGATGAGCCTGGGTGACTTTGACCCTGCGCCTGTTTTTTTTCTGTTTTGTGTTTTTCTTTTTCTTTTTCTGCTTTTTCTTGTTAATTTAATATCTGTGAATATATGCTTCCGGTGAAAATAAGTCCTATATGAAAAGTGCTTAGAATTTTATGTAGATTATGAATATGTTGTTTGTTGCCATGTTTAAAAACATTTAAAATGTTGTTTGAATTTATTCTTTTTTTAAATATGCCTAAACTTGTAAAATTCATAACTAAATATCTACAACTCCAAATTTTAACAAACTTCATATGCATTTGGGGTGGAAAATGTGTAGAATATTTTTGTGTTCTTGTTTAGCATGTTTGACAACTTTATCATAGAACTTTTTCAGATCTATCCAAAATGCTTTTAAATTGATATGGGAGTTTCTGTAATATTAGTTGCACCCTTGCCATGTTAACCAACTCCTTTAAAACTTGTTGGATGCTTGTTTGAACAAACTACATAAACTTGTTAGTTGTTCTTTTGCTTGTTTCTTTCTTATGAGTGATATTGTTTGTTTATGATGTTGTTGCACTCTTGTGACCCTAGGCCATGCATCATATCTACTCTTGTCCTTGTTCATCATGTTCATGCATCATGTGTCTGAGCATTGCACTGTGTTTGATTGTGTTCCGTTGTTGCATTTTTGTGTTTGGTTAGAGCCCGGTGACGATACGGAGTACGATGTTCCTACCGAGGTTGAGTTTGAGGAGCAAGGTTACGATCCCTCCATGGAATCAACAGGCAAGATGACCTTACCTAGATATCACTACTATCTTTGCCTATGCTAGATGTCTCACTATTTATATATTGCCTCGACGCCTATGTCTATTTGCCAGCCTCCTATTGTTGCCATGAAACTCTCTAACCACCCACCTAGCAAACCATTGTTTGGCTACGTAAGAATCGCTCAACCCCTCTTATAGCGTTGTTAGTTGCAGGTGAAGATTTGAAGATTCTTGATTCTTGATGAAGTATTATTGGGATATCACAATATATAATCTGTTAAACTAAATCATCTATATTTTGGTAATGGGTGGAAGGCTAAGCCTCTTGCTTGATGTTTTGTTCCACTCATGCCACCCTAGGAACCATTAAACCAGTGTTATGTTCCTTGATTTTGCATCCCTAACACGGTTGGGGTTTATGGGCCGCCCTCGATAACCCGCTTAGCGCTAAAGCTTTTCCAGCAAGGCCCAACATTGGTTTTCCATTTTCCTAATAACTAAAAACTTGCATAGGGCGTTGTAAATCTAAGTTCTTAATTAACAACTCGGGCCAGTGCTCCTCATGAGTGTTGGTCCAAACTGGGTGTGATGCAGGGCCACCTCGGGGAAACTCAAGGGCTTGTAAAAACCTGTAGCTTTTCCCATCCGGTCGTGGCCTGAGACGGGATACGCGCGGCTACTATCAGGGTGTCGGCACGTCCGGAGGTCTTGCTGGATTAGTTTTACCTTTGTCGGAATATCTTGAGCACGGGATTCCGAGAATATTCGGGTGTTCCCACGTTGGAGTTGCGACTCCGCAGATCATGAGCTTGTGATGGGCTAAGTTGGGACACCCCTGCAGGGTTTGATCTTTCGAAAGCCGTGCCCGCGGTTATGTGGCAGATGGGAATTTGTTAATATCCGGTTGTAGATAACTTGACACCATGTTCATAATACACTACCTGTTTGAGTAACCGTGACGGTCTCTTTCCGAAGGGGTTCGGAAAGTGAACACGGTGGGGTTATGATTGACGTGAGTAGTTAGGATCACTTTGTGATCACTTTGACGATCATTGGCACTTGTTTCTCTCCTCGCTCTAAACCCGTAAGTTAGTGCTAGCCCTGCTGCAACCTTGTTTAAGCCTTTTCCACACCTAAGGCTTTGATAGTTTTGCTACCCGGGAACGGGATTGCTGAGTCCTCCGTGGCTCACAGATTCTACACAACACCAGATGCAGGTACCGTTGAGAACTACAAAGGTGGTGGTTCAGAGTTGTATTGGGAGTTCGATGAAGAGCGTGGACGATACTATGTGTCTTACCCCGAGGATCAGTAGGGCTCTTACTAGGATGATCGGGACCTTGTGTTGCTTTATTTATGGTATCTTTCATTTGGATCTTCGTCCGTAGTCGGACTCAGATGTTATTTGGATGATGTATGTTAATGTACTACATTGTGTGACGTGGCGAGTGTAAGCCAACTACTCTTTTACTTTTTCATCCCCTCTTTTACATGAGTTGTGCAAAGATACCATACTTGAGATCATTCTAGTATATGATTATGCCTTTAAGTCGTGCCTCGACACGTGGGAGGCATAGTCACATACTGGGCACTGCAAGTTGGTATTCAGAGCCTTCTCCGACCTAGGAGCCCCTTGATTGATCGAATCGTTGACGGTTGAGTCTAGGCACACACAGAAAATTGTTTTGAGTCCTATATATATCGGAGAGTAGGATTTCTTTTTACTCCTCATCCCTTCATCGCTCTGGTGAGAACTCCTGATGATGTTCTATCTCTTCTACTCTCAAAAAATCACTAATTTGTTTTTTAGGATCACACGAGTATTGTTTGGATTGTTCCGATATCTTTGTGACAAGAACATTGTTCTTGATGCCTCCTGTCATTTAGGGGTTGTGGCAGTGTCCCGGGGAGTAGAGCTCTGAGGTGTTGTCGTCACAAATGTATCGCAATGGTTCTAGAATACTTAAGACGGCCGACATCGAAAACTCTTCTATGCGGTTAGTGGTGAGATAACCCCGACGTCACCCAGTACTGGTGGGATAGTTTGGGAGTATTTCCACACCTTGTATAGCAGATGCGTTTCGAAGGTCCGAGGTAAACGGTTTCCGAAAAAGACTGGTTATGTGTTGAAGGATGGATACAGCTGGATGTAGGATTAGAGTTGAGTGTGCGGTGCTTCCCCTATATCCCCAACACCCTATTACATAACCGGAAACCTTTGGAAATTAATAGGTGGGTTCTTCTAGTAGTTCGTAGGCATTCTTCCAACGAGTGCATGATATGGAGTTTGGAGTTAAACATTGAGTGAAGAGGTTTTATGGGCGTTGTTCCAATCGGGAGTTGCATCTTAAAGGGTCCTTGGCTATGCTGATCCGGGGACTGCAAAACCCTTTTGTAACACGTTCCATGAGCTTTTAGCACGAACATGTGGGATGAAGCTTCTATCATGTATTTGTTCTATCTGCTCCTTGTTGTTTTTATTTACCTTTTGTTCTCCCAAGTGGCTTCTCGAGAAGATTGTTGTACCATTAAACTCTGGAATACATTCGTTCATTTTGTTCGAATGTTCTTGTGAAGACTTATGTTGCAATTTCTAGCCGTTGATTCAGCTTTTATATTTTCAATCAATGGCTAATAGCTGTCATCTCATTCAGGATGGATCCTAAAAGGGTTCCCAACGCTATCCCAGAGGGTGAAGAAGAGCGTGTTCCTGAACGTCCTCCTTCCCCTCCTCCTCCGTCTGAGGCCTGGAGAGCAATTATGCAAGCAACCAACCAGAACACCCAGATGCTTATGCAAATGATGCCGAACTTTCAAGCCAACCAAGCAAATCAGGGTGGTCATGGGAACCAAGGCCAAGGCAATCTGTTCAATCAACCTCACTTTGCAACCCTCAACCAATTCCTGGCAAACAAACCGAAGTCGTTCAGTTACTGTGTGGATCCGCTAGATAATGAAGACTGGATAACAGACATCAAAAAGCACTTTGAATGCAGTAACATGAGACCTAAGGATTATGTCAAGTTTGCTGCCTTCCAACTCAAAGACCAAGCTGCTCATTGGTGGCAACAGTATAAAGATTCCAGAGCTGGACGTGAGATCTCGTGGACCGACTTCTGCAAGCATTTCCGCTCTCACCACATTCCAACCAATGTCATTAAAGGCATGTGTGAGCAATTCCGCAACCTGAAGCAAGGCACCATGTCCATCTATCAATACAATGTCAAGTTCCAGAATCTCGCACGCTATGCCAAGCCTTAGTTTCAAGCTTCAAGATCAAGTGGTCCTTATCACCGGCCTCTCTTAGAAGTGGTTTGCAACAAGTGTACGCAGAAGGGTCACTATGCTAACAAATGTCCCAACCCAAGGCGCCTTCCGCCTCCTCCACCTGTCAGCACTGCAATTGTCAAGCAAAATCCTAAGGTTGCAAGAGTGAATCTGATGAATGCAGCTCAAGCAGAGAATTCTTCAAATGTGATACTTGGTAACCTTCCATTCAACCTTAAACCTGCTAAAGTTTTGTTTGATTCTGGTGCATCACTTTCTTTCTTGTCATATCCATTTGCATCCAAGCACAATGTGGGTACAGTGGCTTTACCAAGGGAGTTATCAATTACTTCTCCGGGAAAACAAATGAATTCTAGCTTGTATGCTCCGGATATATCTATTCATATGGGTGGTTACAGTTTTCTGGTTTCTCCGGTTATTCTCGGCAACTCCGACATTGATCTTATTCTTGGGATGGATTGGCTATCCAAGCATGATGCAAACATTGATTGTGCAAATAAGGAAGTCAAGCTTACTCATCCTGACGAAGTCGTGATTATCTTCGCCTGTCGAGATAACACAATCAGGCTATTCTCTCTCAATGACAAGGGCGAGATTAATGCCATTTCTCAGATTCCGATGGTCAATGAATATGAAGATGTGTTCCCTAAAGAGCTTCCAGGCATGCCTCCGCATCGTCCAGTTGAATATGTCATTGAACTCGAGCCCGGTACCGAGCCAGCATGTCGGCGTCCATACAAGCTTTCCTCTGATGAGTTGAAGGAGCTGAAGAAACAACTCAATGAGCAAGAACGTATGGGCCTAATCAGGCCTAGTACTTCTCCTTGGGGCTGTGGTGTTCTATTTGTCAAGAAGAAGGATGGCACGGAACGCCTTTGCGTTGATTACCTGCCATTGAACAAGAAGACAATAAAGAACAAGTATCCGCTCCCCAATATCAATGAATTGTTCGAGCAGCTCAAAGGAACAAAGGTGTTCTCAAAGCTCGATCTCCGGATGGGTTACCACCAGATTTGTATCTGTGAGGAAGATATTCCCAAGACCACATTCAGAATGAGTTTTGGCTCTTATGAATACACGGTCATGTCTTTTGGCCTCGCAAATTCTCCACCCACCTTCTCGAGGATGATGCACTTCATATTCAACCCCTACACCAATGAATTTGTTCTCGTCTATCTGGATGACATCTTGGTATTCTCCAAGAATGAAGAAGACCATTCCAAGCACCTCCGTTTGGTCCTGGACAGGTTCTGTGAACACAAGTTCTATGCGAAGTTCTCCAAATGTGAATTCTGGCTGGATAAAGTCTTATATCTTGGCCATATTATCTCTGCTGAGGGCATTTCTGTGAACCCCGTGAAAGTTGAAGCTATTGTCAACTAGGAACGCCCGCATAATGTCAAGCAACTCCGAAGCTTCCTTGGTCTCGCTAGCTATTGCAGAAGGTTCGTTGAGAACTTCTCCAAGATTGCCAAGCCTCTTTCCAACCTGTTGCAGAAGAATGTCAAGTACTCTTGGACTCGTGATTGTGATGTGGCATTCAAAACACTCAAAGAGAAGCTCATTTCTGCTCCGGTTATTACTCCTCCGGATGAGTCCAAGCCCTATGAAGTCTTTTGTGATGCTTCTTTGCAAGGTCTTGGTGGTGATATCATGCAATACAAGCAGTTGTACATGCCTTGATCACGTGGGGACACCTTCTGTTGGGCACAAAAGTGGACATCTTCAACGATCACAAGAGCTTGAAGTACATCTTCACACAGCAAAACCTTAACCTTCGCCAGACTCGTTGGGTTGAAATGATCCAAGAGTATGATCCAAGCATTGAGTATACACCTGGCAAGGCCAATGTCATTGCAGATGCCTTGAGCAGAAAGGCATACTGCAACAGTCTCCTTCTCAAATCGTTCCAGCCTGAACTTTGTGAATCATTCAGGAACCTCAACCTCCAAGTTATTCCGCAAGGCTTTCTTACAAACCTTCAAGTTGCTCCTACCTTGGAAGATCAAATCCGTGAGGCCCAACTCAGTGATGCTATGGTGCAGAAAGTGAAACATGGTATTGCTAAAGGTACTCCCAAGTACAAGTGATATCGCGTTGATGAGAAAGACACCTTGTTCTTTGAGGACAAAATTGTGGTTCCCAAGGGTGATCTCAGGAAGCTCATAATGAATGAAGCACATGTCTCCCTCCTCTCGATTCATCCCGGAAGTTCTAAGATGTACCAAGACCTCAAGCAATCGTACTGGTGGACTCGCATGAAAAGGGAGATAGCTCAATTCATGAATGAATGTGATGTCTGCAGAAGAGTGAAGGCAGAGCATCGCCGGTCTCCTTCAACCTCTACCTATTCCTGAGTGGAAATTCGATCACATTGAAATGGATTTCGTCACTGGGTTTCCTAAGTCCAAGAAGGGTAATGATGCTATCTTTGTAGTGATTGACAAGCTAACTAAAGTAGCTCATTTCCTTCCCGTCAAAGAATCCATCAACGCAGCTCAGCTGGCAGAGTTGTACACATCCAGAATTGTTTCTTTGCATGGCATTCCTCAAGTCATCTCCTCAGACCGTGGAAGTTTGTTCACATCCAAGTTCTGGGACTCCTTTCAGTCAGCCATGGGCACAAAAAATCGCTTCAGCACTGCGTTTCACCCTCAGACTAGTGGTCAAGTCGAAAGAGTGAACCAGATCCTCGAAGACATGCTGAGAGCTTGTGTTGCTTTATTTATGGTATCTTTCATTTGGATCTTCGTCTGTAGTCGGACTCTGATGTTATTTGGATGATGTATGTTAATGTATTACATTGTGTGACGTGGCGAGTGTAAGCCAACTACTCTTTTACTTTTTCATCCCCTCTTTTACATGAGTTGTGCAAAGATACCATACTTGAGATCATTCTAGTATGTGATTATGCCTTTAAGTCATGCCTCGACACGTCGGAGGCATAGTCACATACTGGGCATTGCAAGTTGGTATTCAGAGCCCTCTCCGACCTAGGAGCCCCCTGATTGATCGAATCGTTGACGGTTGAGTCTAGGCACACACATAAAAATGTTTTGAGTCCTATATATATATATATATATATATATATCGGAGAGTAGGATTCCTTTTTTACTCCTCATCCCTTCATCACTCTGGTGAGGACTCCTGATGATGTTCTATCTCTTCCACTCTCAAAAATTCATTAATTTGTTTTTTACGATCACACAAATATTGTTTGGATTGTTCCAATATCTTTGTGACGAGAACATTGTTCTCGATGCCTCCTGTCATTTAGGGGTTGCGGTAGTGTCCCGGGGAGTACAGCTCCGAGGTGTTATGTAATGCCCCAGATGTAACACTTTCCAAATATGGCAATATATAAACTTTGGCTTCATCAATTCCATTCTGGGCTCTTCTTCATTTCAGGTTTCTTCGTTTTGTCGTGTGCGTGTGTGCATTTCATCCATGTCATGTTGTCATGTGCATTGCATTGCATTTGTGTTGTCACTTGCACCCGGTCCCACTCGTCTCTTCCCGTTGTCCGTTTCGAGTTCCGATGCTCTCACACGTGCCCGTGGCATGCCCGAGTCCTTCTTTCGTGTGTGTCCGTGTAACGTTCCCGGAATGACGTGAGACTTGTCGTGCGTTGTTGTTTTGGTACGTGTAGGCCGCCTGTCAAGTTTCGTCGCATTTGGAGTTCGTTTGGTACTCCAATGGTTAATCTAGTGGGCTAAAAGAACCTCTTCTTCGAGGCCCAAAACCCCCTCCACAACAGCCCACTAACCCAGCACAACCCTTCCCATCATCTCGGTCGTCGAATTGTGATTGCGTGGCCGTAAACCGCTCCCCATTTGGAGTCTCCTAGCTCCTTGTTCCTATAAATTAGCCCCCATGTCCATTTTTTTGCGTCCAAACCCTAGCTTCTCCCTCCTCTCGCCGCCGGACACGTCCGGACCAGACCGGACACGTCCGCCCAGACGCGCCCTGCCAACCAACAGCCGCCACGTGGCTGCCGTTCCCGCCGCCGCCGCTCCCCGCCGCGCCGGCCCGCAGGCCCGGTTCGCAGGCCCCCGCGGCCCGAGTCGCCTCCGCCCCGCGCCAATCTCTCCACCACCGGCGCCATCGCCGCCGGCCGCCACCGACGCCACCTCGCCGCTGCACCTCGCGGGTCCCGTTGGACCCTCGCCCGCACCGCGCAGCCAGGAGCCACGATGCCGCCCGCCGCTGCGGGCGTCCTCCGGCGTACTCAGGCGCCCCAACCACCGCTGCCTGCTCCCGGCGCCGCCGACGCGAAGCTCCCGACGGCCGCCGCCGTTTTGCCGCCGATTCGCGCCGCGGAGCTCCTCAGATCCAATCGCCAGCCGGGCCGAACCCTAACGGGTCGGGTCCGACCCGACCCGATCCGCTTGTCCAACCCAACCCGCGAGGTTGTTATCTGTTTTTTCTCTAAGTCCTATGGTTTTGCATATTTTGTGGCATATTGTGATGGTTGTATCTTTTATTGTGCTTGTCCAAACTGTGCATGTGATATGTCAAAATGATCGTGGTGATATGCTCTACTTTTTGTTCCATTGTGACATGCTTGTTTGAGATCATCTAGATGTCTTAATCTTCGTGACAAGAGTGCTACTTGATATAAACTATTGTAACTTGTTATTTTCATGCCATGTTTGAGATGTGATAACTTGGTGCATGTTTATCCAAATGAAGCAAATGATATGTCAAAATGTTCCTTGTGAGATGCTCTACATGATGGTTGTTGTAGCATCCATGTTAGGGTTCATATTGCCATGTTTATCTCTGTTGCAAAAGTGCATGTGGCTGTTAAGTTATGAAACATGTTATGAGATGCTGATTTGAAGTGCTCGTTGCTATTGATGTGTTTGTCCCCATGTCACATGCCAATATGTTTTAGAGTCTCCATCATGTGGTCTTTGCTGTGGTGCAAGCCATTTTCCATGATATGCCTTGAGGTGACTTAAACATGCTAGCAAACATGCCATGTCAACATAACTGTTTTATACTTGGTGAAAATTCTACGAAGTCTGGAATCTATTATATCCTGATGCTATGTTTGCTTGATGCCCTAGCTAAATTCATGCATGTTTTGGAGTGGCCATTATTCATTCCTTGTTGTACATGTTGTTGTCTATCCATCCATGCCCTCACTTGCACTTTTGGCTTGCTATAGCTTATTTAATTCTAGCTCCCAAGTTGCTATAGAATATAACTGCCAGGTTTTTTACAGCATGATCAATTTTGCGTAGCTTGTTGCTATTGATCCATGCCTCCTATGGAGTTGCTCCAATGGAGTTGTTTGCTGTAGGATATGTCTACTTCATGTCCATGATTCTTTTCACCATGTTTGAGTGTTGTAGAGTATATATTTCTTGATCCAAAGTTGCTATGTGGCTGTTAATTTCAGCTTTGCATTGTATCTTGTTTCGTGTGTAAGTGTTGAACCGTTACTCCGTTTTGAGCATGCCCTATATGAAACTTGTGTGATTTTGCATGTAGAATCATAATATCATGTTGTTAGCATGTTTGGAGTGTGTTGGCTTGATGTTTGGGTGCATCTTGCACCGTTGCCATGTTTGTCTTGTTTTGCTCATATCTTCTAGACCGTAGCTCCGTTTTAAACAAACTTTATATGAAACTTGACTAGAATTTTGTGTAGATCATCATGGTGCATGTTAACTTCCTGTTTAACAACTTTAACTTAAGGTTTGTTCAGATCTGGACCATTGTCAACATATGCATATGAGGACTTACCGGATTTGCTTTATGTGGATTCCGGCCTCATTTAAACTTGTTGTCTTGAGTTGTTCTTGTGTGCTTCATCCCTTGACATGTATTGCATCATAAATGCATCATACTTGCATCATGTTGATTGTGCATTGCACCTTGTTTGATTTTATGCTTATTGTGTTCTTATGTTGAGTAGAGCCGGAAGTCGAGACCGAGCACGAGAACGAGGTTACTACCGAGGTTGAGTACGAGGAGCCGTCTTACGATCCCATCGACGAATCGACAGGAAAGATGACCTGACCCAGATATGATTACTATCTTTGCCTATTTCCAGGTGTCTCGCTCTTTAGCTTATTGCCTCGATGCCCATGTTTGGTTGTCAGCCTCCTATTGTAACCATGAATCTGTCTAACCACCCAACCTAGCAAAACGTTTGTTTCGCTACGTAAGCTTCGCTCAGCCCCTCTTATAGCATTGCTAGTTGCAGGAGAAGATTTGAAGATTCTTGCTTCACGTTGAAGTTATTGTTCGGATATCACACTATATAATCTCTTAAACTAAATCATCTATATACTTGGTAATTGGTGGAAGGCTAAGCCTCCCGCTTGATGATTTGTTCCACTCATGCCACCCTAGGAACCGTTTAAACCGGTGTTATGTTCCTTGATTATGCGTTCCTAACACGGTTGGGGTTAGGGGACCCCCTCGATAACCCGCTTAGCGCTAAAACTTTTCCAGCGAGGCCCGACATTGGTGCCTAACAACTAAAACTTGCCGAGGGAGTAATTAACCCGAGGATTAATTAATCAACCCCCCTGGGCCAGTGCTCCATTTGAGTGTTGGTCCAAACTAGAGTCGTGTGCGGTACCCCCCTTGGGAACTTGAGTTTTGGTCACTGTACGCTGTGCTCATCCGGTCATGGCCTGAGACTAGATACGCGCGACTACTGTCAGGGTGTCGGCACGCCGGGAGGTCTTGCTGGATTAGTTTTACCTTAGTCGGGATATCTTGAGCACGGGATTCCAAGAATACTCGTGCCTTCCCACCTTGGAGTTGCGACTCCGCAGATCGTGAGCTTGTAATGGGCTAAGTTGGGACACCCCTGCAGGGTTTTGAACTTTCGAAAGCCGTGCCCGCAGTTATGTGGCAGATGGGAATTTGTTAATATCCGGTTGTAGAAAACTTGACACCTTGTTCAGAACACACTACCAGCGTGAGTAACCGTGACGGTCATTTTCCGAAAGGGGTTCGAGAAGTGAACACGGTCGAGTTATGATTGACGTGCTTAGATAGGATCACTTCGTGATCACTTGACGCTTGTGGCACTTATCTTCTCGCTCTCAACACATAAGCTAGTGCTAGTGCAGCTGCAACCTTTATTTTTCTTCAGCCTTGTTCCACACCCAAGGCTTAGATAGTTTTGCTACCCGGGAACGGGATTGCTGAGTCCTCCGTGGCTCACAGTTTCTACACAACACCAGATGCAGGTACTATGGTGAACTACTCAGGGGACGGCACGGAGCTGTACTGGGAGTTCGATGAAGAACGTAGTCGATGCTATGTGCACTATCCCGATGATCAGTAGTGGTTTCTACTAGGGTCAATTCAAACCTTGTGGCTTTATGTATTTGGTATCTTTCTTTTGGATCTTCGTCCGTAGTCGGACGGTGATGTTATTTCGATGATGATTTGCTTATGTAATGTATTGTGTGACGTGGCGAGTGTAAGCCAACTATCCTTTTGTATTTCATCCCTATTTTACATGAGTCGTGCAAAGATACCATACTTGAGATCATTCTATTATGGGCTTATGCCTTTAAGTCGTGCATCGACACGTAGGAGGTATAATCCCATACTAGGCATTACAAGTAGGTATCAAAGCCTTCTCCGACCTAGAAGCCCCCACAGATTGATCGAATCGTTGACGGTTGAGTCTAGGCACACACTTGAAAATGTTTTGAGTCCTATATATATCAGAGAGTAGGATTTCTTTTGCTCCTCATCTCTTTTCACTCTGGTGAGGATTCCTGATGATTACTTATCTCTTCTACTCTAAAAAATTCACAAAAAAAAAAATTTAGGATCACGCGAGTATTGTTTGGATTGTTCCGATGTCTTTGTGACGAGAACATTATTCTCGATGCCTCCTGTCATTTAGGGGTTGTGGCAGTGTCCCAGGGAGTTGAGCTCCGAGGTGTTGTCGTCACAAATATATCGCAGCAGTTCTGGAATACTTAAGACGGCCAACATCGAAAACTCTCCAATGCGGTTAGTGGCAAGATAACCCCGACATCACCCAGTACTGGGGAGGTAGTTCGGGAGTATTGCCATAGATTGTATAGTAGATGCGTTTCGATGGTCCGAGGTAAACCGTTTCCGGAAATAACAGGTTATGTGTTGAATGATGGATACAGCTGGATGTAGGATTAGAGTTGAGTGCGTGATGCTTCCCCTGTATCCCCAACACCTGATTGCATAACTGGAAACTTTCGGAAATTAATAGGTGGGTTCATCTAGTAGCTCGTAGGCATTCTTCCAGCGAATGCACGATACGGAGTTTGGGGTTCTACATTGAGTGAAGTAGTTTTATGGGCGTTGTTCCGATCGGGAGTCGCATCTTAAAGGGTCCTTGGCTATGCTGATCCGGGGATTGTAAAACCCTTTTGTAACACGTTCCATAAGCTTTCAGCACGAATATGTCGAACGAAGCTTCTATCTTGTATTTGTTCTATCTGATCCTTGTTGTTTTTATTTACCTTTTGTTCTCCCAAGTGGCTTCTCGTGAAGATTGTTGTGACTATTAAACTGTGCATTACATTCGTTCATCTTGTTCGAATGTTCTTGTGAAGACTTATGTTGCAATTTCTAGCCGTTGATTCAGCTTATATATCTTTCTCAATCAATGGCTAATAGTTGTCATCTCATTCAGGATGGCTCCTAAAAGGGTTCCCAACGCTAACCCAGAGGGTGAAGAGGTTCCTGATCGTCCTCCTTCCCCTCCTCCTCCATCTGAGGCTTGGAGAGCAATTATGCAAGCGACGAACCAGAATACCCAGATGCTTATGCAAATGACGCAGAACATTCAAGCAAATCAAGCAAATCAAGGTGCTCATGGGAACCAAGGCCAAGGCAATTTGTTCAACCAACCTCACTTTGCTACACTCAACAAGTTCCTGGCAAACCAACCAAAGGCATTCAGTTACTGTGTGGACCCTCTAGATGCTGAAGACTGGATAACAGATATCAAGAAGCATTTCGAGTGTAGTAACATGAGACCCGAGGACTATGTGAAGTTTGTCGCCTTCCAACTCAAGGACCAAGCCGCTGATTGGTGGCAGCAGTACAAAGACTCCAGAGAAGGACGTGAAATCTCGTGGGCTGACTTCTGCAAGGATTTTAGTTCTCACCACATTCCAACAAGTGTCATCGAGGGTATGCGTGAGCAATTCCGCAACCCGAAGCAAGGCTCAATGTCTGTTTATCAATATAATGTCAAGTTCCAGAACCTTGCCCGCTATGCCAAGAAAGACATCCCAGATGCCAAGAGCAAGATTTATCAGTTTCGTGGTGGTCTGAAGGATGAAATCCAACTAGCCCTCACCTTGTTCTAGCCTGGTGAATTTGATCAATTCTATAACATGGCACTTAAGCAAGAGGCAGCCCAGCTCAAGATGGAAGCTTCCAAAAAGAGGATCAGAGACACTGTTCACTCCTCCTCTTCGTCCCAAGTGGTTGCAAAGCAGCAGAAGTTTTGGATTCCACCTCCTCCAGTGAGCCGACCTCCCAACAACAACAACAACAAGCATTCTGGTGGCCGTGGTTTCTCCCACCCACCCAACCCAAGCAATCAGTCAAAGAATCACTTTCAAGCTTCGAAGTCAAGTGCTCCATATCACCGGCCTCTCTCAGAAGTGGTTTGCAACAAGTGCACTCAGAAGGGTCATTATGCTAACAAGTGCCCCAACCCAAGGCGCCTTCCGCCTCCTCCACCTGTCAGTACTGCTATTGTCAAGCACAACCCCAAGTCAGCAAGAGTGAATCTGATGAACGCAGCTCAACCAGAGAATTCTTCAGATGTGATACTAGGTAACCTTCTAGTTAACTATATTCCTGCAAAAGTCTTGTTTGATTTAGGTGCATCACATTCTTTAATGTCAAAACCTTTTGCATTGTCACATGATATGCCATTGCAAGCTTTGCCTAGTCCAATGTCTGTGATTTCTCCGGGTTTTCTAATGAACTCCAACAACTTTGCTCCGAATGTATCTATTTATATGGGTGATTACCGTTTTCTAGTTTCTCCGGTTATTCTCGGCAATTCCGACATTTATCTTATTCTTGGGATGGATTGGCTCTCCAAGCATGATGCAAACATTGATTGGGCAAATAAAGAAGTCAAGCTTACTCATCCTGACGAAGACGTGATTATCTTCGCCTCTCGAAATAACACAATCAGGCTATTCTCTCTCAATGACAAGGGCGAGATTAATGCCATCTCTCAAATTTCGGTGGTCAATGAATATGAAGATGTTTTCCCTGAAGAGCTTCCAGGCATGCCTCCACATCGTCAAGTAGAATTCGTCATTGAACTCGAGCCCGGTACCGAGCCAGCATGTCGGTGTCCGTACAAGCTCTCCCCTGATGAGTTGAAGGAGCTGAAGAAACAACTCGATGAGCAAGAGCGTATGGGTCTAATCAGGCCTTGCACTTCTCCTTGGTGCTGTGGTGTTATTTTTGTCAAGAAGAAGGATGGCACGGAGCGCCTTTGCGTTGATTACCGGCCATTGAACAAGAAGACAATAAAGAACAAGTATCTGCTCCCCAACATCAATGAATTGTTCGAGCAGCTCAAAGGAGCAAAAGTGTTCTCAAAGCTCGATCTCCGGATGGGTTATCACCAGATCCGTATCCACGAAGAAGATATTCACAAGACTGCATTCAGAACAAGCTACGGCTCCTATGAATACACAATCATGCCTTTTGGCCTCGCTAATGCTCCACCCACCTTCTCGAGGATGGTGCACTACATATTCAACCCCTACACCAACGAATTTGTGCTTGTCTATCTGGATGACATCTTGGTATTCTCCAAGAATGAAGAGGATCATGCAAAGCACCTCCGTTTGGTTCTCGACAGACTCCGTGGACATAAGTTCTATGCCAAGTTCTCAAAATGCGAATTCTGGCTCGATAAGGTCTTATATCTTGGCCATATCATCTCTGCTGAGGGTATTGCTGTCAACCCAGAGAAAGTTGAAGCGGTTGTCAACTGGTAACTCCCTCAGAACGTCAAGAAACTCCGAAGCTTTCTTGGTCTTGCTAGCTATTACAGAAGGTTCGTTGAGAACTTCACCAAGATTGCCAAGCCTCTCTCCAACTTGCTGCAGAAGAATGTCAAGTACAACTAGTCTTCGGATTGTGATGTGGCATTCAAAACTCTCAAAGAAAACCTCATCTCTGCTCCGGTTCTTACTGCTCCGGATGAGTCCAAGCCCTACGAAGAATTCTGTGATGCTTCTCTTCAAGGACTTGGTGGTGTTCTCATGGAGGACAAGAAAATTGTGGTATACACTTCTCGTCAATTGAAGCCAAATGAGAAGAACTACCCCACACATGATCTCGAGCTAGCAGCAGTCGTACACGCCTTGATCACGTGGAGACACCTTCTATTGGGCAGAAAAGTGGACATCTTCACCGATCACAAGAGCTTGAAGTACATCTTCACACAGCCGAACCTGAACCTTCGCCAGACTCGTTGGGTTGAGATGATCCAAGAGTATGATCCAAGCATCAAATACACACCTGGCAAGGCCAATGTCATTGCAGATGCCTTGAGCAGAAAGGCATATTGCAACAGTCTCCTTCTCAAGCCGTTTCAGCCTGAGCTTTGTGAAACATTCAGGAAGCTCAACCTCCATGTTGTTCCACAAGGCTTTCTTGCAAATCTTCAAGTTGCTCCTACCTTGGAAGATCAGATCCGTGAGGCCTAGCTCAATGATGCTATGGTGCAGAAAGTGAAACATGGTATTGCAAAGGGTACTCCCAAATACAAGTGCTATCGCGTTGATGAGAACGACACCTTGTTCTTTGAGGACAGACTTGTGGTTCCCAAGGGTGATCGCAGGAAGCTCATAATGAACGAAGCACATGACTCCCTCCTCTCCATTCATCCCGGAAGTTCCAAGATGTACCAATACCTCAAAAAATCTTACTGGTGGACTCGCATGAAAAGGGAGATTGCCCAATTCATGAATGAAAGTGATGTCTGCAGAAGAGTGAAGGCAGAGCATCAACGTCCAGCCGGTCTCCTCCAACCTCTTCCTATTCCCAAGTGGAAATTCGACCACATTGAAATGGATTTCATCACTGGGTTTCCCATGTCCAAGAAGGGGAACGATTCAATCTTTGTTGTGATTGACAAGCTAACCAAAGTAGCTCACTTCCTTCCAGTCAAAGAATCCATCAATGCAGCTCAGCTGGCAGAATTCTACACTTCCAGAATTGTGTCGTTACATGGCATTCCTCAAGTTATCTCCTCAGACCGTGGAAGTTTGTTCACATCCATGTTCTGGGACTCCTTCCAGTCAGCCATGGGCACTAAGATCCGTTTTAGCACTGCGTTTCACCCTCAGACTAGTGGTCAAGTCGAGAGAGTGAACTAGATCCTCGAAGACATGCTCAGAGCTTGTGTCATCTCTTTTGGCATGAAATGGGAAGATTGCCTTCCGTTTGACGAGTTCTCTTACAACAGCAGTTTCCAAGCAAGTGCCGGCCTAGCTCCGTTTGAAATCCTCTATGGCAGAAAGTGTCGTACTCCTCTCAACTGGTTCGAGACGGGTGAACGTCAACTTCTTGGCAATGACTTGATCTCAGAAGCCGAAGAAATGTGCAAAGTCATACGTGAGAATCTCAAGGCCGCTCAGTCGCGTCAAAAGAGCTACTATGACGGCAAGCATCGTGATTTCGCTTTCGACATTGGAGATCATGTCTATCTCCGTGTTTCTCCTATGAAAGGCACCCAAAGATTCGGTATCAAAGGAAAGCTTGCTCCTAGATACGTGGGCCCTTTCAAGATTCTTGGCAAAAGAGGCGATCTAGCCTATCAACTCGAGCTTCCATCCAACTTTGCAAATATTCATGATGTGTTTCACGTGTCTCAACTCCGCAAGTGCTTCAAGACACCTGAACACACTATTCCATTTGAGGAGATTGATCTTCAACAAGAATTGTCTTACCGTGAGAACCCCGTTGCTATTCTTGAAGAAACTGAGCGCAAGACCCGCAACAAGTAAATCAAGTTCTTGAAAGTTAAGTGGTCACACCATACCAACCGAGAAGCTACGTGGGAACGAGAAGATCACCTTCGTTCCGAGTATCCTTCCTTCTTCCAGTCCTAGATCTCGGGAAGAGATCTTTTCGTAGTAGAGGAGAGTTTGTAATGCCCCAGATGTAACACTTTCCAAATATGGAAATATATAAACTTTGGCTTCATCAATTCCATTCTGGGCTCTTTTTCATTTTAGGTTTCTTCATTTTGTCGTGTGCGTGTGTGCATTTCATCCATTTCATGTTGTCATGTGCATTGCATTGCTTTTGTGTTGTCACTTGCACCAAGTCTCGCTCATCTCTTCCCGTTGTCCGTTTCGAGTTCCGATGCTCTCACACGTGCCCGTGGCATCCCCGAGTCCTTCTTTCGTGTGTGGGCGTGTAACGTTCCCGAAATGACGTGAGACTTGTCGTGCGTTGTTGTTTTGGTATGTGTAGGCCGCCTATCAAGTTTCGTCGTGTTTGGAGTTCGTTTGGTACTCCAACGGTTAACCTAGTGGGCTAAAAGAACCTCTTCTTTGAGGCCCAAGACCCCCTCCACAACAGCCCACTAACCCAGCACAACCCTTCCCATCATCTCGGTCGTCGAATTGTGATTGTGTGGCCGAAAACCGCTCCCCATTTGGAGTCTCCTAGCTCCTTGTGCCTATAAATTAGCCCCCATGTCCATTTTTTGCCTCCAAACCCTAGCTTCTCCCTCCTCTTGCCGCCGGACACGTCCGGACCGGACCAGACACGTCCGCCCGGACGCGCCCGGCCAACCAGCAGCCGCCACGTGGCAGCTGTCCCCGCTGCGCCGGCCCGCAAGCCCGGTTCGAGCCCCCACGGCCCGAGTCACCTCCGCCCCGCGCCGATCTCTCCGCCACCGGCGCCATCGCCGCCGGCCGCCATCTCCGCCGGCCGCCACCGACGCCACCTCGCGGGCCCCGCCGGACCCTCGCCGCACCGCACAGCCGCGAGCCACGGCGCCGCCCGCCGACGCAGGCGTCCTCCGGCGAGCAGCCGCCGGCGTACTCCGGCGCCCCAACCGCAGCCGCCTGCTCCCCGCAACTCCGACACGAAGCTCCCGCCGGCCGCCGCCGTTTCGCCGCCGATCCGGGCCGCGGAGCTCCTCAGATCCAATCGCCAGCAGGGCCGAACCCTAACGGGTCGGGTCCGACCCGACCCGATCCGCTTGTCCAACCCGACCCGCGAGGTTGTTATCTGTTTTTTTCTCCAAGTCCTATGGTTTTGCATATTTTGTGGCGTATTGTGATGGATGTATCTTTTATTGTGCTTGTCCAAACTGTGCATGTGATATGTCAAAATGATCATGGCGATATGCTCTACGTTTTGTTCCATTTTGACATGTTTGTTTGAGATCATCTAGATGTCTTAATCTTCGTGACAAGTGTGCTACTTGATATAAACTGATGTAACTTGTTATTTTCATGCCATGTTTGAGATGTGATAACTTGGTGCATGTCTATCAAAATGAAGCAAATGATATGTCAAAATGTTCCTTATGAGATGCTCTACATGATGGTTGCTGTAGCATCCATGTTAGGGTTCATATTGCCATGTTTATCTCTGTTGAAAAAGTGCATGTGGCTGTTAAGTTATGAAACATGTTATGAGATGCTGATTTGAAGTGCTCGTTGCTATTGATGTGTTTGTCCCCATGTAACATGCCAATATGTTTTAGAGTCTCCATCATCTGGTCTTTGTTGTGGTGCAAACCATTTTCTATGATATGCCTTGAGGTGACTTAAAAATGCTAGTAAACATGCCATGCCAACATAACTGTTTTATACTTAGTGAAAATTCTACTAAGTGTGGAATCTGTTATATCCCGATGCTTTGTTTGCTTGATGCCCTAGCCAATTTCATGCATGTTTTCGAGTGGCCATTGATCATTCCTAGTTGTACCTGTTGTTGTCTATCCATACATGCCCTCACTTGCACTTTTGGCTTGCTGTAGCTTATTTAATTCTTGCTCCCAAGTTGCTATAAAATATAACTGCCAGGTTTTTAACAGCATGATCAATTTGGCGTAGCTTGTTGCTATTGATCCATGCCTCCTATGGAGTTGCTCCAATGGAGTTGTTTGCTGTAGGATATGTATAATTCATGTCCATGCTTCTTGTCACCATGTTTGAGTGCTATAGAGTATATATTTATTGATACAAAGTTGCTATGTGGCTGTTAATTTCAGCTTTGCATTGTATCTTGTTTCGTGTGTAAGTGTTGATCCGTTACTCCGTTTTGAGCGTGCCCTATATGAAACTCGTGTGATTTTGCATGTAGAATCATAATATCATGTTGTTAGCATGTTTGGAGTGTGTTGGCTTGATGTTTGGGTGCATCTTGCACCGTTGCCATGTTTGTCTTGTTTTGCTCATATCTTCTAGACCGTAGCTCCGTTTTAAACAAACTTTATATGAAACTTGACTAGAATTTTGTGTTGATCATCATGGTGCATGTTAACTTGCTGTTTAAAAACTTTAAATTAAGGTTTATTCAGATCTGGACCATTTTCAACATATGCATATGAGGACTTACCGGATTTGCTTTATGTGGATTGCGGCGTCATTTAAACTTGTTGTCTTGAGTTGTTCTTGTGTGCTTCATCCCTTGACATTTATTGCATCATAAATGGATCATAGTTGCATCATGTTGATTGTGCATTGCACCTTGTTTGATTTTGTGCTTGTTGTGTTCTTGTGTTGAGTAGAGCCGGAAGTCGAGACCGAGCACAAGAACGAGGTTACTACCGAGGTTGAGTACGAGGAGCCGTCTTACGATCCCATCGACGACTCGACATGCAATATGACTTGACCCATATATCATTACTATCTTTGCCTATTGCTAGATGTCTCGCTCTTTAGCTTATTGCCTCAATGCCCATGTTTGGTTGTCAGCCTCCTATTGTAACCATGAATCTGTCTAACCACCCAACCTAGCAAAACCTTTGTTTGGCTACATAAGCTTCGCTCAGCCACTCTTATAGCATTGCTAGTTGCAGGAGAAGATTTGAAGATTCTTGCTTCACGTTGAAGTTATTGTTGGGATATCACACTATATAATCTCTTAAACTAAATCATCTATATACTTGGTAATGGGTGGAAGGCTAAGCCTCTCGCTTGGTGATTTGTTCCACTCATGCCATCCTAGGAACCGTTTAAACCAGTGTTATGTTCCTTGATTATGCGTTCCCAACACGGTTGGGGTTATGGGACCCCCTCGATAACCCGCTTAGCGCTAAAACTTTTCCAGCGAGGCCCGACATTGGTTCTACATTTGCCTAACAACTAAAACTTGCCGAGCGAGTAATTAACCCGAGGATTAATTAATCAACCCCCTGGGCCAGTGCTCGATTTGAGTGTTGGTCCAAACTAGAGTCGTGTCCGGTACCCCCCTTGGCAACTTGGGTTTTGGTCACTGTACGCTGTGCTCATCCGGTCGTGGCCTGAGACTAGATACGCGCGGCTACTGTCAGGGTGTCGGCACGCCGGGAGGTCTTGCTGGATTAGTTTTACCTTAGTCGGAATATCTTGAGCACGAGATTCCGAGAATACTCGGGCCTTCCCACCTTGGAGTTGCGACTCCGCAGGTCGTGAGCTTGTAATGGGCTAAGTTGGAACACCCCTGCAGGGTTTTGAACTTTTGAAAGCCGTGCCCGCGGTTATGTGGCAGATGGGAATTTGTTAATATCCGGTTGTAGAAAACTTGACACCTTGTTCAGAACACACTACCAACGTGAGTAACTGTGACGGTCATTTTCCGAAAGGGGTTCGGAAAGTGAACACGGTTGGGTTATGATTGACGTGCTTAGATAGGATCACTTCGTGATCACTTGACGCTCGTGGCACTTCTCTTCTCGCTCTCAACACGTAAGCTAGTGCTAGTGCAGCTGCAACCTTTATCTTTCTTCAGCCTTGGTCCACACCCAAGGCTTAGATAGATTTGCTACCCGGGAACGGGATTGCTGAGTCCTCCGTGGCTCACAGTTTCTACACAACACCAGATGCAGGTACTATGGTGAACTACTCAGGTGACGACACGGAGCTGTACTGGGAGTTCGATGAAGAACGTAGTCGATACTATGTGCACTATCCCGATGATCGGTAGTGCTTTCTACTAGGGGCGATTCGGACCTTGTGGCTTTATGTATTAGGTAACTTTCTTTTGGATCTTCGTCCGTAGTCGGACTGTGATGTTACTTGGACAATGATTTGCTTATGTAATGTATTGTGTGACGTGGCGAGTGTAAGCCAACTATCCTTTTGCATTTCATCCCTATTTTACATGAGTCGTGCAAAGATACCATACTTGAGATCATTCTAGTATGGGCTTATACCTTTAAGTCGTGCCTCGACACGTAGGAGGTATAATCCCATACTGGGCATTACATGTTGTCGTCATAAATGTACCGCAATGGTTCTAGAATACTTAAGACGGCCGACATCGAAAACTCTTCTATGCGGTTAGTGGTAAGATAACCCCGACGTCACCCAGTACTGGTGGGATAGTTTGGGAGAATTGCCACAGCTTGTATAACAGATGCGTTTCGAAGGTTCGAGGTAAACGGTTTTCGAAAAAGACTGGTTATGTGTTGAAGGATGGATACAGCTGGATGTAGGTTTAGAGTTGAGTGCGCGGTGCTTCCCCTATATCCCCAACACCCGATTGCTTAACCGGAAACCTTTGGTAATTAATAGGTGGGTTCTTCTAGTAGCTCGTAGGCATTCTTCCAACGAGTGCATGATATGGAGTTCGGGGTTCAAGATTGAGTGAAGAGGTTTTATGGGCGTTGTTCCAATCGGGAGTTGCATCTTAAAGGGTCCTTGGCTATGCTGATCCGGGGATTGCAAAACCCTTTTGTAACATGTTCCATGAGCTTTTCAGCACGAACATGTGGGACGAAGCTTCTATCATGTATTTGTTCTATCTGCTCCTTGTTGTTTTTATTTACCTTTTGTTCTCCCAAGTGGCTTCTCGAGAAGATTGTTGTATCATTAAATTGTGGAATACATTCGTTCATTTTGTTCGAATGTTCTTGTGAAGACTTATGTTGCAATTTGTAGCCCTTGATTCAGCTTTTATATTTTCAATCAATGGCTAATAGTTGTCATCTCATTCAGGATGGCTCCTGAAAGGGTTGCCAACGCTAACCCATAGGGTGAAGAAGAGTGTGTTCTTGAACGTCCTCCTTCCCCTCCTCCTCCGTCTGAGGCCTGGAGAGCAATTATGCAAGCGACCAACCAGAACACCCAGATGCTTATGCAAATGATGCATAACTTTCAAGCCAACCAAGCAAATCAAGGTGGTCATGGGAACCAAGGCCAAGGCAATCTGTTGAATCAACCTCACTTTGCAACCCTCAACCAATTCATGGCAAACCAACCGAAGTCGTTCAGTTACTGTGTGGATCCGCTAGATGCTGAAGACTGGATAACAGACATCAAAAAGCACTTTGAATGCAGTAACGTGAGACCTGAGGATTATGTCAAGTTTGCCGCCTTCCAGCTCAAAGACCGAACTGCTGATTGGTGGCAACAGTATAGAGATTCCAGAGGTGGACGTGAGATCTCGTGGACTAATTTCTACAAGGATTTCTGCTCTCACCAAATGCCAACCAGTGTCATTGAAGGCATGCGTGAGCAATTCCTCAACCTGAAGCAAGGCACCATGTCCGTCTATCAATACAATGTCAAGTTTCGTGGTTTCTCCCACCCACCCAACCCAAGCAATCAGTCCAAGCCTCAGTTTCAAGCTTCAAGATCAAGTGGTCCTTATCACGGGCCTCTCTCAGAAGTGGTTTGCAACAAGTGTACTAAGAAGGGTGACTATGCTAACAAATGTCCCAACCCAAGGCGCCTTCCGCCTCCTCCACCTGTCAACACTGCTATTGTCAAGCACAATCCCAAGGTTGCAAGAGTGAATTTGATGAATGCAGCTCAAGCAGAGAATTCTTCAAATGTGATAATTGGTAATCTTCGAGTCAACCTTAAACCTGCTAAAGTTTTGTTTGATTCTGGTGCATCACATTCTTTCTTGTCATATCCATTTACATCCAAGCACAATGTGGGCACAGTGGCTTTACCAAGGGAGTTATCAATTACTTCTCCGGGAAAACAAATGAATTCTAGTTTGTATGCTCCGGATATATCTATTCATATGGGTAATTACAGTTTTCTGTTTCTCTGGTTATTCTCGACAACTCCGACATTGATCTTATTCTTGGGATGGATCGGCTTTCCAAGCATGATGCAAACATTGATTGTGCAAATAAGGAAGTCAAGCTTACTCATCCTGACGAAGACGTGATTATCTTCGCCTCTCGAGATAACACAATCAGGCTATTCTCTCTCAATGACAAGGGCAAGATTAATGCCATTTCTCAGATTCTGGTGGTCAATGAATATGAAGATGTGTTCCCTGAAGAGCTTCCAGGCATGCCTCTGCATCATCAAGTTGAATTTGTCATTGAACTCGAGCCCGGTACTGAGCCAGCATGTCGGCGTCCGTACAAGCTTTCCCCTGATGAGTTGAAGGAGCTGAAGAAACAACTTGATGAGCAAGAACGCATGGGCCTAATGAGGCCTAGTACTTCTCCTTGGGGCTGTGGTGTTCTATTTGTCAAGAAGAAGGATGGCATGGAACGCCTTTGCGTTGATTACCGGCCGTTGAACAAGAATACAATAGAGAACAAGTATCCGCTCCCCAATATCAATGAATTGTTCGAGCAACTCAAAGGAGCAAAGGTGTTCTCAAAGCTCAATCTCTGGATGGGGTACCACCAGATCCGTATCCATGAAGAAGATATTCCCAAGACCGCATTCAGAACGAGTTTTGGCTCTTATGAATACACGGTCATGTCTTTTGGCCTCGCAAATGCTCCACCCACCTTTCTCGAGGATGATGCACTTCATATTCAACCCCTGCACCAATGAATTTGTTCTCGTTTATCTGGATGACATCTTGGTATTCTCCAAGAATGAAGAAGACCATGCCAAGCACCTCCATTTGGTCCTAGACAGGCTCCGTGAACACAAGTTCTATGCGAAGTTCTCCAAATGTGAATTATGGCTGGATAAAGTCTTATATCTTGGCCATATTATCTCTGCCGAGGGCATTTCTGTGAACCCCGATAAAGTTGAAGCTATTGTCAAATGGGAACCCCCGCAAAATGTCAAGCAACTCCGAAGCTTCCTTGGTCTCGCTAGCTATTGCAGAAGGTTCGTTGAGAACTTCTCCGAGATTGCCAAGCCTCTTTCCAACCTGTTGCAGAAGAATGTCAAGTACTCCTGGACTCCTGATTGTGATGTGGCATTCAAAATACTCAAAGAGAAGCTCATTTCTGCTCCGGTTCTTACTCCTCCGGATGAGTCCACGCACTATGAAGTATTTTGTGATGCTTCTTTGCAAGGTCTTGGTGGTGTTCTCATGCAAAACAAGAAGATTGTGGCATACACTTCTCGTTAGTTGAAACCAAATGAGAGGAATTACACCACACATGATCTCGAGCTAGCTGCAGTTCTACATGCCTTGATCACGTGGCGACACCTTGTGTTTGGAAGAAAAGTGGACATCTTCAACGATCACAAGAGCTTGAAGTACATCTTCACACAGCCAAACCTTAACCTTCGCCAGACTCGTTGGGTTGAGATGATCCAAGAGTATGATCCAAGCATTGAGTATACACCTGGCAAGGCCAATGTCATTGCATATGCCTTGAGTAGAAAGGCATATTGCAACAGTCTCCTTCTCAAACCGTTCCAGCCTGAACTTTGTAAATCATTCAGAAGCTCAACCTCCAAGTTATTCCGCATGGCTTTCTTGCAAACCTTCAAGTTGCTCCTACCTTGGAAGATCAAATCCGTGAGCCCAACTCAGTGATGCTATGGTGCAGAAAGTGAAACATGGTATTGCTAAAGGTACTCCCAAGTACAAGTGCTATCGTGTTGATGAGCAAGACACCTTGTTATTTGAGGACAGAATTGTGGTTCCCAAAGGTGATCTCAGGAAGCTCATAATGAATAAAGCACACGACCCCCTCCTCTCGATTCATCCCGAAAGTTCTAAGATGTGCCAAGACCTCAAGCAATCGTACTGGTGGACTCGCATTAAAAGGGAGATTGCCCAATTCGTGAATGAATGTGATGTCTGCAGAAGAGTGAAGGCAGGGCATCAACGTCCAGCCGGTCTCCTTCAACCTCTACCTATTCCCGAGTGGAAATTCGATCACATTGAAATGGATTTTTTCACCTGGTTTCCTAAGTCCAAGAAGGGGAATGATGCTATCTTTGTAGTGATTGAGAAGCTAACTAAAGTAGCTCATTTCCTTCCCGTCAAATAATCCATCAACGCAGCTCGACTGGCAGAGTTGTACACATCCAGAATTGTTTCTCTGCATGGCATTCCTCAAGTCATCTCCTCAGACCGTGGAAGTTTGTTCACATCCAAGTTCTGGGACTCCTTCGAGTCAGCCATGGGCACAAAAATTCGCTTCAGCACTGCGTTTCACCCTCGGACTAGTGGTGAAGTCGAAAGAGTGAACCAGATCCTCGAAGACATGCTCAAAGCTTGTGTCATCTCTTTTGGTATGAAGTGGGAAGATTGTCTCCCGTTTGCCGAATTCTCATACAACAACAGTTTCCAAGCAAGTGCCGGCAAAGCTCCTTTTGAAATCCTCTATGGCAGAAAGTGCCGTACCCCGCTCAACTGGTCCGAGACTGGTGAACGTCAACTTCTTGGCAATGATTTGATCTCAGAAGCTGAAGAAATGTGCAAAGCCATACGTGAGAATCTCAAAGCCGCGCAATCACGTCAAAAGAGTTACTATGACGGCAAGCATCGTGATTTCGCTTTCGACATTGGAGATCATGTCTATCTCCGTGTTTCTCCTATGAAAGGAACCCAAAGATTCGATATCAAAGGCAAGCTTGCTCCGAGATACGTGGGCCCTTTCAAGATTCTTGGCAAGAGAGGCGATCTAGCCTACCAACTCGAGCTTCCCTCCAACTTTGCAAATGTTCATGATTTGTTTCACATGTCTCAACTCTGCAAGTGCTTCAAGACACCTGAACGCACCATTCCGTTCGAGGAGATTGATCTTCAACAAGACTTGTCTTATCGTGAGCACCCTGTTGCTATTCTTGAAGAAACTGAGCGCAAAACCCGCAACAAGTCCATCAAGTTCTTGAAAGTAAAGTGGCCACACCATACCGACCGAGAAGCTATGTGGGAACGAGAAGATCGCCTTCGTTCCGAGTATCCTTCCTTCTTCCAGTCCTAGATCTCGGGACGAGATCTTTTTGTAGTGTAGGAGAGTTTGTAACACCCCATATGTGATACTTTCTTATAATGGCAATAAAGCTTTCTCATTTTGATCCTTGTCCTTATCCTTGGGGGTTCTTGTCATTTGAGCTCATTTTATTTTTGCATTGCCATGTCATTTATTTTATTTTGCATCCTTGCATTGCTTCATCATCATGGTATCTAGTTTACTTCTTTGTTATGATGAGTGTGTGTGAGGTCTTGTGATGTTGTGTGTGTGGTTCTAACCTTGCCTGGCTAAACCCTAAACCCCCTCCTTGTTCCATCTTCTTCTTTTCTTTTCTTTTCTTTCTTTTCTTTACTCCATTGTGCAAGTCACCTAGTCAAGTTCATTATTGTTCTTTCTTTTCCCAAAAATCTTGCACCATGCCTACACCCTCTCTGCCAAATATCACCCTATTTGGAATTGATTTGGTTGGGTTTTAAAATGACAAGAGTTTGAACCATATTCAAACTCCTTTTATTTTTCTACCTCTAAAAATGTCCAAGCCAATTTTATTAAATAGGGCATAAATCAAGGAGCATGGGTATATTTTTCTTTTCCCCTAACTTTTTCCTTTTAGTCTGTGCTTTTCTTTTTCTTTTCTGTCTGAAGTTAAATGAAAAAGAAAAGAAACAGTAGCTCCAGAAGTGGCCTTGGCCTCCTCCTTCCTCTCCTCCCCCAGGCCCAGTCTTTTCTCTCCCGCAGCGCGGCCCATCACCTCTCTCCTGCAGGCCCATAGACCGCTCGCAGTCGCATCGTGTCTTTTTCCCCTCTGGCTCCACCTGTCTGCCTCTCAACCCCAAGTTGCCGTCTTCCTCCGTCAAGCGCTGCAGAGCCAGAGTGCACGCTCGCCGTCGCGCCGTGATCACGGACGTCGAGGTCTCGTGATCCGAGCCCTCCATTTAAACCCGCTCTATGTCCAGCCCCTCTCTCTAGGGTTCCTCTTCCTCCTCTCGCCGCCTGGAGAGCCAAGCTCCACCACATTCGCCGCTCCAGTGAATACCCGCACGCATCTATGAGCACCAGCTCGTCGCCGGCGTGCCTCCCGTCCACCCCAGCCTTGCCGACCGTGTCCAGCTACTTCCACGACGTCGACTACGTCGACTACTTCCTCTACGTGGAGCCGATCGCCTCGCCGCCGACGTCTTCTTCCTCTTCTTCGTCTCCGGTGCCCGTAGCTATTCTAGACTCACCACCGTCGACTCTGTCCATGTCTGGGCCAGCCGAACACATCTCCGTGTTCGTGGTGAGCTCCTCTTCCTCCTCGTGCCCTTTTCGCCCTCCTTAGCACCCTCTAGGTCCGAGTTCGTCGAGCGCCCGAGCTCATCGCCGTCGGGCCTCGTCACCGGCGAGTGTTCCGACCCCTCTAGGCTGTCGCTTGCTGCTCGCTCGCTTCAGTTCGTCGCGTAGATGATGTCTGTGTTGTCGTTGCTCCGCCTAGGCCGCTGCATCATCTCGTAGATGTTCGCCGCCGCCGTTCTGTCGTTGCTTGCCACCGGCGCTGTAGTGCTCGTTAGGTGCTGCAAGTGCCTCGAGTAGATGCGGTACTCCTCCAGGAGCACTCCGCACACCTCCGCCGTCTCGTTTGGTCGCCGGAGCAGCTCCGATGAGCAGCTCCGACGAGCCCTGCGTTTTCCCTTGTTTCTGTATCTGCAGTTACTTCTTCAGAGTTAGCTCCTGTTATTTGTCAAGGTTCGAATGCTACCGTAGTGGCTGTGTCTCCGTCAGTTTAGTAGCAGGTTTTGGGTTCGACTCCGTGCGGGGCAGTGGGTTTCGCCCCCCTTTTTAATTTTCGCGAGAGGCTGACAGGCAGGCCCCAACTGCCAGCCTCACTGCTCCTCCAGCCCCCGCACGCACCCACTGGCGCCAGCTCAGCGCAGCCGGGCCCTCTTGTCAGTGGCTCTGGCTAGATGAGCCTGGGTCACTTTGACCCTGCGCTTGTTTTGTTTTTTTTTTTCTGTTTTGTGTTTTTCTTTTTCTTTTTCTGCTTTTTCTTGTTAATTTAATATCTATGAATATATGATTCTGGTGAAAATAAGTCCTATATGAAAAGTGCTTAGAATTTTATGTAGATTATGAATATGCTGTTTGTTGCCATGTTTAAAAACATTTAAAATGTTGTTTGAATTTATTCTTGTTTTAAATATCTACAACTCCAAATTTGACAAACTTTATATGCATTTGGGGTGGAAAAATGTGTAAAATATTTTGGTGTTGTTGTTTAGCATGTTTGACAACTTTATCACAGAAGTTTTCCAGATCTGTCCAAAATGCTTTTAAATTGATATGGGAGTTTTTGGATATTGTTGCTATTTATTTCCAGCCCATTTAAATGTGCTAGCATGTTGCTGTAATATTAGTTGCACCCTTGCCATGTTAACCAACTCCTTTAAAACTTGTTGGATGCTTGTTTGAACAAACTACATAAACTTGTTAGTTGTTCTTTTGCTTGTTTCTTTCTTGTGAGTGATCTTGTTTGTTTATGATGTTGTTGCACTCTTGTGACCCTAGGCTATGCATCATATCTACTCTTGTCCTTGTTCATCATGTTCATGCATCATGTGTCTGAGCATTGCATTGTGTTTGATTGTGTTCCGTTGTTGCATTATTGTGTTTGGTTAGAGCCTGGTGACGATACGGAGTACGAGGTTCCTACCGAGGTTGAGTTTGAGGAGCAAGGTTACGATCCCTCCATGGAATCAACAGGTAAGATGACGTTACCCTGATATCAGAACTATCTTTGCCTATGCTAGATGTCTCTCTCTTTAGATATTGCCTTGATGCCTATGTCTGTTTGTCAGCCTCCTATTGTTGCCATGAAACTCTCTAACCACCCACCTAGCAAACCGTTGTTTGGCTACGTAAGCATCGCTCAGCCCCTCTTTTAGCGTTGTTAGTTGCAGGTGAAGATTTGAAGATTCTTGATTCTTGATGAAGTATTGTTGGGATATCACAATATATAATCTGTTAAACTAAATCATCTATATATTGGTAATGGGTGGAAAGCTAAGCCTCTTGCTTGGTGTTTTGTTCCACTCATGCCACCCTAGGAGCCATTAAACTGGTGTTATGTTCCTTGATTTTGTGTCCCTAACACGGTTGGGGTTTATGGGCCCCCCTCGATAACCCGCTTAGCGCTAAAGCTTTTCCAGCAAGGCCCACCATTGGTTTTCCATTTGCCTAATAACTAAAAACTTGCATAGGGCGTTGCAAAACCGAGTGCTTAATTAACAACCCGGCCCAATGCTCCTCATGAGTGTTGGTCCAAACTGGGCGTGCTGCGGGGCCACCTCGGGGAAACTCAAGGGCTGGTAAAAACCTATAGCTTGTCCCGTCCGGTCATGGCCTGAGACGAGATACACGCGGCTACTATCAGGGTGTTGGCACGCCGGGAGGTCTTGCTGGATTAGTTTTACCTTTGTCGGAATATCTTGAGCAAGGGATTCCGAGAATACTCGGGTCTTCCCACCTTGGAGTTCCGACTTCGTAGATCATGAGCTTGTGATGGGCTAAGTTGGGACACCCCTGCAGGGTTTGATCTTTCGAAAGCCGTGCCCGTGGTTATGTGGCAGATGGGAATTTGTTAATATCCGATTGTAGATAACTTGACACCATGTGTTAGAGGCGAGGGGCCCGATCTTTCGATGAGATGGTAACTATCGATTTGGTGGAGACGACTTTGACGATCCGACTACAAACGTGCACGACGTTGCGCCTTAGCAATCGCTAAACCAATCTCCAGGGGTTACTGACGATGCCAGAAGCACGATCAGCCTGACCACGAAGGTCTATTCCTGCATGCAATCGAAGAACAAGCAAGAATATGATAAAGCAATCTGAATATTGCAAATATAGATGAAGTATTGATAAAGATGGGGATCCGTAAGCGGTCTTGGTCTGGTCGTTGGACATAAACAAAGTACACGAAGTTGCAATGGCTAACTTTTGACTAAATAAATCCCCAAAGAAAAAACTACTAGATGGATCTACTTATATAGTAGGAAGGGGTGGTGGCCAAGGAGGTGGAAGGATGTCCCAAGGCAGCCTAAAACTAAACCTAGGTCATACAAGGCTCATGGGCCCAAGTGGAGGTGATGCAACACCTTTGGACTTGTAGTTTGACTCGGATTCTGCTGCAGCGTCAGATTGTTTCGTTGATATCTCAACGCTTCGGACGAATTTGAAGATGAATCCAATTGGGTTGGAAAGTGTATGAAATTCTAGTTTCCAACAAAAAAAGAATCACCCAATGCGGGGTCCGTATGAAGGAGTTCTTGCTGTTTTGAGTTAGGTATGTCTGTGCAGTCCGAATCTGGATGCAGAACGTGAGAGACTTGGACTCTATCTTCTCTTGGCCCAAAAGTGACGTGAGAGAACTTTTTGAACAGCACCTAAACTTCTCTTTTTCCATTATCTTCATATGTGGATTGTACAAATGTCCCATATACCTGGAATTAGACATGACACAAAAGTCAGTTAAGTATTTTTGTCCTCGATGACATAATAAATTGTTGCATAGTTTGCATTAGAAATCACCTCACAAATATACACGTATGCAATATTTTTGGTCCTATCCAAGGTAGTCATGTCCTCATCATCCTCCCTTTCTTGAAAATAAAGCCGTCCTCGGCGTTGCTTAATCTGAAATTTGGGTAAGAAAATAGACAAGGTGTACATGTTGTATATGTATATGTCATCCATTTTTACTTCCCTTAATTTTCGCACATATGACACATGTATAGATGAGTAACTTTCGTAGTTCATAAACTATAAAGCCAAAATATTATCACAAGAAGTAGAAGGCATGAAAATATTGCAACTCAGTTTGCACAAATAAGTGAAGCTCTTATTCATATCAAAAGATTGACAATGTTCATCATTAAACCATCCCAACATTGGTGAATAAACCTTACTTGCATGAAATTCACAGGCTACAACATGCTTAAATAAGAAAACATGCAATAAGTCATTTGACATAGAATCGTCACCAAGATTAGAGGTCATATCAAAATGATTAAACATTGGCACAATTATTTTCAAATGTATTTTATCCAAATCTGATTTATTCTCGGATTCACATGATTCTTTTGCATCAACAGTTAATTCAATGGGTGCACCCAAAATTGTTGGTATTTCGGTTGTTTGATCACATGACGCATTCATGACAGTAACATGACTATCTAAACTAGGTGGTGTGCTCAAATCAACGGGTAATTGAATACATGATGTATTCAAGTTAACTAGATATGCATCATCCTCATGTGAAGTTATATCATCATTGATTTTACTGTTACCTTGTCGCAAAGACGTAGCTGATGTAGGTACGGACGATGACAATGTACCATAGACTTTAGATGATGTCACACTCACAATCGGAGGTGTGGCTGCTCTTGTAGGTGCAATGGTGGAGGAACCAACCAGTGGTGGTGAGCATGAACTCGAATAGTAGTTGTTGTAGTCACACAATGCATCCTCCTGTATTTGTCTATCAAAGGTATAAGAACGAACATACATACCAGTAATGCAACGAGGAATATACTGAAATCTTGCGCGAATATCATGATTCAAACCACCAAAAAATCTATTCATTGTATCATCCTCAGATTCTTCTATGTCACAATGATGCATATTAGATTTGAACTCTTGGTAGTAAGCATGAACAGTGTTATTGCCTTGTTTTAATTGCTCCAATTTGCAAAGCAATTCACGGCGATAGTAAGGAGGAAAAAATGTTTTCTCATTACAGCCTTCAAATCTTTCCAAGTTGTAGGTTGGTTATCAATATTTTTCTTACAATGCACACTCCACCAAACAGAAGCAAAACCAGTAAATACTCTAGTGGCAGCTCGTACTCTCTCAAGTTCAGAAAAATGATGGTGACTACAAACTTTTTCTACTTCAAGCTCCCAAGCTAGATAAATAGCAGCATTAAATCTACCCTCAAATGACGGTAAAGAAATAACCTGACCATGCGCTTGTGTGTGTTGTCCCATGTATCGTGATGGTGAAGATGTATCCTTCCTCCAAGAACTTCTGTCTCCGGTACCTGTCATGATTAGTAGAAACAAGAAACAAAATTCGAGAATAATATTCCTATGAACTACTAGGATGTGGTGGTAAAGCGCTCACAGTAAAGCAAATATCAATATCTTACAAGTTCTTACCATGCAGCAGGTGGTGATAGGCAACCAGCGGTATCAAATAACTCCAAAGATTGGGTAAAGTGATTGCTAGGTGAACGTAAATATGCACGGTGTATAAATATGTGGGACTGGGTTGGCTATATATATGGTAGCAAAAGATTAGCAATGATGAATTCAGAGATGCAGTGTTGAATAAACGCTCAATGACGGTACTGTGCTGGTCCTAGGCTAGAACGTGCTAGAGACGCGAGCCTATAACACTGATGAGGTCACGGTGTAGCACAACTAGCATCAATAAAGGATATGAAGGAGCTCTGGACAGCAAGATATAAGTGAAAATCACAGCGGCAGTAAAGATGATGATGAAAACAACTGCCAAGCAGAATATACAACAACTCTCTCCAACTTTCTTTTTCTTCTTTTTCTTTTTCTTTTTTCTCACACTTTTTTCTTTTTCTTTCTCTCCTCTTTTTTTTTACTTTTTTTCTTTGTCTTTTTTTTTCTTTCTCCCTCTTTCCAAGAGAAACTAGATAAGATGTAGATTGGATCAAGCAAAGATGCGAACGACTTCAAGTATACGACGTGGAAATTGATGGATGAGGTGGTGGACAGCGAAAGGGATAACGATGGAACGGCGACGTGACTAATGTGAACAGAACTCGAAACTGTAACGAACTAGACACTAAGACCAGCAACTCGACACGACGATGCAACCGATAATTCAATAATGCAAACAATGAAAAGAAAATTGCAAAGGCTCAGACTGGCTAGGACAAAGGATGAATAGGTCTAACTTTTATGTGGCTTTTCCTTGGACAATAGGTAAGAAAATAAATCTAATCTAGGAATAACTAGAAATTCTCACCGAGCAACCTGAAAACTGATACCACTTGATAGACGCGAGGGGCCCGATCTTTCGATGAGATGGTAACTATCGATTTGGTGGAGACGACTTTGACGATCTGACTACAAACGTGCACGATGTTGCGCCTTAGCAATCGCTAAACCAATCTCCAGGGGTTACTGATGATGCCAGAAGCACGATCAGCCTGACCACGAAGGTCTATTCCTGCATGCAATCGAAGAACAAGCAAGATTATGATAAAGCAATCTGAATATTGCAAATATAGATGAAGTATTGATAAAGATGGGGATCCGTAAGCGGTCTTGGTCTGGTCGTTGGACACAAACAAAGTACACGAAGTTGCAATGGCTAACTTTTGACTAAACAAATCCCCAAAGAAAAAGCAACTAGATGGATCTACTTATATAGTAGCAAGGGGTGGTGGCCAAGGAGGTGGAAGGACATCCCAAGGCAGCCTAAAACTAACCCTAGGTCGTACAAGGCTCATGGGCCCAAGTGGAGGTGATGCAAAACCTTTGGACTTGTAGTTTGACTCGGATTCTGCTGCAGCGTCAGATTGTTTCGTTGATATCTCAACGCTCCGGCCGAATTTGAAGATGAATCCAATTGGGTTGGAAAGTGTATGAAATCTAGTTTCCAACAAAAAAAGAATCACCCAATGCGGAGTCTGTATGAAGGAGTTCTTGCCGTTTTGAGTCAGGTATGTCTGTGCAGTCCGAATCTGGATGCAGAACGTGAGAGACTTGGACTCTATCTTCTCTTGGCCCAAAAGTGACGTGAGAGAACTTTTTGAACAGCACCTAAACTTTTATTTTTCCCTTATCTTCATATGTGGATTGTACAAATGTCCCATACACCTAGAATTAGACATGACACAAAAGTCAGTGAAGTATTTTTGTCCTGGATGACATAAATAAATTGTTGCATAGTTTGCATTAGAAATCACCTCACAAATATACATGTATGCAATATTTTTGGCCGTATCCAAGGTAGTCATGTCCTCATCACCATGTTCATAATACACTACCTGCGTGAGTAACCGTGACGGTCTCTTTCCGAAGGGGTTCGGGAAGTGAACACGGTGGGGTTATGTTTGACGTGAGTAGTTAGGATCACCTCGTGATCACTTTGACGATCGTTGGCACTTGTTTCTCTCCTCGCTCTAAACCCGTAAGTTAGTGCTAGCCCTGCTGCAACCTTGTTTAAGCCTTTTCCACAACTAAGGCTTTGATAGTTTTGCTACCCAGGAACGGGATTGCTGAGTCCTCCGTGGCTCACAGATTCTACACAACACCAGATGCAGGTACCGTTGAGAACTACACAGGTGGTGGTTCAGAGTTGTATTGGGAGTTCGATGAAGAGCGTGGATGATACTACGTGTCTTACCCCGAGGATCGGTAGGGCTCTTACTAGGATGATCGGGACCTTGTGTTGCTTTATTTATGTTATCTTTCATTTGGATCTTCGTCCGTAGTCGGACTCTGATGTTATTTGGATGATGTATGTTAATGTATTACATTGTGTGACGTGGCGAGTGTAAGCCAACTACTCTTTTACTTTTTCATCCCCTCTTTTACATGAGTTGTGCAAAGATACCATACTTGAGATCATTCTAGTATGTGATTATGCCTTTAAGTCGTGCCTCGACACATGGGAGGCATAGTCACATACTGGGCATTGCAGTGTGTTTTCGTGTTACATTCATTGCTATTGGTCTACTTGTTTCACTTGCGAATTTGTGAATCTCTTTCCACATTATTGACTCTTTCGAACATTTTGCATCAAATTTTTGTGCCACTATCCTCACTGAGCCACTCGTAAAGCTTTACTTGATAGTTGTGAGTGAACAAGTCCGGTACCAATTCCACTATTCTTTCATTTCACATTGAGTGAAACGGGATACATCCTCAACGTTGGGAAAATGTAACTTGGTATTGTTTATCTCATCTCCTACTAACCTTTGCTCGAGTCCTGTGATGGATAGGCAAAGCATTTCATCTACTTCGGTCTACACCAACAACGACAAGTTTGATGCCATGGCGAACAACTTGTGTGCCAACATGGATGCTCAAATGAAGGAGCTCAAAGCCCTCCTCAAAAACCGCAAGAGGTCTCCCTCATCTTCGAGAAGACGCTCTAGTGCACATCCTTCCGAGCTACCATCTTCAGCAAGATCACATCGGCATCGACAACATCAACGACGAGAACGTGAAGGTCATGAGCTCAACACCAACAACCGCTCAACGACTTCGCCATGTACCTTGGCATCTTCGCCAAGCGATATCAAGGCATCTTCGCCTTTGGACATACGACATCTTCGCCAACAAGCACCCCAAGCTTATGGTCAAGAGACGCTACCCAAGCTCAAGTCAGCGACTTCCACGAGCTACTACAACCTCCACAACGACCTCGAGATTCCTTTCTATGGGACTCAAGACCCCGAGGAGTATCTCGAGTGGGAGTGCAAGATGGACAACTACCTCAAGCTACATCAAGTTCCCTACGAATATCAAGTGAAGTGCGCCACAAGACACCTCCACGACAACGCGTCAACATGGTGGCTTCACACACCTTCGACGTGCTTCAACGTGAATTGTCCCAAGACGAAGAAAGCTATGCGGCGAGAGTTTGTGCCTCCTAGTTACACGGAACATCTTCTACGCCAATTGGAGAACACCATACAAGGATCCAAGTCCATCGACAAGTACTTCAACGAGATGAAGAATGCCTTGCGACGAGCCGGTGTGGACGACCCCATTTCGAAGAAGCTCCACTTCATGATGGATTGCACAACGACATCTACAAGACTATCTTCCTCGAGAACTACAAGTCCCTCGACGACAACTACATGGGTGCTCTCATGGCGGAACAAGAACTAATGAAGGCCAAGGATTCTCCACTGCAAGCAAACTTCTCGAAGACCAAGTTCCAAGAAGACGAGCATGAGGGTAGTACCACCATGATGTCCAAGCCCAACGAGCTCCAAGACGAGCTCCCAAGTTCGACTCCACCGCCATCCCTCTTTGGCATTGATGATGTCGAGTCTACTTCGACTCTTTTTCAAGACGGTGCGGCGACGGCTACGACTACAAAGCCATTCGTGGACCAAGCTTTGGAGGCGAACGACATGATGACGAGCAAGGATGATGCTTCCATATTTGGAGGCGAGAGTGATGATGTGCCATCTTCTGCCTTCATCCACGGCGACGATGACAAGATGGTTGAGCATGGGATTTTCCCGTCGACCACGGCGGCATATGATGACTTGAGTTACTTGTGCCACCGTATTGAGAGTGAGAGCGAGTTCACCACTAGCCCCATATATGACGAGTTGCCCCAATTCCCATGTGAGGAGAGCCACAACCCCTACCACTTGAGCGAGATGAGTGACTCCACCATATGTGACACTGAGTGCACCTACCTTGGGGGAGTGAGTGAGCAGCCACATAGAGAGAGTGAGATAGTTGATATGGCTTGTGAGGCCACTTTCAACACTAACGACTTGACCTCTACCTCTATTGTGTCTTCTCATTTGGTGCTAGGTCCCACATTTGATGACGATCCAATCCTCGACGACTTCGTCCTTCCTTTGGACAAGACGATGGCCATGATGGAATATGATGTACCCCCCACATGGTTCCATCAAGATGAAGATGATGACCACCATTTGGTCTTTCCCACCTCACCTACACCACATGAGTGGAATGAAAAAGGTAAAAAAGGTGAAGGTGATGCTCTTGTCCCACTAGTGGACTATGTTGACATTGATAGCTCGCATGATGTTGATCCACCTATTGCCATGCTTCATTCTAGTATGATTTCCACATGCGATGATATATCCATTTATGATGAGTTTGATGATCGTCATGTGGAGTCTATTAGTTGTGATGCCATGTTGCATAGGAGTTCTTGTGATAATTCTCTTGGTCACATCATGTTTGACAACCCGCTTGACTTGTCGTATGCTATGCATGAGATCAACAATATGTCATATTTGCAATCTCATCATAGTGACTATGTACATGCCATTAAAATAATCCCAATTTTCACATATGGCATAGATGACAAGCCCATGGTTATTGGCATTTGTTTTTCTTGTGATGATATTCACAAGCTTCCTTTGCATCATATCCATCATATGCCATGCCATGATTACCTAGCTTCGGACATGCATTGTTTTGGATGTTGTTCCACTTCTCTACACTATGCTTCCGATATTTCTCATGAGGAGACCCCCATAGTTTCCTCATACATTTTAGGAGATTTTGATCCATCCCATCCATTGTATGATTCCCATACTTGTGTGCAAAATATGCTCCCCATGAATGCCAATGTTATTGTTGTGCCACATACTTGCTCTAATTTGTGTCCCCATCGTGCTATACATGACAACTATTCTTTCATGATGGATGGCATATTTCTCTATCGTGCCTCAAATTTATTTGAGCGATGCCTATCTTGTGCTAACTTTAACGTGCACATACACATCATGATGGATGATGTGTACATTTACCACGCACACACTTTCTTTGGCTTGTGTCTCTTTTGTGTAGGTACCCATCCATCCTCGTCAACTTCACAAACGCACGAGTTGACAAAACAAGCTCTAGAGAGCAATGATGACTTGGGTTCCCATGGATTGTCTTTCCCACCGCTCCTTTCGCACAAAGACTTTGCACATCTCTTCTACATGGCACTCACATGGTTATGGGTTATTGTTTATTATATCTCTTATGCCCACCTTGCCATGTCCACTTTGCATGATCTGCTCATTTATATGCCTTTGCCATGCATTTGTGACCCATGCTTTGCAATACACATGCTGATTGATTCTCATACTTGTATGTGTATTTGCAAGCTTGGTTGAGATATTTCTTGTCAATGCCATGATGCCTTTGTACCCCATGCCTATTATGATGCTTTGATCTTGATTTGCGATCGTGCTTGCGATATGTCATGTGCATTGCCTAAATCCACTATTTTCTCACATGACATGATTGCCATGCCTTCTCCTAGTGTGTTGCATCTTCGCTCCACTAGTTTGCACGACTTGATTATCATGCTTGCTTCATGTAGTGCATCACCCATGATTCATACATGCTCATTTCATGACGTTGATAGCCACCATTGCTATGCTTTGCACATGATTGATATTGCTTGTTGTCATATGTCTCCACATGTTGCCTCTCTCATGCTATATGATTGTCCATGCATTAAGTGCAACCATGATTTTAGTCTTGCCAATGAGATTGCCCCCATTGCATTCTCGCATTTATTTGGAGATTTTGACATAATTCTTGTGAAGCATGCTTGTCTAACCTCTTTGCACCATATGCCTAGTGCCATGAATATAGCCATCGTTGCATCATATTATTCATGCATTTTTGCTCCTAATGGTTATGTGCAAGAGAAGAGAATCATCATGATGGATGATGTGTTTATCTACCATGCGCATACATTCTTTGTTTTGTTGTGTCCATGTGTAGGATACTTGGACTTCGTGTCGACTTCCACTTCACGTGAGTTGACCATTCAAGCTCTTGAGAGCGAACCACTTTCTACCACGATGCTTCTACATCGCACTTTCTTGTGCTTCGGCATTGTGAAGGATGCACAAGTACACACTTTCGAGGTGATATCTTTCTCTTTCGAGAAACCACAATCCATGCGCATGAACATTGTGGATCATACTAGTTGTGTTGCTTGCACCATGACTCTTTGCACACATGCTAGAGACCTTTCTTCGACTTGTCATTGCCACATTGCCATGCTTCATGATATATATGCCTTGTGTGTTGCATCCGACTTGTGGATTACTTGTCCCTCACGCTTGGTTGCAACAATATCATCTCTTCACATATGCCATGTCCTATTGCTTTTCACATGATTGACTTGATTGCCTCACACATGTTGAACAAATGCTATTTCTATTGTGTTGAGTGCCACTCGATTTTCACTACACCCTATGCACATTATGCTCGGATTGTCTTGCACTTGACCCTTGTGTTTAGACACTTCATTTTCTTTGGTGTTGTGAATGATTCGTATTCCTACCATAGACCTTTCATTGAGCGCTTTATGCATGCTTGCTATGACTTTGAGGTAGATGCTTATTCTATTGACACACATATGTGCATCTCTATCTCACATTTACATGCTTGTTTCCATGATGACCTTGATTGTTCTCAATTGATGTGCTTAAATGACATGCCACAACCCTTTTTCAGAGCCTATGCTATGCTTGATGACAACACTTGTTGGGTGAATCACCTCTTGAATGCTTGGTTTTGCACTAACGCTAACCACATTTGTTTTTCCAAGTGTTTGTTTTCCTTGCTCCTTTTGAAGGAATCACTAGACAGTGCGACATTGGAGAGTGCACATGTAAAGCTTCAAGATGATGAGTACTTCGTGATCGTCCACATCTAGACGACGACGCCATCTCTTTCCCATGGTGATTTGGTTTTCGGTCCGACGTGGGATCTTTCCCAAGGGGGAGGGGATGATGCGGAGCATCCTATGGACATCACCATGCCAAGAGTCCGTTTAGCAAGTGACACGTGTGACCTCTACTTCTCATACTTCAAGGTGAATCACCTCCTTTACACGTGTTTACTTGACCCATTCGAGGATGGTATACTACTTGACACTCCACTCGTGTGCATGCATAGGTATTGTCGGAGCTTCACGGATGATGAGGAGGCAAGCGACAAGGATCACCTACACCATCAGCGAGGGAAGCGTGGAAGAGAAGACCAAAGAAACGGAGCTGCTGCAAGCTACAGGCTCCGGACGTTCGCTACACACCGGACGTCCGACGCGTCCCAGGTGACCGGACGACCGGCAGCCACCGAACATCCGTGACATCGTCAACAGAACGTAATCGGTGGAAAATAGCAAAAGTCCGAGAGCTACCGGACGTCCGGTCCCTCCCGAGCCACCGGACGTCCGGTGCCCAGCGGACGTCCACTCCCTTCCTGTGCGCAGCCGCGGGCCTTTTTGCCATGTACCCCTTTCGCCCCTCACTTTCCCCTTCATGGCCTTAGACTATATATACTCCTCCACCTCCACCATTTTAGGGTTAGCATTGGTTTAGCTCATATGTGAGATAGAGCGTTGCTCATCCATTACGGATCTACTCCACGAGAGAGACCACGGCCCCTCTATGGAGAAGATCCACCTTGGATTCAAGACTCCTAACTGGAAGATCCTTCATGGAATCAGGACCTCCTCACGGATATGAAATTTACCTTGTATCTTTTCCTTTGTTGTTCACGTACCTTGTGATCTTGTGTGTTTGATTGTCTAGTGGATGTGTGATTGGACTTGTTCTTGAGTGTTTTCCCTTGTGTTTTCTCCCCGTGTTCACCGTGTTCTTCGTGGGATCCCCTCCATTTCGTGAAAGATCGGTCATCTAGGGTTCCACCCTACATCATATGGTATCAGAGCTCTATAATGACCTCATAATTCTCATTATAATCCATAATTATGGTATCTCATGATTCTTTCACGATTGCTATGGTATCAGTTGAAATACGCCAAGTCTTTGCTCAAAGGGAACGGTGGGAGAGACAATACTTGAGATTCAAAGTCGTCGTTGCTCTCTAGAGCTCGTTTTGTCAACTCATGAGATTATGAGGTTGACAAGTATTCATGTGTACCTACATAAAAGAGACACAAACCAAAGAAATTGTGTGCGTGGTAAATGTACACATCATCCATCATGATGTGTATGTGCATGTTAGAGTTAGCACAAGATAAGCATCGCTCAAAGAAATTTGATGCATGGTATAAGAACATATCATCCATCATGAAAGAATAGTTGTCATGTATAGCATGATGGGGATACAAGTTAGAGCAAGTATGTGGCACAACAATAGCATTTGCATTCATGGGGAGCATATTGTGCACACAAGTATGGGGATCATGCAATGGATGGGATGGATCAAAATCTCCTAAAATGTATGAGGAAACTATGGGGGCCTCCTCATGAGAAATATCGGAAACATAAAGTGGAGAAGTGGAACAAGATCCAAAACAATGCATGTCCAAAGCTAGGTAATCATGGCATGGCATATGATGTATATGATGCAAAGGAAGCATGTGAATATCATCACAAGAAAAACAAATGCCAATAACAAGTGCAAATTGGGTTTATTTTAATGGCATATGCATAGTTACTACGATGAGATTGCAAATATGACATATGATTGATCTCGTGCATAGCATATGACAAGTCAAGCGGGATGTCAAACATGATGTGACCGAGAGAATTATCACAAGAAATCCTATGCAACATGGCATCACAACTAATAGACTCCAGATGGAAATCATCAAACTCATCATAAATGGGTAAATCATCGCATGGGGAAAATCATACTAGAATGAAGCCTGGCAATAGGTGGATCAACATCGTGCAAGCAATCAATGTTAACATAGTCCACTAGTGGGATGAGATCATCACCTATTTTACCTTTGGAGCGTCGCTCATGAGTTGTAGGTGAGGTGTTCAAGATCCAATCATTTTCATCTTCATCTTGATGGAACCATGTGGGTGGTGCATCTTCTTCCACCATGGCCATCGGGTTATCCATCGGAGGGACGGATTCGTCGAGGGTAGGCATGTCCTCTTTTAGGAGACCTAGCACCAAACAAAACACACTCGGAGTAGAGGTTAAGTCGTTATAAATCATAGTGGCCTCACATGCCCTCTCAACTACCTCACTCACTAAGTGTTGTGGTTCACTCACTCCCTCATGGATGCTCTCACTCGTATGGTTGGTGGAGTCACTCAAATGGCTCTCAACCTCACATAAGAGAAGTGGCATGCTCTCATGTGTGGGGCTAGTGGTGGGCACACTCATCCTCTCAAGGGAAATGCTCTCAAGGTCACATATGGTGGAGTCACTCGTATCGCTCATGTGGTGGTGGCTCTCCTCACATGGGAATTGGGGCATCTCGTCATATGTGGATGTCGAAGAGGTGTAGGTTCAAAAGTCTCCATGCTCAACTTCCTCATCCGTAATGCCTCCAAAGATGAATGTCGTGGGATGTGGCAAATCATCACGCTCCTCCGAGGTCAAAGAGAAGGTCTCATGCTTGCTCGCGTAGCTTGACCCGGAGTAGTAGTCCAATATGGGCGCAGTCTTCATGGTGTCGAAGAGGTTCATGCACGACGCCTTGGTCGAAGGGGATGGCCCATGCTCGACCGTCTTGTCACCGTCGCTCGTAGATGAACGCCTTGATGATGAAGACGTCGATGTAGGTGAACTCATGGGAAGTAGGCGAAGATGCCGTACGTCCAAAGGCGAAGATGCCTTGATAGCACTTGGCGAAGATGCCGAAGTGGTAGTTGTAGCCATAGCTCCGTCTTTGGTGTGCTTGTCCCGCGATCTTCTTATGTTCTCTTGAAGCTTGGGCTTGGCATGAAGTAGAGCGTCTTCGGACTTGTATGTTTTCACCTGTCAAGCATCTTCATCTTGATGGTGTGGTTGTAGTGCTTGAGCTCTTGGTAGATGTCGTTTGTCGTCAGCGTGCACATGATGCTTAGAGGTGACTGGCCCTTCATGACGATGTCAATGGTCACCATGGCGGTGTGGACGTGGAAGACGTGCACTTGCATCATGTTTTCGCTTCGAAGACTTGTGACTTGAACGTTGCCGCCGAGAGGATGACGAAGGAGAAGAAGACTTGTAATCAACCACCAAGTGTCGGAGCTCCGCCATTTGTGTGTTGAAGGAGTCGCACATGTCGTCTAAGGAAGCCATTGTCTTTGTCTCGAAGTGTCGTAGTTCGATGGCGATGTTGCCCAAGCGCTCTTGCATTGCTCGTTGTAGTCCGATGGTTTTCGCGTGGATGTCATTGTTCGCGCCGTCAGTGTCGAAAACCGGAGATGGAATGCCTTGCCTATCCATCATAAGACGCTAGCAAGTGTGAGTGGGAGAAAGAGATAAACAATACCAAGTTACCTTTTCCCAATGTTGAGGATGTATCCCGTTTCACTCAATCTAAAATGAAAGAATAGTGGAATTGGTACTGGACTTGTGCACTCACACCTATCAAGTAAAGCTTATCGAGTGGCTTGGTTAGGATAAGTGGCACAAAAATTTGATGCAAAATGTTAGAAAGAGTCAATAATGTTGAAAGAGATTCACAAATTCGCAAATGTAACAAGTAGACCAATAGCAATATGTGGCACACGGAAACACACATACGGATAGATAAATGGGGTCGTGCAACCAAGGAATGAGCACAAAATGTGGAATCCACGGAAAACGCTCGTGTTGCATAACTCAAGAGAGACTCTAGCTCGATTTCTCAATAAGCGGATACGACACTTGTGCACAACCTATAAGATGCAAAATGTATCAACTTTCTATCCCAAGTATGCTATGTATGTATGGTTCCCGTTGTTGATCCAAGATGATCGGATATGATATCATATGATGCGATGCTATGGCTCTTGCTTACAAGCTTCTTTGCTTTCTTCTTCTTCTTTTTTTGCTTAAAAGCTTATTCTGTTTTTTTATATGGCCACGATGCACAAACCAAGATAGCAATTGTGTATATGCGGGAACAATCTTGTGACACAAGGGATGATATGATGATACCAAGATGATATGGTATGTAGGCAATGGATGCGTAGATTGATGATCACTAATGTGCCCAAGTAACATTGCCGGCAATACTCAAAGGCTAGCCTCGATTGGAAAGTGACGCAAAAAGGGCTAGGGGTTAACAATGCAACTGCAAGGGGAATATACAATGATGTCGTCGAGGTTACCGTCCTTATGTACGATGACGACCTCGTGACGATGATGAGTGGCGGTGTTCTCGATGTAGACCCGTTCCTAATTAGCTGAAACACCTTAGGAAACGGAAAAACCACAACTCAAAATCTCAAGGAAAAATGTCAAATGGTGGTAGCGGACAAGCGATGGTGGTTGCGAAAATGTTAGTGGAAACCCGGTCAAAATGGGTTATGGTGGCGGAAGGGTATGATGGGCTATACGCGGTGTTGTAGTTGAAGTCACGGTCCCTAAGTAGCCGAAAAACCTTAGGAGACACAAGCCACAACTCAAACAATCTCAACAAAATTGGGTTATGATGAGGACATCACTAACAAGGTTACACCCACAGCCCCAACTGACACATATACATGACCAATTACTAGAGCTCGCGCACGCCAATTAAATTACCAGGTACTTTCGTTTCTTGGTAATGATTCTAATGTTCATGAGAATATGATGCTCCCTAAATTGGATACATTTGTCTTGCTTACAAATGAAGGGCCGAGCTTGGACAAGAAGGATGAACATTGGAGCAAGCTCAAGCATGGAGATGATGGCATGCGCAAGGGGAACAAGAACGGAGTTACAAGTGATGATTTCAGGACTTTGAAGCCACCATAATGAGTGCGTGAAGCCTTGGACAAAATATACAAGATGTCAGTTCATAAATTTCGTCTAGAGGCTATTATGGGTGCTGCATCACCTTATTATTGGGCCAGGCCCATGTAATTTCGAAATACTTGAGTATAGGCTGTTTTTAGAGTCCGTATGTGTGGGGAAACAAGAGTTAGGGTTGGTTTCGGACCCCTCCTTCAAGGGCCACGAAATTCCCCCCTCTTCCCCCATATATACAGCCCTTAGGGCGTCGTTTAGACTTTGGGTTTTGTTTAGATTAAAGTTCGCCATAGCTGCAACTTCGCGTACTTCGTTTGTGTTCAACGACCAGACAAAGGCGTCACAGAACCACACCTTGATCAATAAAGTTTTCCTCTTATATTCGCAATATCCAGATTGCAATCTGAGTTTCTTGTTTGTTCTTTGTTTGTTTGCAGGAAATAGACCCTCGTGGTCAGGTTGATCGTGCTCCCGCATGGTCAATAACCTCTCGGAGTTGGTTTTTCGATTGCTAAGGCGCGACGTCCTCTCACGTTCGTAGTCGGATCGTCAAAGTCGACTTCCTCCAAAACGATAGCCACCATCTCATCGAAAGACGAGACACCTTTGCCTCTATCAAGTGATATCAGATTTCCAGGTTGCTCGGTGAGATTTTATAGTTTGTTGTAGTTTAGATCGAGTCTGTTCTTCATACCTAAAGTCCACGAAAAAGCCAAAACAAATTAGGGTTAGTTCATCATATCCGAACCAGTCTGAGCCATTTCATAATCTTTTCCGTGTTTGCTTAGTTGAATTTGTGGTTGCATCGGCGTGTCGGGTTGCTGGTCTTAGCGTCTAGTTCTTTAGAGTTTCGAGTTCTGTTCACAGTTTGTCACGCCGCCGCCGCACCATATTCATCGTTGCTGCCATACCACCACCGCTGCCACATACCACCACCGCTGCCATAACCTACAATCGCTGCCATATCCTACAACCATATATCCACCACCAATCTGAGTTCTTTTCATATTAGGTTTGTTCTCGAGATCCATCTAGGTTTCGGTTTCGTGTTTCCTTGCCTGCGTAGGTCTCGAAAAAAAAAGAGTCTGGAGACCCCCGGGCAGTTTTTAGGCCAAAATTTTGGCAGGTGAAAATATTTTTTCCCTATCCTATTTTTAGGCTTTTCTAAGCCTTTTGAGACACGTGCCATCATACTGTTTTTTTACCGCACTTTTTCGTCGTCGCTGCCCTAATTCCGAAAAAAAATGTTCGTCAAAAAAATTTTGTGCCTATCATCTTAATTTGACTTGGGAAGAGTTTTGAGACACTCGCCATTATAGTGATTTTCAGCAAAAAAGAATAAGTAGGAGCGCAAGAAAAAAAAGCGCAAAAAAAGAGGCGAAAAAAATTTAGAGTGTGCTTTCCCCTTGATTACGTGCAGCGCCGTGTTTTTGTTAGTGTTCTAGGCTCGCGTCTCTAGTACGGTCTAGCCTAGGACCAGCACAGTACCGTCGTTGAGCGTTTATTCAACTTTGCATCTCTGAATTGATTTTTGCTAACACTTTTTGCTACCATATTATAAGCCTTCCCAGCTCCACCTACATCTACGTCGTGCGTTTGACTCTCCCTGGTAATCGCTTTATCCAAGCTTTGAGAGTTTTTATTACCACGGTTTCTGATCACCACCTGCTGCTGGGTAAGAACTAGTAATAATTTGAGATTTGCTTGACGGATTTGTGACGCCCCACTGCCACAATTTTCTAGTAGTCTGTAGGATCATATTTTTGTGTGTTTCTATTGCTGCTAACCATTCTAGGATCACAAGTCGATGAGACTGACTAGGAGAACATGACGAACAAGGAGTTGCATGATAAATTTCAGCAAATGATGGGTCAACAGGTAGAAGATGTGATGACTAGTTTTGACAACGCACTAGCGAGGATGGATGGCATTGAGAAGTCAATTGACACCAAGTTGGATGCCAAATTCGCTGAAGTGCTTGCGCGTCTACCTCCCCCTGCTGCACCATTGCAACAACAACAACAACAACCACCTTCACGTCGAGAAATAGCCCTCCACAAAGCGAGCCGTGTCGCTCTTCAGCCTGGCCAAACTATTGGTGCTGCTGTTGATACTTCTGTGGCTCCTGCTGCTGCTGAGGAGTAGGACGATTACGCGGGGGATTGTGAGGATGAGGTTGATCAAAATCAGAACTACGTGCAACAACCAGCACCACAACCACCAGGTCATCCACATGCAAATAATCGCAATGGTAGGGCTGCACCATACCCTCAGGTACGAGATCATGACCATCTGCCTAAACTGAAATTGAATATTCCATCATTTGAGGGTAGATATGTTCCTGATATATATCTTACTTGGGAGTTAGAAACTAAACAACGTTTTACATGTTAAAAGTATCCCGAGGAGAGACGTGCTGCTGCTGCACTTTGTGCTTTCACTAGTTTTGCTTGTGTGTGGTGGTCTGAATATTGTACATTACATCCAGATAATATTCCAACTACTTGGGCTGCTTTGAAAACTACTATGCGTACTCGTTGGGTTCCACCATATTATCAACGTAAATTACTTCAGAAATTGCAGTGTTTAAGACAAGGAAAAAATTCTATAGAGGAATATTATCAGGAATTACAAACTGGCCTAATTAGATGTGGTATTGTTGAGGACAATGAGACTATGCTTGCATGTTTTATTGGTGGCTTAAATAGAGAGATTAAGACAATTCTAGAGTATAAGGAGTATAATAATATCACTCATTTATTCCATCTTGCTTCCAAAGTTGAACGTGATGTGCAGGATCGACAGGCCTTGGCACGAACTAATTTTTCTGCAGGTCGACCTTCATCATGGACACCGCGTGCATCATCTACTTCGACACGTCCGGCTGCACCACCGCCTACTTCATCCAACACTTCTAGCCATGATAAGAGCAAACATGCACCATCACCATCAACCAGGAGTACACCTTCCGGTTCTGCGCATAGCTCTTCTTCATCCATGGCATCCAATGGGCCAACACATGATGTTATATGTCGTCGTTGCACTAGTCATGGTCACTATGCGAGCAAATGCCCATCGCAGCGTGTCATGATTGCTACTGAGGATGGTTGTTATGAGTCCGCCAGTGACTATGATGAGGAGATTTTGGCTCTTATTACACGTGAAGAACACGGTGGAGATGATTCTGAAAATTAGACGCAATACATGGCTCCTGAAGACGCTGACATGTATGAATGTTTAGTTGATCAACATGTTTTGAGTGTGTAGGTCACACAAGCGGAGCAAAATCAGAGGCATAATTTGTTCCATACAAAGGGAGTTGTGAAGGAACGTTCTGTTCGCGTCATCATAGATGGAGGGAGCTGCAACAACTTGGCTAGCATGGAGATGGTGGAGAAGCTATCTCTCACTACAAGACCACATCCACATCCTTACTACATCCAATGGTTCAACAACAGCGGCAAGGTTAAGGTAACATGTATTGTTCGTGTGCATTTTAGTATCTCCACATATGCTGATTATGTTGATTGTGATGTGGTACCCATGCAAGCATATTGCTTATTACTTGGTAGACCATGGCAATTTGATAAAAATTCTGTACACCATGGTAGAAACAATCAGTATACTCTTGTTCATAAGGATAAACGTATTACTTTGCTTCCTATATCTCCTGATTCCATTTTGAAAGATGATATTAATAGATCTAATAAAGCAAAACAGGAGCAAAATAAGAGTGAAAATCAGATTGTGGCAAAATAATTTGAGCAACAAATGAAGCCTAATAACACACCATCATCTCATGTTGCATCTAAAATTAAATTAAAAAGTGGATGTTTACTTGCCACCAAATCTGATATTGATGATCTAGATTTAAGAAAATCCGTTTGCTATGCTTTTGTATGCAAAGAGGCATTATTTTCATTCGAGGACGTGCCTTCCTCTTTGCCTCCTGCTGTCACTAACATTTTGCAGGAGTTCACGGACGTCTTTCCACAAGACGTGCCACCGGGATTACCACCTATTCGAGGGACTGAGCATCAGATTGACTTAATTCCCGGTGCATCGCTACCCAACCGCGCACCATACCTTACCAATCCAGAGGGGGTGAAGGATATTATGCGTCAAGTACAGGAGCTACTCGACAAAGGTTATATACGTGAATCCCTTAGTCCTTGTATTGTTCCTATTATTCTAGTGCCGAAAAAGGATGGTACATCGCGTATGTGTGTTGATTGTAGAGGCATTAATAATATTACTATTCGTTATCGTCATCCTATTCCTAGGATAGATGATATGCTTGATAAATTGAGTGGCTCTACAATATTCTCCAAAGTTGTTTTGCATAGTGGATACCATCAAATTCGTATGAAATTGGGAGATGAATGGAAAACAGCATTTAAAACTAAGTTTGGATCATATGAGTGGTTAGTCATGCTTTTTGGGTTAACTAATGCACCTAGTACTTTCATGAGACTGATGAATGAAGTTTTACGTGCTTTCATTGGACGATTTGTGGTAGTATACTTTGATGATATATTGATTTATAGTAGATCTTTGGAGGAACATTTGGAACATTTACATGCTGTTTTTATTGCTCTACGTGATGCACGTTTGTTTGGTAACCTTGGAAAGTGCACCTTTTGCACCGACCGAGTATATTTTCTTGGCTATGTTGTTACTCCACAGGGAATTGAGGTTGATAAAGCCAAGATTGAAGCTATTGAGAGTTGGCCGCAGCCCAAAACGGTCACACACGTGAGGAGTTTCTTTGGTCGCGCTGGATTCTATCAGCGTTTTGTGAGAGATTTCAGCACCATTGCTGCACCTCTCAATGAGCTTACAAAGAAGGATGTGCCTTTTGTTTGGGGTATTACACAGGAAGAAGCATTCACGGTATTGAAAGATAAGTTGACACATGCTCCTTTACTCCAACTTCCTGATTTTAATAAGACTTTTGAGCTTGAATGTTATGCTAGTGGAATTGGGTTAGGAGGTGTGTTATTACAAGATGGTAAACCTGTTGCATAATTTTCTGAAAAATTGAGTGGTCCCAGTCTGAATTATTCTACTTATGATAATTAGTTATATGCTCTTGTTCAGACTTTGGAAACATGGCAACATTATTTATGGCCCAAAAATTTGTTATACATTCTGATCATGAATCTTTGAAGCACATTAAAAGTCAAGCAAAACTGAACCGTAGACATGCTAAATGGGTTGAATTCATAGAGACTTTCCATTATGTTATTAAACACAAGAAGGAAAAAGAAAATGTTATTGCTGATGCATTGTCTCATCGTTATACTATGCTTTCACAACTTGACTTTAAAATTTTTGGTTTGGAGACCATCAAAGATCAATATGTGCATGATGTTGAATTTAAAGATATATTGCAGAATTGTAAAGAAAGGAGAACATGGAACAAGTTCGTCGTTAATGATGGATTTGTGTTTCGTGCTAACAAGCTATGCATTCCAGCTAGCTATGTTCGTCTTTTGTTGTTGCAGAAGGCGCATTGAGGAGGATTAATGGGACACTTTGGCGTGAAGAAGACAGAGGACGTACTTGCTACACATTTCTTTTGGCCAAAGATGAGACGGGATGTTGAGCGTTTTGTTGCTCGCTGCACTACATGTCAAAAAGCTAAGTCACGACTCAATCCTCATGGTTTATATATGCCTTTGCCTGTCCCTAGTGTTCCTTGGGAAGATATATCTATGGACTTTGTTTTGGGTTTACCTCGAACAAAGAAGGGGAGGGATAGCATATTTGTTGTCGTGGATAGGTTCTCGAAGATGGCACACTTTATACCATGTCATAAAAGCGATCATGCTGCTAATATTTCTGATTTGTTCTTTCGTGAAATTATTCACTTGCATGGTGTGCCAAATACTATTGTTTCAGATCGTAATACTAAATTTCTTAGCCACTTCTAGAGATGTTTATGGGCTAAGTTGGGGACTGAACTGCTTTTTAGTACTACTTGTCACCCCCAAACTGATGGACAAACTGAAGTAGTCAATAGAACTTTGTCTACTATGCTTAGGGTTGTTTTGAAGAATAAGAAGAAAATGTGGGAAGAATGCTTGCCTCATATTGAATTTTCTTATAATCGTTCGTTCCATTCTACTACTAAGATGTGCCCTTTTGAAATTGTCTATGGTTTCCTACCTCGTGCACCTATTGATTTGTTGTCTCTTCCATCTTCGGAGAAGGTTAATTTTGATGCTAAACAACGTGCTGAATTGATCTTAAAAATGCATGAGTTAACTAAGGAAAATATTGAGCGCATGAATGCTAAATATAAACTTGTTGGAGATAAGGGTAGAAAATGTGTTGTCTTTGCACCTGGTGGTTACATTTGCGTAAGGATAGGTTTCCAAATTTGCGCGAGTCAAAGCTAATGCCACGTACTGATGGTCCTTTCAAGGTGTTAGAGAAAATAAATGATAATGCATATATACTTGAGCTGCCTGCAGATTTTGGGGTTAGTCCCACATTTAACATTGTAGATTTGAAGCCTTACTTGGGTGAGGAAGTTGAGCTTCCGTCGAGAACGACTTCAATTCAAGAAGGGGAGGATGATGAGGACATCACTAACAAGGTTACACCCACAGCCCCAACTGACACATATACAAGACCAATTACTAGAGCTCGCGCACGCCAATTAAATTACCAGGTACTTTCGTCTCTTGGTAATGATTCTAATGTTCATGAGAATATGATGCTCCCTAAATTGGATACATTTGTCTTGCTTACAAATGAAGGGCCTAGCTTGGACAAGAAGGATGGACATTGGAGCAAGATCAAGCATGGAGATGATGTCATGCGCAAGGGGAACAAGAACGTAGTTACAAGTGATGATTTCAGGACTTTGAAGCCACCATAATGACTGCATGAAGCCTTGGACGAAATATACAAGATGCCACCTCATAAATTTCGTCTAGAGGCTATTATGGGTGCTGCGTCCCCTTATTATTGGGCGAGGCCCATGTAATTTTGAAATACTTGAGTATAGGCTTTTTTAGAGTCCGTATGTGTGGGGAAACAAGAGTTAGGGTTGGTTTCGGACCCCTCCTCCAAGGGCGAAATTCCCCCCTCTTCCCCCATATATACATCCCTTAGGGCGTCGCTTAGACTTTGGGTTTTGTTTAGATTCAAGTTCGCCATAGCTGCAACTTTGCGTACTTCGTTTGTGTTCAACGACCAGACAAAGGCGTCACAGAACCCCACCTTGATCAATAAAGTTTCCTCTTATATTTGCAATATCCAGATTGCAATATGAGTTTCTTGTTTGTTCTTCGTTTTCTTGCAGGAAATAGACCCTCGTGGTCAGGTTGATCATGCTCTGGCGTGGTCAATAACCTCTCGGAGTTGGTTTAGCGATTGCTAAGGCGCGACATCCTCGCACGTTCGTAGTCGGGTCGTCAAAGTCGACTTCCTCCAAAACGAGAGCCACCATCTCATCGAAAGACGGGACACCTTTGCCTCTATCAGGTTACGTTGGGTTGGCAGAAATGTATAGTGGGCAATGGGTATGCGGAAGTGGTGGTGGTGGTTGATGAAGAAAAAGCAATTGTCCCTAAGTAGCCTAAACACCTTAGGAGACTCAAGTCAGTACTCAAGCAACCACAAATGCTATGGTGGACATAATGGGTTAGGTTGCTGAAGGCTATGCTGGCTATGCGGATTATATGGTGGAAGGCCTAGGCAAACTTGCCAAATTTGACACAATTTGATGGAGTCAAATTATTATGGTAGTATTTTTCTGGTATGGGGAATGTCAAGAGATTCAAAACGAGCTAAAGAACGTCAAAATCGGAGTTCGGATAAATTAGTTATGACCAAAACAAAAATCAGCCGAAGTGGGAATCTACAGGTACCGGACGTCCGGAAAGTGACGGACGACCGGTGACCGGATGTCCGGTCGGGCTCGGAAATCTGGTATTTTCTTCTGTATAGGTGGTTCCGGTCATCCGGTAGATGACGGACGTCCGGTGCTTCATGAGGGTCCGGACGTCCGGTAATACGCCGGTCGTCTGGTGGGTCGGGGTCAACGCGAGATTTGAGTTTCGGGACGCAATTTTGTACGGAAAATGGATATTTTGGGCTCGATATTGATGAGATTTCTTGGATGAAAGATGGGGAAACTTGGGTAAATGCTAGATCCAGTTGAAACCAAGCAAATCGATGGATCAGTATCAACAAAACATCATCAAACCAATAGATCACAAAAAAAAATTGGGGCTATTTTTGGTGGGGATTTTCGAATTTTAGGATGAAACCGCACAAAAGAAGGCTAGAAAATGGTGGAGGGGGCTCCAAATTTGTGAGAAACGTGGCTCATGATACCATAGGATGTGGAATTATTCGTGGCTCTATTTCAACGATGTGAAAACGAGCCTCGTGGCTCATGATTCATCATTATGGTAATGTGGATTTTGGCATCTTTGCCTAGGGCTTCCACCATATCATCCGCATATCCACCACCGACTTCCGCGACCTAACCCTTTTTGTCCCCCATAGCATTTGTGGTTGCTTGAGTAGTAATTTGAGTCTCCTAAGGTGTTTAGGCTAGTTAGGGACAATCGCTTCTTCATCAACCACCACGACCACTTCCGCATAGCTTAGTCCACTATACTTTTCTGCCAACCCAACCTAACCCAATTTTGTTGAGCTTGTTTGAGTTGTGATTTGAGTCTCCTAAGGTGTTTCGGCTACTTAGGGACCATGACTTCAACTCCGACATCGTGTATAGCCCATCATTCCACTTCCGCAACCACCACGGCATTGGCGCTACCACCATTTGACATTTGTCCTTGAGATTTTGAGTTGTGGTTTTTCAGTTTCCTAAGGTGTTTCGGCTAATTAGGAACGGGTCTACATAAAGAGCACCGCCTCTCATCGTCGACACGGACGGTAACTTCGACGGCATCATTGTATATTCCCTTGCAATTGCATTTTTAACCCCTAGCCCATTTTTGCGTCACCTACCTACCGAGACTAGCCATTTAAGTATTGCCGGCAACGTGACTTGTGCACATTAGTGATCATACTTCCCATATCATACATACCATATCACCGTGGTGCATATATTGGTATCATCTCTTGTGACACAAGGTTGTCATCGCATATACTTAATTGCTATCTTTGTTCGTGAAGTTTTGCATGAGAAAAGAGCTCAAAAGAGACAGAGCCAAACAAGCTTCTACGCACAAAGAAAAAGATGAGCAAAGAGCTTTTAAGCGAGAACCATAGCATCATACTACATTAAGATTGTCATACTCGATCATTTTGGATCATACCACCGGAATACCATACATATAGCATACTTGGGATAGAAGTCGTTGCATTTTGCTTAATAGGTTGTGCACAAGTTCGTATCCGCCTATTGTGCAATCGCGCTAGCGTCTCTCTAGTGTTGTGCAACAAGATCATTTTCGTGGATTCCACATTTTGGCTCATCCCTTGGTTGCACGATCCCACTTATCTATCCGTGTGTGTGTTTCCGTGTGCCATCCATATTGCTATTGGTCTACTTGTTGCATTTGCAAATTTGTGAATCTTTTTCAACATTATTGACTCTTGCTAACATTTCACATCAATTTTTTTGTGCCACTATCCTCACCGAGCTCCCCCATAAGCTTTACTTGTGTAGGTGTGAGAAACCGACAAGAATTGGTACCAATTGTGCTATTTCCTTGTTCCACATTTGAGTGATCATTGATCCATCTTGAACATCGGTCAAGGTACATTTGGTATAGTTCTTCTCTTTCTCCCACTCATACTTGCTAGCGTCTTGTGATGGATAGACAAGGCATTTCATCTCCGGTCTTCGACATCGACGGCGCGAAGAATGACATCCACGCGAAAACAATCGGACTACAACAAGCAATGCAAGAGCGCTTGGGCAACATCGCCATCGAACTACGACACTCCGAGACAAGGACAATGGCTTCCTTCGACTACAAGCAATGTGTGACTCCTTCAACAAACAAATGGTGGAGCTCCGACACTTGGTGGTCGATTACAAGTCTTCTTCCCCTTCGTCATCCTCTCAGCGGCGACGTTCAAGTCACAAGTCTTCGGAGCGCAAACATGATGCAAGTGCAAGTCTTCCACGTCCACACCACCATGGCGACCATCGGCGTCATCATGAAGGGCAAGTCACCTCCAAGCATCATGTGCATGACGACGATGAACGACATCTACCAAGAGCTCAAGCACTACAACGAGACCATCAAGATGAAGATGCTCGACACGCGCAAACTTACAAGTCCGAACAAGCTCTACATCACGCCAAGGCCAAGCTTCAAGAGCACATAAGAAGACAGCGAGACAAGAACCCCCAAGACAGAGCTACGGCTACAACCACCACTTCGGCATCTTCACCAAGTGATATCAAGGCATCTTCGCCTTTGGACGTACGACATCTTCGCCTACTTCCCATGAGTTCGCCTACATCGACGTCATCATCATCAAGGCGATCATATACGAGCGACAGCGACAAGTCTGTCGAGCATGGGCCATCCCCTTCGACCAAGGCGTCATGCATGAACCTCTTCAACACCATGAAGACGGTGCCCATATTGGACTACTACTCCGGGTCAAGCTACGCGAGCAAGCATGAGACCTTTTGTTTGACCTCGGAGGAGTGTGATGATTTGCCACATCCCACGGCATTCATCTTTGGAGGCATTATGGATGAGGAAGTTGAGCATGGAGACTATTGCACCTACACCTCTTCGACATCCACTTATGACGAGAAGCCCCATTTCCCATGTGAGGAGAGCCACCACCACATGAGCGATACAAGTGACTCCAACATATGTGACCTTGAGAGCATTTCCCTTGAGAGGATGAGTGTGCCCACCACTAGCCCCACACATGAGAGCATGCCACTTCTCCTATGTGAGGTTGAGAGCCATTTGAGTGACTCCACCAACCATACGAGTGAGAGCATCCACGAGGGAGTGAGTGAGCCACAACACTTAGTGAGTGAGGTAGTTGATAGGGCATGTGAGGCCACTATGATTTCTAACGACTTAACCTCCACTCCGAGTGTGTTTTCTTTGGTGCTAGGTCTCCTACAAGAGAACATGCCTACCCTCGACGAGTCCGTCCCTCCAATCGACAACCCGATGGCCATGGTGGAATAAGATGCACCACCCACATGGTTCCATCAAGATGAAGATAACAACGTTTGTATCTTGAACACCTCACCTCCAATACATGAGCGATGCTCCAAAGGTAACATAGGTGATGGTGCTTCTTCCGTCTCACTTGTGGACTATATCACCAATGATTGCTTGCATGATGTTGACACACCTATTCCCATGCTTCATGCTAGTGCGACTTCATCATGTCATGACTTACCTATTTATGATGAATATGATGATGAGCATGTTGAGTTGCCTAGTTGTGATGTTATGCTCCATAGGATATCATGTGAAAATTGTTTTGGTCACATCATGTTCGACATCCCTTTAAACTTGTCATATGCTATGAGTGAGATTTCCCATATTGCATCATTTCAATCTCAACATAGTACCTATGCATGCCCCATTAAAGTAAATCCCATTTGTACTAGTGGCATAGATGACAAGATGATGGTCATTGGCTTTTGTTTTTCATGCGATGATATTGCCATGCTTCATTTACATGATTTGCGCAATTCATCTACTATGCCATGCCATGAACACATTGTTCCAAATATGCATTGTTTTGGATGTTGTCAATATTCTCCATGTGATGTTTCGATTGATGCTCATGAGGAGACACCTATAGTTTCCTCATACATACTAGGAGATCTTGATGCATTACAGACCTTGCATGATTGCCATGATTATGTGCACCATATGCATTCCATGAATAACAGTGCTCTACCTACTTGTCATGATGCATCACACCATTTGAGTCTCCATTATGCCATACATAACAACAAACCTCTCATGATGGATGACATGTTTCTATATCACGCATCTCATTTATTTGAGCATTGATATTATGTGATAACCAACACATACATGTGTGCATCATGATGGATGATGTGTACATATACCACGCATACACAATTTTTCCTTTGTATTTGTTTTTTGTAGGTACTCATGAACATTTTTCAACCTCACAATCCCATGAGTTGACAAAACGAGCTCTTGAGAGCAATGACAATTTGGGATCCCGTGAATTGTCCCTACCACCATTCTCTTCGCACAACGACTACGCGCAACTATTTTACTTGGCTCTCACAGGATATGGGTTATTTACCACTTGTCACCTTATGCCCATACTATCGTGTTCACTTTGCATGTTATACCTCTTGCTATGACTTTGCCATGCAATTGTGACCCTTGCTTGCCTTTACACATGATTCACCATTATGCTACTTCTATGTGTATTTGCATGCTTGGAGGAGATACTAGTAGCTATTGCCAAGATTTCTTTGTGCCCCATGCTATTGTTGATTCTTGTGTTGGGAGAGTCATGATGTTCCATTACTATTTACATAGGACTTCTTGCCACCACCATGATGAGACTTTGCTCACATCTTGCTTTCATGCTTGTGTTATGCCATGTGCATTATTCATGCCTACTATTTGCACACATGACATGCTTGCCATGATTACTTCTAGTATGTTGCATCTTCGCACTACTAGCTTGCTTGACTTGATCACTATAATTGCTTGCTTTGTCGCATCACCCATGTTCCGCTCTTACTTGCTTTCTTGGGTTGATGACATATATGTTCATGCATTTCACATGATATATCTTGATCATTGTCACTTGTATCCTATAGTTGCATCTCTCATATTCAATTATATTGAGTGCAACCGTGCTATGCTTGTTGATCTCGGAGACTTTGACACCCTTCTTGTGATGCATACTTGCTTGATTGAGCCTATTGCACTTGGTTGTTCTCGCATCTTATGCCTACATACCATGCGCCACACGCTTGTACTTTCTTATGATAAGAATGATGCAAGCACTTGTTGGGTATTTTCCCACACAAATGCTAGGTTTTGCATTACGGCTAACCTCATTTGTTTTTCCGAGTGTTTGTCATGTTCCTTCATTTTGAGGGATTCACAAGGCGGTACCATCACGAAGCATCTTGGGCATGTGAAAGCATACATGTTGCGCAACACCAACACCTTCGAGAACATACATAAGGTGAATTCCTTCTTTGTGAGCCATCCTCACATATGCATATTTGATGGGTCATACTTTCATTGTTGGTTCCTTCTTGTTGTCTACATGATACATCTACGGGTTGGAGGACCAACATTGAAGATGGACCCTATGGATTCACAACCGGTCTACCACTCTTGCCACGACATCGACCATTGGTATATCAAAACCCCTTTGACACATTGCACCAAAACCTTCATATTTGTTGATTGTGTGCTCACATGCCATGCTCCATGGACATATCATTCCCATAACAAATTTGCATTTTGCCCATGGATTGACTCACATTATGATTGCCTTGTTGCATTTTGTATTCCCATGTCATCCATGATATATGAGTTTGTGCATTTCCTTAGCAAATTTGTTGTGATCTACCTTTATGGCATATTCATACATAATGATCACATTGCCAATCATCAATTGCATGATCACATAGTCATATTGAGCATCGATTACCATGTTCATGCATTTGATACACCGTCCCATTATGACATCATTTTGCACAATGGTTGCATTGGTCAATATCACAACACCTTTGTGTGCACCAAGAATGATTTTGCTCACATGAATGCTTTACATGTCATTGTACATCATTTAGATAAGCATCATGCGTCTTGCCACGCCCAACCTTGTCAAATGGACTCATTCTTCCATGATGGACACTTTGTGTGCGCTAACCATTGTATTTCCGAGTGTCGTTTGTGTTTGCTCTTTTTGCATATATACCACTCCGACGACACCTTGGACTACTTGGATTGCACCATGTCCTCAACTCCGTCCGAATACAAGTCCGTCCACGACAATCGTTTCCATGGTGATGAGCTTTTTGATCCGAGGTCGGATCTTTCCCAAGGGGGGGGGGAGATGATGCGGAGCATCCCACGATCATCCTTATGTTCACTTCGGCGAGACCTCAAGTACACACCATTGGACACAAGGATAACTCGCTCCTCTCCGAACCTCCACTTTCTACATGCGAGACATGGCTACTACCTCAAATATATGTGCTATGCATGTCTAGGAACCAAGAGGGAGGCCATGGAACGGCTAGGAGCATTGGACAAGATGGCGAGGACAAGTTCGAGGATCAAACGGAGAAGCTGCTGGAAAAGCTACATGCTCCGGATGTCCGGCCTCTACCGGACGACCGGTGACTCCCAGGCGACCGGACAACCGGAGGCCACTGGACGTCCGTGACTTCGACGACAGAAGGAAAATAGCGGAAATCTGAAGACTTCCAAACGTCCGGACACTCGCGAGACACCGGAAGTCCGGTAGCCATCGGACGTCCGCTACATGCTGTCTGCGCACAGTTATCAGGCCAGAGGCCCATGTATCCCTCTCCCACTTACCCCTTCGTGGCTCTAGACTATATATACTCCTCCACCTCCTCCTAGTTAAGGTTAGCTTAGGTTTAGCTCATTTGAGAAAGAGCTTTGCTCATCCACTAGTGGTTCATCTCCTTGGGAGTGACTGCGGTGCCTCCACGGAGAAGATCCACGCGGATTCAAGACCTCCTTCACGGGGAAGATCCCGTGGGATTCCCCAAGGCCTCCTCACGGAGAAGAACCGGTTACCCTTTGTATCGTCCCTTGTTGATCATGGATCGTGCACCTCTTTGTGTTTTGAGGATCTAGCATATGTGTGACTTGTTCTTGTTGGTTTGAGTGATTCTCTCGGGTTCCCCTCGTGTTCCCTCTCGTGTTCTTCGTGTTCTTTGGGGAATCCCCTCCATTTCATGAAAGATTAGCCATCTAGGGTTCCACCCCATATAAAAACTAGCCTTAACATGATAGGCATCCAAGATGAATGTAGTAAAAAAATTCATACTAAGTGCATTGAATATGATGAGAAGTTGGATGCTTGATAATTGTTTTGAGATATAAGGATAGTGATATTAGAGTCATGCTAGTGGAGTTATTATGAAATTGATATATACTTGTGTTAAAGTTAGTGATTCCCGTAGCATGCACGTATGGTGAACCGCCATGTGACGAAGTTAGAGCATGAGGTATTTGTAGAGTGCCGTCCTTTGTGTGGAGGTCGGGCGCGCGCGATGGTTAAATCCTACTAACCTAACCCCTAGGAGAATGCGTTGATTGCTTTGTTTTGATGACTCGTAAATTTTTGCAATAAGTATATGAGTTCTTTTAACTAATGTTGAGTCCATGGATTATACACACTCTCACCCTTCCACCATTGCTAGCCTCTCTTGTACCGCGCAACTTTCGCTAGTACCATACACCCACTATATACCTTCCTCAAAACATCCACCATATATCTTCCTCAAAACAGCCACCATACCTACCTATGATGGCATTTCCATAGCCATTCCGAGATATATTGCCATGCAACTTTCCACCGTTCCGTTCACATGACACGCTTCATATTTTCATATTACCATGCATGATCATGTAGTTGACATCGTATTTGTGGCAAAGCCACCATGCATAATTTTTTATACATGTCACTCTTGATTCATTGCATATCCCGGTACACCGCCGGAGGCATTCATATAGAGTCATACTTTGTTCTAGTATTGAGTTGTAATATCGAGTTGTAATTCAATATAAGTGTGATGATCATCATTATTAGAGCATTGTCCATGTGAGGAAAGGCCAAACAAAAGAAAAGGCCCCTCCAAAAAAAGAAAAAAAAAGAAAAAAAAAGAAAAAGGGACAATTGCTACTATCTTTTTCCACACTTGTGCTTCAAAGTAGGACCATGTTCTTCATGATAGAGAGTCTCATGTTTAGTCACTTTCATATACTAGTGGGAATTTTAATTATAGAACTTGGCTTGTATATTCCAACGACGGGCTTCCTCAAATGCCCTAGGTCTTCGTGAGCAAGTAAGTTGGATGCACACCCACTTAGTTTCTTTTGTTGAGCTTTCATACATATTTAGCTCTAGTGCATCCGTTGCATGGCAATCCCTACTCACTCACATTGATATCTATTGATGGGCATCTCCATAGCCCGTTGATACACCTAGTTGATGTGATACTATCTCCCTCCTTTTTGTCTTCTCCACAACCACCACTCTATTCCACATAGTGCTATATCACGCTCATGTATTGCGTGAAAGTTGAAAGGTTTGAAAGAATATAGTATGAAAACAAATGCTTGGCTGAAACCGGGGTTGTGCATGATATGAATATTTTGTGTGATGAAGAGGGAGCATAGCGAGACTATATGATTTCGTAGGGATAACTTTCTTTAGCCATAGTATTTTGAGAAGACATGATTGCTTTGGTAGTATGCTTGAAGTATTATTATTTCTTATGTCAATATAGACTTTTCTCTTGAATCTTTCACATCTGAACATTCATGCCACAATAAAGAGAACTACATTGAAAATTATGTTGGTTAGCATTCCACATCGATAATTCTGTTTTTATCATTTGCCTACTCGAGGACGAACAGGAATTAAACTTGGGGATGCTTGATAGGTCTCCAATGTATCTATAATTTTTTATTATTCCATGCTATTATTTATGATGTTTTGGATGTTTAATGGGCTTTGTTATACACTTTTATATTATTTTTGGGACTAACCTATTTACCCAAAGGCCCAGTCAAAATTGTTGTTTTTTTGCCTATTTCAGTGTTTTACAGAAAAGGAATATCAAACGGAGTCCAAATGGAATGAAACTTCGGGAGAGATATTTTTGGAGCAAAATACGCACGGGAGACTTGACAACCATGGAGTAGGGCTGACGTGGCGTCCACGAGGGTGGGGGGCGCAACCCCTACAGGGCGCGCCCCCGCCTCGTGGGACCCACGTCTGGCCCCTGGTGCCCTCCTTCCTCCTATATATACCTATGTACCCCGAAACCATCAGAACAACAGAGAAAACCCTAGTTCCACCGCCGCAACCTTCCGTTCTCGTGAGATCCCATCTTGAGGCCTGTTCTAGAGCTCCACTGGAGGTGGGATCTACCATGGAGTGCTTCTACATCATCATCATCGCCTCACCATGAGTTGTGAGTAGTTTACCACAGACCTTCAGGTCCATAGTTAGTATTTAGATGCCTTCTCCTCTCTCTTTGGATCTCAATACCAAGTTCTCCTCGGTCTTTGAGGAGATCTATTCGATGTAATCTCTTTTTGCGGTGTGTTTGTCGAGATCCGATGAATTGTGGGTTTATGATCAAGATTATCTATGAGAAATATTTGGTTCTTTTCTGAACTCTTTTATGTATGATTATAATATCCTTGCAAGTCTCTTCGAATTATTGGTTTGCTTTGGCCTACTAGATCAATAGTTCTTGCAATGGGATAAGTGCTTGGCTTTGGGTTCAATCTTGCGGTGTCCTTTCCCAGTGACAGTAGGGGCAGCAAGGCACGTATTGTATTGTTGCCATCGAGCATAAAAACATGGGGTTTATAACATGTTATTTGAGTTTATCCCTCTACATCATGTCATCTTGCTTAAGGCGTTACTCTGTTCTTATGAACTTAATACTCTAGATGCATGCTGGATAGCGGTCGATGTGTGGAGTAATAGTAGTAGATGCAGAATCGTTTCGGTCTAGTTGTCTCGGACATGATGCCTATATATAATGATCATGTCTAGATAGTCTCATAATTATTCGCTTTTCTATCAATTGCTTGACAGTAATTCGTTTACCCACCGTAGAATTATGCTATCATGAGAGAAGCCACTAGAGAAACCTATGGCCCCCGGGTCTATTCTCAACATATCAATCTAAAATCTACTTTACTTTTATGTTTTTACTTTCTGTTCCTATATCCAAAAATACCAAAAATATCAAACTATCAGATCTCACTTTCGTAAGTGACCGTAAAGGTATTGACAACCCCTTATCGCGTTGGCTGCGAAGATCTTATTCGTTTGTGCAGGTGCGAGGGACTCTCGCGTGGTATCCTACTGGATTGATACCTTGGTTCTCAAAAACTAAGGGAAATACTTACGCTACTGTGCTGCATCACCATTTCCTCTTCGAGGGAATACAACACAAGCTCGAGAAGTAGCACACCTATGCAAATAGTAAAACAAATTTGGCATCAAATCAATGATTACATGCCGTGAAGTAGGATTAGGAATATATGGCTATTTATTTAAACATATCCAGAGATTATGGTTTGATTTTTAGGCACAGTGGTCTATGTACAGACCAATCTTGAAGAAAATAATGGCACAAACATATGTAGGTCATTCAAAATTAATTGTCGAGTCCTGGCTAGGAATTATTAACACGAACACTAAGCCCTAATTGGATTACTAGCAGAAATCATTTGCACAGATGAAACAACTAATCACTTATCACTTTTACCATTCAAACAATCAATACACTACACAGATCTAACAAAACTTACTCAGATTTCATGGATTGGGAGAACATAACCATAGGATTACTATACCAAAAAGAGGGATGCATGATTAACTAGAGAAACCCTATGATCTATTTGACACATAAGTGGGTATAGATGACTAACCAGCTGTCCGTCGTCATCGGAGTGGTCGTCGGAGTCATTGCCGGGGCATCACCTGAGTCGGTGTGGAACTCCGCCTCCGGCTGTGGAAGCTCGACGCCGTCGACGAGGTCAGGGTGCAGCGTTAACTCGCCGACGGTGATGGAAACCTCTGTTTCCATCTCCACTCCCTCTGATGGGGCACTTCAGCGGCATCCTCATACACTGGCGGCTTTGAGGACTGAGAGCGGCGTCGAGGATGCTAGCGGAGAGATAAAATGTGTGTATGTGGTGAGGATGGGGGGTGCGGCCGCTCAGGCACACCATTAATATGGAGTAGTAGGAGTTGTGGGAGAGAGCCGGGCGACGATCAAACCGATGGTTCGCCTCCCCGTGAGCCTACACACTGGACTGCTGGCATGCCTACCAAAGTTTCACATAGCTACTCGCACGCCTCCCGATGACACTGCGCAGCAAGCATGCCTCAATCAATTCACACACTTGCACGCACGCCTCCCCGTCTGCCCGCGCGACGGACTGCTCGCATGTGTCCCGTCGACTCACGCCTGCTCCCACGGCACACGGGTCGCGCGGCAGCGCGTATAATGTTTTTCTATTTGGATGATTAATGCTGCCACTTTATTGCTTAACTGAAGCATGGCACGTATCCATTGTTGGTCTAACGCTCACGGTTCCAATAAATAATCCGTTTGAGATATTGGTTCCCAATTATTTACAATCTCCCGTTTGTAATTAGATAAAGATTACATCAAAACTGGTTTCAAATTTGACAAAAAAAGTACAATGCCACTTTGTATTGGTGTCCATATGATAACACGATAAGTTTCATGAACTTCAAATAAGTTTGGGATGTACTAGAATTTAAAAATCAAGATTCTCAATGTTAGGAATTTGTTGCACCGGGAGTAAACATGCACCCAGCGAGACACATGTGTTTTTGCAATCTATTTAGGTGCATTGTTACATGTGCATGTAGGTCAAATTTGATTTTTGCACATTATACCTGTAGAAAATCAATCAATTAATGTACTAAAACGTATTAATGATCTCTGTGATTGTTCGAAATTAAAACATCCCTCCTTTCGTAACATATGTTCACCATGGGATAATTTATTTAACATGCATCGTAGTTGCGGTGGACTCGCAGTGTGTGTGTGGGTTGTGCGTCTTGGGGTGGCGGGTGGCTCGCAGTACAATATGAGTTGTGAGCCATCGTGTGGATTGGCCGTTTTGTTAGGCAGGCCGGTGCCACATCAGAGTCGTGAAATCGTTATTTAAAACATTACACAACCCTTTCATACATATATGTTTTGGCCACATGCAGTCGATGGTTGTCCTAAAGAACACTCGATACTCGCGTGTGACACTTTCTATGGGCCCGCGAGGTCGTCATCCATCACTTTGACGAACATCCGGCAGTGAGGTTAATTTGACCAGCAAGGTAGAATCTTTTTTGTTTGTGTTATGGTTGTATATAGTATGTGTTGAAGAGGTGGGAGGGGACTAGCATATATACTATACGTACGCGTCTGTAAAAAGTACACCTCACTCAGTGTCGGGACTTTTTGGTTTCTGAGGCACGTGTCACATCAAAATTGTGAAATTGGCTATTCAAACATCACACAACACCTCTTTGGGCCACATGCATGCGCCCAGTGGTTATCCTAACTAGGACACTCATGTGCGACGCTTCCATCTGTGGGCCCACGAGGCCATCATCGATGCATGCATGCATCACTTTGACCTACATTGGGAGAGGTTAATTAATTTCACCATCATTGAGGATTCTTTTGGGTTGTACATATTATGGCAGGAGCATATAGTATGTGGTGAAGAGGGGGGAAGGGGACCATCATATGTAGTACATTTCATGAACCTCAAAGTTGTGAAGTTTGGGTATTAAACATATATATGTTTGGCCCACATGCAAAGTGGTGGTGGTTGTCCTCTCGCACCCACTTAAGCAATTATCAGTGATATCGATGCTTTCCATCTGTGGGCCCGCTTGGTCCATCACTACTTTTTGCCTGACAACAAGAGAGGTTAATTTGACTTAGGAGGGGATTATTATTTTTGCTTGTAAAATGGTACATATATATAGGTCATGCTCTGGGATGACATGCATGCATGATACAGTTTGAGCACACACACATGCATGTGTACGCATGAATCCCTCCCATCCAGTTGAAGTGGCTAGTACAACGACATGTCATGAACTGATCTCGCTCTGTGTGGAGAGCTAGTGTACGATTTTTGACGCACGCGCCACATCAATGTTGGGAAATGGTATTCAAACATGCATGCATGCATCACCTCCATACATACGCATGTAGTGGTTGCCTTCGAATGGTACACTCCCTCGCGTGGTTATCGGCGACAAGCCTATATATTCGTGGGCCCGCGTGGACATCCATGATCACCTTGACCAATAACAAGATAGGTTACCGTTGCGGATTCTTCATTTGGTTCGTGTTATTCTAGTATAGGTCATGGTGAGATTCGGACCTTAATTTTGAGCGCATATACTATGCACACATGCATGCATGAATCCTCGTTGTTGGCTGGAAGTGTGGCGTAACATACATATGCATCGTCAACCTAACCCTCACTCAGTGTGGGGATTTCTAGTTCGAAATTACGATGCCACATCAAAGTTGTTCCATTGTTACTCAAAAACACACCTCTCCATACATATGTTTGGGCGACGCATGCAGTGGTTGTCTTCGGGGACTAGCTACTTGCATGATTATTGGCGATCTAGCTCATCTCCGGGGTCGCATGGACGGCCATCACTTTGACCAACAACAAGAGAGAGGTTGTACGACCAAGGTGCATTATTGTTGGTCCGTTTTACGACCCATCTTGGTGAGATATGCCTCCCTGGCCCACCGACTGAAAGTGTGTGTGTGTGGGGGGGGGGGG
>LR738710.1:363630876-363861686 GCA_902687465.1 Secale cereale
GGATTCCCTTCATGTCGACACGAGGGAGCGTGGGGGCTGCTAGCTACTTCGCACTTTGCTAGGTGAACCTCGGTTAGGGGGGCATGCATTCATAGGTTAGGATTCCCTTCGTGCGGAAACAAGGGAGGAGGGGGCTGCTAGCTACTTCACACTTTGCTAGGTGAACCTCGATTGGGGGGCAGGGAGGGGCATGCATTCATAGCTTAGGATTCCCTTCGTGCCAACACGAGGGGGGCGGATGGAGCAAGCAGTACCATGCACTTTGCAAGATAGGTGCCACATCGAAGTTGCATTTGGTATTTGAAAATAAAACCACCCTTTTCATACATAAATTTGGTCCACATGCAAGTGTGTTCGTGTTCTAGCCCTCTCCCGCGTCATTTTTCGCCATTTATTAACATTAGACAAGTCGGATGGCGTAACAGACATGATTCACTCATACTAACCGTGTGCCACGCCGGTGCCCCTGTCACGCACACATCCGCACAGTACATTGGGCTCCACGAGGCTCCCCTTCTAAAAAATATCTTCCCGCCTCGAGGTTTTTTTTCACAACACACGGTTGTTATCTCCGAACCATGTGCAATGTTTCTTATTCCCTATCCCGCCTGCATCCCCAGAAAATATCTACCCGCCTCGAGGGTTTTTCTGTTTCAGAACACTCGGTTCTTATCTTGGGACTGTGTGCGATGTTCCTTGTTCCCAATCCCGCCTGCATCCCTAGAAAACATCTGCCTGCCTCGAGGGTTTTTCCGTTTCATAACACATGGTTGTTATCTCTAGACCGTGTGCGATGCACTATCATCAAAATTTTCAATAGCCCCGGCATTTCACTCCCGAGTAGTAAAATTTTCAGTACCCGCGTCATTTCCTCAAACACCCCCTACCCCCCTCCACACACACACACACCAAAACCTCCTCGGGTGTGCGCGCACGCACACAAACCCCCTCCCTCGCTCGAAACCCTAGCAAGGTCCCCGCCGCCGCCGCAAGGCCTCCGTTGTCAACATCTGCCGGTTTGCCCGTCCAGCTTACCCATCGATCTCCATACCCAGGCCACCCCGAGTTTCATAGATGATGCCTACCACACGCCCCCTTTCCCATAGATCCCCATCCCAACCCCCATCCCCCACTCCAGAGTGTCACAGCCTAAGCCCGACTACGCTTCCCGTGGAGCTCGAGTAGTGACTGGCCCAAAAGAGGTGTATCACAGTCTCTTTGCCCAACGTCACCGAGCAAGCTGACGACCATTATTGGCGGCAGGCACTCAAGCAGCGGGCTAGAGTATGCGGGCATGTCTCGGCTGCTCGCTGCAACATCGAGATCATCGACAGTGACAGCCTGAGGTGGGCTATGTCACCGGTTAAGTGGTCCACCCCCAACCCCTTGGGTTCAACCGCCGTTGATCTCATCCATGGCCCCGCCGCTGATCTCCTCTGGCTCGCTGTCAACAATTTTCCATCCTACATCTCCATCGAGCCCCTTTTGTCATTTCTAAAGGACATGTTCTGCAACGCTGGCTTGGGATCCACAGCTTCCAAGTCAGACCTCATCGACGGCGACCACGAGGAGGGCACTCTGTCCCGCTCGTCCAAGGGGAAAGAGCCCATCTGCTCTTCCTAGGGGAAAGCGCCCGTCTGCAACATCAGGGAGGACACCCTACAGCCGTGCTCTTCTAAGGGGGAAGGAGCCCATCTGCGACAACATGGAGTGCATCCAGGGTATGTGCTCTTCCCACGGGAACGAGCCCATCTATGACAAGTGAGGAAACCCATGATTTGTTTTACCGTGCCTCTTCACAGGGGGAAACCCATGATTTGTTTTGTCGAGTCCCTTTTGTAGTGTAGTGAGAATATGTCCAGTTTTAATTGCTATATCTGGTTATTTGCAGTATGCCTTGTTTATTTCAGTTACTCAAAATGTGATGCTCTATATGTGCAATTATTTACCATGCAGTACATTTCATCAATCTAGTTTTAAACATACCGATAGGAATGCATATATTTGCTTACTGTTAAGCCTGTAATAGCTAACATATTCCTCTTTTAAAGTTTTTTGATTGTTTGGTTGTTTGTAGTTAGCATATGTCCAATTTCAAATGCTATCTTTGGTTGTTCGTAGTATGCCTTGTCTATTCCAGTTATTCACAACGTGATGTTCTATATGTGCAAGTATGAACAGTGCAGATCAATATCATGAGTACCAGTTTCAACAATACAACTATGAATGACTACATTTGGTTGCTGCATCTTGTAGTTAACACGCATTTCCATTTGTATTTAACAATAACTAGTGTACTTAGACCGGCACAATACCAGTTTGAATGACTATGTTTGCTAGTTGTTAAATGTTAGGCCTGTTGTAGTTAACACACCTTTCCACTTGTTTCGCTTTGCTAGCGTGCTTAAACCTGCACGCTGAAGCTATCTTTTGGAGATTATTTTGTCTGCCATGGATAAGTTTGGTTGATGTTTAGCCTGTTGTGCTTAACATGCTTCCCGATGTACCTACACAGGACAATTTTGGGAACAACTGCTGTTTTCCATCGAGGTTAGTTTCATCCCATGGCTTATATATGCTCACTGTTCAGGATATTGGTAGCTGGTACCATATAGGCTGGGGGCTGATAAGGGACTAATTGGTCAATCAGACTTTTAACTGAATATATCTGCAGCCCATTTATCGTTAGGTTAACTAGGGCCATATGTAATATATCTGAGGCTACATAGCAACATGCAATGTACTTAATGTCTATATATGCAATCCTAGGCTACATACCAACAAGGAAGAGTGTTACATTAATGTTCTAATGATGCCTAGATATACGTAGAAGAGTAGCAGCAACAACAACAACAACACAACCCTGTTTGGATACTCAACTTCGCTACAGGTTAGAGTTAGTTTCTAGCTAATGACTAACCCTAAACTAACTCCATCCAAAGAGTTGTTTGGATGGCAAGGTTAGATTGACAATAAATGCACTAGGAGAACTAGCTCCAATTAGCACCTCTTGGGTTAGATAGATTTTTTGGGTGGGTTATAGATACAACTAGCTCAAACTAGCCCTCATGTTTAGATATACTTTAGGGCTATTTGAGCCCGAATTAGCTCAAACTAACTGTAACCCATGGATACATCAACAGTTAATGAACCGATAATTTGTAAGAATGCACTAAACTTCTTCCAACCCATAATATAAGATGTTAATTCACCTAATATGTGAGTATATTGGATGTTATAAGATACTCCCTCCGTTCCGAAATATTTTTCTTTTTAGACATTTCAAATGGACTACCACATACAAATACAAATATATATAGACATATTTTAGAGTGTAGATTCACTCATTTTACTCTGTATGTAGTCACTTGTTGAAATCGCTAGAATAACAAATATTTAGGAACAGAGGGAGTATTATAAAAGAGTGTTGTACTACATCTTTGTGCAATTGTTGTTTAGCTTCTAATATTAACTTGGTGCTTTTAGGTACCTATGTCATTGGTAAAGATCCATGCTTCGACCCTTTCTGCATATGGGGCAATGAGATATCGATGAACCAGCATTAAGTGAGGAAGATGATAAAGATTGTCAATAAAATGGGTTCAAATATGGCAATTAAAATATTTGTTTACACTTTATCCAACACAATAGTGAACCGCAGGATGGTAAGTAAGAACTCTGCAGCCTTCTTTTTACTGCCCTTAACGAGTTGTGTTAGATGACAATGTCTAAATGTTTTTCCTTTGCAGTGGTTACCAAAGCAGTTTACTCAAGATTACCTCTCAAACTACATGATTGTTGGGCATGCAAAGGTTAAAGTATTTCTACCAGAACACGATGATTATCTTGATGTTTACATGATGACCGTGAAGGATGGGCGGTCGGCCATCATAGGGGGTTGGACTGGAGTCGTGCGTGCCTTCTGCATGGAGGACGACGCTATATGGGCATTCTGCTTCACCTTGTTCAGCAACCAGAATGTATTTCGCCTCTTTCTATACCGTCTATAATAGTACAAGTATACAACTGTGGTTCATCATTCTTTATTTGATTCTTATGTAATTCTTGAACATATATACCTATGAATTGAATAATGCATTGGTTGTTTGAACCTGATGGGTATGAATAAAGTTGTAGCATACATTCAAATTCAAATCTGGTACAATTTGAAATAGCAACAATTAAATTATGGTGAAATTACACTCCCCAGGTTGTTACGACACACACGGTTGGTAAAACACAAACCTTTGCGTTATACAACATGATCCGAGACGGTTCATAGAGAGGAAATGTGTGCAAACATGCACATAGTTTCCATTTGCAAGTCGCGTGCAATGTCGGACAATATCACAAACAATGCGGGCAAACTAAACGTTTGTGTTAGTTGCCTTATCGTACACGATTCGGTACCATGAACTGTTTCTGATGAAGTATGCATTGTAAACGTTGCACCACAGAATAGCATGTGTGATAATTGTCGTGTATGACAATGTTACGACAGTCCGACGTTTTGTAATTCTATCTGACACTCGTACGACGATTAGCTAATCTTCTTAATTAGTTATCGCATACGGTTTGTGAAAAGAGAATGTGTGTGATTATATGCTTATCATACACGTTCTATAATAGTGAACCATTTGTGATGGGCTGCGCATCATAAACGTAGCACCATAGAATACCAACTGTGATGGCAATGTGAGCACAAATGAGTAGGAGTACTGTAGGCTCCCTATCACCGACGGTTTTTGGGTCATTTGGAAAGGACCCTGCCATCACCGTCACTCACTAGGTGACGGTCCCATATGCCGTCACGAAAAGGGTTACTAGCCGTTTGTATAGCATCGACGTGTACTAGTGATCCTTGGTGACTTGGGTCACTTCTTCTTGGCCTTGGTGATGTTCCACAACTGCTTGGGAGGGTTCCTCTTCGTACCTAATGAGGCATAGAGTATTTTGGTGAGGTAGAAACCAAGTTCCATTTGTATTCATGTGCATGTCAACTAGGAAGGAGTTCACCTTGGTTTCTATTGCACATGCTCTAGCTCGTGTCATGGGTCCAAGTGGGGCTTGATGTGTTGATGTAGAGTCCATGGGGATGATTGAGGTATGCTCCGCATCACCTATACCCGGAGATCGACGGTGACCCGAAGAGGAGGAGCTCGATCTCGGGCGGCTCGGAGGACGATAGCGTGCTGCATGGGGATGATTGGGAGTGGGAGAGAGTGACTGGAAATGAGACAAGGGCTTGGGAGGGCCTTATATAGCTGACACGGGGCTCATCGTGGACAAAGCTCACAGGTGCGTGCGGCAACGACTCTGGTGGCCAAGGAGAAGAGCTGAGGCTGATCTGTGCAGTTCGCAGGGGTGGTGCATGGTGGCATGGAGGTAGAGGAGGAGCGGAGCAAGCTCGGGGCTGGATCTGTGCTCGAGCAGAGAGTGGCGAAGCTGGGCGGCGCTCGGGCACGCACGAGCTGGGGTGAGCGAGAGAGAGGAAGGAAGGGGCCGGCAGGGTGGTGTGTTGCGGATGCTGAGGCAGTCCTGCTGGCATGCGGGAGATGCTCGAGGTGGTCGGGAGCATCGGGATGGGGGCGACTACAGTGCGGGAGCGCACTGTTGCACACTCCAGAGCTTGCTCTCTACATGCCATGGCATAAAGTATGTGCCATGGGTGTGCCCACTTGTGTCTATGTGTTCTAGGTGGAAGTAAACAATGTGTGCAAGGCTTTGGATGCTCTGAGGGTCTTTTGGGATGGAGAGGAGTAGAGAGAGAGAGAGAGAGAGAGAGATAGAGAGAAGAGGGGTTTTCACCCAGCAATAATTGAGCTAGGGGCAATAAAAACTTACTAGAGGTAGAAGATGCCCAGGTGCAGCTCTAGTAAAAATTTGAGGTAAAGGAGATTAGTGGAAGTGGTCCAAAAGGTGGTTTTGGTAAAATGCCAGAAGGTGTTTGATGCAAGTTTTAGCACGCAAATGAATACCACTTGACATGGGATTTAAGAGGATCAAATGGAATATAGGATTGAGGTTTAGCACCAAGTTTGAGTCCATTTGAAGAAATTTTCCAATGTAACTTTGGCAAACCCTAAAAATCAACAAAAATGAGTTTTCCAAGATTTAGTCATGCAAATATTTTTTCCTTGATGCCCACTTAGTGTAGTGTCATCATTTCAGGATTTGAGCATGTCCACAAGAATTGAGATCAAAAGGAGAAACTTGGCAATGTAGAGTTGCTCAAATTTGGATCTGGACATGGATGGTTTTGGGGCACTTTTGTGAACCAAAACTATTTTGATTGGAATAAAACTTTGCAAGATCATCGCATTAGGCATAAGTGACTTGCTACAATTTTCTTGGATTTATTTGACACTATTTCTTACAGAATATTTCAAATACTTGATTTATGCAGAAATAGTTTAGGAGGGTTTTGTCCAATATTTTGAAAATGACCGTGTGTTTAAACTCATCTATATGGATAATATATGTCCATTTAGCTTCCCTAAATTTTCTAAAATATTGTTGAAACATAAAAATATTTTTAACCTATTAAAGACCATTTCTGGCCTTAAGAAAAAGCCTTTAAATAAAATAGTAAAATAACTTTTGAAATACTATTTTGGGGTTTTGTGGAGGCCTATATCTAATAGAAGTCAAATATACTTTTTGAAATATTTTTCATACCCTAAATTAAGTGCTTGTAGTTCAAGCCACATTTCCGGGGGTTTTGGAAAACCTAATTTAGAAAATACCTTTTGGCAAAATTCTTTTTGTAAGAAAATACTATTCTATCCTATACACATGCCATGATCATTGGGCAAAGTTTTGGATCAAGGAGAAGGAGTATAAGAGTTAGATGATTTATTTGATTTTTAGAGCACTTGCGAACAACAGACAAAAATCCAATCAAGCAAAGTCCAAAGCACCCAAAAGTTTTTCGTAAAACCACATTTATCATGATTTATTTGCTTAAGTATTGTGGCATGAAAATCAGGGTGTGATAGTCGCCCTTCAACCCGTGATGCTCTCCTTGGCACAACAGCTCTCGTGTGCTTCCCCGAAGGAACCTAATAATCGTAAGCCAACAGCTGATGTATCAACCCATGATAAGCCCGCCCGACTTCCTGCCATACAGGCGATGCCATCGTCCAGCCCGAAGAAGCCACTAGCAAGGCCTACAGCTGTTGAATACGCACCACCCGTTCAGATGCCGGCCGCTGAAGTAGTGGGGGCGGGGGACTCACATGCACCACATGCTCTGCAGACCAACCTGGTGGAATTGACTGATAAGCAATGTGATCCTTCGACACCTCCTGCTAAGCAGTCTGTAGGTCCAGAACCGACTGCTCATCAGTCCACCGGTGCTCAACCGCATGATCAACATACCAATGTGTCGTGGGAAAACACGATAACCTATTGGGCCATTGGCCCCTTTGTTTTCGGCAAGGGGGAAGGGCCCGTTGCACAAAGAGCCGAGACCGTAGAGGCAGCACAACAATGGTGACACGGTGGTTTTTACCCAGGTTCGGGCCTCTGCGAAGGGTAAAACCCTACTCCTGCTTTGGTGGATTGGATGAGGGAATGCGAGGAGCACGTAGCACTCAAGCCCGTCAAGGTGGCCTCGGGGGAGAGCAGCTATGCATGTATGAGTGTACAAGGGTCTGAATCCATTCTAAGCTCGCCTCGATCCTCCTTTTATAGTTCAAGGGGTATCCATAGTGGTGACATGATCACTGTTGGTTGATTAGATAGCCAACAGAGCTATCATACCGAACTCTACAGACAGGACAGAGTGCATTAAATGCACCGCTTAGTGTCATGTCGTGGAGTAGCTCGATAAGCCTTGTTGCGCTACTTTATCTGTCTCTCGCCCTCTCCACCTAACACGCAGCTGGACGGGTGTTATTTGGAGGTAAACGCCTTCTTGGTGGCCGCCATGTTCTTGGTGGATGCCACTTAACAATCTGAGGGCTCGACACTGCACTGATAAGTGACCTGAGTCACTGTTCGGTGGAGCGGTCGTGTCTTGGCAGGATGATCCGCCCTCGGTGTCCCCGGCAAGCCTGCCGGAGGAGTCTTGAGACTTATCTTTGGTGTGACCATGACCTGGCCGGGCTCGCCTGCCCGACAAGGGAGGTTTTTCCTTGGTGATATCTTGCTCCTTTGTCGTGCCTTGGTCTTCTTGATCTGCCCCTTGATTTTTCAAAGATCTATATCTTCAGCTTAGCCTTGTCTTGTTGTTGCAACCTTCCCTCCATGCATTTGTATAGTCCGGGCAACATACACCAATGTTTTTTGTACCCATAAAAGCCCCCGGGCCTGGTCCGAACGTGCTGCCGAGCGTCGTCGGGTAGGCGTTATCAAGTACACAGGCAGAGGCCTCGTGGTAGCTCATTTTTTATATCTTCCTTGCTTTTTCATTAACTTGTGCTTGAATGAGGGCAATTTCCGCTTTTCCTGCCCGTTGTGCAAGAGGTCGTCGGGTGACCTTTAAGCCACGACCCGCTGGTTTCCCATGTCCCTTGTTCACGGGTTGGCAACTGCCTCCTTACCTGTACGCCGTTTTTGCCGTTTCCGCCATGTATGATGCATGTATTGTGGAGGGTTGGTGGCGAAAACACCGGACGCGGGGAGGAGTGCCATGGCAGAAAGCCAGACGCCGCGGATTGGCACATGTGGTCGGCCTTTATTCTGCACGATGTTAGTGGTGCACATGAGTCGAATTGGTGGAGCGGAGCGGCGGCCTTCAGGGTGAGGAGCCAGCCCTCGGCCCAATCCGCTGATAAAAAGGGAAGAGGGCAAAGGGCTAACTCACACACATATTCTTCTTCTTTTCGCTTGTCTCCTCCTCCTTCCTCAAATGGCGACCGGAAGGGGGCGCGCTCGTGTCCCGTCGACGACGAGAGTTCCTTCTCGATAGCGCCTTCCTCCCCCAACCGGTGGCATGGGAGCGGAATCCAACGCCCGAGGTAGAGGCGTAGGACGAGGGTGTGGCCGTCCTCGGGGCCGAGGAGGATGTGGGGGCATCGTGATCCTCCCTCCCCCCGTCGCTCCAGGGCTGCCTGAAGGCCACGTCGGGGATCAACCATTCGAATTCGTTGATAAGTTGCATGGTGTAACATCCCAAAATTCTAAATTTTGGAATGTTATAATAAATAGATAGATTTGATTGTTGTTTGATATGCTGTGTGAAATTGAGTGGAATTTGAAACTTTTGAAAGTTAAATGAGAGGGAATAAAATGACTTTCCCACAACTTTCACCTTGCATTTTGATCTCCGAGGGAATTCAAATTCTTTTCAACACAAAACCCTAGAGTGAAGATAATATGACTTCTTCCATTTACTTTACATGATAAAGGATTTGAAAGGATTTTGAATTTCAATCTCGAGATATCTCGAATTCAAAAACTTTAAGCAACTCAAAGATTTTCCCGAGAGAAGATAAAATGACTTCTTCAAAATATAGGAAATATGAGTTGGAAGTTTTTCTGAAATTTTCTGCAACTCAATTTCAATTATTGAGTTTTTTGGATTTTATTCAAATTATTTTTCTACAAAAATAAATTACATGGAAAGTAGGGTAACATGATTCCCTACAGCATAAAATTGGAGATAAATGAATTAGAAGTCATTTTGGTATTTTAAAAATGATTTTTATGGATTTTATTGCAGCAATAGGACTCTTTGATTTATTAGAATTTGTGGGCATTTTATTTGGCAGTAGAAAAATGTCCATCTTGTAGGATTTCTTTTTCTGCAAATTTTGATATATAATATGCCTATAGGATATTTTTATTTATTTTGTTTTTATTCGTTTTTTATGTCTGTTAAAAAAATGTTTTAAAAAAACTTCTCTGGACCGAACCGGCCCAGCCAACTGGGCCAGGCCAGCCGGCCCACGCCGCCGCCTTCCTCCTCCCGCACGGCAGCACCGCAGCCGCCATAGGTGTCGTGGTCGCCCCGGTCTCCCCTTGCCCCTTCCCCACGACAGCCCCTCCCCCTCCTCCTATAAAAGGGCGCCGCCCGAGCCCGCTGCCCTGCATCGCCAAGTCGCCGCCGCTGCTCGCTTTTGCGCCGCCGCCGCGATTGCCGGCTTCTACCGCCGCCGCTGCAAATTGCTGGCAATGTTGGGGATATCGCTTATCGGGAACTTATCGGTCGACCCATGATAATGGGTAAATCGGCCCGTTTATCGGCATATCGGCCGATTTATCGCCATATCGGCTGATTTATCGGTCGATTTATCTTATCGGTCAGACAGTGGTAAGCGATAAATCGGCCGATTTATCGGCATACCGGAAGATATCTTAAACAGTTGCTGATGCTGCCTCACCGCTGCCACGCTCCACCCATCGCCCCGCAGCCGCAAGCCCACCGCCGCCCGCCGCAGGCCTCGCCGAAGCTCCGCCGGCCGACGAACCGCCCGATCCGCCCCGATCCAAGAACCGGTAAGGGAAAACCCGCCCTAGTCCGGTTTAGATCTCAGTTTTCATCGGTTCTTTTTTTAAAAAACCGTTTTTTTCCGTAGTTAGGTTAGTTAACGAACGTTCGTTCGTTTGGCAGTAGTAGTGGACGAATTCATTAGTTTAGTCTCAGCAGTGAACGGTTTTCTTTTAAAGTCTGTTTAGTAGTCAGGGACCTAGTTGTAGTATCTTATTTTTACAGTTTAGTCCCTAATCTTCTTTCGGCCATAACTTTTTACCAGTTGGTCCAAATCCAACGAAACCAACGCCAAGTCTTCGTTACGATCCCCTCTTTCCAGTAATACAACTTAAACATGTTTTTGAAAATTTTAAAATTTGAATTCAACTAGTTTTAGATTCAAACTTCGTTTGTTCATAACCTGAGTTCGTAACTCCGTTTCAGTTGATTCTTTTTGCAAATCGAAGGTCTTGACCTAAACTTTCTGATAAGGCTAAATTCACATAATTTTGGTACTGTTGGAAATTGTTTTATGTTTCAAGAGTCATTCGTGTGTTTTCGAAGTTTTCCGAAGTGTTTATTCGTTCTGTCTGATCTTTCTGAGTGATTGCTTATGTGTGGTTACTATTGCTTGCTTACGATAGATTGACCGGAGTGTGACGAGTAGAGATATCAAGAGTTTTGAGTGCGAATCATCTTCATCAACATTGCAGGCTAGTTCACACTTTGATCATAATTTCCAATACCCAGTTTTCATTGCATTAGTTATATCCTCAAACACATTGCATCAGTAGGATCTTTTAACTTGTGGGATTGGGAAGTAGATTGAGGTAGAACCTATTACCTTCATTATTTTCAAACCCCTGGGAGTTACTTCTACTTTTGCTTAGGTTGCCATGCTATGCTCGTAGACGTGGTTTGGGTTTGAGTGAAATCCATGACAGATGTGAGTTGTTAAATTAAGGATTCAACTTAAGGTGGCTACTTGAATACACATCTGGGTGGATTGGTTGGGGCACCCTGGGAGTGAACCAGTGGATTGCCCGGACACCTGGTGATGCCAGTGTTGTCCTAGGAAATCCCGGTGTTTCCGTTTTATTGTCCTATTGGAATGCCACCCAGGCTCAAAGGGATCATGAGATTATTCATACTAGAAACTTCCGTGTGCAGCCACAATGCAATTATAGGCTCTAGCATAGTTGACTAAGTTGTGCGAACTCTTACAGTGGTGGACTAGCAGATGTAGGGGATGTAGGTTGGTACGGTCCACCCGGACGTAAGGTGCTAGTGCTTCTGAAAGACTATGTCTCGGTCATCCGTTTCTCAAACAACATGTAGTGCGAGAATCCCAACGGAGGCGATCGAGCCTTGTGGGGAAAGTGCACAAACCTCTACAGAGTGTACAAACTATTCATGAGTAGCCGTGTCCCCGGTTATGGACATCTTTGAGTATCTAGAAGTGGATTATTTGTTGCTCTCATCACTCTATAATTTAATTTGCTGGGGTTAATGATGACTTTAATTTGGGATTGAGATGGAGAAACCATTCTCAGTTGTTCATGATTTTAAATTTAACAAAGTAGTTAAATAAAATGCATTCTTGGTGGTAGGGAAAAATCAGCTTTACGCAAAAACAGCCATACATCCTCCACCAGCCAAATATGCATGTAGTTGTAGGCATTGTTCATCATTCTCATTAGAGTGTGAAATTGCCAGTAAATTCAATGTACTGACCCTTTGTGGCTGCAACGTCTCATGTTGCAGGATTATCTTACGACGAGTAAGTGATACGTTAGGGTTACAATTTCTACACTCAACTTTGCCGTTTGTGTTGATCGGAATCCACAACCTTTGTTGCTTCCGCTATGATCGATTGAGGTAATAGTATTTACGTTACTTAATACATGTGATTTACCTCTGTTATAAATCCTCGAGTATTGTGTGTGTCAGCATACCGATCCAGGGATGACACAGAACACAGAGACTTCGGTCCATTCGGATCGTGGTCGCTACAAGATGGTATCAGAGCACATGTTGACTGTAGGACGTGACCCTAGAAACTGGCCACACCATAGGAAATGATTTCTCTAAAACTATCTCTTTCAAAAGACTCTTATCTCTCTTCTTTTCCGAGCTTTGTCAAAATCTTCCCTCTTACCTCAAATAGTTAGACAATACCCTTTTAGCATTGGACCACTTCGGAGTAAGCATGATTTCAGCATGCCTTGGAAGTGTTGAATCTACAACAATGGATACTCCGAAGATTTGAAGAGTTGACAACTTTGAAGATATGATAATCTTTAGAAGACCAAACACCTGTTATGTACTTACGTTAGATGCGACGATTGTGAGCCGTCATTTGTTTGATGTTTTCTGATGGCCACAAACTAAAACCATCTTTTCAAAACTATTGTTTGTATTGAGTGTATCTCTCCCCACCTTCCTAATCTCATCCCAAAACCCTTGGAACCAATAGAGGATGACTGAAGATAGACTTGAAGTCTCTGGACCAATGACCCAACCGAGGCAGAACTATGGATACAAAACATGGAGGACCACTTCAGGAAAAATTTAGTTGAAAGGAAGTATGAGGTTCAATACGCTCTTCAATACTTTACAAAAAGTACTGCAACATGGTGGAAGATGCATCAAGCCCTACAAGGATGTAATGGAGCAGGACGTTGGAAGGAATTCAAGAAGACCCTGTTAAGATCCCGTCTCATCCAAGAGCGTGGTGACAACCCGAAAAAGAAACGTTGTGCCTGCAAGATTTGTGGAGAAATAGGACACACCCAGGAGGAGCACAAGGATGAATGCCCTAATTGTGAAGGAAGTAACCTAGCTGAAGAATGCCCAACTAGGCAGATTACTTGTTTCTTGTGTGAAGGGACTACCCATTACCCTGCTCAGTGTCACTTTTACCCCATGGTGCAACGAACTGTCCAGTAGAAGAAAGAAGCAATGAAAGAAGTCCTCGAGGAAACCTTAAAGGAATCCGCGATGGAGGAAGATATTGACGACCCTGATAGAGAAGGACTAAATAGATATTACTCTCGTGCTTGCTATTCATGTGGAGAAGAAGGAAATTTTTTCACAGCATTGCACGAAGGAAAGCCAGGAGTATCAGGGAGACTTCTCGACAGAAGAAGTGGAGTTTGATCCACATAAGATAGAAGAATTGATAGGAACGAAGAAGTCGGAGAAGAGAAAGAGCATGTGTCCCCAGAACAACCCAATTTCCGCGGAAAAGGACCTGAGTCACATCACATGTTACCCGTGCAAGGATTTAGGTCATTATGCTATCAAATGCCCAACCAGGAAGTGAAAAACCCAGTGAACCAGGACAGCCACCATGAAGTCTTTAGATTGGTCTTATGCCATTAGTTTACATTACAAGGAAGTAGAGCATTTTACGAAGAGAAGTTTCAGACCGCAGGAAGGATGATCAGAGTAGTTGAGATCTGGAAATTTGAATGAAGCATGTAGCTAAATATGGAATACACTTTATTACAATGTTGAGTTGAGTTATGGAAAGAACATTGTACTAGTTCGTGAAGCAATAGAAGTTGATATTTTGGAGTCTAAGAAGGAGATGTTAAGAGTTTTTGGATGATTATGAGTGCCTCTTTTGCTATCTCATCCCGACCCAAAACCAAGAACCCATGGAGAAGCTGACCCAAACCTTTCTCGGACAAACGACCCCGTTTTGCCCGAGCATATCTGTATGTTGTCCTAAGAACCCCTTATGTCTTATGACTACAGATGACAACCCTTTACGAGTCTTTTCTCAAAGGCCCGGAAACAATCATGACCCTGACTAGCGATCAAGATTATCCAAAGATCCCGAAGGACATGATGAAGCTTATTCACCTGGAAGGAGATGAAGTTTACAAGGGTTATCCCTTCATGGAGAATGGAGTTGAACTTTGGTACGTGGAGGTACACCTCCACCGTGTGAAAGAAGTTTGCCCAAAGACTATGGGTCAATACTTTTTCATCTCCCGAGTACCACGACCAACATTCTTCGACTCTGTTTGTGAAGCTGCTATGGAGGCCATACGTCAAATTGGAGAAATACTCGAAGCAAGACTTCGTTATACCCAGGGATGCCTGAGTATGATGCATGCAGAGATGGTGGAGATGAAGCACACAACCAATAGTATGAAGCAAAGGATAGATGATTTTAAGAATCACGTTGCACAATTCCAGTGGGATTGAAGCACCCTTAGCTAGGACAATGGAATAAAGATGGAAGGAATGTTGACCATACCCAACTATGTGGATGGCAACATTTGTAGTGAAGCACCTCTGAAATTGAGTATTGAATAGTGGTTCAAGTAGTAATACAAGATTTGATATGAGGAGAATATGGATTTTGGATGAACCAGTGCATTTTGTTTAGTTGAACCTTACTGAGTGAACCCTGGACCAATAGAAATGAAAGTGTTGCTCCAAGGAGAAGAGTTTGCACAAATAAATTGGAGTTTATTTCTGATATGAAGGTTACCCCAAGGATGAGAAGAAAAGAAGTACAATTGGATTTTAAGAGGGTGAAATGCTGGAAGTGTGGAGCAATAGTGACTACCAGGATGAGTTAAGGATAGACAAGTTCTGAAGTGGACCCACAAGCTGAGGACCTAAAGGAGGCTACGCAATTATAAGGGAACCACGAGACTTGTCAGAAGTGTTATGTTTCTGCTGTAGTAAAGCAGTGCATTTTGCTATAGATTGTACCAAGAAGAAGGAGTTTTATGCTAAGTATTGGAGTTGAAGCCTGCAATGGAAATGCAGTAGACTGTAGTAAGTTGAGAATCGGTGAAGTTAGCAGCCTGGTATTGATTTTGGATTCTATGAGTTGTTACTATATAGTGATGAGTGAAGACATGATGCATGTAATAAGATTTTGAAGAAACTAGTGTTATTCATTTTAAGTGTGGTAGAATCCAATACCGTTACCCTAATACACTAGTTAGTGGTTGGTTACGTCAGACTTTGAATGGACTGTCCAAAGATGAGTCTGAGTAATTACATCGTAGTTTTACCCACAGATAAGTAAGGTATAATTGGATGGATTTAAGAAAGCCAAGGAAGTCGGGTGTTGGAAGAATGATCAGTTGCAACCCGAGGATGAGACCAAGTGTTGCTAGTGATGAGATGAGCCATAACCCACAGGCCCCAGGACCTGTCACGAAAGCAAGCACATTCTTGCTGAAGGAAAAGCCCTGGAAGAAGTTACGACTTTATCCATAGACGATCTTATAGGTTTTGCGCTAAACCCAAGGGTTGTGAACACGATAGATGGTTGTTTGGCTTGCAGAATCAATGGATATGTTCGAACTCAGTTCGTCAACAAGATGAAATTCTGTAATGCTTGTGAGGATGACCGAGTGTTAGAATGCGAGATTCACTAAACCATATACAAGGTAATGATTTGGGTGTGGGATGGATTGATCACCATACCGACTTACTCTTATTATTCGCCTCTGTTATACGGGATGGTAAATCTGAGTGACTTACCTATAGTAGAGAGACGACAATGTCAAAACCTTGTTTAAACCCTAGAATGGTATAGGAAATTTTCTTTCGTGTACACGGCATGCTGTTGCCAACCGTAGGTTATACGGTGAGGATGAAGCCCAGACCCGTTTTCTGCAGGGACCCAATAAATTGTTTGATGACCACCATGAGATATCGATATTTGTTTAGTATTGGCGCCAGACCTGTCAGCTAAGAACCAGTCTCGAAAGAGCCTCACCAAGATGAAAAGACACAAGAATTCAGGACAAAGATTTTCCACTACTGGAAGAGCCCCAGAGAAGGGAATACCCTGAAGATTTGAAAAGACCGATGCCGTCAACCCAAAGTATGGATTACCTGAGTTTTGATGGGACCATAACCATGTTTCTAAGTGTGGTAGCACACCAGACCATACCAATCAGTGTTTTGTTAGGAGACCCCCAAACCCTAACCTATTTCTTGCTAGCCTCTCCGAATCTCGAGGACGAGATTCATTTTAAGTGTGGTAGGTTTGTAACATCCCAAAATTCTAAATTTTGGAATGTTATAATAAATAGATAGATTTGATTGTTGTTTGATGTGCTGTGTGAAATTGAGTGGAATTTGAAACTTTTGAAAGTTAAATGAGAGGGAATAAAATGACTTTCCCAAAACTTTCACCTTGCATTTTGATCTACGAGGGAATTCAAATTCTGTTCAACACAAAACCCTAGAGTGAAGATAATATGACTTCTTCCATTTACTTTAAATGATAAAGGGTTTGAAAGGATTTTGAATTTCAATCTCGAGATATCTCAAATTCAGAAACTTTAAGCAACTCAATGATTTTCCCGAGAGAAGATAAAATGACTTCTTCAAAATATAGGAAATATGAGTTGGAAGTTTTTCTAAAATTTTCTGCAACTCAATTTCAATTATTGAGTTATTTGAGTTTTATTCAAATTATTTTTCTCCAAAAATAAATAACATGGAAAATAGGGTAACATGATTCCCTACAGCATAAAATTGGAGATAAATGAATTTGAAGTCATTTTGGTATTTTAAAAATGATTTTTATTGGATTTTATTGCAGCAGTAGGACTCTTTGATTTATTAGAATTTGTGGGCATATAATTTGGTAGTAGAAAAATGTCCATCTTGTAGGATTTCTTTTTCTGCAAATTTTGATATATAATATGCCTATAGGATATTTTTATTTACTTTGTTTTTATTCGTTTTCTATGTCTGTTAATAAATGTTTAAGAAAAAAAAACTTCTCTGGACCGAACCAGCGCAGCCAACTGGGCCAGGCCAGCCGGCCCACGCCGCCGCCTTCCACCTCCCGCACGGCAGCGTCGCCGCCACAATAGGTGTCGTGGTCGCCCTGGTCTCCCCCTTGCCCCTTCCCCACGACAGCACCTCCCCCTCCTCCTATAAAAGGGCGCCGCCCGAGCCCGCTGCCCCGCATCGCCAAGTCGTCGCCGCTGCTACTTGCTGCTGCTGGCTCGCCGCTGCCGTGCTCCGCCCCTCGCCCCGCAGCCGCACGCCCACCGCCGCCCGCCGTAGGCCTCGCCGGAGCTCCGCCGGCCGACGAACCGCCCGATCCGCCACGATCCAAGAACCGATAAGGGAAAAACCGCACCGGTCCGGTTTAGATCTCGGTTTTCTTCGGTTCTTTTAAAAAAACCGTTTTTTTCTGTAGTTAGGTTAGTTAACAAATGTTCGTTCGATTGGCAGCAGTAGTGGATGAATTCATTAGTTTAGTCTCAGCAGTGAACGGTTTTCTTTTAATGTCTGTTTAGTAGTCAGGGACCTAGTTGTAGTATCTTATTTTTTACAGTTTAGTCCCTAATCTTCTTTCGGCCATAACTTTTTACCAGTTGGTCCAAATCCAACGGAACCAACGCCCATGTCTTCGTTACGATCCCCTCTTTCCAGTAATACAACTTAAACATGTTTTTGAAAATTTTAAAATTTGAATTCAACTAGTTTTAGATTCAAACTTCGTTTGTTCATAACCTGAATCTCGTAACTCCGTTTCAGTTGATTTTTTTGCAAATCGTAGCTCTTGACCTAAACTTTCTGATAAGGCCAAATTCAAATAATTTTTTTCCTGTTGGAAATTGTTTTATGTTTCAAGAGTCATTCATGTGTTTTCGAAGTTTTCTGAAGTGTTTATTCGTTCTGTTCGATCTTTCTGAATGATTGCTCATGTGTGGTTACTATTGCTTGCTTACGATAGATTGACCGGAGTGTGACGAGTAGAGACATCAAGAGTTTTGAGTGTGAATCATCTTCATCAACATTGCAGGCAAGTTCACACTTTGATCATATTTTCCAATACCCAGTTTTCATTGCATTAGTTATATCCTCAAACACATTGCATCAGTAGAACCTTTTAACTTGTGGGATTGGGAAGTAGATTGAAGTAGAACCTATTACCTGCATTATTTTCAAACCCCTGGGAGTTACTTCTACGTTTGCTTAGGTTGCCATGCTATGCTCGTAGACGTGGTTTGGGTTTGAGTGAAATCCATGACAGATGTGAGTTGTTAAATTAAGGATTCAACTTAAGGTGGCTACTTGAATACACATCTGGGTGGATTGGTTGGGGCACACTGGGAGTGAACCAGTGGATTGCCCGGACACCTGGTGATGCCAGTGTTGTCCTAGGAAATCCCGGGGTTTCCGTGTGATTGTCCTATTGGAATGCCACCCAGGCTCAAAGGGATCATGAGATTATTCCTACTAGAAACTTTCGTGTGCAGCCACAATGCAATTATGGGCTCTAGCATAGTTGACTAAGTTGTGTGAACTCTTACATTGGTGGACTAGCAGATGTAGGGGGATGTAGGTTGGTACGGTCCACCCGGACGTAAGGTGCTAGTGCTTCTGAAAGACTGTGTCTCGGTCATCCGTTTCTCAAACAACATGTAGTGCGAGAATCCCAACGGAGGCGATCGAGTCTTGTGGGGAAAGTGCACAAACCTCTGCAGAGTGTACAAACTATTCATGAGTAGCCGTGTCCCTGGTTATGGACATCTTTGAGTATCTAGAAGTGGATTATTTGTTGATCTCATCACTCTATAATTTAATTTGCTGGGTTTAATGATGACTTTAATTTGGGATTGAGATGGAGGAACCATTCTCAGTTGTTCATGATTTTAAATTTAACAAAGTAGTTAAATAAAATGCATTCTTGGTGGTAGGGAAAAATCAGCTATACGCAAAAACAGCCATACAGCCTCCACCAGCCAAATATGCATGTAGTTGTAGGCATTGTTCATCATTCTCATTATAGTGTGAAATTTCCAGTACATTCAATGTACTGACCCTTTGTGGCTGCAACGTCTCATGTTGCAGGATTATCTTACGATGAGTAAGTGGTACGTTAGGGTTACGATTTCTACACTCAACTTTGCCGTTGGTGTTGATGGGAATCCACAACCTTTGTTGCTTCCGCTATGATCGATTGAGGTAATAGTATTTACGTTACTTAATACATGTGATTTACCTCTGTTATAAATCCTCGAGTACTGTGTGTGTCAGCATACCGATCCAGGGATGACACAAAACACAGAGACTTCGGTCCATTCGGATCGTGGTCGCTACACATGGTCCCCCCGCGCGGTTATCTCCGGCTTCCCACTCCTTTCGCAAGGGTGATGGAGGTGGACCAGCCGCCGGCGCTGAGGCTGCATATCAGGGGTTGCTGTAATGGCAGCATGCATGTGAACATGGAGTTTCCGGCCCCTCATGTCATGCTCCTCCGGTGCGGCTGGAAAACCTTCGCTCGTGACCATAGCATGGCGGCAGGGCACATTCTCCATTTCAAGTTAATGGAGGCATCCCTACTTTCCGTCAAGGTCTTCGGGCATTCGGGTGCTCACTTAGGGTGCTGTGCGGAGAGCTCGACCGACAACGAAAGTTCCTCCTTGAGCGATAGCGACGAGGAGGACACTAGTGGTGAGGACGACGACAGCGAGTCTCTGAGTGCGAAGCTTGAAGGCTACAACACGGGTTCAAGCTGAACGTCGGACGCACTACCAAAGTCAGTCGAGTTCCGGAAGCACCATCATCTGCATGTGGGCCTTCTTCTCCCCCTCGGCAAGGCGATTTGCCGACGTTCGGGTGAGGATGCCTCCTCCAGCAGTCTTCCAACAGGGCCTCCAGCAGGCCTTTTCCATGGTATCCGGCATCGCCTTCCCTACCGGTGTCAGTGCTACTCTGGTTCTCGTTGTGGCGGCCAAGACATCGCCTTCGCGCTCCCTCCATACATTACCTTCGTCTGCGCCCTCCCGATTTTGTCAGGCTGCTCCCTACAGCTTCTGACGGGGTCAGGTTGGGCTTCCGCCGAGGTGCTCCTTTTGCCCCCTTTCACCTCCCTCTGTAGTTCCTAGGAGGAGAGGGACAAGAAAGGGATCGCGGGGCACTTATTTTTTCAGTCTGAAAGATGTAGGCAGTCGCCCAATTTTAGTTTCAAATATGTAATCTCTTCTATCCATGTTTGTGTTCTATAAGATTTGTATTTGCTTATCAGCATGTTTAATGAAAAGAAAAACAGTCTTGTTGGGCACTTGTGCATGCATGTTATTCATGCAAAGGGAAAATACCTCTTTACTTTCAAGCAAACAAACTTCTTCCCGACAAGTTGTCTTGACGGCATGTAATGCCCCGGATGTAATACTTTCCCTTTTGGCATATAATATATCTCTAGCTTCATCTATTCCATTCCGGGTACTTTGTCTTTCGGGTTTTCGTCGTTTTGTTGTGTGAGTGTGTGGCATTCATTCATATCATGTAGACATGTGCATCGCATTGCATTGTGTTGTCGTTTGCATCCGGTTCCACGCATTCCTTCCCGTTGTCCGTTTTGCGTTCCGGAGCTCTCACGTGTCCGTGGCGTCCCGTAGGCCTACTTTGGTGCTTGGCCGTGTAATGTTACCGATTTGGCGCGAGACTTGTCGTGTGTTGTTGTTTTGGTGTGTGTAACCCGCCTGTCAAATCTCGTCGCGTTTCGAGTCCGTTTGCTACCCCAACAGTTATTCTCGTGGGCTCAAAGTGCCTCCACTTTGAGGCCCAAGACATCCCTCCAACAGCCCACCAAACCACTCCTAGCCACTTCCTTCATCTAGGCCATCCAATCCTGATCGTGTGGCTGAAAACCGCACTCCATTTGGATAACCCTAGCTCCTTGTGCCTATATATTTGTCCACTCCCCCAATTTTGCCCCAAATCAAGGAAACCCTAGCCCCCACCTTCTCCTTCCCCCAGCCACCACCACCTCGCCGGAGAGTTCGCCAGAATATCGCCGGAGTTTCGCCGGAGTACCTCCACCTCGCCGGAATCCTCCTCACCACTCCTCCACCTCATCTCCTTCCTCCTCTCACCCTCCACCGGCACCACCACCTCACCACACCGCAGCTTCGATCGAAGCCTCCCGCCGGCCAGGCTCGAAGCCAGCGACCGCGCCGCCCTGGATCCAGATCGATCCACTCCAGATCGGGTCAACGGTCGCTCTAGGCTCCTCCCTCGATCGCCTCCTCCTGCTGGATCGTCCGAGCAGGCCGCCAACCGATCCGATCGATCCGCAGCGTCTGGATCCCGCCGCGCGACCTACTGAGCCTTCCCAGATCCGCCGATCTCAGCGCAGCGCCAGGCCCACGCCACCGCAATGCCGGCCGCCTCCTGGGCCCCGTCGCCTCCGACCCGCAGGCGCCCGCCTCCTGGGCCTCTCCCTCGCCAGCCGGGCCGCGGCCTTCAGCGCGCGGGTCGTGCGCCGCCAGCGGCTGGGCCAGATCCCGCCGGTTGCTCGCCTCCTCCGCTGCGGGCCCCGAGCCGGGCCCCTTCCAGCGCCTCCTCCCGCTTCGGCCCAGCGAAGGCCCGAGCCGCCTCCTTCGCGCCGCCTCCTCCTTCGGCCCGAAGCCCAGCCGCCGCAGATCCCGGGCCGCCTCTCCGATCCGGCCTGTTTTTCTTCAGATCTAGGTTGCTTCAACAATCCTCTAAGTCCCTGTTTGCTTGATATCTGATGCAATATTAGAACTGTGATAACTTTTTGTGTGGTACTCCATTTTGCGCAAATGACATGTCGAGACGTTCGTGGTGACTTGCTCTACGTTTCATTCCTTTGTGCCATGCATGTTCGAGATCATCTAGATGCTTAAATATTCGTTGCAAGAGTGCATCCCGTTATAAACTGCTGTTAGTGATGTTTTTATGCCATCTTTGCATAGTGATATCTTTTAGCTCGTTTATCCGAATGATGCAAATGACATGTCCACGTGTTCGTCTTGCCATGCTCTACATGTTGATTGTGTTAGGTTGCACGATAGATTTAATCTTGCCATGTATATCTTCGTTGCAAAGTGCCATGTGGCTGCTATGTTGTTTAACTTGTTATGAGATGCCATCTTGTTGAGCTCATTGCTATTGCTGTGATTATCTCCATGATGCATGCTTGTATGTTTCGGAATCACCATCATATGTACTTTGATGTGGTGCTTACCACTTGCCATGTTTAGTTTTGAGGTGACTTAAACTTTCTCTCAAAGATGCCATGATGAAACTGCTGTTTTAACACTTAGTGAAATTTCACTAAGTCTGGAATCTGTAATTTCCAGATGCCATGTTTGCTTGCTGTTCTAGGAAAATCCATGATAGTTTTGGGGTGACTCTTGATGGTTCCTTGTAGTATATATTGTTGGCTATCCATTCATGCTCTCACATGCTTATTTGAGTGGCTGTAGCATATTTAACTTTTGCTCCAAAGTTGCAATAAATTACTGGTGTCAGGATTTTGTTGTCAAGTTCAATATGTCCAAGCTTGTTGCTATTGATCCGTGGCTCCTTTGGGGGTGCACCAATGGACTTATTTGCTGTAGGATATGTCTAGTTTATTTTCATACTATTTTCCATGATGTTTGAGTGCTGTAGCTTATTTATCTAGTGCTCCGAAGTTGATATGTTGCTGTAATTTTTCAGCTTTCGCATATTTCTTGTTTCGGGCATAACTTTTAGCCCGTAGCTCCGATTTCAGCAAGTCTTATATGAAACTTGATTGATTTTCCGTGTAGATTCATAATATCCTATTGTTGTCATGTTTTGAAGTATTTTGCTTGAGTGCTATTTCCGTGCTCCGTGTGCTCTCATAGCGCATCCATCATGCATCCATCTTTTTGTGTGCACATTGCATCTTGTTGATTCGTGCCTTGTGTGATTGTATTGTTTAGAGCCGGAAGCTGAGACCAAGTACGAGTACGAGCACGAGGTTACTACCGAGCTTGAGAACGAGGACCCCTCTTAGGATCCGAACAACTACTCTTCAGGCAAGATGACCGAACCCCGATAACATTACTATCTTTGCCTATTGCTAGTAGTTTCGCTCTATAGTTTTGCCTCGATGCCCATGTCTTTCCTGTCAGCCTCCTACTTGTAACCATGACCATGTTTAACAACCCTACCTATGCAAACCGTTGCTTGGCTAAGTACGCGTCGCTCAGCCCCTCTTATAGCGTTGCTAGTTACAGGTGAAGATTGAAGATGCTTGCTTCATGTTGAATTTTTGTTGGGTTATATCACACTATATAAATTCTTATATTGAAATCATCTATATATTGGCAATGGGTGGAAGGCTAAGCCTTTTGCTTGGTGATTTGTTCCACTCATGCCGCTAGGAACCGTTTAAACCGGTGTTATGTTCCTTGATTATGCGTTCCTCACACGGTTGGGGTTTATGGGGCCCCCTCGATAAACCGCTAAGTGCTAAGTCTTTTCCAGCAAGTCCCAACATTGGTACTATTTGCCTAATAACTAATTAAACTTGCATAGGGAGTAATTAACCCTCTTGAGTGTTGGTCCGAAACGGGGAGTCTGCGGGGCCACCACGAGGAAACTCGAGGTTTGGTAAAAACCTATAGAATCGCCCATCCGGTCGTGGCCTGAGACTAGATACGCGCGGCTATTGTCAGGGTGTCGGCACGCCGGGAGGATTTGCTGGATTAGCCTTACCTTAGTTCGGAGTATCTTGAGCACGGGATTCCGAGAATACTCGGGTCTTTCCACCTTGGAGTTGCGACTCCGCGGATCGTGGGCTTGTCATGGGCCAAGTTGGAACACCCCTGCAGGGTTATGAACTTTCGAAATCCGTGCCCGCGGTTATGTGGCAGATGGGAGCTTGTTAATATCCGGTTGTAGAAAACTTGACACATTGTTCTAATACACTACCAGCGTGAGTACCGTGACTGTCATTTTCCGAAAGGGATTCGGGAGATGAACACGGTGGGGTTATGTTTGACTGGCTTTAGTTAGGATCACTTAGTGATCATCTCTCGACCGAGGCGCCTTCTCTTCTCGCTCTCTCATACGTAAGCTAGGCTAGTGCTGCTGCAACCACTTGCTTATTCTTTTGTTCAGCCTTATCCTCTCCCAAGGCTTAAATAGTCATGTTACCCGGGAACGGGATTGCTGAGTCCTGTGTGCCTCACAGTTACTTCACCACACCAGATGCAGGTCCGATGGTGAGCTATCTAGGTGATGGCACTGAGCTAGACTGGGAGTACGACGAGGAGCGTAGCCGTTACTATGTTCGTTATCCTGATGATCAGTAGTGGTGACTTCTACTAGGATTCGATCCGACCTGTGGATTTAAATTATGTTTGGTATCTTGACATTTGGATTTTACCCTTAGATGGGCTGTGATGTTCTTTTGTATGATGATTGAGACATGTAATGTATTTGTGTGACGTGGCGAGTGTAAGCCAACTATTTTATGTTTTCCATCCCCATCTTTTACATGAGTCGTGCAAAGATACCAAACTTGCGATCATTCCAGCATGGGGTTATGTCTCTAAGTCGTGCCTCAACACGTAGGAGATATAGTCCCATCCTGGGCATTACACGGCATCTTCCATTTGTTGCCGAAGGGCTTGGCCTGCCGGGCACAACGCTGCGGAAGGGGAGCAGCCCCCAGCCGAATCTAATCTAGCAAATGCAACTACGACCGTCTTGTACGAAGCGTTGTTTGAACCATAGAATGAGAGCACAAATTGTATTGGAGGTGACGAGGTCTTTCAAAAAACACAAATTCTTCTTACTGAAACACAAATGGATAGGAAGAAATGGAACTTATCTGTATTGCTTGCCGGGGATCGATATGTTGACTTGTTTCCGTACCTTCTTTTCGGGACTAAGACCGCGACAAGAAACCTGTGCAGAAGGAACCATAGCAGCATATGCCCTAGTCTATATGCTCATAATGTGCTTGTGGAAAACTATGCATGCATGCTGTTTTTTGGGGGGCCCAGCGATTCGTTTGTTTCTCTGCTGCTCAGGGTCTATGCTTGGCTTTGTACAAAGGGTTAGATGCAGCATCGGCAAAGCTTGTACCAAAGGGTGGCTGCGGGCAGGGCCCGACAGCCGCGCCTTACGGGTAGAACTTACGGAGATGCTCAATGTTCCATGAGTTTTGGAATTGAATGGCATCTCCGGTCTCCAGACGAACTACGCCAGGTCTGGTGACTCGTACTACCCGTAAGGGCCTTCCCACTTCGGCTTCAAGTTGTTTGCACCCTTGGCGGACTGAACACGCCTAAGGACAAGATCGCCTTCCTCAAGACTACGGGCATGGACCTTGCGGCTATGATAGTGATGCATGGCTTGCTGGTATCGTGCAGCATGTACAGCAGCCCAGAGACGGTTCTCCTCAAGTAGGCCATCATCGTCACACCGGTGTTGTTCTTGCACTACTTCATCGTAGGCAAGTACTCGAGTGAGGGAATCCTGGAATGAGTGGTCCTCATGTGGCCGGATAACTCGTGGTGGTCCGGACTGGTGGGCCGGGAAGATCATTGTTGAAGATCGTCTCACGTATCCAGATAGGACTCCTGTGTGCGTATAATGGCAGGTTTTAGGTTCGGGTGTAATCTTTCCTTCCTCTGCAAGATGGTTATGTACAAACCCTAGGGCCCTCCGGTGCATATATAAACAGGAGGGTTTAGTCCGTAGAAGCTAGACAACAACATAATCATATACTAGACTTTTAGGGTTTAGACATTACGATCTCGAGGTAGATCAACTCTTGTAACCATATTCATCAAGATCAATCAAGCAGGAAGTAGGGTATTACCTCGATCGAGAGCGCCTGAACCTGGGTAAACATCGTGTCCCTAGTCTCCTATTACCATCGATCCTCAGACGCATAGTTTGGGACCCCCTACACGAGATCCGCCGGTTTTGACACCGACATTGGTGCTTTCATTGAGAGTTCCACTATGTCGTTGATCGAATGACTGATGGATCGCTTCGTCAACAACTACAGCACTACCGCCGAGGGGACTTTTCCTTCCAGCCAACTTTTTGTGTTTGGCGGCTTCACGCTCCGTGCCAACACAGAAGGCCACCTCGAGCAGGTCGAGAGCTACGCCCCTAGCCATCAGGTCAGGTTTGGAAGCTTGAACTACATTGCTGATATCCATAGAGACTCGATCTTCGACAAATTTGAGCCCACGGCGATCGCTCTCTGCCACTACGATGAACATGACCTAAATCTGTCTTCGGACCACCTCCAGGGGATAGCACTTGTGATCGCTCTGGCCCTAGATCCTGAGCAGATCATGCCACCCGAGGACGGTAAACTAAACCCCGCCACGGAAGCCGCAAACTCAGCGGCGCTGGAGCTGCACACACACCCAACCCTGAGCGGGATCTGTGTTACCGGAACTTCGGACTCGTCTCCGGCTATAGGTTCCAAACCATGTGTATCTGCGTCCTTCGAGCTTGATCAGGCGTCTATCGTCGAATTCAGCTCTGCAGATATCTTTCGGCACTCACCTTTAGGCGATGTGCTCAACTCATTAAAATCCCTCTCCTTAGCTGGGGCCACATAGCTGAATTATACCCGGTTTGAACTGGAGGTTGATGATGGAGAATTTCGCTTCCCACCCACCACCCACTTGGTAGACACGGTCGAAAATCTAACCGTTCTACTTGACTACGCTTCCGAAGACTTCGAAGGGGTGGACCTCGAAGCTGAAGCAGATCTAGACCAAAACCCGCCCGTAACTGGGCGATGGATGGCTACGTCCTCATATGACATGTATATGATGGATACACCTAAGGAGAAGGAGGGCGACGGCGATAATGATCCCGAAAAGGATAAGCCTGTCGATGAACCTCCCAAGCGTCGGCGTCTGAAGCGCCAAACAAGACCCCGTAAAGGGAAAGATAGCAACACCGTCACTAACGATGATAATAATCCGGACCTAGCCGATGACCCCGCAGACCCAGCGATGGAGCAGGAAGAACGGGAGGATGGTAAACACAGTCCGGGATCGCTGTCTGATAACAGCGATGCCAAAGACAGCAATTATGAACCTGTCTTCGAAGAGGATGTTAGCCTGGGCGACGATGAATACATCGTCCCAGAAGAAACCTTAGAACAAAGGCGTTTCCATCGGAGACTTATTTCCGCCACAAGGAGCCTGAAAAAGCAGCAGCATCGGCTTTAAGCCGCACAAGATACGCTCAATGATAGATGGAACGAAGTGCTAGACGATGAGCAAAAATATGGCTGCAATCGCCAAACAAAGGGCTACCCTAAGCGTAAACTGCTGCCCAAATTCGACGACGAGGCTACTGCGCCTATACCACTGAAGAACAACACCACTGATAAGCCGGGCCGACCACCTCGTGGACGGGACAGAGTGGCTAGCAACGGCGTAAACAAGCCCGCACCCCCTCCACGTAAACGAAAGGAGGCAGCGGCTCAGGCCCGGAAACACGATCTACGTGAGGACCTGAACAAAAAGGCTGGCAAGACCAGATCCATCTACGGATCCAGGGACCGTGCTCCTGCACGGGACGACGGCTATCAAGACAAATATGCCGGTCATATACCAGTTCACGGTCAACACCGAACATCACAACAGTCGGACATACGCCACGACATAGCAAAATACAGGGGTGCCGCACACCCTCCGTGCTTCACCGATGAGGTGCTAGATCACGAATTTCCAGAAGGGTTTAAGCCCGTAAATATCGAGGCGTACGATGGAACGACGGATCCTGCTGTTTGGATAGAAGACTTTATTCTTCACAACCACATGGCTCGTGGAGATGATCTCCATGCCATCAAATACCTACCCCTCAAGCTAAAAGGACCAGCCCAGCACTGGCAGAACAGCCTCCCAAAAAATTCCATTGGAAGTTGGGAAGAGCTTGAGGATGCTTTTCGGGCCAATTTTTAAGGGACCTATGTCTGGCCCCCTCAAGCTAAAAGGACCAGCTCAGCACTGGCAGAACAGCCTCCCAGAAAATTCCATTGGAAGTTGGGAAGAGCTTGAGGATGCTTTTCGGGCCAATTTTCAAGGGACCTATGTCTGGCCCCCGAATGCTGACAATCTAAGTCACATAATCCAAGAACTCGGGGAGTCAGCCCGCAAGCTTTGGAATCGGTTTCTCACTAAGAAGAACCAAATCGTCGACTGTCCAAAGGCCGAAGCCTTAGTGGCCTTCAAGCATAGTCTCCGGGACGAATGGCTAGCTAGAAACCTCGGCCAGGAAAAGCCGAGGACAATGGCTGCCCTACCTACACTCATGCCCCGCTTTTGCGCATGGGGGGTGATACATCTCCAAAGTATCTACTTTTCCAAACCCTTTTGCCCTTGTTTTGGACTCTAACTTGCATGATTTGAATGGAACTAACCCGGACTGACACTGTTTTTAGCAGAATTGCCATGGTGTTGTTTTTGTGCAGAAATAAAAAGTTCTCGGAATGACCTGAAACTCCACGAAGAATTATTTTGGAAAATATAAAAAATACCTACAAGATGATCCAGACCCACGGGGCCCACACCCTGTCCACGAGGGTGGGGGCGCCCCCCCCCCCAGGGCGCGCCCCCCTGCCTCGTGGGCCCCCTGGTGCTCCACCGAGGTATCCCCAGATCCTATATTCCCTTTCGGGGAGAAAAAAATCAGAGAGAAAGAATTATCGCATTTTACGATACGGAGCCGCCGCCAAGCCCTAATCTCTCTCGGGAGGGCTGATCTGAAGTCCGTTCGGGGATCCGGAGAGTGGAGATCGCCGCCATCGTCATCATCAACCTTCCTCCATCACCAATTCCATGATGCTCACCGCCGTGCGTGAGTAATTCCATCGTAGGCTTGCTGGACAGTAATGGGTTGGATGGGATCTATCATGTAATCGAGTTAGTTTTGTTAGGGTTTGATCCCTAGTATCCACTAAGTTCTGAGATTGATGTTGCTATGACTTTGCTATGCTTAATGCTTGTCACTAGGGCCCGAGTGCCATGATTTCAGATCTGGAACTATTATGTTTTCATGAATATATGTGTGTTCTTGATCCTATCTTGCAAGTCTATAGTCACCTACTATGTGTTATGATCCGGCAACCCCGAAGTGACAATAATCGGGACCACTCCCGGTGATGACCATAGTTTGAGGAGTTCATGTATTCACTATGTGTTAATGCTTTGGTCATGTACTCTATTAAAAGGAGGCCTTAATATCTCTTAGTTTCCAATAGGACCCCGCTGCCACGGGAGGGTAGGACAAAAGATGCCATGCAAGTTCTTTTCCATAAGCGCGTATGACTATATTCGGAATACATGCCTACATTGCATTGATGAACTGGAGCTAGTTCTGTGTCACCCTAGGTTATAACTTCTACATGATGAATTGCATCCGACATAATTCGCCATCACCGATCCAATGCCTATGAGCTTTTCATATATTGCTTGTTGCTTATTTACTTTTTCGTCGCTACTATCACAAAAACACTATCGTTACTTCTATTGCCGCTACCGCTACTATCATATTACTTTGCTACTAAACTACCTTGTTGCAGATACTAACTTTCCAGGTGTTGTTGAATTGAAAACTCAGCTGCTAATACTTAAGAGTATTCTTTGGCTCCCCTTGTGTCGAAACAATAAATTTGGGTTGAATACTTTACCCTCGGAAACTGTTGTGATCCCCTACACTTGTGGGTTATCAAGACTATTTTCTGGTGCCATTGTCGGGAAGCATAGCTCTATTCTTTAAGTCACTTGGGATTTATATGTGTTGATCACTATGAAGAATTTGAAGGACTCAAAAACCAAGATCTTACCCTCAACTATGAGGGGAGGTAAGGAACTGTCATCTAGCTCTGCACTTGATTCACCATGTGTTATGGGTAAATTTGTGACACCTACTCATGCTATTCAATCTGATATGTCGTATGTTATTGATGATGCCACTTCTGCTATGTATGATGAAACTACTTCTATGCTTGATAATACTATTCCACTAGGTGAATTTCTAGATGAACAAATTGCTAAGGTTAGGGAGAATGCAAATATTGAAACTGATGATATTTATGAAAGTGATGATGAAGCTTCTCCCAATAGATATGAATTGCCTGTTGTTCCTGAGGGTTATGTTATGGATGAAGAAACTGCTAGAGACTTTCTTGCTTGCAATGATAGATATGATCTTAAGAAATTATTAGCTAAGCTGAAAGAAAAGTCCTTGAATGCTCGAATGAAACATGACCCTGCTTTTGCTACTTCACCTATCTTTGTTACAGATAAGGATTATGAATTCTCTGTTGATCCTGAGTTAATTTCTTTGGTTGAATCTGATCCTTTCCATGGCTATGAATCTGAAACTGTTGTGGCACATCTTACTAAGGTGAATGATATAGCTACCCTGTTTAACAACGATGAAAATATTCGTTATTACTATATCCTTAAGTTATTTCCTTTCTCATTAAAGGGTGATGCTAAGACTTGGTTTAATTCTCTTGATCCTGGTTTTGTGCATAGTCCCCAGGATATGATGTATTACTTCTCTGCTAAATATTTTCCCGCTCATAAGAAACAAGCTGCCTTACGGGAAATATATAACTTTGTGCAAATTGAAGAAGAGAGTCTCCCACAAGCTTGGGGGAGGCTTCTCCAATTACTTAATGCTTTGCCTCATCATCCTCTTGAGATGCATGATATACTTGATGTCTTTTATAATGGACTAATCGATGCTTCCAGAGACCACCTGGATAGTTGTGCTGGTTGTGTTTTCAGGGAAAGAACGGTTGAACAAGCTGAATTATTATTGAATAATATGCTGGCCAATGAAAATAATTGGACCCTTCCTGAACCAGGCCCTAAGCCAACTCCAAAGAAAAGAGGTGTTCTATTCCTTAGTCCTGAAGATATGCAAGAGGCAAAGAAATCTATGAAAGAAAAAGGTATTAAAGCTGAAGATGTTAACAATTTACCACCTATTGAAGAAATACATGGTCTTGATAACCCAACACAGGTAGTAAAGGTAAATTCTATTTATAGATTTGATGAAGGTGATATTCCTCGTTATAAGTCTGCTAGCCAATGCTTAGATGAGTTTGACAATTTCATTGTGAAACAAGAAAACTTCAATGGTTATGTTGGTAGACAATTGCAACACAATGCTTATATGATTGAACGCTTGAGTGATTATCTATCTAGAGTTAAAGGTGAACTGAGACTTATTAGTAAACATGCTTCCATGGTTACCACTCAAGTAGAACAAGTACTTAAGGCTCAGAATGATTTGCTCAATGAATTAAATAGTAAGAATAATGTCTATGCTGTTAGAGTTGCAACTAGAGGTGGTAAAATGACTAAAGAACCTTTGTATCCTGAAGGCCACCCTAAGAGAATTGAGCAAGATTCTCAGTGAGCTAATTTAGATGCACCTAGTTCTTCTAAGAAGAAGAAAAAGAAAAATGATAGAACTTTGCATGCATCTAGTGAACCTGTAGCTGACACACTTGAGAATCCCAATGATATATCTATTTCTGATGCTGAAACACAATCTGGTAATGAACATGAACCTAGTGATAATATAAATGATGATGTTCATGATGATGCTCAACCTAGCAATGATAATGATGTAGAGATTGAACCTGCTGTTGATCTTGATAACCCACAATCAAAGAATCAATGTTATGATAAGAGAGACTTTGTTGCTAGGAAGCAAGGAAGGGAAAGAGAACCATGGGTTCAGAAACCCATGCCTTTTCCTCCGAAACCATCCAAGAAAAAGGATGATGAGTATTTTGAGCACCTCGCTGAAATGATTAGACCTATCTTTTTGCGTATGCGGTTGACTGATGTGCTTAAAACAAATCCTTATGCTAAGTATATGAAAGATATTATTACCAACAAAAGAAAGATACCTGAAGTAGAAATTTCCACCATGCTTGCCAATTACACCTTCAAAGGTGGAATACCTAAGAAACTAGGAGATCCAGGAGTACCTACTATACCTTGCTCCATTAAGAGAAACTATGTTAAAACTGCTTTATGTGATCTTGGAGCCGGTGTTAGTGTTATGCCTCTCTCTTTATATTGTAGACTTGGCTTGAGTAAGTTGACACCTACTGAGATATCTTTGCAAATGGCTGATAAATCAACTGCTATACCTGTCGGTATTTGTGAGGATGTGCCTGTTGTGGTTGCAAATGTTACTACTCTAACGGAATTTGTTATACTCGATATTCCCGAGGATGATAATATGTCTATTATCCTTGGAAGACCCTTTTGAATACTGCATGGGCTGTTATTGATTGCAACAAAGGCAATGTCACTTTTCATGTCAATGGTAATGAGCATATGGTACACTTTCCGAGGAAACAACCTCAGGTCCACAGTATCAATTATATTGGAAACATTTCAACTATTACTATTGGAGGTTTTGAATTTCCTCTTCCTACTGTCAAGAAGACATATGACATTCTTATTGTCGGGGACATACATATCCCCATTGAGGTAACCTAGTGTTATTCGAAAATTCTCCTTTTTCATATTATTCAGAAAGAGTTTATTAACAAGAACTGATCAACCTTGTTAATGGATTCCTTTTGATGAGCATGGGATATGTGAATCTAGATAACACAACCTTCTGTACCGTCGTTTTACTTTCTCTTAATTAAGATAAAAAAGCAAAAATAGTATTCTCTGTCTGTCTCCAGACTTATCCGTGCAATAAAAAAAATACCCCGAAAATAAAAGTTCTCCAAATGCCATGAAAATGAAATATGATTTTTTTTTCTAGAATATTTGAGGAAATATGGCACAGAACACACAACGAGGGGAGCCAGCACCTGGCCACGAGGGTCCAGGGCGCGCCCCCCTACCTCGTGGGCCCCACGTGGCTCCCCTCCATTTATTCATGCACCCACACTCTTCTTCTTCCTCCCAAAAAAATCACCAACCAGCTCAAACCCGAGTTCTAGCTCATCTTGCTGCCATTTTTGATCTCCTTGCTCAAAGCACCATTCAACAAGCTGTTTGGGGATATTGGTCCTTGGTATGTGACTCCTCCATTGGTCCAATTAGTTTTTGTTCTAGTGCTCTATTTATTGCAAATTTTTGCTGCTGTGGTGACCTTGTTCTTGAGCTTGCATGTCAAATTTGCTTGGTCCCAAGTAGTTGTAATGCATGATGTAGTCTCTAGGCACTGGTAGGAGTTGTTGCTATCAATCTTGTTGAGTTTGGTTAACTTTTATTTTGAGTTACTAAAAATTTCAGAAATTTTTTGAAAAGGAAAAAGATAAAGAGATTGTTGAGGGGCTCCTCTAGTAAGAGCTCAGAGGAGAAGAAGAAAAAATAAAATAAGAAGGCCAAATATAATCTTCCTCGCATGGCGGAAGTTCGGCCGTGTGAATGGCCTTGCAATGATTTCATGATGTCTGCCGGGATTTACGAAGACTTTTATTGGTTGGCAAATAATGCAGGCCTCGCCAATATTTTCACGCAAAGTTTTCATTTTCATGCTAAGAAAACACCACCTACGGTGAAGTTCGTTTATATGAAGTGATTAAGGAGATATCACTCTTATAATTTTGTGAAATATGTAAGATACCCTTTGGAGGTAGACTTGATGAACCACGTCGTGAAGACGTTGAAGGGTTTATCGACATGATAGCTGTAGGGGAAACTAGACAAGTTTCAGGGGCAAGAATTACTAGTATGCACTTCCCTGTTCTGCGCTACTTTGATTTATTTGCCAGTAGATGTTTAATTGGTCGCGAGAACAGTGGGAATCTTAGTGCCCCTGATATTGTCATTTTACGCCATGCTTTGTTTCAAGACACAACTTTTAGCTTGGGCGACGTCGTTGCTAAACGACTGATTCTGAACCGCTCAAAGGGGTCCGTCTTTGGAGGCATCTTTGCTTCTCGCCTTGCTAAATATTTTAGAATACCTATTAGACATCATGAAAAGGAAGAAAAATTGCTTGCCCCTATTTATCTAGACTACAATAGCATGGTAGCTCATGATTTTATTGTTAAAGACACGGATAGGTTTCTTAATTATAAATTAAGGTTTGATGAAATATATTGCGAAATTGTTACCTGGCCTGCACCATCTTTGTTTGATCTGTCCACAGGCATATTTCTCATTACATCAGATGCCTTCTACAAGTACCAAGGCCAGGCACAAGCTTCAGAGCCTGAGCCAGAGCCACCACTTGATCCCTACCGTCAGTCTGTTTATGGGTGGGAGCTGGATGAGCTCGCCAACCAGTGGCACCTAGAGGATACATCTCAGTACACTGGAGGGAGTGGCTTCGATCCGTGGCCATAGACCAACTTAGGCCAAAAGCCTAAGCTTGGGGGAGTACGTGTTTCTCACCGACTTTACATTCATGTTCACATTATTCTAGTTGTCAGTGTTCACACTCTTTCACTGTACCATCCGTGTTTAGTTTCAATTTCATTTTCTTAGTCTTTTTGTCGTGTGCTAGAAAAACCTTAAGAAAAACAAAAAAATATATTAGTTGTAGCTTCTAGCTAGTTTACTTTTCTTGTAGTAGTAACTAAAAGAAGACCCAAAAGGATTTCCCGTTCTTCTTTTGCTTGTTGGGAGCTTTCCCGTGTAAATAGTTTCTTTTCTTTTCTTTAGGGGTTAAGAGTAGAAGACCATGATGAAAATGCTTAGTGGCTCTCATATGCTTTAATGTTGATTTAACCTTGAGCCATATTACCTTGTCTTCTCTCTTGTATTTATTGCGTGCAGATTCCAGCTTAGTCCAATGCACGTGCACTATTATTATTATCCACACTATTCTGTCGTGCGAGTGAAAGGCAATAAGGATGATATAAGATGAACTAATTGAGATGAGAAAAGCTGGTATGAACTCGACCTCTCTTGTTTTTGTAAATATGATAGTTCATCGTTCCTGATTCAGCTTGTTACGAATGAAACATGCTTGCAATGACAATTAGAGATCATAGATGCTTATGCCATGCTTAATTAGCTGAGAGTTTATAATAGTTTATCTTGCATGCCAACATGATATTAAAATGGTTGTGATGTGGTATGATGGGGTGGTATCCTCCTTTGAACGATTTAAGTGATCTGACTTGGCACATGTTCACGCATGTAGTTGAAACAAATCAACATAGCCTCCACGATATTTATGTTCATGGTGATTTATATCCTACTCATGCTTGTATTCATTGTTGATTAATTTTATTGCATGTTCATGACTGTTGTTGCTCTCTAGCTGGTCGCTTCCCAGTCTTTTTCTAGCCTTCACCTGTACTAAGCGGGAATACTGCTTGTACATCCACTTGCATAAACCCCAAAGTTATTCCAATGAGTCTACCATACCTTCCTATATGCGGTATTTACCTGCCGTTCCAAGTAAATTTGTATGTGCCAAACTCTAAACCTTCGAATGAAATTCTGTTTTGTATGCTCGAACAGCTCATGTATCTACTAGGGCTGTCTATATCTTCCATGCTAGGTGGGTCATTCTCGCGATGAGTGGACTCTGCTCATCATTCACGAGAAAATGGATGGTAATCGGAATGCCCAGTCCCATGCTCGAAATCATAATAATTAAACAAAACTCCCCTAGGGATGTTGCTTGTTTGGACGGTACCCCGTGGATTCGGATGGCCGTGGGAGTGTGCTTGTTGGTGGTTGGGGGAGTATAAACTTTACCGTTCTATTTGGGAACCGCCTATAATGTGTGTAGCATGGGAGATATCGAGATTATTGGTTGTTATGTTGACAATGAAAGTATACCACTCAAAATGTTATTCATCTCTATTCAAAAATCGAGCTCTGGCACCTCTACAGATCCCTGCTTCCCTCTGTGAAGGGCCTATCTATTTACTTTTATGCAGAGTCGTCATCCTCTTATAAAAGAGCAGCAGTAGGAGAGCACCTCTGTCATTTGCATGTATTACTATTAATTTTCATTGAGTATGATCATGATTGGATCTCTTTTACCATGAATTACAATGTCTAGTCAGTCCTTGATCTTTAAAGGTGCTCTACATTTATGTTTTGCGGTCTCATAAAGGGCTAGCGAGATACCATCTTGTTATATCATATCATGATTGTTTTGAGAAAGTGTTTTCATCAGAGTTTTATTATTATTGCTCGCTAGTTGATTATGCCATTGATGTGAGTAGTCTTGAGACCTGAAAGTTATTGTGAATGCGGTGAGTTCATAATCTTGTTGAAAACCTGAATGTTGGCTTACATATTTACAACAACAAGAGCAAACAGAGTTTGTCAAAGTTTTTTCTTTACCACTTTCAGTTTATCAACTGAATTGCTTGAGGACAAGCAAAGGTTTAAGCTTGGGGGAGTTGATACGCCTCTAGCGTATCTAATTTTCCAAACCCTTTTGCCCATGTTTTGGACTCTAACTTGCATGATTTGAATGGAACTAACCAGGACTGACGCTGTTTTCAGCAGAATTGCCATGTTGTTCTTTTTGTGCAGAAATAAAAAGTTCTCGGAATGACCTGAAACTCCACGAAGAATTATTTTGGAAAATATAAAAAATACCTGCAAGATGATCCAGACCAGGGGGGCCACACCGTGTCCACGAGGGTGGGGGGCGCCCCCCTAGGGCGCGCCCCCTGCCTCGTGGGCCCCCTGGTGCTCCACCGACGTATCCCCAGATCCTATATATTCACTTTCGGGGAGAAAAAATTCAGAGAGAAAGAATTATCGTGTTTTACGATACGGAGCCGCCGCCAAGCCCTAATCTCTCTCGGGAGGGCTGATCTGGAGTCTGTTCGGGGTTCCGGAGAGTGGAGATCATCACCATCGTCGTCATCAACCTTCCTCCATCACCAATTCCATGATGCTCACCGCCGTGCGTGAGTAATTCCATCGTAGGCTTGCTGTACGGTGATGGGTTGGATGGGATCTATCATCTAATCGAGTTAGTTTTGTTAGGGTTTGATCCCTAGTATCCACTATGTTCTGAGATTGATGTTTCTATGACTTTGCTATGCTTAATGCTTGTCACTAGGGCCCGAGTGCCATGATTTCAGATCTGAACCTATTATGTTTTCATGAATATATGTGTGTTCTTGATCCTATCTTGCAAGTCTATAGTCACCTACTATGTGTTATGATCCGGCAACCCCGAAGTGACAATAATTGGGACCACTCCCGGTGATGACCATAGTTTGAGGAGTTCATGTATTCACTATGTGTTAATGCTTTGGTCCGGTACTCTATTAAAAGGAGGCCTTAATATCCCTTAGTTTCCAATAGGACCCCGCTGCCACAGGAGTGTAGGAAAAGAGATGTCATGCTAGTTCTTTTCCATAAGCGTGTATGACTATATTCGGAATACATGCCTCAATTGCATTGATGAACTGGATCTAGTTCTGTGTCACCCTAGGTTATAACTTCTACATGATGAATTGCATCCGACATAATTCCCCATCACCGATCCAATGCCTACGAGCTTTTCATATATTGGTTGTTGCTTATTTACTTTTACGTCGCTACTATCACAAAAACTACAAAAGCACTATTGTTACTTTTATTGCCGCTACCGCTACTATCATATTACTTTGCTACTAAACTACCTTGTTGCAGATACTAAGTTTCCAGGTGTGGTTGAATTGACAACTCAGCTGCTAATACTTAAGAGTATCTTTGGCTCCCCTTGTGTCGAATCAATAAATTTGGGTTGAATACTTTACCCTCGAAAACTGTTGCGATCCCCTACACTTGTGGGTTATCAGGGGGTGATGCGGAGCATCCAAAGGTCATCCCCATGGACCCTTCATCGCCTCACCAAGTGCCCAAAGGACCAATGACTCGAGCCCGTGCAAGAGCTCTCGAGACCGAGGTGACTTCGCTCCTCTCTAGACATCTTTCCGATTCACATGAGACATGGCTTCTACCCTCATCAGAAACTCTGTCGATACTCAGGTACTTGGGTGAAGGCCACGGGACAGCTCTGCACAGCGGTCAAGACGGCGAGATCGACAAGTGCTTGGAACAAGAAGAAGGAAGGCTGAAGATGCTACAGGCACCGGACGTCCGGCCCACACCGGACGACCGGCGACTTCCAGGAACCGGACGACCGGCGACTCCCAGACGACCGGACGACCGGAAGCCACCGGACGTCCGTGACACCGACCATATAACGTAATTAGCGGAAATCTGAGGATTACCGGACGTCCGGTCCCTCCGAAACCACCGGACGTCCGGTGACCAGCGGACGTCCGCCCCGACGGCGTCATCCCCGTGTAATATATACTCGTTGACTTCCATCCTTTCGAGGTAGCTTTTGGATAGCTCATCATAGACCTTTGTGGTTCCTCTCCTACGAGACCGCGGCCTCTTCGGAGAAGATCCACCTCGGATTCAAGGCCTCCACACCGGAGAAGATCCCAAGGGATACCCAAGACCTCCTCAGGGAGAAGACTATCTTTGTACCACCGACGTTGACTATGGATCGTGTATATTGATATGTATCGTGGATCTAGCACCTGTGTGACCATATTTGTGTTGATTTGAGTGTTTCCCCTCGTGTTTTCCTCCGTATCCTCTTTGTGTTCTCCATGTTCGTCGTGGGATAACCTCCTTTCGTGAAAGATCTGCTGACTAGAGTTCCACCCAACATCATATTATGGTATCATGAGCATAGGTTGATCACGAATTTGGAGCCCCACACCCTATTTTCTTGCTTGTTTTTGTTGTGTTCCTCCCAATTTCGAAAATTCCCCACAAAAATAGCCCCAATTTGTTTTGTGATATGTTGATTTGGCAAGATTTTGTTGATTTTGTTCCATGGGTTTGTTGTGCCACGAGTGGATCTAGCTTTTCCCCACCTTTTCACAGTTTTTCATCCGCAACTTCGGCCAAGTTTGACCAATTTGGCCACAGATCCGCATAACCTAGCCCAGACTTACCGGACGACCGACCGTTTACCAGACGTCCGGCACCTCTCGAGACACCGGACGTCCGCTAAACACCGGACGACCGGCACCCCACCTACAGAAACTATTACCGGATTTCCGGGACTTACCGGACGTCCGACCCATTCCGACCGACCGGACGACCGACAACCTACCAGATGTCCGACGTACCCTGACGAAACTAAATTTTCTCAGCTTTGTCCCACCTTCCGCTACCACCTACATTTCTTTCCACTACCACTTCCGCATCCACCATCGCTAAACTGCTACGATTTGGAATATCTTGTCTCCCTTTGCCTTGGATACATGAGTTGTGGTTTCACCGTTTCCTTGGATGTTTAGGCTACCTTGGAACGGCAAGACTTCGACAACACCACCGCTCAACTTCGGCAAGGACGGTAACATCAACGACACTTTGTTCATTCTACCTTGCAATTGCATTGTCAACCTATGGACCATCTTTGCGTAGCTTTCCCATTGAGACTAGCCATTTGAGTATTGCCGGGCCACGACACTTGTGCACAATAGTGATAGTCATAGATATTGCATACCATATCATCATATCTCCGTGTGCCACAAGAGTGATCTGCATACACAATAGCTACCTTGATCCGAGAAGCATGCATAAGTATCCAAAGAAAGAGCTCACAAGCTTTTAAGCAAAAGAGCCAACCAAAGCATATAAGCAAAACAACAATAGCATCATACGCCTTGCATCAAAAGGAATCATATGACATAGCAATACATCATCTTGTGCTCAAGCATCGGCACATCATACACTCATAGCATACTTGTGATAGACAGTCGTTACGTTTTGCCTCTTATAGGTCGTGCACAAGTGTGTATCCGTAAATTAAGCAATCGGTTAGCGTCTCTCTAGTGTTTAGCAACACGAGCATTTTCCGTGGTTTCCACATTTTCGCTCACCCTTGGTTGCACAACCACATTTATCTATCCGTGCGTGTGTTCCGTGAGCTACTTTGCTAGTGATCTACTTGTTGCATAAGCAAATTATGAACCATTTTCAACATCTTTGAGTCACTTTGACGATTGCATTGAATTTGTGCCACCATCCTAACCAAGCTCTTCTCAAAGCTTTACTTGTGTAGGTGTGAGAATCGACACGAAGTGGTGCCAATAGTGTTATTTCCGGGTTACATTATTGAGTGATCATTGATCCATTTTCAACTTCGGTTAAGGTACATTTGGTATTGTCTTCTCCTTTCTCCCACTCACATACTTGCTTGTCATGATGGATAGTCCAAGTACATCTTCGAACCCGCTTTTCGACGATCCTCAACAAGCGAACAACTACGTCACCAAACTACATCTCTTCGGTGTACAACGAGCTCTCCATCAAGAAAGTGAAGCTATGCGCGAGTACATTGGTCAAGTCGCCGAGGACGAGCGCCAATTTGAAGCAAGAACAAAAGAGCAATTCGACATCATCAACACCAACATGTCTACTCAATTCAACGAGCTACGGACATTGATAGTCAACCGACGTTCTTCTTCCACATCTTCTCAAAGACGAAGCCGCTCAAGTCGACATACCGACTCCACGGATGGCTCAAGTACCCCTACGTCAAACACTCTTCGTCAAGCCGCACGTCAAGCTCGACATGACAACCGGAATCCACTTCATGACAAGAGTTCACAAGAGCTATTTGAAGAGCAAGAAAGTAGACATCGCCAAAACCAAGCTGCACTTGAACAAGCACAAGAACGGCAACGACTACGCCAACAACAAAAAGAGCGAGCACGTCAATACCAAGAAGAGCAAGATGCTGAGGCTAATCGCCAAGCACAATAACATCGAGAAGCTCAAGCTCTTGAGGCACAACGAGCATTACGTGATGCACATCGCAATGTGGCAGCTCGCACTCGACACACTCGTCAAGAAGAGGATTTCCTTCGCGATGAGATGCAAGAGAGGCGTCACCAAGCAAGAATGCAAGAAGAAGTTCCTCCTCAAGCGCGACAAGAGCATCAACCTCGACACGAACCACAAGCTCGACAAGCACACCATGATAATGGACATCTACTTCATCAAGAGCAACATGAGATTGTCAATCGTCCCAATCAAGAACGCCCTCACAATAGGCAAGGAAAGAATGAAGAGCATCGCTATGGAAAGCTCAAGTTCACCATGCCAAAGTTTTCCGGAAGCATTGATCCCGAAGACTACCTCTCATGGACATTGAAGGTTGACAAGATCTTTCGACTTCACAACTTCGATGAAGAGAAGAAGATCGCTATGGAATCCCTTGAGTTCCAAGACTATGTTCTCATATGGTGGGAGCAAATCATAGAGAGAAGAGAAGCAAAAGGCGAACCTCCTATCACCACTTGGGCTCAAATGAAAGAAGTCATGAGAACACGCTTTGTGCCTACACACTACAACCGTGACTTGTTCAAGAAGCTACAACTCCTCAAGCAAGGTACCAAGTCCGTTGAAGAGTACTACAAGGAGATGGAGATTGCCATGATAAGAGCCAACATCACGGAAAATGAAGAGCAAACAATGGCGAGATTCTTGAATGGACTCAACTATCCTATCAAGAAGATTGCGGACTTCCAAAAATACAACAATCTCCTCGAGCTAGTACATCAAGCAACCAAAGCGGAGCGACAAGTTCAAGAGGACTCTAAGTACTCCAAGTTCAACTCCAAGAACTTCGGCTCCTACAACCAAGCTTCAACGACTTTGGCTACTCATCCTACCTCTACCAAGCCATCTACAAACTTCGGTGACAAGTCAAGCTACAAGAATGCGACTACATCGAGTTGTCCCCCTTCTACCAACAACTTCAAGCAAAGAGCTTCATCAACTACAACTCCAACCGAAGACAACTCCAAGACGAGTTCCATCAAATGCTTCAAGTGTCAAGGGCGAGGCCACAAGTCATTTGAGTGCAAGACCGTTCGCACCATGATCATCAACGATGACGGTTCTTATGACTCAATGAGCGACGATGAGATGGAAGCACTTGAGCATGTAGCTATGCATTGCCAAGTGAATGAAGAAGAAGACCATCAAGTGTTTTGCGACAATGACTCAAGCCCCAATCTTGTTGTCTCCAAGGTCTTGACACTCCAACACCAACAAGATGACGACCAACGACGTCATATTTTCCATACCAAGGCCGGCATCAATGGACGCTCCGTCAAGGTTATCATCGATGGAGGAAGTTGTCACAACTTGGCAAGTGAAGAGCTATGTGACAAGCTTCAATTGGTCAAGACGAAGCATCCTCACCCCTACAAGGTCCAATGGCTCAACGACGCCGGAATTCTTCGAGTCGAGCACACCGTGCAAGTCTCTTTCAAGATAGGCGCCTACGAGGACACTCTTGAATGTGATGTGATCCCAATGTCCGTGTGCCACCTTATTCTTGGACGTCCATGGCAATATGATCGTGGAGTCACACACAATGGACGGACAAATCACTATAGCTTCAAGATGAAGTGCAAGGAATTCGTGCTCCGACCAATGTCTCCAAGTCAAGTAGCCGCCGACAAACACTTACCTACCAACCATCGTGGAGAGTATGGTGAGAGAGTGAGCTACCAAAACGAGAGTGAGAGCCACAAGCCAAATATGAGCGACTCCACGATGAGAGACAAAAAGAACCTCGTACTATTTGCCACCAAAAGTGAGATGAGAGAAGTGTGTGAGAACCCATCGAGTGTCTTTCACCTTGTGCTTCTATGCAAAGGGGAAGCCAAACCTACTAACACTTCACCACCTCTACCTTTAGTGTTGTCTCAATTGTTGCAGGAATTCTCGGACGTCTTCCCCGATGAACTACCTCCGGGTCTACCTCCACTTCACGGAATCGAACACCGCATCGACCTCATACCCGGCGCACCACTTCCAAACAAGGCTCCTTACCGCGTCAATCCCGAGGAAACCAAGGAGATACAAGGGCAAGTGCAACAACTCATCGACAAAGGTCATGTACGTGAAAGCTTAAGCCCTTGTGTCGTTCCGGTTATTCTCGTGCCTAAGAAAGATGGAAGTTTTCGCATGTGCTCCGATTGCCGTCCTATAAACTCTATCACCGTTAGATACTGTTATCCTATCCCACGCTTAGACGACAGGCTTGATGAATTATGTGGTGCCACCATCTTTTCGAAAATTGATCTTAAAAGTGGTTACTACCAAATTCGCATTCAAGAGGGTGATGAGTGGAAAACGGCTTTCAAAACCAAGTTTGGGTTATATGAGTGGCTTGTTATGCCAATGTGCTTATCGGAAGCACCCGGTTCATTTATGCGTCTTATGCATTTTTTTTCTTCGACCCTACATAGGCGTCTTTGTAGTGGTTTACTTTGACGACATCCTTGTTTTTAGCAAGACGCTAGAGGACCACGTGACACACATCCGTATGGTTTTACAAACCATTCGGAAAGAGCGCTTATATGCTAATATGGAGAAATGCACCTTTGGCGTTGACAAGGTCGTCTTCCTAGGATTTGTCATTTCTTCACAAGGTGTTCACGTTGATGAAACTAAAATTGAAGCAATTAAAACTTGGCCTCGACCAACGAATCTCATGCAAGTGCATAGTTTCCTTGGTCTAGCCGGTTTCTACCGACGTTTCGTGAAGGATTTTAGCACTATTGCTATGCCTCTACACGCCTTGAGCAAGAAGAACGCACCCTTCATTTGGGGTCCTCCGCAAGACACCGCGTTCACACGCACCACTTCTAGCCCTACCAAACTTTGACAAACCGTTTGAGATCCATTGTGATGCTAGCAGTACCGGCATAGGTGGCGTGCTCATGCAAGAAAAGCACCCAATTGCGTACTTTAGCGAGAAGCTATCCGGAGCGCAACTTAACTACCCCATCTATGACAAAGAGCTTTATGCCTTGGTGAGAGTTTTACGTGTTTGGGAACATTATCTTAGACCCCATGAATTCATTCTTCATACGGACCATGAGACCCTCAAGTATCTCAAAGGTCAAACTAAGTTGAACAAGCGTCATGCTAAGTGGAGTGAGTTCATTGAGTCGTTTCCCTATGTCATCAAGTACATCAAAGGCAAAGAAAATGTTGTGGCGGACGCGCTTTCCCGCAAATGCATGCTTGTTATGCAACTTGAGTTGAATGTTATTGGCTTTGAGCACATAAAAGATTTATATGAGCATGATCCTTTCTTTGCAAATCCTTATGCAAAGTGTTTGACTCACACTTCTTGGGAACGTTACTACATAAAGGATGGATATCTTATGAGAGCTAACAAACTTTGCATTCCCGAGTCTTCGCTTCGTTTGCTCCTTTTGCAGGAATCGCATGGAGGAGGAATCATGGGACACTTTGGACGCGACAAGACATTTGCTACGCTCTCAAAGAACTTCTTTTGGCCCAAGATGCTCCGTGACGTCTCACGCCTCACCAACCGATGTTCTACATGCCGCAAAGCTAAGTCCAAAGCTCAATCTCATGGTCTTTACATGCCACTTCCTATTCCATACCATCCATGGGAAGACATAAGCATGGACTTTGTACTTGGATTGCCTAGGACTCAAAATGGCAAAGATTCCGTGTTAGTTGTCGTAGTAGATTCTCTAAAATGGCTCATTTCATTCCTTGTAACAAGATCGACGATGCTTCACATGTTGCAAATCTCTTTTGTAGGGAGATAATTCGTCTACACGGCGTGCCCGAAACGATCGTGTCGGACCGGGACGTCAAGTTCTTGAGCTACTTTTGGAAAACGCTATGCGCCAAACTCGGAATCAAGCTACTCTTCTCTTCGGCATACCATCCACAAACCGACGGCCAAACGGAGGTGACGAACCGCACGCTTTCGACATTTCTTCACGTGTTGATCAAGAAGAACATCAAGGAATGGGAGCAATGCTTGCCCATCGCCGAGTACGCCTACAACCGCGCAAAACATTCCACTACCGGCAAGTCCCCTTCCGAGGTCGTCTACGGCTTCAACCCGTTGTCCCCATTGGACATCCTACCTCTACCTCTACAAGAGCGCATCAACATGGACACAAGTGCACGAGCAAGCTATCTCAAGAAGGTGCACGAAGATACAAGGGCAATGATCGAGCGACAAGTCCATCATCTCACCACCAAGATCAACGTCAACAAGGCACCAATGGTGTTCCAACCGGGCGATCTTGTTTGGCTTCATCTTCGCAAGGACCGTTTCCCACACAAGCGCAAGTCCAAACTACTACCTCGCGCCGACGAACCCTTCAAGGTGCTAGCACGCTACAACAACAACGCCTACAAGATCGACATCCCGCGAGACAAGTACTCCGTGAGCGATACTTTCAACATCAAGGACCTATCTCCTTTCCATGGTGATGAAGATTTCGATCCGAAGTCGGATCTTTCCCAAAGGAGGGGAGATGATGCGGAGCATCCAAAGGTCATCCCCATGGACCCTTCATCGCCTCACCAAGTGCCCAAAGGACCAATGACTCGAGCCCGTGCAAGAGCTCTCGAGACCGAGGTGACTTCGTTCCTCTCTAGACATCTTTCCGATTCACATGAGACATGGCTTCTACCCTCATCAGAAACTCTGTGCATACTCAGGTACTTAGGTGAGGCCACGGGACAGCTCTGCATAGCGGTCAAGACGGCGAGATTGACAAGTGCTTGGAACAAGAAGAAGGAAGGCTGAAGATGCTACATGCACCGGACGTCCGGCCCACACCGGACGACCGGCGAGTTCCAGGCACCGGACGACCGGCGACTCCCAAACGACCGGACGACCGGAATCCACCAGACGTCCGTGACACCGACCACAGAACGTAATTAGCAGAAATCCGAGGATTACCGGACGTCCGGTCCCTCCGGAACCACCGGACGTCCACCCCGACGGCGTCATCCCCGTGTAATATATGACTTACATCCTTTCGAGGTAGCTTTTGGATAGCTCATCATAGACCTTTGTGGTTCCTCTCCTACGAGACCGCGGCCTCTTCGGAGAAGATCCACCTCGTATTCAAGGCCTCCACACCGGAGAAGATCCCAAGGGATACCCAAGACCTCCTCAGGGAGAAGACTATCTTTGTACCACCGACGTTGACTATGGATCGTGTATCTTGATATGTATCATGGATCTAGCACCTGTGTGACCATATTTGTGTTGATTTGAGTGTTTCCCCTCGTGTTTTCCTCCGTATCCTCTTTGTGTTCTCCGTGTTCGTCGTGGGATAACCTCCTTTCATGAAAGATCTGCTGACTAGGGTTCCACCCTACATCAGGGGGGCGGCTGGTTAGCTCGTAGCAGCAATAGCGACCCTGGCACATCCAAAGTCAGGGATGGCAATGGAAAGCCACGACGTAATAAAAACTAACGTCAAAATAATGCTGGAAGCCTAGATGATACAGCAGTAAACGCCGGATTCAGTGGCTCCAGACCCGGTTAGCGGAAGAAGCCATTTAAAGGCAACAAAGACGGTCCATCCAGCCTGGACAAAATACTAGATAGGCCCTGCCAGATCCATGGCACACCAGATAAATCTGCGAACCATTCCAACCGTAGTTGTTGGGTCTTCAAGCAGGCCAGTAAGCTCAACGCCGAACAGAAGGGAAATGGGCCTCAGAGCGAAGACGAGGACGAACCTCGCCAGCCGAACACAGGGGCACAGAAGAAATTTCCACCGGAGGTCAAAACAATGAACACGATCTACGTCACTCATATCCCATAGAGGGAGCGCAAGCGCGCACTCCGAGATGTCTATGCCGTTGAACCTATTGCCCCCAAATTCAACCCATGGTCGGCCTGTCCGATCACCTTTGATCGCAGGGATCATCCGACTAGTATCCGTCATGGGGGTTTGACTGCCCTAGTTATCGACCCAATAATCGATGGATACCATCTCACTCGAGTCCTTATGGACGGCAGCAGCAGTCTCAATCTGATATATCAGGTGTTGGGGAATGTAGTATTTTCAAAATTTTCCTATGATCACGCAAGATCTATCTACTAGATGCATAGCAACGAGGGGGAGAGTGTGTCTACGTACCCTCGTAGACCGGGAGCGGAAGCGTCAAGTGACGCGGTTGATGTAGTCGAACTTCTTCGCGATCCATCCGATCAAGCACCGAACGTACGGCACCTCCGCGTTCAGCACACGTTCAGCTTGGTGACGTCCCACGTGCTCTTGATCCAGTTGAGCTTCACGGGAGAGTTTCGCCAGCACGACGGCATGGTGACAGATATGATGTATCTACCGGCGCAGGGCTTCGCCTAAGCACTGCAACGGTATGACCGAGGTGTGTTTCTGTGGAGAGGGGCACCGCACACGGCTAAAACAATTCAACTTGTGTGTCCTAGGGTGCCCCCCTGCCGCCGTATATAAAGGAGCAAGGGAGAGGCCGACCCTAGAGGGGGCGCGCCAAGTGTGGGGAGTCCTACTAGGACTCCCAAGTCTTAGTAGGATTCCCCTTTCCTTTCCGGAGTAGGAGAGAAGGAAAGAGGTGGAGAGGGAGAAGGAAAAGGGGGCTGCACCCCTTGTCCAATTCGGACCAGAGGGGGGCGCGCGCCTCCTTCCTTTTGGCCTTTCTCCTCTATTCCCGTATGGCCCAATAAGGCCCATATACTCCGAAAAATACCCGAATCACTCGGAACCTTTTCGATATCCGAATATTGTCGTCCAATATATCGATCTTTACGTCTCGACCATTTCGAGACTCCTCGTCATGTCCCCGGTCTCATCCGGGACTCTGAACTCCTTCGGTACATCAAAACTCATAAACTCATAATACCGATCGTCATCAAACGTTAAGCGTGCGGACACTATGGGTTCGTGAACTATGTAGACATCTCATCTCCGGTCAATAACCAATAGCGGAACCTGGATGCTCATATTGGCTCCTACATATTCTACGAAGATCTTTATCGGTCAAACCGCATAACAACATACGTTGGTCCTTTTGTCATTGGTATGTTACTTGTCAGAGATTCGATCGTCGGTATCTCTATACCTAGTTCAATCTCGTTACCGGCAAGTCTCTTTACTCGTTCCGTAATACATCATCTCGTGACTAACTCATTAGTCTTTTGCTTGCAAGGCTTATTATGATGTGCATTACCGAGAGGGCCCAGAGATACCTCTCCAACACTCGGAGTGACAAATCCTAGTCTTGATGTATGCCAACACCACGAACAATTTCGGAGACACCTGTAGAGCATCTTTATGATCACCCAGTTACGTTGTGACGTTTGATAGCACATAAGGTGTTCCTACGGTATTCGGGAGTTGCATAATCTCATAGTCATAGGAACATGTATAAGTCATGAAGAAAGCAATAGCAGTAAAACTAAACGATCATAGTGCTAAGCTAACGGATGGGTCTTGTCCATCACATCATTCTCCTAATGATGTGATCCCGTTGATCAAATGACAACTCATGTCTATGGTTAGGAAACATAACCATCTTTGATCAATGAGCTAGTCTAGTAGAGGCATACTAGAGACACTCTATTTTGTCTATGTATTCACACATGTACTAAGTTTTCGGTTAATACAATTATAGCATGAATAATAAACATTTATCATGATATAAGGAAATATAAATAACAACTTTATTATTGCCTCTAGGGCATATTTCCTTCATCAGGACACTATCTGCAAGATGGGGATAGACCCGTCAAGAATCAAGCCAAGCAACGCGACCTTTAAAGGAGTGATACCGGGCGTAGAAGCCCGCTACACAGGATCTTTAACATTGGAGGTGGTATTCGGCTCTCCCGATAACTCTCGAAGCGAAGAGCTAATCTTCGACATAGCTTCGTTCTGAAGTGGCTACCATGCACTGCTCGGAAGAACGGCCTTATGCTTATTTAAAGCTCAAAATGCTTGGACCACATGGCGTCATCATGGTTAATGGAAATATGGAGCGCTCTCTACGTACGGAGAAGGACACTGTGGCCCTAGCAGCCGAAGTCCAAAATGGCCTATTCAAGCCGAACAGCTCATCGGTCCTCAAGACCGCAGACACAGCTAAACGTGTCCGGCATACGCCTGAGTGCGGTAGCTCGGTTGAACCTAAGCTCAATTAGAAACTACGCCCCCATCGACTACCCAATAAGGTGGTGGCATACGTACCTCGTGTACATAATTATGCCCTTAAAATTCCTTGGGCGGCACTGGGGGCACACTGCATACAAATAGTCCATAGTTCGGCTCGACTCTATTCGGACTCTAAAATTATCTTTCAAGGTTTATTAAATGAACCAGCTTTGTTTACGGCCACACTGCTTTCTTTTTCTAGGTTTTTTTTACAGATGGCCTTCACACTCCCCCCCTTCAAGGACACATCACAAAGGAGAAAACGGTGCAGACATGCAGCAGGGACCCACACTAAGGTTTCTTTTTAGATTAAGACCATGTGTAAACATTTTATCTCTTTTTGTTTTATAATTTTCTGGCATGTAAGATGCCAAAGGAAGTTATCGGCATTATCTGTAAGTCTACGGTTCGCTGTACTATAATAGGATATTATAGAAACGAATTGGTTCATATTATGTTTGGAGTTTTATTCTCTCACCACATGTGTTCTCTGCCCATGTCAGATTGCCACATGTGCTTTGATATTAGGGTCCATTACCAGGGCTTTATTCAGCCCGGTATATGTCGGAAAGTCCGAACACCTATAGGGCGTGTGATGAGGACATCACTAACAAGGTTACACCCACAGCTCCAACTGACACATATACAGGACCAATTACTAGAGCTCGTGCACGCCAATTAAATTACCAGGTACTTTCGTTTCTTGGTAATGAATCTAATGTTCATGAGAATATGATGTTGCCTAAATTGGATACATTTGTCTTGCTTACAAATGAAGGGCCTAGCTTGGACAAGAAGGATGAACATTGGAGCAAGATCAAGCATGGAGATGATGGCATGCGCAAGCGGAACAAGAATGGAGTTACAAGTGATGATTTCAGGACTTTGAAGCACCATAATGAGTGCGTGAAGCCTTGAACGAAATATACAAGACGCCACTTCATAATTTTTTTCCAGAGGCTATTATAGGTGCTGCGTCACCTTATTATTGGGCCAGGCGCATGTAATTTCGAAATACTTGAGTATAGGCTGTTTTTAGAGTCCGTATGTGTGGGGAAACAAGAGTTTGGGTTGGTTTCGGACCCCTCCACCAAGGGCCACGAAATTCCCCCCTCTTTCCCCCATATATATAGCCCTTAGAGCGTCGTTTAGACTTTGGGTTTTCTTTAGATTAAAGTTCACCATAGCTGCAACTTCGCGTACTTCGTTTGTGTTCAATGACCAGACAAAGACGTCACAGAACCCCACTTGATCAATAAAGGTTTCCTCTTGAATTTGCAATATCTGGATTGCAATCTCAGTTTCTTGCTTGTTCTTCGTTTGCCTGCAGGAAACAGACCTTCGTGGTCAGGTTGATCGTGCTCTGGCGTGGTCAATAACCTCTCGGAGTTGGTTTAGCGATTGCTAAGGCGCGACGTCCACGCACGTTCGCAGTCGGATCATCCAAGTCGACTTCCTCCAAAACGATAGCCACCATCTCATCGAAAGACGGGACACCTTTGCCTCTATAAAGTGGTATCAGATTTCCAGGTTGCTCGGTGAGATTTTACAGTTTTTTGTAGATTAGATCGAGTCTGTTCTTCATACCTACAGTCCACGAATAAGCCAAAAAAAAGTTAGGGTTAGTTCATCATATCCGAACCAGTCTGAGCCATTGCATAATCTTTTCCGTGTTTGCTTAGTTGAATTTGCGGTAGCATCGTCGTGTCAAGTTGCTGGTCTTAGCGTCTAGTCTTTTAGAGTTTCGAGTTCTGGTCATAAGTTGTCACGCCGCCGTCGCAACATCTTCATCGCTACTGCCACATACCACCACCGATCTGTATCCATATATCACCACCAATCTGTATCCATATACCACCACCGCTGCCATATTCTACCACCAAATATCCACCACCAATCCGAGTTCTTTTCGTTTTAGATTAGCTTTCTAGATCCTCTAGTTTCGGTTTCGTGTTTCCTTGCGTGAGTAGGTCTCGGAGACCCCCGGGCAGTTTTTAGGCCAAACTTTTGACACGTGAAAATATTTTTTTCCTATCCTATTTTTGGGGTTTTCTGAGTCTTTTGAGACACGTGCCACCATACTATTTTTTTACCGTACTTTTTCGTCGTCGCTGCCCTGATTTCGAAAAAAAATCGTCAAAAACATTTCGTGCCTATCATCTTAGTTTGACTTGGGAAGTGTTTTGAGACACTTGCCATTATAGTGATTTTTGGCAAAAAAATAGCAGCGCAAAAAAAGAGCGCAAAAAAAAAGAGGCAAAAAAATAATTCAGAGTTTGCTTTCCCCTTGATTACGTGCAGCGCCGTGATTTTGTTAGTGTTCTTGGCTCGCGTCTCTAGTACGGTCTAGCATAGGACCAGCACAATACCGTCGTTGAGCGTTTATTCAACTTTTCATCTCTAAATTGATTATTGCTGACCCTTTTTGCTACCCATCTTATAAGCCTGCCCAGCTCCACATACATCTACGTCGTGCGTTTGACTCTCCATGGTAATCGATCCAACCTTCGAGAGTTTTGACTACCACCGTTGCCGATCACCACATGCTGCTGGGTAAGAACTGGTAAGAATTTGAGTTTTGCTTGATGGATTTGTGATGCCCCACCACCACCATTTTCTAGTAGTCTATAGGATCATATTTTTGTGTGTTTCTATTGCTGCTAACCATGCCAGGATCACAAGTCGACGAGACTGACTGGGAGAACATGACAAACAAGGAGTTGCATGATATATTTCAGCAAATGATGGGTCAACAGGTAGCAGATGTCATGACCAGTTTTGACAACGCACTAGACAGGATGAATGGCATTGAGAAGTCAATTGACACCAAGTTGGATGCCAAATTTGCTGAAGTGCTTGCGCGTCTACCTCCACCTGCTGCACCGTTGCAACAACAACAACAACCACCTTCACGTCGCGAAATCGCCCTTCACAAAGCGAGCCGTGTCCCTCTTCTGCCTGGCCAACCTGTTGGTGCTACTGTTGATACTTCTGTAGCTCCTGCTGCTGCTGAGGAGGAGGACGATTACGCGGGGGATTACGATGATGAGGTTGATCAAAATCAGAACTACGTGCAACAACCAGCACCACAATCACGAGGTCGTCCACATGGAAATAATCGCTATGGTAGGGCTGCACCACACCCTCAGGTACGCGATCATGACCATCTCCCTAAACTAAAATTGAATATTCCACCATTTGAGGGTAGATATGTTCCTGATATATATCTTACTTGGGAGTTAGAAACCGAACAACGTTTTACATGTTTAAAATATCCCGAGGAGAGACATGTTGCTGCTGCTCTTTGTGCTTTCACTAGTTTTGCTTTTGTGTGGTGGTCTGAATATTGTAGATTACATCCGGATAATATTCCAACTACTTGGGCTGCTTTGAAAACAGTTATGCGTATTCGTTCGGTTCCACCATATTATCAATGTGAATTACTTCAAAAATTGCAGCGTTTAAGACAAGGAAAAAAATTATGTAGAGGAATATTATCAGGAATTACAAACTGGCCTGATTAGTTGTGGTATTGTTGAGGATAATGAGGCTATGCTTGCACGTTTTATGGGTGGCTTAAATAGAGAGATTCAGACAATTCTAGAGTATAAGGAGTATAATAATATCACTCATTTATTCCATCTTGCTTCCAAAGCTGAACGTGAGGTGCAGGATCGACAGGCCTTGGCACGAACTAATTTTTCTGCAGGTCGACCTTCATCATGGACACCGCATGCATCATCTACTTCGACACATCCGGCTGCACCACCGCCTACTTCATCTGTCACTTCTAGCCGTGATAAAATCAAACAGCACCACCACCATCAACCAGGAGTACACCTTCCGGTCCTGTGCAGAGCTCTTCTTCATCCATGGCAACCAATGGGCCAACACATGATGTTATATGTCACCGCCCATCACAGCGTGTCAAGATTGCTACTGAGGATGGTGGTTATGAGTCCGCTAGTGACTATGATGAGGAGATTTTGGCTCTTATTACAAGTGAAGAACATGGTGGAGATGATTTTGAAAATGAGACGCAATACATGGCTCCTGAAGACGTTGACAGGTATGAATGTTTAGTTGCTCAACGTGTTTTGAGTGTGTAGGTCACACAAGCGGAGCAAAATCAGAGGCATAATTTGTTCCATACAAAGGGAGTTGTGAAGGAACGTTCTCTTCGCGTCATCATAGATGGAGGGAGCTGGAACAACTTGGCAAGCATGGAGATGGTGGAGAAGCTATCTCTCACCACAAGACCACATCCACATCCTTACTACATCCAATGGTTCAACAACAGCGGCAAGGTTAAGGTAACACATACTGATCGTTTGCATTTTAGTATCTCCACATATGCTGATTATGTTGATTGTGATGTGGTACCCATGCAAGCATGTTCCTTATTACTTGGTAGACCATGGCAATTTGATAAAAATCATGTACACCATGGTAGAAACAATTGGTATACTCTTGTTCATAAGGATAAATGTATTACTTCGCTTCCTACGTCTCTTGATTCCATTTTGAAAGATGATATTAATAGAGCTAATAAAGAAAAACAGGAGCAAAATAAGAGTGAAAATCAGATTGTGGCAAACGAATTTGAGCAACAAATGAAGCCTAAGAACACACCATCATCTCATGTTGCATCTGAAATTAAATTAAAAAGTGGATGTTTACTTGCCACCAAATCTGATATTGATGATCTAGATTTAAGCAAATATGTTTGCTATGCTTTTGTGTGCAAAGAGGCATTATTTTCATTCGAGGACATGCCTTCCTCTTTTCCTCCTGCTGTCACTAAAATTTTGCAGGAGTTCGCGGACGTCTTTCCACAAGATGTGCCTCTGGGATTACCACCTATTCGAGGGAATGAGCATCAGATTGACTTAATTCCCGGTGCATCGCTACCCAACTGCGCACCATACTGTACCAGTCCAGAGGAGACGAAGGAGATTATGCGTCAAGTATAGGAGCTACTGGACAAAGGTTAAATACGCGAATCCCTTAGTCCTTGTGTTGTTCCTATTATTCTACTGCCGAAAAAGTATGGTACATCACGTATGTGTGTTGATTGTAGAGGCATTAATATTATTACTATTCATTATCGTCATCCTATTCCTAGGCTAGATGATATGCTTGATGAATTGAGTGGCTCTACAATATTCTCCAAAGTTGATTTGCGTAGTGGATACCAACAAATTCGTATGAAATTGGGAGATGAAGGGAAAACATCATTTAAAACTAAGTTTGGATTATATGAGTGGTTAGTCATGCCTTTTGGGTTAACTAATGCACCTAGTACTTTCATGAGATTAATGAATGAAGTTTTACGTGCTTTCATTGAACGATTTGTGGTAGTATACTTTGATGATATATTAATTTATAGCAGATCTTTGGAGGAACATTTACGTGTTGTTTTTATTGCTCTACGTGATGCACGTTTGTTTGGTAACCTTGGAAAGTGCACCTTTTACACCGACCGAGTATCTTTTCTTGGCTATGTTGTTACTCCACAGGGAACTGAGGTTGATAAAGCCAAGATTGAAGCTACTGAGAGTTGGCTGCAGCCCAAAACGGTCACACACGTGAGGAGTTTCCTTGGCCTCGCCGGATTCTATCGGCGTTTTGTGAGAGATTCCACCACCATTGCTACACCTCTCAATGAGCTTACAAAGAAGGATGTGCCTTTTGTTTGGGGTACTGCACAAGAAGAAGCATTCACGGTATTGAAAGATAAGTTGACACATGCTCCTTTACTCCAACTTCTTGATTTTAATAAGACTTTTGAGCTTGAATGTGATGCTAGTGGAATTTGGTTAGGAGGTGTTATATTACAAGATGGTAAACCTGTTGCATACTTTGCTGAAAAATTGGGTGGGCCTAGTCTGAATTATTCTACTTCTGATAAGGAATTATATGCTCTTGTTCGGACTTTGGAAACATGGCAACATTATTTATGGCCCAAAGAATTTTTTATACATTCTGGTCATGAATCTTTGAAGCACATTAAAAGTCAAGCAAAGCTGAACCATAGACATGCTAAATGGGTTGAATTCATAGAGACTTTCCCTTATGTTATTAAACACAAGAAGGGAAAAGAAAATGTTATTGCTGATGCATTGTCTCGTCGTTATACTATGCTTTCACAACTTGACTTTAAAATATTTGGTTTGGAGACCATCAAAGATCAATATGTGCATGATGCTGAATTTAAAGATGTATTGCAGAATTGTAAAGAAGGGAGAACATGGAACAAGTTCATCCTTAATGATGGATTTGTGTTTCGTGCTAACAAACTATGCATTCCAACTAGCTCTGTTCGTCTTTTGTTGTTGTAGGAGGTGCATGGAGGAGGATTAATGGGACACTTTGGCGTGAAGAAGACGAAGGGCGTACTTGCTACACATTTCTTTTGGCCAAAGATGAGACGGGATGTTGAGCGTTTTATTGCTCGCTGCACTACATGTCAAAAAGCTAAGTCACGACTCAATCCTCATGGTTTATAGCTTTGCCTGTCCCTAGTGTTCCTTGGGAAAATATAACTATGGACTTTGTTCCGGGTTTACCTCGAACAAAGAAGGGGAGGGATAGCATTTTTGTTGTCGTGGATAGGTTCTCGAAGATGGCACACTTTATACCATGTCATAAATGCGATGATGCTGCTATTGTTGCTGATTTGTTCTTTCGTGAAATTATTTGCTTGCATGGTGTGCCAAATACTATTGTTTTAGATCGTGATACTGAATTTGTTAGCCACTTTTGGAGATGTTTATGGGCTAAGTTGGGGACTAAACTGCTTTTTAGTACTACTTGTCACCCCCAAACTGATGGATAAACTGAAGTAGTCAATAGAACTTTGTCTACTATGCTTAGGGCTGTTTTGAAGAATAACAAGAAAATGTGGGAAGAATGCTTGCCTCATATTGAATTTGCTTATAATTGTTCGTTGCATTCTACTACTAAGATGTGCCCTTTTGTAATTGTCTATGGTTTCCTACCTCGTGCACCTATTGATTTGTTGCCTCTTCCATCTTCGGAGAAGGTTAATTTTGATGCTAAACAACGTGCTGATTTGATCTTAAAAATAAATGAGTTAACTAAGGAAAATATTGAGCGCATGAATGCTAAATATAAACTTGTTGGAGATAAGGGTAGAAAATGTGTTGTCTTTGCACCTGGAGATCTTGTTTGGTTACATTTGCATGAGGATAGGTTTCCTAATTTGCGCAAGTCATAGCTAATGCCATGTGCTGATGGTCCTTTCAAGGTGTTAGAGAAAATAAATGATAATGCGTATAAACTTGAGTTGCCTGCAGATTTTGGGGTTAGTCCCACATTTAACATTGCAGATTTGAAGCCTTACTTGGGTGAGGAAGATGAGCTTCCGTCAAGGACGACTTCAATTCAAGAAGGGGAGGATGATGAGGGCATCACTAACAAGGTTACACCCACAACCCCAACTGACACATAGACATGACCAATTACTAGACCTTGCGCACGCCAATTAAATTACCACGTACTTTCGTTTCTTCGTAATGATTCTAATGTTCATGAGAATATGATGCTGCCTAAATTGGATACATTTGTCTTGCTTACAAATGAAGGGCCTAGCTTGGACAAGAAGGATGAACATTGGAGCAAGATCAAGCATGGAGATGATGGCATGCGCAAGGGGGACATGAACGGAGTTGCAAGTGATGATTTCAGGACTTTGAAGCCACCATAATGAGTGCGTGAATCCTTGGACGAAATATACAAGATGCCACTTCATAAATTTCGTCCAGAGGCTATTAAAGGTGCTGTGTCACCTTATTATTGGGCCAGGCCCATGTAATTTTGAAATACTTGAGTTTAGACTGTTTTTAGAGTCTGTATGTGTGGGGAAACAAGAGTTAGGGTTGGTTTCGGACCCCTCCTCGAAGGGCCACGAAATTCCCCCCCTCTTCCCCCATATATATAGCCCTTAGGGCGTCGTTTAGACTTTGGGTTTTGTTTACATTAAAGTTCACCATAGCTGCAACTTCGCGTATTTCGTTTGTGTTCAACGACCAAACAACGACGTCACAGAACCCCACCTTGATCAATAAAGCTTTCCTCTTATATTGGCAATATCCAGATTGCAATCTTAGTTTCTTGCTTGTTCTTCATTTGCTTGCAGGAAATAGACCCTCGTGGTCATTTTGATCGTGCTCCGGCGTGGTCAATAACCTCTCGGAGTTGGTTTAGCGATTGCTAAGGCGCGACGTCCTCGCACGTTCGTAGCCGGATCATCAAAGTCTACACCACCGAAAACAATAGCCACCATCTCATCGAAAGACGGGACACCTTTGCCTCTATGAAGGTGAAAGTCGCTCACATTATAATAGCGCAAAAGTTATATACATTGGTTCATAAGCTTAAGTCTTTACAACCGGATACAATTACTCAAAGATAATATATTTTGAGCACTGGCCTTCTACAAGGCAGGTGCCTGCTATGACTTCCTCGAAGTATCTCTCCGGCTAGCAGTGCTCCTTGCCTTCGGGTGGGCCAGCATTGGCTATATCCTGCGCCTTCATCTTCGCCCAGTGCAATTTTACACGGGCAAAGGCCATCCGAGCACCTTCTATGCAGGTCGAACGCTTCAACGCGTCGACCCACGGACTCGCTTCGGTGAGCCGCTTCACCAATCCGAAGTAGCTACTTGGGACTGGCTCAGCGGGCCACAACTGGACTACCATGTCCTTCATGGTTGAATCCGCCATATTGTGCTGCTCGACCAACTGCTTCATCTGGTCGTTGAGGGGCACCGGATGTTTTGGCGCATATAACCGCGACCAAAACATATTCTTCGTGTCATTCCCCTCCTCAGCTCAGAAGTATTGGGCGGCGTCAGCACTGCTCCTCGGGAGATCAGCAAATACGCCTAGAGAACTCCATAAACGTGTCAGCCCAAGGTACTTCTACCCTTTGAAGATGCTCTGTAAGAGAAAAAGTCTTACTAGATGCTATCTATCGCACCCGCCTTATTTCTTCGTAGACATTGCGCGATTCGCTTCGCACCTCCTGGGCAGCCTTAACTGCCGCAGTGAGCTCGGATGCTTGTTCCGAAGTCTTCTCTTCCAACGCCTCGCATTGGCGAATAACATCTTTGAGTTTATCTTTGACTTCGGACACCCGAGCCTTGTGCTTTTGGCACGCGGCCTTTTCGACCTCTAGATCAGCAACCGCTTTGTCAGCGATTGCCATGCTCGCTTCGGCATCCTTCTTGGCCTTCGCGAGTTCGCCCATGAAGGCCTTGATCTCAGTGGCGACAACTGTTTAATACAGAATATCATAAAGAGTTATACTCATACTCAATTAATATTATTAGTCTTCTTGACATCTCGATTTTTCTAATCCACATACCTTGCGTCTCATCTAAATGTTGGTTGACGCGGTCGAGGTCCGTGTTGGCCTACGAAAGCTTTTGATTTAGTTCGGCAACTTCTGCATCTTCTGTAGTTGTTGCAACTAGTGAAGCATGTTTAAATGCAAAAGTATATAGTTTAGCTCTATAATATGATATATTATGGATATTTCGTCCGATTCTGTTCCGAATCACACAAAGCATCAAGGGCTATTGGCTATATATATGCATATAAAATAAATAAAGTTCCATAAAGAACATTACATTACTAACCTCGAAGCCTGTTAGTAGGTTGTTGAAGGCTTCATTTAGTCCGCCTTTGAAGGACTGAATCTTCTTCATCACCGCACCAATTATGGTGCGGTGCTCCTCCATGATGGAAGCACTTTGTAGTGCTCCTTCCAGAGGGTCCGGTGCCTCCAGATTGACTCCGGGCGCCATAGGAACAATGGTATCCTCCCCTGCCTTGGAGGTCCAGTCTTCGGACCCTGGAGTCACGTTAGGCTCCGGATCAGTATTTGTCAGAGCCCCAGATTGTTTGGGCCCCCCGTCTTCAGTCTCCATGGAGATTGTATCCCCATGGCCAGTGGCAGCCGAGTTGTTACCCTCGGTCGCCCTATCACTTGCCCCGCCCCCATCTCCTCGAGCTGGAGACGCACACTGAGAGGACACTTCGGTGACCCCACGGGCCACGAGGGATGGAGCTCGGACCAACGGGTCACTCCCCGTCTCTTCGGGTACCAGAGAGTTCCCCTTCGATAATGAGGCGTCGGGGTGTGCTCGGGGAGGGCTGTAAGTCAGCAGGTGAGAAATACTCAAAAAGCATTAATATGCTGAATAAACAAAGTGCATCAATTAATATATCGGAACAACTTACGTTTTGGGTAGGGGCTTCTCCCTAGGCTTCACCACAAAGCTGTGTTCGGACGATGAGTCCGAACAGGCGGGGAGGCTTAGCTTCCTCCGGGGTGCGGCCTTGCCTGCGTTAGCAGCGTCCGCCCTCTTCTTCCCCCTGCCCTGGGCAGGGGACTCTTCTTCTTCATTATCCTCCTCCTCTTCGGAGGAGAGGATGTTAATCTCCTCGGACTTCGCGTCCGCGGGGCGGGGGCCACTCTCGGCCTCCTTGCTCTTCTCCTTAGGTTTCTTGTCCGGCGCCTTGTACGATGCCGGAACCAGCGTCGCAGTCAGTTGAGGCATGTCTGGGTCTTCTGGCAAAGGCACCGGACACTTAATCCTGATTGCCTTCATATCACGCAAAAACTCCAATTCCTATTATTGTTAAAATAAGAAGGGGATATATGTTCGACAGAATTTTTGATTACCTCTTGTGCGGTAAATGTAGGGCTGTAGCCTGCATCCTCAGTTTCCTTTGGCCACTCCGTCTGGCTCTTGAAGAGATGTTTCCAGATCTCTTTGTGCGTGGAACCGAATAGATGCTTCAAGGGCCGGTCTCCTGCTGGATTGAACTCCCATTGGGAAGAGTCCCAGGGTTGGCAAGGAAGGATAAGGCGGGCGAGCATCACGTGAACCACAATTGTGAGTTTGTAGCCCTTGTTGACCATGCTGGACACACGGCCTTGGAGTGTGGCCAGCTCAGCCTGAGACCCCCCAGTTCGGACACTTATCGGTCCAGGAGGTTAGCCTCTCCGGGGGTCCAGATTTGAAAGCAGGCGCCGCCGCCCATTTGATGTCGCGCGGATCAGTGATATAGAACCACTCCTGCTGCCAAACCTTGTTCGTCTCTACGAATGACCCCTTTGGCCAGGTAGCATTCGGGAGCTTGCTTATCATAGCGCCACCGCACTCCGCATGTTGCCCGTCCACCACCTTCGGCTTCATATTGAAGGTCTTGAGCCATAGGCTGAAGTGTGGGGGAACACGGAGGAAAGCTTCACACACCATTATGAAAGCGGAATTGTGAAGGATTGAATTCGGAGCTAGATCATGGAAATCTAGCCCATAGAAAAACAGCAAGCCCCATACAAATGGGTGAAGTGGTAATTCTAGCCCCCTAACAAAGTGCGAGAGGAACACGACTCTCTCCCCCGCCTCCAGGACGGAAATCACCTGGTCCTGGGTGGGGACTCGGTGCGCGATGTTAGTAGCGAGATAGCCCATGATCCGGAGATCCTCCACGGCCTTCTAAGTAACCGTGGAGGCCTCCAACTTGCCCTTGGCACCGGATCCAGCCATTGCTAGGGAAGGAAGTGGTGGTTGAGGAACGGAGAACTGCGGGCGCAAGAGATGAGGATGTTGGGGCTAGGGAGATTGCAGAGCTCGGGCTTGAGGAAAGCGTGGGGCTGACGGAAGGGATTGATATCCTTTTATAACGCTGTGAATGCAGAACGTCCCCGCACTTTGGCCGCAAACCTCGCCGGTTCCCAAAGCGGTCGTGCGTAATGCGTGGATGCTCACGTCACATAGATAAGAATCCCCTAATAAGCGAGCACGATCACTGTATTGATAAGACGTGCCAAGTGGGGTTATACATCGAGATGCGAAACTAGGACCAAATAAAAAGGTCTGATATGTTAGTGGGATTGACGTGACGCTTCACCAAAAATTTATCAGTAAAGACACATTATTCGTTTTCTTTCAATGCCTTGCCTTCGAGCCTAAGGGTTGTACTAACCATGCAGAGCCGGGCACAGTACACTATTTACAGGAGATAGTGCCTTAATGTGTTCGGAAGAAGGAACCCCCCTTGCAATGCCGAAGACAATACGGAAGCCGAACTCATCTTCATCGAATACATGTTCAGGGGCTACTGAGGGAGTCCTGGATTGAGGGTTCCTCATGTGCCCGGATAACTCGTGGTCGGCCGGATTAGTGGGCCGTGAAGATCATTGCTGAAGATCATCTCTCGTATCCGGATAGGACTCATGTGTGCGTATAATGGAATGATTTAGGTTCGGGTGTAATCTTCCCTTCCTCTGCAAGATGGTTATGTACAAACCCTAGGGCCCTCCGGTGCATATATAAACTGGAGGGTTTAGTCCGTAGAGGCTAGACAACAACATAATCACATGCTAGACTTTTAGGGTTTAGCCATTACGATCTCGAGGTAGATCAACTCTTGTAACCATATTCATCAAGATCAATCAAGCAGGAATAGGGTATTACCTCGATCAAGAGGTCCTGAACCTAGGTAAACATCATGTCCCCAGTCTCCGGTTACCATCGATCCTCAGACGCATAGTTCTGGACCCCCTACCCGAGCTCCGCCGGTTTTGACACCGACATTGAGGTGACCCATATATGAGTTCCTTGGGGAGCACTGCTTCTGCCCCATTATCAGAACCCCGATCCTAAGTCACACCGATCTAGCATGTAACACATCATATAACTTTGCGACCTCACGCACGGTATCCCCATGGGTGCCACCTTACCTGTCCCGGGACCATTTGCGCCTTTTGTCTCACGTATATGATAGTGTCGCTAGCATCCATATGACAGAGGACCCAGGCCGACATGTGTAGTCACAAATCCAAAGCGGCACTAAATTACAGGGACAAGCATACATGACCCATCAATGCACGTGTAAGTCAGCAGCGAGTGTTGAGGGGCTGTATCAAGCTAACAGGACTCCGGTATACACCGCGTGACTTTTCCTGGAAGGGATAGACACAGGAGCAAGGATGGATACATGATATAGGGTGGAACCCTAGATTGCCGATCTTTCACGAAATGGAGGGGATCCCATGATGAACACGAAGAACACGAGGGGAAATACGAGGAGAAACACGAGAGAATCACTCAAACCAACAAGAACAAGTCAGACATATGCTAGATCCTCGAAACACAAAGGGATACAAGATCCATGATCAACATGGGACGATACAAAGGGTAACCGGTTCTTCTCCGTGAGGAGGTCTTGAGATATCCCGCGGGATCTTCTCCGTGAAGGAGGTCTTGAATCCGTGTGGATCTTCTCCGTGGAGGGGCCGTAGTCACTCACAAGGAGATGAACCACTAGTGGATGAGCAAAGCTTTGTCTCAAATGAGCTAAACCTAAGCTAACCCTCACTAGGAGGAGGTGGAGGAGATGAACCACTAGTGGATGAGCAAAGATCTATCTCAAATGAGCTAAACCTAAGCTAACCCTCACGAGGAGGAGGTGGAGGAGTATATATAGGTCTAGGGCCACGAAGGGGTAAGTGGGAGAGGGATACATGGGCCTCTGGCCCGATAACTGTGCGCAGACAGCATGTAGCGGACGTCCGACGGCTACCGGACGTCTAGTGGCTCGCGAGGGTCCGGACGTCCGAAAGTCTTCGGACTTACGCTATTTTCCTTCTGTGATCGCTGTTACGGACGTCCGGTGCTTGCCGGTCGTCCGGTCGCCTGGGACGCGCCGGTCGTCCGGTGAAGGCCGGACGTCCGGAGCCTGTAGCTTTTCCAGCAACTTCTCTTGATCCTTGTACTTGGTGTCCTCGCCGTATTGTCCAATGCTCCTAGCTGTTCCATGGCCTCCCTCATGGTTCTTGGTCATGCATAGCACATATATTTGAGGTAGTAGCCATGTCTCACATGTAGAAAGTGGAGGTTCGGAGAGGAGCGAGTTAACCTTGTGTCCAATTGTGTGTAGTTGAGGTCTCGTCGAAGTGAACATGGGGATGATCGTGGGATGCTCCGCATCATCTCCCCTCCCTTGGGAAAGATACGACCTCGGATCAAAAACCTCATCACCATGGAAACGGTAGTGATGAACGGACTTGTAGTTGGACGAAGTTGAGGTCATGTCGCAATCCAAGTACTCCAAGGTGTCTCCGGTATGTGGTACATGCAAAATGAGAAAACACAAAGTACACTTGGAAATACAATGGTTAGCACACACAAAATGTCCATCATGTAAGAATGAGTCTGTGTGACAAGGTACATGAAGCTTAGCAAGATGATATAGTATGAGATGTAAAGCATTCATGTGATCAAATGCATTTGTGGTGCACACAAAGGTGTTGTGAATCTGATCAATGCAACCATTGTGCAAAATGATGTCATAGTGTGATGGTTTATCAAGAGCATGAACATGGATGCTCAATATGTGTATGTTATCATGCAATTTATGGAGGACAAGATGATCATGATGTATGAATATGCCATCAAGAAAGATCACAACAAATTTGCTAAGGAAATGCACAAGCTCATATATCATGGATGACATGGGAATACAAAATGCAACAAGGCAATCATAATGTGAGTCAATCCATGGGCAAGATGCAAATTTGTTATGGGAATGATATGTCCATGGAGCATGGCATGTGAGCACACAATCAACAAATATGAAGGTTTTAGTGCAATGTGTCAAAGGTGTTTTGACATACCAATGCTCGATGTCGTGGCAGGAGTGGTAGACCGGTGGTGAATCCATAGGGTCCATCTTTAATGTCGGACCTCCATCCCGTAGATGTATCATGTAGACAACAAGAAGGAAACAACAATGAAAGTATGGCCCATCCAATATGCATATGTGAGGATGGCTCACAAAGAAGGAATTCACCTTATGTATGTTCAAGAAGGTGTTGGTGTCGTGCAACGTGTATGCCTTCACATGCCCAAGATGCCTCGTGATGGTACCGGCTTGTGAATCCTTCAAAAATGAAAGAACATGACAAAAACTCGGAAAAACAAATGAGGTTAGCCATAATGCGAAACCTAGCATTCGTGCGGGAAAATACCCAACAAGTGCTTGCATCATTCTTATCATAAGAAAGTACAAGGGAATGTAGCATGGCATGTAAGCGTATGATGCGATAACAACCAAAGACATTAGGCTCAAACAAACAACCATGCATCACAAGTATGGTGTACAAGTCTCCAAGATCAACAAACATAGCATTGTTGCACTCAATACAAGTGATGAGAGATGCAACTAGTGGAGACAAATGACAATGATCAAGATATATCATGTGAGTGTCATGAACATATATGTCATCAACCCAAGAAAGCAAGTAAGAGAGGAACCTGGGTGATGCAACATAGCAAGCAATCATAGTGATCAAGTCAAACAAGCTAGTAGTGCGAAGATGCAACGTACTAGAGGTAATCATGGCAAGCATGTCATGTGTGCAAATAGAAGGCATGAATAATGCACATGATATGAGCAAAATAGCATCAATGTGTTGATGAGAGGCCATATGGAAATAGCGATGGAACATCATGAATCTCCCAACACAATAAGCATCAATAGCATGGGGCACAAAGATATCATTGCAATAGCTACTAGGATCTCCACCAAGCATGCAAATACACATAGGAGTATCATAATGGTGAATCATGAGTAAATGCAAGCAAGGGTCACAATTGCATGGCAAGGTCATAGCAAGAGGCATAACATGCAAAGTGAACACGATAGTATGGGCATAATGTGACAAGTAGCAAATAGCCCATAGCCCTGTGAGAGCCAAGTAAAAGAGATGCGCGTAGTGGTTGCACGAAGAGAATGGTGGTAAGGAGATTCCACAGAATCCCAAGTCATCGTTGCTCTCAAGAGCTCGTTTTGTCAACTCTTGGGATTGTGAGGTTGACAAATGTTCATGAGTACCTACACAAAACAAAGACAAAGGGAAAATTGTGTGTGCGTGGTATATGTACACATCATCCATCATGATGCGCACGTGCATGTGTTGGTTAGCACATAAAAGCCAATGCTCAAATAAATGAGATGCGTGATATAGAAACATGTCATCGATCATGAGAGGTTCGTTGTTATGTATAGCATAATGGAGACTCAAGTTGTGTAATGCATCACGAGAAATATCATTGTGATTCATGGAATGCATATGGTGCACACAATCATGGTAATCATGCAAGGTATGGCATGCATCAATATCTCCTAGTATGTATGAGGAAACTATGGGGGTCTCCTCAATAGCATTCATGGAAACATCACATGGAGAATATTGATAGAATCCAAAACAATGCATATCCGGAGCAATGTGATCATGGCATGGTATATTAGATGAATTGCGCAAATCATGTAAAGGAAGCATGGAAATATCATCGCAAGAGAAACACATTCCAATGACCATCATCTTGTCATCCATGCCACAAGTGCAAATAGGATTCAATTTAATGGTGCATGCATAGTTACTATGTTGAGATTGAAATGATGTAATATGTGAGATCTCACTCATAGCATATGACAAATTTAAAGGGTTGTCGAACATGATGTGACCAAAAGAATTTTCACATGATATCCTATGGAGCATAGCATCACAACTAGGCAAGTCAACATGCTCATCATCATATTCATCCTAAAAAGGTAAGTTAAGACATGATGTAGTCGCACTAGCATGAAGCATGGCAATAGGTGTGTCAACATCATGCAAGCAATCATTGTCAAGATAGTCCACTAGTGGGACAAGAGCATCACCTTCACCTATTTTACCTTTGGAGTGTCGCTCATGCGTTGTGGGTGAGGTGTTCAAGATGCAATCGTTCTCATCTTCATCATGATGGAACCATGTGGGTGGTGCATCTTCTTCCACCATGGCCATCGGTTTGTCCATTGGAGGGATGGACTCGTCGAGGGTAGGCACATCGTCATGTAGGAGACCTAGCACCAAAGAAAACACACTCGGAGTAGAGGTTAAGTCATTAGAAATCATAGTGGCCTCAAATGCCCTCTCAACTACCTCACTCACTAAGTGGTGTGGCTCACTCACTCCCTCGTGGATGCTCTCACTCGTATGGTTGGTGGAGTCACTCAAATGGCTCTCAACCTCACATAGGATGTGTGGCATGCTCTCATGTGTGGGGCTAGTGGTGGTCACACTCATCCTCTCATAGGAAATGCACTCAATGTCACATATGGTGGAGTCACTCATGTCACTCATGTGGTGGTGGCTCTCCTCACATGGAAATTGGGGCATCTCGTCATATGTGGGTGTCGGAGAGATGTAGGTGCAAATGTCTCCATGCTCAACTCCAATCGTCTCCTCATCCATAACGCCTCCAAATATGAATGCCGTAGGAGGTGGCAAATCATCACTCTCCTCCGAGATCAAAGAAGACTCATGTGCGCTCGCGTAGCTTGACTCGGAGTAGTAGTCATATTTCGGCGCCATCTTCATGTTGTTGAAGAGGTTCATGCTCGTCGCCTTGGTCGAAGGGGATGGCCCTTGCTCGACCTTCTTGTCGCCGTCTTGATGTGGGCAGCTTCCGAAGATGGAAGTGTCGCCCTCGCTCGTAGGTGGTCGCCTTGTAATTGGAGATGTCGATGTAGGCGAACTCACAGGAAGTAGGCGAAGATGTCGTACGTCCAAAGGCGAAGATGCCTTGATAGCACTTGGCGAAGATGCCGAAGTGGTGGTTGTAGCCGTAGCTTCGTGTTGGTTGTGCTTGTCTCGCGGTCTTCTTATGTTCTCTTGAAGGTTGGGCTTGGCGTGAAGTAGAACGTCTTCGGACTTGTATGTTTGCGCATGTCGAGCATCTTCATCTTGATGGTGTTGTTGTAGTGCTTGAGCTCTTGGTAGATGTCGTTCGTCGTCGTCGTGCACATGATGCTTGGAGGTGACTTGCCCTTCATGACGATGTCGATGGTCGCCATGGCGGTGTGGACGTGGAAGACTTGCACTTGCATCATGTTTGCGTTCCGAAGACTTGTGACTTGAACGTCTCCGCCGAGAGGATGACGAAGGGGAAGAAGACTTGTAATTGACCACCAAGTGTCGGAGCTCCGCCATTTGTTTGTTGAAGGAGTCGCACATGTCGTCGAAGGAAGCGATTGTCCTTGTCTCGGAGTGTCGTAGTTCGATGGCGATGTTGCCCAAGCGCTCTTGCATTGCTCGTTGTAGTCCGATGGTTTTCGCGTGGATGTCATTGTTCGCACCGTCGATGTCGAAGACCGGAGATGAAATGCCTTGCCTATCCATCACAAGACGCTAGCAAGTGGGAGTGGGAGAAAGAGAAGAACTATACCAAATGTACCTTGACCGATGTTGAAGATGGATCAATGATCACTCAAATGTGGAACAAGAAAATAGCACAATTGGTACCAATTTTTGTCGGTTTCTCAGACCTACACAAGTAAAGCTTATGGTGGAGCTCGATGAGGATAGTGGCACAAAAAATTGATGTGAAATGTTAGCAAGAGTCAATAATGTTGAAAAAGATTCACAAATTCGCAAGTGAAACAAGTAGACCAATAGCAATATGGGTGGCACACGGAAACACACACACGGATAGATAAGTGGGGTCGTGCAACCAAGGGGTGAGCCAAAATGTGGAATCCACGAAAATGCTCTTGTTGCACAACACTAGAGAGACGCTAGCGCGATTGCACAATAGGCGGATACGAACTTGTGCACAACCTACTAAGCAAAATGCAATGACTTCTATCCCAAGTATGCTATATGTATGGTATTCTGGTGGTATGATCCAAAATGATCGAGTATGACAATCTTAATGTAGTATGATGCTATGGTTCTCGCTTAAAAGCTCTTTGCTTATCTCTTTCTTTGTGCTTAAAAGCTTGTTTGGCTCTTTCTCTTTTGAGCTCTTTTCTCATGCAAAACTTCACGAACCAAGATAGCAATTGAGTATATGCGATGACAACCTTGTGTCACAAGAGATGATACCAAGATATGTACCGCGATGATATGGTATGTATGCTATGGGAAGTATGATCACTAATGTGCACAAGTAACGTTGCCGGCAATACTCAAATGGCTAGTCTCGATAGGTAGGTGACGCAAAAATGGTCTAGGGGTTAACAATGCAACTGCAAGGTGAATATACAATGATGTCGTCGAGGTTACCATCCTTATGTATGATGATGACCTCGTGGCGATGGTGAGTGGCGGTGTTCTCGATGTAGACCCGTTCCTAATTAGCCGAAACACCTTAGGAAACGGAAAAACCACAACGCAAAATCTCAAGGACAAATGTCAAATGGTGGTAGCGGACAAGCGGTGGTGGTTGTGTATGATGGGCTATACACGGTGTCGGAGTTGAAGTCACGGTCCCTAAGTAGCCGAAACACCTTAGGAGACACAAGCCACAACTCAAACAAGCTTGAACAAAATTTGGTTAAGTTGGGTTGGCTATGTATGATGGACTAGGCTATGCGGAAGTGGTGGTGGTGGTTGATGAAGAAGCAATGGTACCTAAGTAGCCTAAACACCTTAGGAGGCTCAAATCACTACTCAAGCAACCACAAATGCTATGGAGATCAAAATGGGTTAGGTTGCGGAAGTCAGTGGTGGTATAGCGGATGATGTGGTGGAGGTCCTATACAAACTTGCCAAATTTGACAAAGTATGATAAAGTCAAATGATTATGGTAGTATTTTGTGTTATGGGGAATGTCAAGAGCTTCGAAACGAGCTAAAGAACGTAAAAATCGGAGTTCGGATGAATTAGTTATGACCAAAACAAAAATCATCCGAAGTCTGAAACTATAGGTATCGGACGTCCAGAAAGTGACAGACGACCGGTGACCGGACGTCCGGTCGGGCTCCGAAATCCGGTAATTTCTTCTGTATAGGTGGTTCCGGTCGTCCGATAGATGACGGACTTCCGGTGCTTCGTGAGGGTCCGGACATCCGGTAAAACGCCGGTCGTCCGTTGCGTCGGGGTCAACACGAGATGCGAGTTTCGGGACGCGATTTTCTGCGAAAAATGGAGATTTTGGGCTTGAAATTGATGAGATTTCATGGATGAAAGATGGGGAAACTTGGGGAAATGCTAGATCCACTTGAAACCAAGCAAATCCATGGATCAAAATCAACAAAACGTCATCAAACCAACAGATCAAAAAAAATTGGGGGTATTTTCGGTGTGGATTTTCGAAATTTAGGACGAAATCACACAAAAGAAGGCTAGAAAATGGTGGAGGGGACTCCAAATTCGTGAGAAACCTTGCTCTTGGTACCATATGATGTAGGGTGGAACCCTAGATAGCCAATCTTTCACGAAATGGAGGGGATCCCATGAAGAACACGAAGAACACGAGGGGAAATACGAGGAGAAACACGAGAGAATCACTCAAACCAACAAGAACAAGTCACACATATGCTAGATCCTCGAAATACAATGGGATACAAGATCCATGATCAACAAGGGATGATACAAAGGGTAACCGGTTCTTCTCCGTGAGGAGGTATTGAGATATCCCGCGGGATCTTCTCCGTGAAGGAGGTCTTGAATCTGTGTGGATCTTCTCCGTGGAGGGGCCGCGGTCACTCATAAGGAGATGAACCACCAGGGGATGAGCAAAGCTCTATCTCAAATGAGCTAAACCTAAGCTAACCCTCACTAAGAGGAGGTGGAGGAGTATATATAGGTCTAGGGCCACGAAGGGGTAAGTGGGAGAGGGATACATGGGCCTCTGGCCCGATAACTGTGCGCAGACAGCATGTAGCGGACGTCCGACGGCTACCGGACGTCCGGTGGCTCGCGAGGGTCCGGATGTCCGGAAGTCTTCGGACTTCCGCTATTTTCCATCTGTGATCGCCGTTACAAACGTCCGGTGGTTGCCGGTCGTCCGGTCGCCTGGGACGCGCCGGTCGTCCGGTGAAGGCCGGACGTCCGGAGCAGGTAGCTTTTCCAGCAGCTTCTCTTGATCCTTGTACTTGGTGTCCTCACCGTCTTGTCCAATACTCCTAGCTGTTCCATGGCCTCCCTCTTGGTTCCTGGTCATGCATAGCACATATATTTGAGGTAGTAGCCATGTCTCACATGTAGAAAGTGGAGGTTCGGAGAGGAGCGAGTTAACCTTGTGTCCAATTGTGTGTAGTTGAGGTCTCGTCGAAGTGAACATGGGGATGATCGTGGGATGCTCCGCATCAATACATGTCGGTCAATCCATGTGTTTTGGAGCAGTAGAAAGCTACCAAGGATAAATGGAAGCACTAGGATGCATTTCCCCATAAGATAGGCTACCAAGGATAAACAACTAGGTGTCAAATCCCACACATACCAAGCATTTCAATATCATACACACAATATGTTTGATATGTGCAAATACAACATTGCATCACAACAAACTCTACGACTCAAAGTATTTCTTTAATAGGCTCTAAAGAGCCATACATAACATATCCATACAGGTAGGGGTCTCACGACCCAACACTCAAGTCATACAAACATACAAGGACATGCAGAAGCTAAACTTGTCTGAGTACAGACAACTTAGAAAAAAAGACGCTTGATGAAGCCCGTCTATCTACAGTGATCCTTCACATGCTTTGAAATTTCCACCTGGGTAGCAAGCTACTCGTCGACATCGAGGTCTATGTAGAAACCATCAGAGGGGGCGGTGTTCTCCTCTGCAATAGTTATTAACCAAACATGAGTACAAAGGTACTCAACAAGTCTTACATCAGAACCTATCATACATGCAACATTATCAAGAAGGGTAGTGGTGGTTATAGCAGCAATCCAGCTTTGACTCTTGGCTCTCATGTACTATGTCTATCAGTAGTTTGAAATAGATGAGATAGCGTACATGAGTCCACGAATCACCACAAGAATACTCTACCGTGGATCCTATCCCGTTATCCTACGGAAGGGCCATCCATAGCACCCACACTTGTCTTGAGACTTTTATGAGTAACCATTAACTTGTCTATGAACAACATAAGAACCCAAGTAGTCCATAACCACGGACGTGGCTATTTGAATAGTTTTATAACCCTGCAGGGGTGTACTTCTTAACACACGCTTCCACAACTTATCGCCGTTTACACGACATGTACTCGACAACCTTCAAGCATAAGCCCAGCGTGGGTGTCGGCCACGACCTAACTAACCACACAAGTCTCTAGTTCAGGTTTATTGCCTATTCAGGTTCCATCCGCAAGGAAATCCGGCCAGGGTTTTCAGTACATCCCCGAATGATGTGCATAGGGTTCCCGAGTCACCAAACGAGCGACTCGGTACACCGGGCCATATACCTACCGCATCACAGCCCACCCCTAGGGTCAGCGCTGCGCATGGCCTCCAGTATGCTACAAACACCAGAAACTAATTACAACTCCTGGACAGAGGACGTGGTGATTAATAAGTTAAGAGAGTCAGTTAAGGATCCCAACGTGTTGTAGTAGCTAATCTTGGATCACATACACATAACTTAGTTCTTAGGGAGTGTTCCAATGAAATAATCCACCATGTACTCCTACATGGCCTTCCATCGATACATTTACCTAATCATATTCCACACTTCACTCGCATTACCGGACACAACCATTTCACTCCGATCCATCACCTAGATGAACCAGAACTAGCACAACTCTAAGCATAGCAAGCAAAACAAGCAAGCACAAATGAGTAGGCACAGCATGGCTCAAACCCTTCTGTTTGTAGTTGCATTAGCTCAAAAACATCCATCTTGCCATGTCATGAGCATGCATCATACTGTTGCATATTGCCATGTATTGACTGTGTTACCGGTGTGATCTCCGTGGTAGTGTTTCCTACCCATTTGTTCTCTACATCCCTCTGTATGTGTGTTGTGTCTCAATCCGAGTGATGATTCAACATCATATCTCGTGAGTTCTCCGTGAGTTGCTTGATCTTTGAGAAGATAAATACTTGTAGGGTTCCTCATTCCTTTTGTCATCATGTTGGATGAAGATATCGAAAGCAAAGATGTCAAGAACAAGATGTTGCAAGGAATCAACATCTTCGAGAAGGGAAATTGGATCGAGAAGATTGTGCTGGCTTTGTGTCCCCTCTGTCTTCTAACCAAACATCTTGCATCTCGGGACGAGATTCTTGTTTAGTAGGGGAGAGTTCTCACAGCCCTAGGATTAGCCTTGATTGTCATTGCATTTCAGCATGTCATCATCATTTTTTATTATGAAAGTTGAATTGAGGTTATTGAAAAACCCTAATAAATCACCCATAATTATAAAAGTTAAAGAGGAACATTTACTTGGGAGCATTTGAAGAAAGTTTTGGTTGATCATTTCAGGGAATGATTTTTGAGGGTTTCAGCTAACCTCAATTCAACTTTCATTATTTAAAATGATGATGACATGATCAAATGCAATGACAATGAACGCTAATCCTTGGGCTATGACACCCATAGACTAGGGAGAAGGGAGTATGGCTGATGGCTCGATTTGGTGTTGTACGGAGGGACCAAAGAACCATCACGTGCCACACTTCTGCAACTTATTAAATGCTCTTGTCTTGACGCGTCGTAGCACTTCAGCGTTCGCCCTCTCATCTTGTCTATTGCTTCTGGGATGAGCAACAGAGACGAATGAGACCATGCTTCCGAGGACATGAACGTATTGCATGAAGACGCAAATTGTGAACTGGGTGCCATTGTTAGTGATGGAGTGTGCTTTCTGATCCGGACCCCAATAGAGGCTAACCTCTTGGACGAAAAAGGGTCTGGACTGGGGGTCTACAACTGAAGTGACGACTCTTGTGAGCCGTGTGTCCGGCATGATCTCCAACGGGCACCTGCTCTCCTCCGTGGTCCAATTGATGTTGACCCGGCTTATTCTCCCATGCCAAAGCCAGGACTCCTCCCTATGGGACTTAGATCCGGTAGGAGACAAGCCGCTGAAGCATCTCTTCGGCTTTACGCACAAGGAGATCTGGAAGCATCTCTACAAGAGCCAGAAGGAGTGGCCGACGAAAACTAAAGACGCGGGCTTTAGCACCGCGCTCTCCGCCACAGATGTAATAGAAAATTTTGCCGAACATATGTTTATTCCCTTATTTAATGATAATAGGAATTGGAGTTTTTGCATGATATATAGGGCTGGACGAAGAAGGCGACCCGGATTAAGAGTCCGGCGCCTCTGCCCGAAGACCCAACATTGCCTCTACTGGTGGCGATGCTGGTCCCGGCGCCGTACAAGGCGCCGACCAAGAAGACCAAGAAGACGAAGGGCAAGGGGGCCGAAGATAGCTCCCGTCCCGTGGACATGAAGTCCGAGGAAATCAACATCCTCTCCTCCGATGATGTGGAGGAAAATGATGAGGAGGAAGAGGAAGAAGAAGAAGAAGAGCCCCCTGCGCAAGGCAGGCGGAAGAAGAGGGGCGGGGGCGTCGTTGACACCGACACGGCCGTGCCCCAAAGGAAACTGAACCTCAGAGCTAGTTTGGATTCGTCCGAACGTAGCTTCATGGTGAAGCCGAGGGTGAAACCCCTGCCCCAATCGTAAGTTTGTCCGGATAGACTGTTGCACCTTTGTTCGTTCAGTATTTTTGATGCTTTACTTAGCAGTTTTCTCCTGCTGACCTACAGCCCTCCCGGAGGACACCCCGACGCCTCCTTATCGGAGGGGAACTCTCTAGCGCGTGGAGAGACGGAGAGTGACCCACCAGGCCGGGCTTCACCGCCCGTGATTGGCGGGGACAACAAAGTGTCATCCCAGCGGGTATCCTCCTCCCTAGGAGATGAGGGCGGGGTAGGCGACAAGGCGGTCGGGGATAATACCTTGGCGGCTGCTGACCATGGGGAGACCGAAGACGTGGGGCCCAATCAAACCGGGGCCCCACCGAATATTATCCCAGATCCTAGTGCGGCTCCAGGGTTCGAAGACCCGACTCCTCAAGCGGAGGAGGATACGGCGGCGCCCGGAGTTAATCCGGAAGCGCCGGACTCCATGGAGGTAGCGCTGCAAAGTGCTCTCGTCATTGATGAACACCGCACCGTGATGGGTGCGGTGATGAAGAAGATTCAGTCCGTCAAGGGCGAACTGAATGAAGCCTTCAACAGCCTGTTAATAGGCTTTGAGGTAAGAAATGTAATATTTTTTATAGAACTTTATAATGTTTAATGCACATACATAACTAGTAGCCCCTGATGCTTTGTGTGATTCTGAAAAGAATCGGATAAAGCATCCATAGTATAGCATAATTATAGAGATGAACTGTTGTGGAGGCTTCACTAGTTATGGTAACTCGGCGAGACGCCGAGGTTGCCGAATTAAACTGGAAGCTCGTGTTAGCCAACGCGGACCTCGACCGTGTCAATCAGCGTTTGTATGAAACGGAAGGTATGCGGATTTTTGGATGTCGATAAGACTTTATTAATTGAGTATGTTTATAAACTCTGATGTGATATTCTGTATTACACAGTTGGTGCCGCTGAGCTCAAGGAGCTCAAGGGCAAGGTTTCCAAGGCCAAGAAGGATGCCGAGGCGAACAAGGTAGCCGTTGACAAAGATGCTGTCGATTTAGAGGCCGAAAAGGCTGAGTGCGAGAAGCACCGGGCTCGGGTGTCCGAAGGCGAGGTTGGGCTCAGAGATGCCATCCTTAAATGTGAGGCACTGGAGAAGAAGACTTCGGAACAAGCCACCGAGCTATCTGTGGCAGTGAAGACTGCCGAGGATGTGCGAGGCGAGTCACGCAGCGCCCGTCAGGAAATCGAACAAGCACGGCAGATAGCATCTGGTAAGACATTTCTCTTACACAGCATCTTTGGAGGGCAGAAGTACATTGGGCTGACACGGTTATGGAGTTCTCCAGGTGTGTTTGCTGTTCTTTCGAGGAGCAGTGCTGACGCCGCCCTGTACTTCCGAGCCTTGGAGGAGAACAACACGGAGAAGCTGTTTTGGTCGCAGTTCTATGCGCCAAAACATCCGGTCGAGGTGCACAACATGGTGGGCTCCTCCATGAAGGACTTAATAGTCCGGCTATGGCCCGCAGAGCCAATCCCAAGTAGCTACTTCGGATTGGTGAAGCGGCTCGTCAAGGCAAGTCCGCGGGTCGATGCATTGACGCATTCGGCCTCCATAGAAGGTGCTCGGATGGCCTTCGCTTGTGTCAAAGTGCATTGGGCGAAGATGAACACAGGGCATATAGCCACTACTGGCCCGCTCGCAGGGAAGGAGCACCGGAAGCCGGAGAAGTACTTCAAGGACGTCATCAACGGCGCCCGCCTTATAGAAGGCCAGTGTTAGAAGGATGTTGTCTTCGAGTGATTGTATCCATATGTAAAGATTATGCTTATGAATCCGATGTATATAACTTTTGCGCTATATATGATATCATCGTCTTTTACCTCTTGTTTGACTGTTTATTTAAATCTAAAAGTTTACAGTCGTCGGCTTCAGCCCCCAAGCACATAGTACTGGGGTGTTCGGTCATATGCATATACACTCTTTATCCAACGTCTTGGTCCGTGTGGGAAGTGTATGCGGAGCGAACCAGGCAATCAGACTATGCGGCATTATTGCTTTCACTTAGTCGTAGGAGCTTGACATGTGGGGCTAGGTACTAGCCCCTGGTGCATATATGATATTCCTTTACTGAAGGCATCTAATTGCACCTGGCTAGGAAAAAAACCAATCCTTCGTATAACACGGGGTAGATCTCAATCGATCGTAGTATAAAACTATGTCACCGGATTGCGGACCAGGTTCTCGCCTATCATGACAGTCAGTTTTCGGCTTTCTCTACCTAGGTACTTGACCGAACGAACCAGAAGTACAATCGCAGTAGTCTCCCTTTACACCCTAGCCAAACAATCGGGAATGTAGGGGTAAGCACAGGAACCGGGCAACCCAACTATTGACCCAAGACATGATTCAGAACTGATGCATATAAGGCAAACATCCAGGACGCCGAACACTCCCTATAGGTGTTCGGTCTTTTTAACAGATACCGGGCTGAATACAGCCCCTGGTATTTAGACCCTTATTGACAAGGCACATATGGCAATCTCATGTGGGGAGAGAACATTTATGATGAGTGAATAAAACTCTGAATGTAATGCGAATCAAGTTGCTCTATTAATATCCCTTTATGGTACGGCGAGCCGCAAACTTACAGACAATGCCGAAAACCTTTTTTGACATTTTACATGCCAAAAAGGTATATAACAAGAAAGAGAAAAAAGGTTTACACATGGTCTTAATCTTAAAAAGAAACCTTAGTGCGGGTTCCTGCTGCACGTCTGGGCCGTTTCCTCCTCTGTAATGTGTCCTTGAAGGGGTGAGAGTATGATGGCCGCCTGTAAAAAGAAAAAAGAAAAACCTGGAAAAGAAAAAGAAATCCAGTGTGGCCATAGCAAGTCTGGTTCGTTTAATGAACCTAAAGAATATAAGTTTAGTGTCTGAATAGGGTCCAGCTGAACTATGGACTATATGTAGTCGCCCCCAGTCGCCGCCCAAGGAATTTCTGAGGCCTAATTATGTACTCGAGGCACATATGCTATTACCTTGTGGGGCAGTCGATGGGGGCGTAGCTGTCAATCCTGTTCGGGTTCATCTGAGCTGCCGCACTAAGGCGTATGCCAGACACATTTAGTTATGTCTGCTATTAGTAAATTAACCGGCTTGAATAGGCCGTTTTGGACTTCGGCTGCTAAGTCCGCGGTGTCCTCCTCCGTACGGAGGAAGCGCTCCATATTTCCATTGACCGTGATGACACCACGTGGTCCGGGCATTTTAAGCTTTAAATAGGCATAACGCGGGACTGCATTAAAGCGAGCGAAGGCCCTTCTTCCGAGTAGTGCATGATAGCCACTTCGGAATGGAGCTATGTCAAAGATCAACTCTTTGCTTCGAAAGTTGTCTGGAGAGCCGAATACGACTTCCAATGTTATAGAGCCCGTGCAGCGGGCTTCTACGCCCGATATCACTCCTTTAAAGGTCGTGTTGCTTGGCTTGATTCTTGATGGGTCGATCCCCATCTTGCGGACAGTGTCCGGATATATCAGATTGAGACTACTGCCGCCGTCCATGAGGACTCGGGTTAGATGGTATCCATCGATTATTGGGTCGAGCACTAGGGCAGCCGAACCCCCATGATGAATACTAGTCGGATGATCCCTATGATCGGAAGTGATCGGACATGACGACCATGGGTTGAATTTGGGGGTGACATCCCCAATGGCATAAACATCTCGGAGTGCGCGCTTGCTCTACCTTTTTGGGATATGAGTGGCATATATCATGTTCACTGTTTTAACCTCTTGTGGAAATTTCTTCTGTCCCCCTATATTCGGCTGGCGAGGCTCATCCTCATCTTTGCTCTGAGGCTCCTTCCCCTTATGTTCGGCATTGAGCTTGCCAGCCTGCTTCAAGACCCAACAGTTACGGTTGGTGTGGTTGGCAGGTTTCTGTGGGTGCCATGGATTTGGCAGGGCCTATCTAATATTTTGTCCAGACTGGATGGACCATCTCTGTTGCCTTTAAATGGCTTCTTCCGTTGACCGGGTCTAGAGCCACTGAATCTGGCGTTTACCGTTGTATCATCTGGGCTCCCAGCATTGTTTCAATGTTTGTTTTTGTTACGTCGTGGCTTTCCATTGCCGTCCCTAACTTCAGATGTTCCAGGGTCACTAGTACTGCTACGAGCTAACCAGCTATCCTCACCCACGCAAAATCGACTCATGAGTGTAGTTAGGGCTGCCATTGTCCTTGGCCTTTCCTGTCCAATGTGCCTCGCCAGCCATTCATCCTGGATACTGTGCTTGAATGCCGCTAAGGCTTCAGCGTCCGCACAGTTGACTATTTGGTTCTTCTTATTAAGAAACAGATTCCAAAGCTTGCGGGCTGACTCCCCGGGTTGTTGGATGATGTGACTTAGATCATCAGTGTCCAGGGGCCGGACATAAGTCCCTTGAAAATTGGCCCGAAAAGCATCCTCAAGTTCTTCCCAACTCCCAATGGAGTTCTCTGGGAGGCTGTTTAGCCAGTGCCGATCTTGTCCTTTCAGCTTCAGGGGTAAATATTTAATGGCGTGGAGATCATCTCCTCGAGCCAGGAGGATATGAAGAATAAAGTCTTCTATCCAGATGGAAGGATCCATCGTTCCATCGTACGCTTCGATGTTCACGGGTTTAAACCCTTCTGGAAAATCATGACCCAGTACCTCATCGGTGAAGCACAGAGGTTGTGCAGCTCCTCTGTATTTTGCTATATCATGGCGTATGTCCGATGGTTGTGATGTTCGATATTGACCCCGAACTTGTAAGTCACCGACGCGATTGGCTTGATAACCGCCGTCCCATGCGGGAGCCCGGTCCCTAGGTCCGTAGATAGACCTGGTCTCGCTAGGTTTTTTGTTCAGGTCCTCACGCAGATTGTGTTTTCGTACTTGAGCCGCACCCTCTTTACCTTTACGGGGTTGAGGTGCGGGCTTGAGTACGCCATTGCTAGAAACTCTATCCCATCTGCGAGGTGGTCGGTCTGGCTTGTCGGCGGTGTTATTCTTCGGCAGGACGGGCGTGGCGGCCTCGTCGTCGTATTCAGGCAGCAGTTTACGCTTGGGATAGCCTTTGGTTCGGCCATTATAGCCATGTTTCTGTTTGGCGTCTAGCACCTCGTTCCATCTGTCGTTGAGCGTGTCCTGTGCAGCTCGAAGCTATCTCTGCTGCTTTTTCATGCTCCTTGCGGTGGCAACAAGCCGCTGATGGAAGTGTTTTTGTTCGAGGGTTCTTCTGGAATGACATATTCATCTTCATCCATGCTAGCCTCTTCTCCGGAGACCAGTTCGTAGTTACCGTGTACGGCATCACTGTCCTCCGACAATGGCTCCAGACTATGTTCGCCGTCCTCTCACTCTTCCTGCTCCATTGCTGGGTCTGCGGGGTCTTCGGCTTGTTCCGGAGTGTCACCGTCGTTAGTGACAGTGTTGCTATTTCTTCCTTGACGGGATTAAGTTCGGCGTTTTGGACACCGACATTTGGGAGGTTCTTCAATGGGCTTGTCCTTTACGGGATTGTTTTCGCCGTCGCCCTCCACCTCTTTAGGTGTATCCACCATGTACACATCGTATGAAGACGTAGCTGTCCACCGCCTGGTTACGGGCCAGTTTTGATCTAGATCCGCTTCAGCTTCGAGGTCCACCCCTTCGAAGTCTTCAGAAGCTTAGTCAACTAGATCGGTTAGATCTTTAACCGTGGCTACCAAGTGGGTGGTGGGTGGGGAGCAAAATTCTCCATCAGCCTCTAGTTCGAACTAGATACAATGCGGCTGCGTGTCCCCATCTAGGGAGAGGGATTTTAATGGCCTCGGTATGTCGCCAAAGGGTGAGTGCTGGAAGATATCCGCAGCACTGAATTCTGCGATGGACGCCCAATCTGGCTTGAAGGGCACAAATGCGTGTGATTCAGAATCCGAGGCCGGAGTTAGGTCCAAGGTTTGGATGACACAAACCTCGTCTAGGTTTGGGTTTGTGTGCGGTTCCAACGCCGTTGAGTCCGCGACTTTCATGGCGGGGTTGAGCTCCTCGTCCTCGGGCGGTGCGGTCTGTTCCGGATCTAGGGCCAGAACTGTTGCAGGTGCTATTTCCTGATCCGATGAAAGAGCTAGATCATGTTCATCGTGAAGGCAAAGAGAGGTCGTCGTTGGCTCGAATCAGACAAAGATCAGGTCTCCGCGTATATCGGCAACGTAGTTTAAACTTTTGAATCTGACTTGATGGCCAGGGGCATTGTCACGCCCAAGATGCTATTCTATCTTGATCACTAGATAAACTTGTGATTGAGGCACAACCGCATTTCGGGCGCTTAGCCAGATGGATATCATTACATCATAGCATTACATACATAGATGGGGATACATACAAGTCATACAACTCCACATGAATACAACACATCATATACAAGACATTCGACTACGGATGAAAACATGAAAAACACAACGACATCCATCCTGCTATCCAAGGCTGCCGACCAGGAACCTATCCCATGACTGACGAAGAAGAAGAGGAAAGAAATCCAACACAAATAAGCGTCGCTCTCACGTCAAGTCGTCGGAAGCCTGCACCTGCAACTGTTGTTGTAGTATCTGTGAGCCACGAGGACTCAACAATCCCATAACCATGGGTATCAAGACTAGCAAAGCTTGATGGGTAAGGAATGGGTAAGTGGTAAGGTTGCAGCGGCGTCTAAGCGTTATATGGTGGATAACTTACGAGTACAAGAATAAGATGAGCATCTACGCAAACGGTCGCAAACTAGCAATGATCGCTAAGAGATCCTGAACTACCTACAAGTCAAACATAACCCCACCGTGTTCTCTTCTCAAACTGAAAAGATACGGTCACAGTTACTCACACGGTTGGTGTGTTTTATTTCGGATCCTCTGTCAAGTTAACTACAACAGGATATTAACAAATTCGAATCTGCCACATAACCGCGGGCACGGCTTTCGAAAGATCATAACCCCGCGGGGGTGTCCCAACTTAGCCCATCACAAGCTCTCACTATTAGCGGAGTAACAACTCTAAAATTTGGAAGGCCCGAGTGTTCTCAGAATCCCGTTGTAATGCCCAGGATTGGACTAAATCTCCTACGTGTCGAGGCACGACTTAGAGACTTAACCCCATGCTGGAATGATCGCAAGTCTGGTATCTTTGCACAACTCATGTAAAAGATGAGGATGGAAAACATAAAATAGTTGGCTTACACTCGCCACGTCACACAAATACAATACATGTCTCAATCATCATACATTAAAACATCACAGCCCTCTAATGGTAAAATCCAAATGACAAGATACCAAACATAATTTAAATCCACAGGTCGGATCGAATCCTAGTAGAAGTCTCCACTACTGATCATCCGGATAACGAACATAGTATCGACTACGCTCCTCGTCATACTCCCAGCCTAGCTCGGTGCCATCACCTGGATAGCTCACCGTCGGACCTGCATTTGGTGTGGTGAAGTAACTGTGAGCCACAGAGGACTCAGCAATCCCGTTCCCGGGTAACAAGACTATTTAAGCCTTGGGAGAGGATAAGGCTGAAGAAAAGAATAAGTGTCTGCAGCAGCAACTAGCAACTAGCTTACGTGAGAGAGTGCGAGAAGAGAAGTGCCTCGGTCGAGAGATGATCACAAAGTGATCCTAGCTACAGCTCAACAAACATAACCCCACCGTGCTCAACTCCCGAATCCCTATTCGGAAATCGACAGTCACGGTACACACGCTAGTAGTCTATTGAAACATTGTGTCAAGTTATCTACAACCGGATATTAACAAGCTCCCATCTGCCACATAACCGCGGGCACGGCTTTCGAAAGTTCATAACCCTGCAGGGGTGTTCCAACTTGGCCCATTACAAGCCCACGATCCGCGGAGTCGCAACTCCAAGGTGGGAAGACCCGAGTATTCTCGGAATCCCGTGCTCAAGATACTCCGAACTAAGGTAAGGCTAATCCAGCAAATCCTCCCGGCGTGCCGACACCCTGATAGTAGCCGCGCGTATCTCGTCTCAGGCCACGACCGGATGGGCGAGGCTACGGGTTTATATCAATCCTCGAGTTCCCTCGTGGTGACCCCGCAGGCTCCCCGTTTCGGACCAACACTCATGTGGAGCACTAGCCCGGGGTTGTTGATTAAGAACTCAGGTTAATTACTCCCTATGCAAGTTATTTAGTTATTAGGCAAATAGTACCAATGTTGGGACTTGCTGGAAAAGACTTAGCACTTACCGGTTTATCAAGGGGGTCCCATACACCCCAACCGTGTAAGGAACGCATAATCAAGGATCATAACACCGGTTTAAACGGTTCCTAAAGGCATGAGTGAAACAAATCACCAAGCAAAAGGCTTAGCCTTCCACCCTTGCCAATATATAGATGATTTCATTTTTAAGCATTTATATAGTGTGATATAACCCAACAAACTTCAACATGAAGCAAGCATCTTCGATCTTTACCTGCAACTAGCAATGCTATAAGAGGGGCTGAGCGAAGCGTACTTAGCCAAGCAACGGTTTGCATAGGTAGGGTGGTTAAACATGGTCATGGTTACAAGTAGGAGGCTGACATGAAAGACATGGGCATCGAGGCAAAACTATAGAGCGGAACTACTAGCAATAGGCAAAGATAGTAATGTTATCGGGGTTCGGTCATCTTGCTTGAAGAGAAGTCGTTCGGATCGTAAGAAGTGTCCTCGTGCTCAACCTCGTTGGTAACCTCGTGCTCGAACTCGTACTCGGTCTCAGCTTCCGGCTCTAAACAATACAATCACACAAGGCACAAATCAACAAGATGCAATGCGCACACCAAAATGATGGATGCATGATGGATGCACTACGAGAGCACACGGAGCACGGAAAAATAGCACTCAAGCAATAAGCTTCCAAACATGATGACAATAGGAGATTATGAATCTACACGGAAAATCAATCAAGTTTCATATAAGACTCGCTAAAATCGAAGCTACGGGCTAAAAGTTATGCCCGAAACAAGAAATAGGCGAAAGCTGAAAATTACAGCAACATAGCAACTTCGTAGCACTAGAAAAATAAGCTACAGCACTCAAACAACATGGCAAAGAGCATGAACATAAACTAGACATATCCTACAGCAAATAAGTCCAAAGGTACACCCCCAAAGGAGCCACGGATCAATAGCAACAAGCTTGGACATATTGAACTTGACAACAAAATTCTGACAGCAGAATTTTATTGAAACTTTGGAGCAAAAGATAAATGTGCTACAGCCACTTAAATAAGCATGTGAGTACATGAACGGAAAGCCAACAATATATACTACAAGGAACAATCAAGATCCACCCCAAAATTATCATGGTTTGTCCTAGAGCAGCACGCAAACATGGCATCGGAACAATACAGATTCCAGACTTAGTGAAAATCCACTAAGTCTTCAAACAGCAGTTTCATCATGGCATCTAAAAGAGCAAGTTTAAGTCACCTCGAAACTAAACATGGCAAGTGGTAAGCACCACATCAAAGTACACATGATGGTGATTCCGAAACATACAAGCATGCATCATGGAGATAAACACAACGATAGCAATGAGCTCAACAAGATGGCATTTCATAACAAGTGAAACAACATCACAGCCACATGGCACTTTGCAATGAAGATAAACATGACAAGAATAAATCTATCATGCAACCTAACACAAGCAACATGTAGAGCATGGCAAGACGAACACGTGGACATGTCATTTGCATCAATCGGATAAACGAGCTAAAAGATATCACTATGCAAAGATGGCATAAAAACAACACATAGCAGCAGTTTACATCGGGATGCACTCTTGCAACAGAAAAATAAGCATCTAGATGATCTCTAATATGCATGGCACAATGGAATGAATCATAGTGCTAGTCACCACGAACGTCTGGACATCTCATACACTCGAATCGGAGCAACACACACAAAGTTATCACTGTTAGAAATAAGCAACAGACACAGCAAAACTAGGGACTAGATCTAGGGTTTTTTCGAAATCAACCTCAGATTGCAAAGGTCAAACGGGCCTCGGGCCCGCGAGGTGGCAGCTGGAGAGGCGGCTCGGGCTCGTACTGCTGGCGAGGCAAGCGGCCTCGGCCCGCTCGGAGCGGCGCGGAGAAGGCGGCCCACCTGGCGCTGCTGATGGGCCCCGGGATCGGTGGCCTGGAGACCCGGCGGCCTCGGCTGGAGGGACAGCGGCACGGGTCCGCGGGATCCTGGCGGCCTGCGGTGGCGTGGGCCTCGGGCACCGGTCGGCCCGGCTCGCGGGGCGAAGAGGTGAGGCCGGCCTGGTGGGGCTCCGGCCGAGGCGAAGAGGCGGCCTGCGCGGCTCGGTGGAGGGAGGCCGGCGCGGTCTCGGTGGCTGGCGCCTGGGAGGAGCGAGGCGGCCTGGCTGATGCGGAGGGACGGGCCGGCCCAGCTCGCGGTTGCGGCTGGAGGCCGATGCGATGAAGCGGGATCCAGCCCACGGGGGCGATGCGGCGGCTGGATCGGATCGATCGGGGCCTCCCTGCCCCGATCCGATCTGGAGGAGGCGAACGGTGATGCCTGGCGGCAGCGAACGAGCCTCGAGCGGAGAGGCGCCTGCGCGAGGGAAGTCCGGCGACGGGAGGTGGCGCGGCCCCTGTGGTGGCTGGCCGGAGGCGGTGGGGCGGCGCGTGTAGGAGATGGAGAGCTCCGACGAGCTCCGGGAACTCCGGCGAGGCGGTGGGGCACTCCGGCGAGGTACTCCGGTGGTGCTCCGGCGAGCTCCGGCCGGAGTGGGAGGAGGAGGCTGGAGCAAGAAGATGAAGTGGCTAGGGTTTCCTTGTTTTGGGGCACAAATTTGGGGGAGTGGACAAATATATAGGCACAAGGAGTTAGGGTTGTCCAAATGGAGTGCGGTTTTCGGCCACCGGATCAGATTTGGATGGCCTAGATGATGGTAGTGGTTAGGAGTGGTTTGGTGGGCTGTTGGAGGGGTGTCTTGGGCCTCAAAGTGGAGGCACTTTCAGCCCACGAGAATAACTGTTGGGGTAGCAAACGGACTCGAAACGCGACGAGATTTGACAGGCGGGTTACACAAACCAAAACAACAACACACGACAAGCCTCGCGCCAAACCGGTAACGTTACACGCCCAAACACCAAAGTAGGCCTACGGGACGCAACAGTCACGTGAAGGAGCTCCGGAACGCGAAACGGACAACTGGAAGGAACGCGTGGAACCGGATGCAACCAACAACACAAATGCAATGCGATGCACGTGACTATATGATATGAATGAATGCCACGCACGCACACAACAAAACGACGAAAACCCGAAAGACAAAGAACCCGAAATGGAATAGATGAAGCCGGAGATATATTATATGCCCAAAAGGGAAAGTATTACATCCGGGGCATTACAAACTCTCCTCTACTACAAAAAGATCTCGTCCCGAGATCTAGGACTGGAAAAAGGAAGGGTACTCGGAACGAAGATGATCTTCTCGTTCCCACGTAGCTTCTCGGTCGGTGTGATGTGACCACTTGACTTTCAAGAATTTGATGGACTTGTTGCGGGTCTTGCGTTCGGTTTCTTCGAGAATAGCAACTGGATGCTCTCGGTAAGACAGGTCTTGTTGAAGATCAATCTCTTCAAACGGAATCATGCGTTCAGGTGCCTTGAAGCATTTGCGGAGTTGAGACACATGCAACACATCATGAACATTGGCGAAGTTGGGAGGGAGCTCAAGTTGATAGGCTAGATCGCCTCTTTTGCCAACAATCTTGAAAGGCCCGACGTATCTAGGAGCAAGCTTTCCTTTGATACCGAATCTTTGGGTGCCTTTCATCGGAGAAACACGGAGATAGACATGATCACCAATGTTGAATGCCAAATCACGATGCTTTCCGTCATAGTAGCTCTTCTGACGCGACTGAGCGGCCTTGAGATTCTCACGTATGACTTTGCACATTTCTTCGGCTTCTGAGATCAAGTCATTGCCAAGAAGTTGACGTTCGCCTGTTTCAGACCAGTTGAGAGGGGTACGGCACTTTCTGCCATAGAGGATTTCAAACGGAGCTTTGCCTGCACTTGCTTGAAAGCTGTTGTTGTAAGAGAACTCGGCAAATGGAAGGCAGTCTTCCCATTTCATGCCGAAAGATATGACACATGCTCTGAGCATGTCTTCTAGAATCTGATTCACTCGCTCGACTTGACCACTAGTCTGAGGGTAAAAAGCAGTGCTGAACCTGATCTTAGTGCCCATGGCTGACTGAAAGGAGTCCCAGAACTTTGAAGTGAACAAACTTCCACGGTATGAGGAGATAACTTGAGGAATGCCATGTAAGGACACAATTCTGGAAGTGTACAACTCTGCCAATTGAGCTGCATTGATTGATTCTTTGACTGGAAGGAAGTGAGCGACTTTGGTAAGCTTGTCAATCACCACAAAGATAGAATCATTCCCTCTCTTGGATTTAGGAAAGCCAGTGACGAAGTCCATTTCAATGTGGTCGAACTTCCACTCGGGAATAGGAAGAGGTTGGAGAAGACCGGCTGGACGTTGATGTTCTGCTTTCACTCTTCTGCAAACATCACATTCATTCACGAATTGGGCAATTTCCCTTTTCATGTGTGTCCACCAGTAAGATTGCTTGAGGTCTTGGTACATCTTGGAACTGCCAGGATGAATGGAAAGGAGAGAATCATGTGCTTCTTCCATTATGAGCTTCCTGAGATCACCTTTGGGAATAACGAGTCTGTCCTCGAAGAACAAGGTATCTCTCTCATCAACACGAAAGCACTTGTATTTTGGAGTGCCCTTTGCAATACCATGTTTCACCTTCTTCACCATGGTATCCCTGAGTTGGGCCTCACGGACCTGATCTTCCAAGGTAGGAGCAACTTGAAGATTTGCAAGAAAACCCTGCGGAACAACTTGGAGGTTGAGTTTCCTGAAAGCTTCACAAAGCTCGGGTTGGAATGGCTTGATAAGAAGGTTGTTGCAATATGCCTTTCTGCTCAAAGCATCTGCAATCACATTCGCCTTGCCAGGAGTGTATTCAATGCTGGGATTATACTCTTGGATCATTTCAACCCAACGAGCCTGGTGGAGGTTCAGATGCGGCTGTGTGAAGATGTACTTCAAGCTCTTGTGATCGGTGAAGATGTCGACTTTTCTGCCCAACAACAGATGTCTCCACGTAATCAAAGCATGTACCACAGCTGCTAGTTCGAGATCATGTGTGGGATAGTTCTTCTCACTTGGCTTCAGCTGACGAGAAGTATATGCCACAATTCTCTTATCTTGCATAAGCACACCACCAAGACCTTGAAGAGAAGCATCATAGAATACTTCATAGGGCTTGGATTCATCTGGAGGAGTAAGAACTGGAGCAGAGACGAGCTTTTCTTTGAGAGTTTTGAATGCCACTTCACACTCTGGAGACCAAAAGTATTTGACATTCTTCTGAAGCAAGTTGGAAAGAGACTTGGCAATCTTGGAGAAGTTCTCAACGAACCTTCTGCAATAGCTGGCAAGACCCAGAAAACTATGAAGTTGCTTGACGTTCTGAGGAGCTTCCCAGTTGACAATTGCTTGAACTTTCTCGGGATTAACCGCAATACCGTCAGCTGAGATGATGTGGCCCAGGTACAAAACCTTATCGAGCCAAAACTCGCACTTGGAGAACTTGGCATAGAACTTATGCTCACGGAGTCGATCAAGAACCAGACGTAAGTGCTTTTCGTGATCTTCTTCATTCTTGGAAAACACCAGAATATCATCCAGATACACAAGCACAAACTCGCCAGTATAGGGGTTGAAAATGTAATGCATCATCCTCGAAAAGGTAGGAGGAGCATTGGCGAGACCAAAGGACATGACTGTATACTCGTATGAACCGTAGCTCGTTCTGAAGGCAGTCTTGGGGATGTCTTCCTCGCGAATGCGAATTTGGTGATAGCCCATTCGGAGATCGAGCTTAGAGAACACTTTAGCTCCTTTGAGCTGCTCGAAGAGTTTGTTGATGTTGGGGAGCGGATACTTGTTCTTTATCGTCTTCTTGTTCAATGGCCGGTAATCAACACAGAGACGCTCCGTGCCATCTTTCTTCTTGACAAATAAGACACCACAGCCCCAAGGAGACGTACTAGGCCTGATGAGACCCGTACTCTCCTGTTTATCAAGCTGCTTCTTCAATTCCTTCAATTCATCCGGAGAGAGCTTGTACGGACGCCGGCATGCTGGCTCAGTACCCGGCTCGAGTTCAATGACAAACTCCACCTGACGGTGTGGAGGCATGCTTGGAAGTTCTTCAGGAAAGATGTCTTGATATTCGTTCACCACCGGAATTTGAGATATGGCATTAATTTCGCCCTTATCATTGAGAGAGAAAATCCTGATAGTGTTATCCCTGGAGGCAAAGATAATCACATCTTCATCAGGATGAGTCATCTTGACTTCCTTCTGTGCACAATCAATGTGAGCATCATGCTGAGAAAGCCAATCCATTCCGAGGATGAGGTCAATGTCAGAATTACCAAGAACCACTGGTTTAGCCAGAAAGCGATAATCACCCATGCGAATAGAAACATCCAGAGCATAGACACCAGAATTCATACGTCTCCCCGGAGAAATAACTTGCAACCTCTAAGGAAAATTTTTGGTGACAATGTTGTGCTTGGATGCAAATGGGAATGCCATGAAGGAATGAGAAGCACCCAAATCAAACAACACTTTAGCTGGAAAAGAGTTAACTGAGAAGTTACCCAAAATCACATCAGAAGAATTCTCCGCTTGCGCTGCACTCATTAGATTGACCCTTGCTGCCTTTGGATCATGCTTGACCATAGCGGTACCGACAGGAGGAGGAGGCGGAAGGCGCCTTGGGTTGTTGCACTTGTTGGAATAATGACCCTTCTAGCCACACTTGTAGCAAGTCACCTCAGAAAGTAGACGAGCAGGAGGAACACTTGGTCTTGGAGCTTGGAACTGTTGCTTGGACTGCTTGTTGGAGTTGGATGGGTGGGAGAAACCACGACCACCAGCATTCTTGTTGTTGGAGTTGTTGGAGTTGTTGTAAGGAGCTCGAATCACTGGAGGAGGAGGAAGCCAAAATTTCTGTTGCTTCGAGACCATCTGAGACGATGAGGAGGAGTGAACGGCATCTCGAATTCTCTTTTTAGAAGCCTCCAACTTAAGCTGAGCTGCCTCTTGTTTCAAAGCCATGTTATAGAATTTGTCGAATTCATCGGGCTCGAACAAGGTGAGAGCAAGTTGAAGTTCATCTTTCAGACCTCCATGGAACTGGTAGATTTTGCTCTTGGCATCAGGAATGTCTTGCTTAGCATAGCGGGCGAGGTTTTGGAACTTGACATTATACTGATAGACTGTCATAGAGCCCTGCTTCAGGTTGCGGAATTGCTCACGCATACCCTCGATGACACTTGTAGGAATGTGGTGAGAGCGAAAGTCCTTGCAGAAATCCTCCCAAGAGATCACACGACCTGGCCTGGAGTCTTTGTACTGCTGCCACCAGTCAGCTGCTTGGTCTTTGAGTTGGAAGGCTGCAAACTTCTCATAATCCTCTTCTCTTACGTTACTGCACTCAAAATGCTTCTTTATGTCGGTTAACCAATCTTCAGCATCAAGAGGGTCGACACAGTAACTGAAAGCTTTTGGATTATTGGCCAAGAACTGGTTGAGAGTAGCATGGTGCTGCTGGTTGAAGAAGTTGCCTTGATTCCCTGGAACACCCTGATTAGCTTGATTAGCTTGCATCTGCTGCATCATCTGCATCAACAACTGGGTGTTCTGAGCTGTAGTCTGCATAATCGCTCTCCAAGCCTCAAACGGAGGAGGAGGGGAAGGAGGACGATCTGGGACCTCTTCCGCCTCTGGGTTAGCGTTGGGAACTTTTTTCGGAGCCATCCTGAAATAGATGACCACGAATCAGCAATTGATTGACAAAAGGTATAAGCTGAATCAATGGAATGAATTGCAACAAGTCTTCACAATAATCATTCGAACAGGAGGAACGAATGAAATTCTCAGTTAAATGATAACATCAATCTTCACGAGAAGCCACATAGGGGACAAAAGGTAAAATAAGAAAAACAACAAGGTACAGACGGAAACAAACACAAGATAGGAGTTTCGTTCGACATTTTCATGCTGAAAGCATATGAACGCGTTACGAAAGGGTTTGCAATCCCCGGATCAGCATAGCCAAGGACCCTTTAAGATGCAACTCCCGATCGGAACATCGGTCATAATACCACTTCACTCAATGTAGAACCCCGAACTCGCTAACCTGCATTCGTTGGAAGAATGCCTACGATCTACTGGATTAACCCACCTATGAATTTCCGAAAGTTTCCAGTTATGCAATCAGGTGTTGGGGATACACAGGAAGCACCGCGCAATCAACTCTAAACCTACATCCAGGTGTACCTATCCTTCAACACATAACTAGTCTTTCTCGGAAACTGTCTACCTCGGACCTTCGAAAAGCATCCACTATAACAAGCTATGGCAATACTCCCGAACTACCTCCCTAGTACTGGGTGATGTCGGGGTTATCTTGCCACTAACCGTATAGGAGAGATTTTCGATGTCGGCCGTCTTAAGTATTTAGTACTTCCGCGATATGCTTGTGACGACAATACCCCGAAGCTCAACTCCCCGGGACACTGCCACAACCCCTAATGTCAGGAGGCATCGAGAACAATATTCTCGTCACAAGAATATCGAAACAATCCCATAATACTCGCGAGATTCCTAAAAACAATTTGGTGCAATTTTTGAAGATAGAAGAGACAAGAGTAGTCGTCAGGAGTCCTCACCAGAGAGAAAGGGGATGAGAAGCAAAGAAATCCTACTCTCCGATATAATATATAGGACTCAAAATGTTTTCAGTGTGTGCCTAGACTCGACCGTCAACGATTCGATCAATCAGTGGGGGCTCCTAGGTCGGAGAAGGCTCTGATACCAACTTGTAATGCCCAGGATGGGACTAAATCTCCTACGTGTCAAGGCACGACTTAGAGACTTAACCCCATGCTGGAATGATCGCAAGTCTGGTATCTTTGCACAACTCATGTAAAAGATGAGGATGGAAAACATAAAATAGTTGGCTTACACTCGCCACGTCACACAAATACAATACATGTCTCAATCATCATACATTAAAACATCACAGCCCTCTAAGGATAAAATCCAAATGACAAGATACCAAACATAATTTAAATCCACAGGTCGGATCGAATCCTAGTAGAAGTCTCCACTACTGATCATCCGGATAACGAACATAGTATCGACTACGCTCCTCGTCATACTCCCAGCCTAGCTCGGTGCCATCACCTGGATAGCTCACCGTCGGACCTACATCTGGTGTGGTGAAGTAACTGTGAGCCACAGAGGACTCAGCAATCCCGTTCCCGGGTAACAAGACTATTTAAGCCTTGGGAGAGGATAAGGCTGAAGAAAAGAATAAGTGTCTGCAGCAGCAACTAGCAACTAGCTTACGTGAGAGAGTGCGAGAAGAGAAGTGCCTCGGTCAAGAGATGATCACGAAGTGATCCTAGCTACAGCTCAACAAACATAACCCCACCGTGTTCAACTCCCGAATCCCTATTCGGAAATCGACAGTCACGGTACACACGCTGGTAGTGTATTGAAACATTGTGTCAAGTTATCTACAACCGGATATTAACAAGCTCCCATCTGCCACATAACCGCGGGCACGGCTTTCGAAAGTTCATAACCCTGCAGGGGTGTTCCAACTTGGCCCATTACAAGCCCACGATCCGCGGAGTCGCAACTCCAAGGTGGGAAGACCCGAGTATTCTCGAAATCCCGTGCTCAAGATACTCCGAACTAAGGTAAGGCTAATCCAGCAAATCCTCCCGGCGTGCCGTCACCCTGATAGTAGCCGCGCGTATCTCGTCTCAGGCCACGACCGGATGGGCGAGGCTACGGGTTTATATCAATCCTCGAGTTCCCTCGTGGTGACCCCGCAGGCTCCCCGTTTCGGACCAACACTCATGTGGAGCACTGGCCCGGGGTTGTTGATTAAGAACTCGGGTTAATTACTCCCTATGCAAGTTATTTAGTTATTAGGCAAATAGTACCAATGTTGGGACTTGCTGGAAAAGACTTAGCACTTAGCGGTTTATCAAGGGGGTCCCATCACCCCAACCGTGTAAGGAACGCATAATCAAGGAACATAACACCGGTTTAAACGGTTCCTAACGGCATGAGTGAAACAAATCACCAAGCAAAAGGCTTAGCCTTCCACCCTTGCCAATATATAGATGATTTCATTTTTAAGCATTTATATAGTGTGATATAACCCAACAAACTTCAACATGAAGCAAGCATATTCGATCTTCACCTGCAACTAGCAATGCTATAAGAGGGGCTGAGCGAAGCGTACTTAGCCAAGCAACGGTTTGCATAGGTAGGGTGGTTAAACATGGTCATGGTTACAAGTAGGAGGCTGACATGAAAGACATGGGCATCAAGGCAAAACTATAGAGCGGAACTACTAGCAATAGGCAAAGATAGTAATGTTATCGGGGTTCGGTCATCTTGCCTGAAGAGAAGTCGTTCGGATCGTAAGAAGGGTCCTCGTGCTCAACCTCATTGGTAACCTCGTGCTCGTACTCGTACTCGGTCTCAGCTTCCGGCTCTAAACAATACAATCACACAAGGCACAAAACAACAATATGCAATGCGCACACCAAAATGATGGATGCATGATGGATGCACTACGAGAGCACACGGAGCACGGAAAAATAGCACTCAAGCAATAAGCTTAAAAACATGATGACAATAGGAGATTATGAATCTACACGGAAAATCAATCAAGTTTCATATAAGCCTTGCTGAAATCGGAGCTACGGGCTAAAAGTTATGCCCGAAACAAGAAATAGGCGAAAGCTAAAAATTACAGCAACATAGCAACTTCGGAGCACTAGAAAAATAAGCTACAACACTCAAACAACATGGAAAAGAGCATGAACATAAACTGGACATATCCTACAGCAAATATGTCCAAAGGTGCACCCCCAAAGGAGCCACGGATCAATAGCAACAAGCTTGGACATATTGAACTTGACAACAAAATTCTGACAGTAGAATTTTATTGAAACTTTGGAGCAAAAGATAAATGTGCTACAGCCACTTAAATAAGCATGTGAGGACATGAATGGAAAGCCAACAATATATACTACAAGGAACCATCAAGATCCACCCCAAAACTATCATGGTTTGTCCTAGAGCAGCACGCAAACATGGCATCGGAACAATACAGATTCCAGACTTAGTGAAAATCCACTAAGTCTTAAAACAGCAGTTTCATCATGGCATCTAAAAGATCAAGTTTAAGTCACCTCGAAACTAAACATGGCAAGTGGTAAGCACCGCATCAAAGTACACATGATGGTGATTCCGAAACATACAAGCATGCATCATGGAGATAAACACAACGATAGCAATGAGCTCAACAAGATGGCATTTCATAACAAGTGAAACAATATCACAGCCACATGGCACTTTGCAATGAAGATAAACATGACAAGAATAAATCTATCATGCAACCTAACACAAGCAACATGTAGAGCATGGCAAGACGAACACGTGGACATGTCATTTGCATCAATCGGATAAACGAGCTAAAAGATATCACTATGCAAAGATGGCATAAAAACAACACATAGCAGTAGTTTACATCGGGATGCACTATTGCAACAGAAAAATAAGCATCTAGATGATCTCTAATATGCATGGCACAATGGAATGAATCGTAGTGCTAGTCACCACGAACGTCTGGACATCTAATACACTCGAATCGGAGCAACACACACAAAGTTATCACTGTTAGAAATAAGCAACAGACACAGCAAAACTGGGGACTAGATCTAGGGTTTTTTTGAAATCAACCTCAGATTGCAAAGGTCAAACGGGCCTCGGGCCCGCGAGGTGGCAGCTGGAGAGGCGGCTCGGGCTCGTACTGCTGGCGAGGCAAGCGGCCTCGGCCCGCTCGGAGCGGCGCGGAGGAGGCGGCCCACCTGGCGCTGCTGGAGGGACGGCGGCACGGGTCCGCGGGATCCTAGCGGCCTACGGTGGCGTGGGCCTCGGGCACCGGTCGGCCCGGCTCGCGGGGCGGAGAGGCGAGGCCGGCCTGGTGGGGCTCCGGCCCGAGGCGAAGAGGCGGCCTGCGCGGCTCGGTGGAGGGAGGCCGGCACGGTCTCGGTGGCTGGCGCCTGGGAGGAGCGAGGCGGCCTGGCTGATGCGGAGGGACGGGCTGGCCCAACTCGCGGTTGCGGCTGGATGCCGATGCGATGAAGCGGGATCCAGCCCACGGGGGCGATGCGGCGGCTGGATCGGATCGATCTGGGCCTCCCTGCCCCGATCCGATCTGGAGGAGGCGAACGGTGATGCCTGGTGGCGGCGAACGAGCCTCGAGCGGAGAGGCGCCTGCGCGAGGGAAGTCCGGCGACGGGAGGTGGCGCGGCCCCTGTGGTGGCTGGCCAGAGGCGGTGGGGCGGCGAGCTCCGGGAACTCCGGCGAGGCGGCGGGGCACTCCAGCGAGGTACTCCGGCGAGCTCCGGCCGGAGTGGGAGGAGGAGGCTGGAGCTAGAAGATGAAGTGGCTAGGGTTTCCTTGTTTTGGGGCACAAATTTGGGGGAGTGGACAAATATATAGGCACAAGGAGTTAGGGTTGTCCAAATGGAGTGCGGTTTTCGGCCACCGGATCAGATTTGGATGGCCTAGATGATAGAAGTGGTTAGGAGTGGTTTGGTGGGCTGTTGGAGGGGTGTCTTGGGCCTCAAAGTGGAGGCACTTTGAGCCCACGAGAATAACTGTTGGGGTAGCAAACGGACTCGAAATGCGACGAGATTTGACAGGCGGGTTACACAAACCAAAACAACAACACACGACAAGTCTTGCGCCAAACCGGTAACGTTACACGCCCAAACACCAAAGTAGGCCTACGAGACGCCACGGTCACGTGAAGGAGCTCCGCAACGCGAAACGGACAACGGGAAGGAACGCGTGGAATCGGATGCAACTGACAACACAAATGCAATGCGATGCACGTGACTATATGATATGAATGAATGCCACACACGCACACAACAAAACGACGAAAACCCGAAAGACAAAGTACCCGAAATGGAATAGATGAAGCCGGAGATATATTATATGCCCAAAAGGGAAAATATTACATCCGGGGCATTACACCCGTGCTCAAGATATTTCGACAATAGTAAAACTAATCCAGCAAGACCGCCCGATGTGTCGACAAATCCCGATAGGAGTCGCACGTACCTCGTTCTCGGGGCAGACATGATGGACAAGACATCGGGTTGGATGAGACCCTGGTTGCCCAGGGGGAGCCGGACATCGCCCAGTTTGGACCAACACTCAGAGGAGCACTGGCCCGGGGGTTGATTAAGAATCCTCGGGGTCCGAAAAGTCCCTATGCAAGTTTTTTTAGTTATTAGGCAAATGGAAAACCAAGGTTGGACCTCGCTGGAAAAGCTTTAAAAAAAGAAAATTATCAAGGGGTCCCCATATACCCAACCGTGTTAGGAACGCAAAATCAAGGAACATAACACCGGTTTATCGGATCCTAAGGCGGCATGAGTGGAACGAAACACCGAGCAAAAGGCCAAGCCTTCCACCCATTGCCAAGTATATAGGTGCATTAATTTAATTAATAGATATTGTGATATTTCAACAATGTCCAGCTCCAACATGGAGCAATCTTCATCTTGACCTGCAACTAACAATGCTATAAGAGAGGCTGAGCAAGCGGTAACATAGCCAAACCACGGTTTGCTAGGATGGTGTCAAAGGTTAGAGGTTTCATGGCAACAAGGAGAGGCTGGCAACAAATAGATAGGTAGCATGACAAATAGCGATAGCATTGAGACAACTAGCATAGCAATGATAGTAAAGGTATCCAAGGTGACGGTCATCTTACCTGAGATCCCGCTAGGAAGAAGAACGAGTCCCTGAAGAAGATGAAGAGAAGGCGCGGAGGCGAACCAAGCGTGGACGAACGAATCCTCACGATCGCAACGAAACAAGCACTAACGAGAAGAAGAAAACAACATGGTAAACACACAACACATAAACAAGACAATATGCTCAACCAATTATGATGCATGACAAGGTTACACGATGCAATTCATGGCAAGGGATGATGCATACAATAACAACACAACCAAACAAGTTTAAATGAGGCGGGAAACAACCTATAACAATTCCGGTAAGTCCTCATATGCAAATTTCAAAATTGGTCCAGAACTGAACAAACCTTAAGTTTAAGTTGTTAAACGGCAAGTTAACATGAACCATGATGATCTACTCGAAATTCTAGTCAAGTTACATATAAAGTTCATTTAATTCGGAGCTATGGCCTAGAAGATATGAGCAAAACAAGTCAATCATGTCATTGATGCAAAAACGCATCCAGACATCAAGTAAACACACTCCAAACAGGTATTCAACATGTTATTATGCATCTACATGCAAAAACACACAAGTTTCATATAGGACACGCTCAAAACGGAGCAACGGTTCAACACATACACACGAAGCAAGTTTGAAACACAGTTAGCCCAAAACAGCAAGTAGGCATATAGATGACATCAAAACAACATGAGACAATAACATTTCATGGCAACAAAGGGCATGGCAAGCATGTACATGTCAAGCACTACAAGCATGATCACTGAGCTACTAACAAATGCCGCTAGAACATGCTCAAAACATCATGGCAAGATTGCAAAAGATAACAGATTCACAGACTTAGTGAAATAAACTAGACATGGCAGCAACAACGACAAGTAGGCATGTTTGCAAGCTTGTGCAACTCATCTCAAAGCATATCATGGCATGTGAATATAGCCAACAACAAGAAGACATGTTTATGAAGCTACTCATGGCAAGAACATGGTCATAGGATGCATAGAACACTAGCTATTCACATGGCAAAACTGAACTTGCTGATACCAGGCTGACAGAAACATTTTTTAGGAATTTGAGGGCAAGAAAGAGATAAGATACAGTAGGCTATAATGGAAAACAAGGGCATGGATGGATAGAGCATAACATTGACTTCAAGACATGGTCATTGGACATCCCAAAACATTCATGGATTTGAGTGGGGCATCAAGCAAACATGGCATCAGGTTATAACAGTTTCAGACTTAGCAGTTTTCAACAAGTCATAGAAATCGGCAACAGCGAGTAGGACACTTTATAAGCTTGTTCCACTCGCCACAAGGCATAACATGAAAAACTAATTACATCACAGCAAAGATGACATGATTGTGCTTCTAAAACATATTGGCATGTGGCTCAAACAAAAATCAAACATAAAGATATGAAAAAGACAAATCAGCATCTCATAACAGTTTTCAGCACTTAACAACAACATGCACTCTTGCAACAGAGATAAACATGATAATATGGCACCTAACATAAATGCAGTAACCACCATCATGTAGAGCACTTCACAATGAACATTTTGACATATCATACACTCCAAACGGTTGAACATGCACAAAGATACATCAAGTCAAACATGCCTATATGATGTATGAAACAAGGACTTAGCCGTTTAAGCAAATAAATGCAAGCAACATTTTAAGCGTTTCTTTACATGTATGAGGATGCCATGTCAAGCCATATGCAATTTTATGAAAACTTTGGCATGAAGATGATATAGAGTATTTCGTCACCGTGGTGGGAAGGAAAAGGGGTGCCACGGTGGCAAATCCAAAAATGATGCCGCAACAATATTTTTGGTACCAACAAGTCGTTGAGATTTCGATGCAAAAGAAGGGTGGCGTGAGTGAGTCATGCAAAATACGGTGGGGTGATCTCGGCTATCGGGTTCCCACGGGTCGACGACATGGCAAACGAGGAGGGACGTGCACGAGACAAATCGAACACGATGCAAACACGAGCCTCTCATACAACACACATGCATTTGTCCACGGGCATCGTCTCAGGGTTATACCTTCAAAGCGTAGGTTCGGAGTGCATCGGGTTCGTTGAGGGAAGTAGTCGTTGACGGACGTCGTGTAAGGTAGTCGCACACGGCGATGGTAGTGGAAGAGGTCGTTCATGGGGCGTCGTGGGAAGTAGTCGTTCACGTTTCGGAGTCGTACATGTACCGTAGTCGTTCACGTCGGCGGTAGTGGTACATGTTGTCTTGACGAATCCATGGGGACGATAGTTGTTCACTCAACGGTCTTTGGCGATGGTCGTTCTAGGCATCAGGCGTCGAGGTACTTGGCGGTTCCGGAGACGGCGGTAGAGGTACTTGACGCATCACCATGTAGTCATACACGTTCAAAGATGAACTTGACGGGTCATCGTCCTCCTGTACTTGGCGTTTTGGTCTGTAGTCGTTCGGGTGATGGAGTCGAACTTGGCGACGGAACAGTACTTGGTGAATCCCCATAGTCGTACATGTCCATAGATGTTCGGGGTCATCGGTAGAGGTACTTGGTGCTTGCGGGGTCTTCGAGGGTCGACGGTAGTGGTACACAGCCGTCGTGGTACTTGGCGCAACATAGGTCCCCGGGGTCGTCGTGTACACGTTCACGTTGTATTCGTACATGTCGGCGGTAGTGGAACTTGAGGGGCATCGACATCATGGTACTTGGTGTATCGTCATGTAGTTTTACACGTTCTTTGTTGCCGGGTCTTGGCAGCGACAAAATGAGAAGTGGCAAAAGATGGTGGTTCATAGTTGCTCATGCCTAACAGGGAAGCAACAAAAACGCCACGACTTGGTGGCCGTGCAGAGCATCCGGAGCCAGGGCTGGTGCATAGCCGGCGGGAACAGGAGGTGCACGGGGGCCGACGGAGACCCAGGGCGCAGTGCAGCGGGGTCGACGAATAGAGCAACTCCGGTGGAAGGGGACAGTCGGCGGCGCGGTCGCGGGGGAAGGAGGTCGGCCTCCTGGGCACCATGGCAGGCGACGCGCGAGGGAGAGGGGCGCTCGGTGTCGAGGATGATGGTGGCGCTGGACGAGGAAGGAGACCACGGCAGGGCAGCGGGTGCTGGCATCGGGGCTGCAAGGTCGTGACGGCATCGGGAGGCGCGATGGCGAGGTCACGCGGGGGCGAAGGCGCTGGTTGGAGGCGAGCATGAGTGCAGCGGCGTGCTACAGCAAGAGAGGTGGGCAGTGGAGCTCCGGCGAGCAGGAGGCAGGCGGCTGTGAAGCGACGAGGAGGAGGCAGAGGGGCCTCGGGCGAATGAGGGTTGCAGGAGCTCTCGCTCCCTCTGGCGGTGCTAGGATGGACGAAGGGGCGATGGGGGGAGATGGGATTAGGAGAACTGGGGGTAGGTGCGGGCTAGGGTTAGAGGAAAGGGTGCTGGGCCTAGGTGCAAATGGGCCGACCGGCTAGGAGCAGGCCGAGCTGGGCTGGCTCTCTTCTTCTCCCTCTACACCTCTTTTCTATTAAAAAAACACCGAACAAAAGAGAGAATGCCCAGGGAGTTTGGAGAGGGTTTTAGATAAAAATACCTTTAGAACCCTGGAAACATGTGCTATTTGAATAAATTACCCTGGCAATTTTTAGAGGTAGAAAAATAATTCAAGTTTGAATTAAATTCAAACTTGAGTCATTTTTTGAACCCAACCCAAAACATCTTCAAATGAGCTAAAAATTGGCAGAGAGGGTTTAGGCATGGTGAACTAGCATCAGGAAAAGAATGAACATTTATGGAGGGTAAAAGGTCACTTCCCAAAATGAAAGAAAGAAGAAGGAAGGAGGAGGTGATGATTCATGATCATACATGGAGCATGCAACATTGTGAGATGCATGAATATGACAATGCACATGATGATTGTGAGAATGCAAAATGACAAGAGGAACAAATGCAACATGACAAACATGGGCTTGGCAATGCAATATAACCAAATGATGAACATGATGCAGGAAGCATAATATGACAATGGCACTCATCGCGATCATGGCAACAAATAGTTCAAACACACAACGACAACGAAAATAACTGGAAGACACTAGAGCATCGGTCTCGGGGTGTCACATGCGTAGCTCTCAATCTGCTCATGATGGCCTTCTGTGTTGGCGCGTAGCGCGAAGCCGTCGAACACGAAGAGTTGTCTAGGAGGGAAGATTCCCTCGGTGCTTCCATCGTTGTTGATGACGCGATCCATCGGTCCTTCCGTTGATGACATAGTGGAACTCTCAATGAAAGCACCAATGTCGGTGTCAAAACCGGCGAATCTCGGGTAGGAGGTCCCGAACTATGCGTCTCAGGATTGATGGTTATAGGATGCTGGGGACACGTTGTTTACCCAGGTTCAGGCCCTCTAGATCGAGGTAATAGCCTACTTCCTGCTATATTAATATGGATGAATATGGATACAAGAGTTGATCTACCTCGAGATCGAATTGGCTAAACCCTAAAGTCTAGCCTGTGAGGATTTGATATTCTCCGTTAGCCTATACGGACTAAACCCTCTAGTTTATATACACACCGGAACGGCCTAGGGTTTGTACATACCTTCTTGCAGAGGAAGGAAAGATTACACCCGAGCCCTAAACCTGCCTTTACACGAATATAGGAATCCTATACGGATACGAGAGATGATCTTCGACAATGATCTTCACGGCCCACCAGTCCGGCCCACCAGGAGTTATATGGCCCCTCTATCCAGTACTCCCTCATCCATCCCACTAACATATCGAACCATTTTACTTGGTCCTAGTTTTGCATTCCGAGGTATAACCCCACTGACATGTCCTATCAGAACAGAGATCGTGCCCGCTTATTATGGGATCCTTATCAATGTGACGTGAGTATCCAAACCACGCATTACACACAATCGCTTTGGGAACTGGCAAGGTTTACGACTAAAGTGGAGGGAAGTTCTGTATTCACAGTGTTATAAAATGATATCAATCCCTTCCATCAGCCCTACGCCTTCCTCAAGCCCTAGCTCTCAAATCTTCCTAGCCCCAGCATCCTCGTCTCTTGCACCCGCAGCTCTCAGTTCCTCAACCACCACATCCTTCCCCAGTAATGGCTGGATCCGGTGACAAAGGCAAGTGGGAGGCCTCCACGGTTACTGAGAAGACCGTGGAGGATCTCCGGAGCACGGGCTACCTCGACGCCAACATCGTGCACCGAGTCCCCGCCTAGGATCAGGTGATTCCTGTCCCGGAGGCGGGTGAGAGAGTCATGTTCCTCTCACAATTTGTTAGGGGGCTAGGATTTCCTCTTCACCCCTTTGTACGGGGTCTGCTATTTTTCTACGGGCTGGATTTCCATGATCTATCCCCGAACTCAATCCTTCACATCTCTGCTTTCATAGTGGTGTGTGAAGCTTTCCTCCACGTTCCCCCACACTTCGGCCTATGGCTCAAGACCTTCAACGTGAAGCCGAAGGTGGTGGACGGGCAACATGCGGAGTGCGGGGGCGCTATGATAAGAAAGCTCTTGAATGCATCCTAGCCACAGGGGTCATTTGTGGAGACGAACAAGGTTTGGTAGCAGGAGTGGTTCTATATCACCGAGCCCCGTGACGCCAAATGGCACTCCAAGGCCGTGTGTCCGGCATAATTACTAAAGAGGACATCACTAACAGTGTTACAACCACAGCCCCAACTGACACATATACAGGACCAATTACTAGAGCTCGCGCACGCCAATTAAATTACCAGTTACTTTCGTTTCTTGGTAATGATTCTAATATTCATGAGAATATGATGCTGCCTAAATTGGATACCTTTGTCTTGCTTACAAATGAAGGGCCTAGCTTGGACAAGAAGGATGAACATTGGATCAAGATCAAGCATGGAGATGATGGCATGCGCAAGGGGAACAAGAACGGAGTTACAAGTGATGATTTCAGGACTTTGAAGCCACCATGATGAGTGCGTGAAGCCTTGGACGAAATATACAAGATGCCACTTCATAAATTTCGTCCTCAGGCTATTATAGGTATTGCGTCACCTTATTATTGGGCCATGCCCATGTAATTTCGAAATAGTAAATTATAGGCTGTTTTTAGAGTCCGTATGTGTGGGGAAAACAGAGTTAGGGTTGGTTTCGGACCCCTTCTCCAAGGGGCCACGAAATTCCCTCTCTCTTTATCCATATATACAGCCCTTAGGGCGTCGTTTAGACTTTGGGTTTTGTTTAGATTAAAGTTCACCATAGCTGCAACTCCGCGTACTTCGTTTGTGTTCAACGACCAGACAAAGACATCACAGAACACCACCTTGATCAATAAAGATTTCATCTTATATTCGCAATATCCAGATTGCAATCATAGTTTCTTGCTTGTTCTTCATTTGCTTGCAGGAAATAGACCCTCGTGGTCAGGTTGATCGTGCTCCGGCATGGTCAATAACCTCTCGGATTTAGTTTAGCGATTGCTAAGGCGCGACGTCCTCGCACGTTCGTAGTCGGATCGTCAAAGTCTACTCCACCAAAAACGATAGCCACCATCTCATCGAAAGATGGGACACCTTTGCCTCTATCAAGTGGTATCAGATTTCCAGGTTGCTCGGTGAGATTTTACAGTTTTTCTAGATTAGATCGAGTCTGTTCTTCATACCTACAGTCCACAAAAAAGCCAAAAAAAATTAGGTTAGTTCATCATATCCGAACCAGTCTGAGCCTTGCATAATCGTTTCCGTGTTTGCTTAGTTGAACTTGCTGTTGCATCGTGGTGTCGAGTTGCTGGTCTTAGCGTCTAGTTCTTTGGAGTTTTGAGTTTTGTTCATAGTTTGTCACACCGCCGCCGCACCATATTCTTTGCTGCTCCCATACCACCACCGCTGCCATATCCCACCATCGCTGCCATAACCTACAACCACTGCCAGATCCTACCACCATATATCCACCACCAATCCGAGTTCTTTTCATATTAGGTTTGTTCTCGAGATCCATCTAGGTTTCGGATTCGTGTTTCCTTGCCTGCGTAGGAATCGAAAAAAAAGAGTCCGGAGACCCCCGGGCAGTTTTTAGACCAAAATTTCGGCAGGTGAAAATATTTTTTCCCTATCTTATTTTTAGGCTTTTCTGAGTCTTTTGAGACACATGCCATCATACTGTTTTTTACCACACTTTTTCGTCGTCGCTGCCGTCATTCCGAAAAAAATTGTCAAAAAAAAATTCGTGCCTATCATCTTAGTTTGACTTGGGAAGAGTTTTGAGACACTCGCCATTATAGTGTTTTTCGGCAAAAAAAAGAAAAAAAAAGAGGAGCGCAAAAAAAAGAGAAAAAAAGAGCGAGAAAAAAAAGAGCGCAAAATAAAAGAGGCGAAAAAAATTCAGAGTGTGATTTCCCCTTGATTACGTGCAGCGCCGAGATTTTGTTAGTGTTCTAGGCTCGCGTCTCTAGTACAGTCTAGCCTAGGACCAGCATAGTACCATCATTGAGCGTTTATTCAACTTTTCATCTCTGAATTGATTATTGCTGACCCTTTTTGCTACCATCTTATAAGCCTTCCCAGCTCCACATACATCTACGTCGAGCGTTTGACTCTCCCTGGTAATCGCTTTACCCAATCTTTGAGAGTTTTGACTACCACCACTACTGGAATCTGAGTCTTTGCCATCTGCCTGCTCTTTGCCGTCTGCCAGCTGATGGCAAAGAGGCTGTTTGCCGTCTGTCTTGTCAAAGCAGACGGCAAAGAACCAGCTGATGGCAATGAGGGTCTTTGCCATCTGCCAGATCTTTGCCGTCTGCTGGCAGACGGCAAAGAGGTCTTTGCCATCAGCCAGCAGACGGCAAAGACCAAAGTGGGCCCCATGGGGGTACTGCACTGGCTAGGTCACACCGGCCACTTCTTTGCCGTCTGCTGGCAGACGGCAAAGATTTCTTTGCCATCTGCCAGCAGACGGCAAAGAGGTAAGATGGGGCCCACAGTGTCACGGCGTGGGCGGGCTAACGGTTGCCCTCTTTGCCGTCTACTGGCAGACGGCAAAGAATTCTTTGCCGACTGCTGGCAGACGGCAAAGATTCTTTGCCATCTGCTAGCGGACGACAAAGAAGGGGCTATCTTTTTTTTTTTTGCGGGTAAAAAAAACCCGTTACCCCCACCTCTATCTCTATCTCTATCCCCTCTCTCTCTCCGCCCCACCCCTTTGTCTCTCCGGCTCGTCTCTCCCTCTCCCTCGCGCGAGCAGCTACGCCGCGCCACTGCGCCACCTCGCCTCCGCCCGCCGGTGCGCGCCGCCACCTCCCCACAAGCTCGCCGCCCCGCCGCGGAAGCCTCGTCGCCGGTCGCCCCGACCTCGAGATCCGCCGCCGCCATGGGAGCCGAGCACCGAGCTCCTCTGCGCCCCGCCCGCGTCCCCGCGTCGCCGCCGCCGCCCCACACTGCCTCGCGCCCGGATCCGGCCGCGGGAGGTCCGGCCACTCCGGATCCGGCCTCCTCCTCGCCGCACGGGCCTCCTCCTCGCCGGAGTGACGCCCCTCGCTGGAGCAGCCCGATGCGGCCGATGCGGCCGATGCGGGCGACGCGCTCGAGCGGGATCCGGGCGAAGCACTCCCGGTGACGCGGGTGATCCGCCCAGGTGATGGCCTGATGAGCACAATTCCAGCCGACGCGCTCGAGCGAGATCCAAGCGAAGCACGCGGGCTGTCGGCCGCGACCACGACGACTTCGATCCAGCAGCGGACCGGCCACTGTTCTGTCTGTTCAAATCGCTGTGCGTGTGTCCTGCCAGAGTTGATTCCAGCCCCTAGCACCAACACTCCTCCTTGGGTTCGTCTTGTATGAATTCAATCACCGGCCACTAGCACTACTCCGGCCATATGGTTCCGGCAGCCCTGTGTACCTACAGGAAAATACTCCTTTTTGTTAGGACATTAGATTGTTCTTGTTCTGGCAGCCCTGTGTACCTACAGGAAAATACTCCTTTTTGTTCGGACATTAGATTGTTCTTGTTCCGGCAGCCCTGTGTACCTACAGGAAAATCCTCCTTTTTGTTAGGACATTAGATTGTTCTTAGGATTTTAATTTTGTGGAGGCTACGGGGAGACAAGCCTGTGACTATGAGAGCCGGTGGTTCCATCAGTTAGAATTGTTGCGTTTCTTTTGATCTCTTTCGCTGTCAGGACACTTAAAATAGTTTTTTTAATGCGATTTGGAAAGTTCTATCAAATCAAGTAAGCAAATGAGACTGCAAAACTTGGTTTATGCTCTAGAATTATATGATTTGCTTATAAGTCTGCTTATCTTTTTCGGGTTTGCAATTTCATATCTAGATGTGAACTCATTCACCCTTCGATTTTTTTTAAGTCTCCCATGAATTTTAAGGGTAAGGGAGTTAGATGTGACATAATATCTGACATAGACAGACCCTATCTTTTTCATGTGAACTATCATTACTTTTCTTTTTCCATCTACATTGAAATTTGTAGATGAAGGGCATGTTCCATACCATGAGTTATGATTTGGCACGTAAGTGACATACAAGAGAGGATATTCTTCTAACTTTACTTTACAATGTGAGTATATTCTACTCTAAATTTCTCATGTTCAACCAGCAGCACCTGCTCGATTTTGATGTTTCCTTAATCATTATTTCCAAACTGTGGACCTAAGCGTCGGATAAAGTATTCAAGTTAAACATGTTTATATTTGATTATCAAGCGACGAAATAGATTCATAATATGTTGACTGGTGCCGTACGAAAGTGGAATAAAGTGATTTTTTTTGGGATCTTCCAGCCTAGGTGCTCGAGCGGGATCCAAGCAAAGTGCGTTGTGCTGCCAGCCACGATCATGATGACTCACTCGAATGGGATTCCACAATGACTTGCCAGGCAGCGGAAACCAATGTCTAGGGATTGCGAAGGCGAGCAGTCACACATCTATGAGGCTACTTCTCTTCGAGTTCATCGACTGCCATGAGGTCCCGGGCCTTGTCCTGGTAAGCTCCTCTGCAACACCACTCCCCTCGAGCCAGCTACGATGTTTGATCAACACGATACGAGCTACGGCTGTAGCTTTAACTCACAACCCACGAGGCTGAATATCAATTGATTGTCCGTTTGTCGTACTAGAAAACAATGTACAATTATAGAAAAAGTAGCCAGATAATTATCACGTCATGCTCAAGCTGAATCACAAACATAGCGGAGGTGCACGGTCAAACAAAAGTTAATCCCAATACATGCCAGTGTATATACATCTTTCTGTCTAACATGACAGTTTGTGAGACCCATAGCTTCGGGTAGAAAATTTGGAGAAAGACGTACATATTTACTAGAAATAATGTTATTCATGTTCTACATGCTTGCACATTAAATTTTAGTTTATTTGTAGACCTAAATTGTAGTCATGTCCATAAACACACACTTCACATGTTTCCCCCATGCCCAAAAAACCTTATCTTTATAGATCAAGTGCGTATGAGTCATACAAGGATGGGAAGCTAGCTAGGTAGGCAGGTGGTTATATTTATCTAGCCTGCCGTGGTATTTACCTTCTTACTTCAATGGTATTGTAATCAACTATACCAAAAAAATGTGTCAATCTATAGTGGTACTGGAGCATAAAGAAACTGATTAAATAGTGTTGCTAGCACCAAAATGGCACAAAGAGATACAGAAAGAACACTTCTGAGGTGATCATGAACATTGTGTAATTCAAAAATTTAATTATGTTACTTCTGTGCAGTGGATCTTCCATGGTGACATAATCTATGTCGCTGTTTGTACAGAAAAGCATGTACCGACTTCTCTGTTTAATGGAGCCTACAGTTTTCTCAGTCTATCAGTGAAGCTTTTGTGTTTATATACAATATATCATTTATCTAAGAGGAACTGAATTTCTTTGCATACTTTAAGTGCAACTACACTGCAGCTTCTCAAGGTATGCAAATTATGTCCTCTCACATATCCCTTGCTTAATCTTTCAATTATGTCTGAAAGATATGGGTTCACCAAGTACACATGTGAGGTTCAGTTTGTTTTCTACATGGCAGTAGCATCACAAATGATAGGAAAAAAAATCGACAGTCGCAACATGTAGACCAGACAATATTCCAACTCAGATAGCTGCCCTTATCTATCAGTGTTTTATTCTTGACTTTAGTGTCCACAAAAATTGTTTGGAATCCTTCCATTCTGTAATATCCTATTTTATTGTCAAGCAGGAATCAACATTTTATTCTCTACAGGGCCCTCTCCTTAATTGTAAGACTGGGTATTCTTTCGAACAAAAAATATAACACATGTGCGGTTGAGTTTGTTTTCTTCATGGCAGTAACATCACAAATGTTACAGAAAACCCTTTTGTTTGTTAGTTCCTCTTAGTACCTTGATAGTGTTAATGTCCCTGTCGTAATTGCTATGTTATAGTTACTATGCATTTTCATTGCACTAAAAATTTGTTGCATGCAAAGTCTTACACTCCATACTAAAAACAATTTTCCAAAAATAGGTTTAACTCTCCATTTATCTGTTATCGATCAACATATGAGTTTGTTTATGAAAATCTATTATGCATGTCTCATATCTTCATATATCTTTGAAAAAAATATGTGTCCATATACTTATAGAAGCTCCTACCATTCTATGAGATAAATAGATGGGCGCAGCAACGCGCGCCATCGATGATCTAGTATGTTGGTATAACTCTCTCCCAACTAGCATTAATATGGCATATATAGTTGGTTTTTTACTGAAATGTTTCTGACTCTCAAGACATGTAACGTCTTAGAAATCCCATGTCAATTGCTTTCATGTGAATTTTGGTTAGTATTTATGATGCTGCTGGCCTCATTGCTCTGAATGTACCACACTGCACGATAAAATCAACAATGACTTTGCAGGCATGTAGTTGTCATTTCTATAAGGAAGTTCTTAATGCATGAAAATTATCGCTTCTCTGTAATGTTTGATGTCAATTTACTCCATGACAACGGTGCAGACTAGGATCTGACACCTCACACTAAAGTTGGTCATTGGGTCTTTTTTGGTTAGGCGAATTTTATGTCTGTACATGCTTGATATGAAAGGAGGGATTTATCTAATGAACTACACATATGGTTTCACATTCCACCTGTGTGTTGCAGGCTGCTCTTGAGAAAGAGAGAGCAAACACGCAGACGCTTTTGGAGGCGGCAAGAAGGCAGGCGGAGGAGAGGGAGAGGGAGCTGGAGGAGAGGACGGCTAGGCTGTTGGAGGAGGAGAGGAACCGGAACGATGCTCAAAACCGGGCCCTATATGACATCTTGGTGGTATGTTTCTCCTGCATATTAGCCAAATCATGCACATAATGTTTGTTCCATTACTAACTAATATGACTAACTCGTGAGAACCAAATGTGTAGAGCATGTGTGAGAAAAGCGGTCAGACCCCTCCGCCGATGCCCCAGATTGCTCCGGCGACCACGGTGAGTTTGATTTGAATGGTCGTTAGTTACTAGTATTCACATTTATGTTGCATCATGCTAACGAGACATTGCAAATGATCTTTGGTGTAGAATGCTTCCCGACAAGCATCAACCGATCCTTCTCGGTCTGCCCTTGGTGGAACCCCGACCGGCCCTTCACCTCAGTCTGGCACTGGCGCTGCCTCGACCGGTCCTTCACCTCCGTGATAACGGTATTTTTCTTCTTATTTAGCCTAGTTAGTCCATTTATGACATAATTTAGCCTATTTAGTCCACAAATGACATAATAAGATGAAGAAAATCAAGGAATAGGAAGAAAAGAAGGAATAGGAAGAGAAGAAGAAGATGAAGAATAAGAAAAGAAGAAGAAGAAGAAGATCTTCTTCTTCTTCTTCTTTTCCTCCTCTTATTTAGCCTTTTTAGTCCATTTATGACATAATTTAGCCTATTTAGTCCACAAATGACATAATAAGATGAAGAAAATCAAGGAATAGGAAGAAAAGAAGGAATAGGAAGAGAAGAAGAAGAAGAAGAAGAAGAAGAAGAAGAAGAAGAAGAAGAAAAGAAGAAGAAGAAGAAGAACATTTCTTCTAGCTTTTCTTATTCTTCTTCTTTTCTTATTCTTCTTCTTCTTCTTCTTCTTCTTCTTCTTCTTTTCCTCCTCTTATTTAGCCTATTTAGTCCATTTATGACATAATTTAGCCTATTTAGTCCACAAATGACATAATAAGATGAAGAAAATCAAGGAATAGGAAGAAAAGAAGGAATAGGAAGAGAAGAAGAAGAAGAAGAAGAAGAAGAAGAATAAGAAAAGAAGAAGAAGAAGAAGAACATTTCTTCTTCTTTTCTTATTCTTCTTCTTTTCTTATTCTTCTTCTTCTTCTTCTTCTTATTCTTCTTCTTCTTCTTTTCCTCCTCTTATTTAGCCTATTTAGTCCATTTATGACATAATTTAGCCTATTTAGTCCACAAATGACATAATAAGATGAAGAAAATCAAGGAATAGGAAGAAAAGAAGGAATAGGAAGAGAAGAAGAAGAAGAAGAAGAAGAAGAAGAAAAGAAGAAGAAGAATAAGAAAATCTTCTTCTTCTTTTCTTATTCTTCTTCTTCTTCTTCTTCTTCTTTTCCTCCTCTTATTTAACCTATTTAGTCCATTTATGACATAATTTAGCCTATTTAGTCCACAAATGACATAATAAGATGAAGAAAATCAAGGAATAGGAAGAAAAGAAGGAATAGGAAGAAAAGAAGAAGAAGAAGAAGAAGAAGAATAAGAAAAGAAGAAGAAGATCTTCTTCTTCTTCTTTTCTTCTTCTTCTTCTTCTTCTTCTTCTTCTTCTTCTTCTTTTCCTCCTCTTATTTAGCCTATTTAGTCCATTTATAACATAATTTAGCCTATTTAGTCCACAAATGACACAATAAGCTTAGTTATGTCAAAAATGGCCTAATTAGCCAGGTTAGCTCCAAAATGACCAAGTTTACCTATGTTAGCTCCAATATGATCCATTAACCTACGTTAGCTCCAAAAAGACGAAGTTTACCTAAGTTAGCTACAATATGATCCATTTTACCCGCGTTAGCTCCAAAATGACCTATTTACCTAAGCTAGCTCTAAATTGACCTACACACTTAGCATTTTTACCTAGCTTAGCAAAAAATGACATTTTTACCTAGGTTAGCTAAAAAATGACCTAGTTTACCTAGGTTAGCTTCAATATGATCCATTTAACTTAGCTTAGCTCCAAAATGACCAAGTTTACCTAGGTTAGCTCCAATATGATACATTGAACTTATCTTATCTCCAAAATGACCTATTTACCTAGCTTAGCTCTAAATTGGCTTTTTTAACTACATTTGTTGGAAAAGAAGAAGATAAAGAAGAGGGGGAGGAGAGAAAGAAAGAGAAGATAAAATCTTCTTCTTATTTTCCTCTTCTTTATCTTCTTCTTTTCCTCTTCTAGCTATTCTTCTTCTTCTAACTTTCATCTTTCCCAATTTGCAGATTTGCTTGAGATGAGGAAGCTTGCATTGATGGACTCATATATTCTCCTTGTGCTTCCTTTTTGTTTATGAAAACATGTTTGGGAACTTCTTATTGTTGGATATGTTGTTGGAAACTTCTTATTGTTGGATATGTTGTTGGAAACTTCTTATGTCATATGGATATATGTTGGACTTGAGAAAATATATTGTTGGAAACTTCTTATGTCATATGGATATATGTTGGAGTTGAGGAAATATATTGTTGGAAACTTCTTATGTCATATGGATATATGTTGGACTTGAGGAAATATATTGTTGGAAACTTCTTATGTCATATGGATATATGTTGGACTTGAGTAAATATATTGTTGGATATGCTTGTTGAGTATATATGTATTATCTGTGTATATCTATGAATTTCTGTCAAATTGAATGAATTCAATTAAAAACAGGGGTTATATAGGCTCTTTGCCGTCTGCCAGCAGTCGGCAAAGAGCTTTGCCGACTGCTAGCAGACGGCAAAGAATGCCACGTGGCAGCTCCCTGTTCAACCTGGGAACGCTGGTTGCCTATTTGGGGACTTTGCCGACTGCCAGCAGACGGCAAAGAGGCTCAGCTCTTTGCCGACTGCCGACAGTCGGCAAAGAGGCTAAGGTCTTTGCCGACTGCCAGCAGACGGCAAAGACCTTAGCCTCTTTGCCGTCTGCCGGCTGACGGCAAACCACGCCGTTAACCCCTAACGGCTCCCACCTCACCTCACTGCCGTCCACGCTCTTTGCCGTCTGCTGGCCGCAAAAGGCTGACGGCAAAGAGCTTTGCCGACTGCTTCTATGAAGCAGACGGCAAAGAAGGCCTTTACCGCCACTTATTCAGCCGGACTGTTTGCCGACTGCTAGCAGTCGGCAAAGAGCTTTGCCGACTGCAATTCATGCCTTTGCCGACTGCCATGGCAGTCGGCAAAGAAGCTGATTCCTGTAGTGCACGGTTGCCGATCACCGCCTGCTGCTGGGTAAGCACTGGTAAGAATTTGAGTTTTTCTTGACGGATTTGTGACGCCCCACCACCACGATTTTCTAGTAGTCTGTAGGATCATATTTGTGTGTGTTTCTATTGCTGCTAACCATGCCAGGATCACAAGTCGACGAGACTGAATGGGAGAACATGACGAACAAGGAGTTGCATGATAAATTTCAGCAAATGATGGGTCAACAGGTAGAAGATGTGATGACCAGTTTTGACAACGCACTAGCGAGGATGGATGGCATTGAGAACTCAATTGACACCAAGTTCGATGCCAAATTCGCTAAAGTGCTTGCGCGTCTACCTCCACCTGCTGCACCGTTGCAACAACAACAACAACCACCTTCACGTCACGAAATTGCCCTCCGCAAAGCGAGCCGTGTCGCTCTTTAGCCTGGCTAAACTGTTGGTGTTGTTGTTGATACTTCTATGGCTCCTGCTGCTGCTGAGGAGGACGACGATTACGCGGGGGATTACGAGGATGAGGTTGATCAAAATCAGAACTACATGCAACAACCAGCACCACAACCACCAGGTCGTCCACATGCAAATAATCGCAATGGTGGGGCTGCACCATACCCTCAGGTACGAGATCATGACCATCTCCCTAAACTGAAATTTAATATTCCACCATTTGAGGGTAGATATGTTCCTGATATATATCTTACTTGGGAGGTAGAAACCGAACAATGTTTTACATGTTTAAGATATCCCGAGGAGAGACGTGTTGCAGCTGCTCTTTGTGCTTTCACTAGTTTTGCTTGTGTGTGGTGGTCTAAATATTGTTGGTTACATCCAGGTAATATTCCAACTACTTGGGCAGCTTTGAAAACTGCTATGCGTACTCGTTGGGTTCCACCAAATTATCAATGCGAATTACTTCAGAAATTGCAGCTTTTAAGACAAGGAAAAAATTCTGTAGAGGATTATTATCAGGAATTACAAATTGGCCTGATTACATGTGGTATTGTTGAGGACAATGAGGCTATGCTTGCACGTTTTATGGGTGGCTTAAATATAGAGATTCAGACAATTCTAGAGTATAAGGAGTATAATAATATCACTCGTTTATTCCATCTTGCTTCCAAAGATAAACGTGAAGTGCAGGATCGACGGGCCTTGGCACGAACTAATTTTTCTACAGGTCGACCTTCATCATGGACCCCGCGTGCATCATCTACTTCAACACGTCCGTCTGCACCACCGCCTACTTCATCCGTCACTTCTAGCCGTAATAAGAGCAAACATGCACCACCACCATCAACCAGGAGTACACCTTCCGGTCCTGCGCAGAGCTCTTCTTCATCTGTGGCATCCAATGGGCCAACACATGATGTTATATGTCGTCGTTGCACTGGTCGTGGTCACTACGCGAGCAAATGCCCATCGCAGCGTGTCATGATTGCTACTGAGGATGGTGGTTATGAGTCCGCCAGTGATTATGATGAGGAGATTTTGGCTCTTATTACACGTGAAGAACACGGTGGAGATGATTCTGAAAATGAGACGGAATACATGGCTCCTGAAGACGCTGACAGGTATGAATGTTTAGTTGCTCAACGTGTTTTGAGTGTGCAGGTCACACAAGCGGAGAAAAATCAGAGGCATAATTTGTTCCATACAAAGGGAGTTGTGAAGGAACATTCCGTTCGCGTCATCATAGATGAAGGGAGCTGCAACAACTTGGCTAGCATGGAGATGGTGGAGAAGCTATCTCTCACCACAAGACCACATCCACATCCTTACTATATTTGGTTCAACAACAGTGGCAAGGTTAAGGTAACACGTACTGTTCGTGTGCATTTTAGTATCTCCACATATGCTGATTATGTTGATTGTGATGTGGTACCCATGCAAGAATGTTCCTTATTACTTGGTAGACCATGCCAATTTCATAAAAATTCTATACACCATGGTAGAAACAATCAGTATACTCTTGTTCATAAGGATAAACGTATTACTTTGCTTCCTATGTCTCCTGATTCCATTTTGAAAGATGATATTAATAGAGCTAATAAAGCAAAAAAGGAGCAAAATAAGAGTGAAAATCAGATTGTGGCAAAAGAATTTGAGCAACAAATGAAGCCTAATAACACACCGTCATCTCATGTTGCCTCCGAAATTAAATAAAAAGTGGATGTTTACTTGCCACCAAATCTGATATTGATGATCTAGATTTAAGAAAATCTGATTGCTATGCTTTTGTGTGCAAAGAGGCATTATTTTCATTCGAGGACGTGCCTTCCTCTTTGCCTCCTGCTGTCACTAACATTTTGCAGGAGTTCGCGGACGTCTTTCCACAAGACATGTCACCGGGATTACCACCTATTCGAGGGATTGAGCATCAGATTGACTTAATTCACGCTGCATCGCTACGCAACCAGTCAACATACCATACCAATCAAGAGGAGACGAAGGAGATTATGTGTCAAGTACAGGAGCTCCTCGACAACGGTTATATACGCGAATCCCTTAGTCATTGTGATGTTCCTATTATTCTAGTGCCGAAAAAGGATGGTACATCGCGTATGTGTGTTGATTGTAGAGGCATTAATAATATTACTATTCGTTATCGTCATCCTATTCCTAGGCTAGATGATATGCTTGATGAATTGAGTGGCTCTACAATATTCTCCAAAGTTGATTTGCGTAGTAGATACCATCAAATTCGTATAAATTGGGAGATGAATGGAAAACAACATTTAAAACTAAGTCTGGATTATATGAGTGGTTAGTCATGCCTTTTGGCTTAACTAATGCACCTAGTACTTTCATGAGATTAATGAATGAAGTTTTACGTGCTTTCATTGGACAATTTGTAGTAGTTTACTTTGATGATATATCGATTTATAGCAGATCTTTGGAAGAACATTTGGAACTTTTACGTGATGTTTTTATTTCTCTACGTGATGCACGTTTGTTTGGTAACCTTGGAAAGTGCACCTTTTGCATCGACCGAGTCTCTTTTCTTGGCTATGTTGTTACTCCATAGGGAATTGAGGTTGATAAAGCCAAGATTGAAGCTATTGAGAGTTGGCCGCAGCCCAAAATGGTCACACACGTGAGGAGTTTCCTTGGCCTCGTTGGATTCTATAGGCGTTTTGTGAGAGATTTCAGCACCATTGTTGCACCTCTCAATGAGCTTACAAAGAAGGATGTGCCTTTTGTTTGGGGTACTGCACAGGAAGAAGCATTCACGGTATTGAAAGATAAGTTGACACATGCTCCTTTACTCCAACTTCCTAATTTTAATAAGACTTTTGAGCTTGAATGTGATGCTAGTGGAATTGGGTTAGGAGGTGTGTTATTACAAGATGGCAAACATGTTGCATACTTTTTTGAAAAATTGAGTGGGCCTAGTCTGAATTATTCTACTTATGATAAGGAATTATATGCTCTTGTTCGGACTTTGGAAACATGGCAACATTATTTATGGCCCAAAGAATTTGTTATACATTCTGATCATGAATCTTTGAAGCACATTAAAAGTTAAGATAAATGGGTTGAATTCATAGAGACTTTCCCTTATGTTATTAAACACAAGAAGGGAAAAGAAAATGTTACAGCTGATGCATTGTCTCGTCGTTATACTATGCTTTTCACAACTTGACTTCAAAATATTTGGTTTGGAGACCATCAAAGATCAATATGTGCATGATGCTGAATTTAAAGATGTATTGCAGAATTGTAAAGAAGGGAGAACATGTAACAAGTTCGTCGTTAATGATGGATTTATGTTTCGTGCTAACAAGTTATGCATTCCAGCTAGCTTTGTTCGTCTTTTATTGTTGCAGGAGGCGCATGGAGGAGGATTAATGGGACACTTTGGCGTGAAGAAGACGGAGGACGTACTTGCTACGCATTTCTTTTGGCCAAAGATGAGACGGGATGTTGAGCGTTTTGTTGCTCGTTGCACTACATGTCAAAAAGCTAAGTCACGACTCAATCATCATGGTTTATATATGCCTTTGCCTGTCCCTAGTGTTCCTTGGGAAGATATATCTATGGACTTTATTTTGGGTTTACCTCGAACAAAGAAGGGGAGGGATAGCATATTTGTTGTCGTGGATAGGTTCTCGAAGATGGCACATGATGAGGACAACACTAACAAGGTGACACCCATAGCTCCAACTGACACAAATACAGGACCAATTACTAGAGCTCGCGCACGCCAATTAAATTACCAGGTACTTACGTTTCTTGGTAATGAATCTAATGTTCATGAGAATATGATACTGCCTAAATTGGATACATTTGTCTTGCTTGCAAATGAAGGGCCTAGCTTGGACAAGAAGGATGAACATTGGAGCAAGATCAAGCATGGAGATGATGGCATGCGAAAGGGGAACAAGAATGGAGTTACAAGTGATGATTTCAGGACATTGAAGCCACCATTATGAGTGCGTGAAGCCTTGGACGAATATACAAGATGCCACTTCATAAACTTCGTCCAGAGGCTATTATAGGTGCTGCGTCACCTTATTATTGGGCCAGGCCCATGTAATTTCGAAATACTTGAGTATAGGCTGTTTGTAGAGTCCGTATGTGTGGGGAAACAAGAGATAGGGTTGGTTTCGGACCCCTCCACCAAGAGCCACGAAATTCCCGCCTCTTTCCCCATATATACAGCCCTTAGGGCGTCGTTTAGACTTTGGGTTTTGTTTAGATTAAAGTTCGCCATAGCTGCAACTTCGCGTAATTCGTTTGTGTTCAACGACCAGACAAAGACGTCACCAAACCCCACTTGATCAATAAAGCTTTCCCCTTAAATTCGCAATATCCAGATTGTAATCTCAGTTTCTTGCTTGTTCTTCGTTTGCCTGCAGGAAACAGACCTTCGTGGTCAGGTTGATCGTGCTCCGGCGTGGTCAATAACCTCTCGGAGTTGGTTTAGCGATTGCTAAGGCACGACGTCCTCGCACGTTCGTAGTCGGATCGTCAAAGTCGACTTCTCCAAAACGATAGCCACAATCTCATCGAAAGACGGGACACCTTTGCCTCTATCAAGTGGTATCAGATTTCCAGGTTGCTCAGTGAGATTTTATAGTTTTTCATAGTTTAGATCGAGTCTGTTCTTCATACCTATAGTCCACGAAAAAGCAAAAAAAAATTAGGGTTAGTTCATCCCATCCGAACCAATCTGAGCCTTTGCATAATCTTTTCCGTATTTGCTTTGTTGAATTTGCGGTTGCATCGTCGTGTCAAGTTGCTGGTCTTAACGTCTAGTCCTTTAGAGTTTCGAGTTCTGTTCACAGGTTGTCACGTCGCCGTTGCCATATATCACCACCGCATCATCACCATCGCTGCTGCCATATACCACCACCGCACCAACTTCATCACCGCTGCGATATACCACCACCACATATTCACCGCCAATCCGAGTCCATATAGGCCACCACATATCCGCCGCCATCACGCCAATCCGAGTCCACCTGCAACATATATCCGCCACCAGTCCGAGTTCCACCAGATTCATCTCCGCCACCAGTCCGAGTTCCACCAGATTCATCTCCGCCACCAGTCCAAGTTCCACCAGATTCATCTCCGCCACCAGTCCTATTCCAAGTCCAGTATTTTGTTACTCTGTTTTGGATTTTCAGATCACACCATACTCCGAGTCGTGACGGAGAAGGACTCCCAAACATCCGTGCTACCCGCAGTAGAAAAATAGTTCCAAACTAAAAAAAAACTTAAGTCTGGAAAATTCTGGCTAGGCAGTTTTTAGACCATTTGTAGACTTTTTCAAAAAAAAATTGTTGTAGAGCAAAAAAAAGAGGAAAAAAAAGTGCAAAAAAAAGAGAAAAAAATTCAGAGTCTGCTCCTCCCTTGTTTATGTGCTGTGACGTGATTTTGTTAGTGTTCTAGGCTCGCGTCTCTAGCACGGTCTAGCCTCGGACCAGCATAGTACCGTCGTTGAGCGTTTATTCAACTTTGCATCTTTGAATTGATTATTGCTGACCCTTTTTCCTACCATCTTATAAGCCTTCCCAGCTCCACATACATCTACGTCGTGCATTTTGACTCTCCCTGGTAATCGCTTTATCCATCCTTTGAGAGTTTTGACTACCACCGTTGTCGATCACCACCTGCTGCTGGGTAAGAACTGGTAAGAATTTGAGATTTGCTTGACGGATTTGTGACGCCCGACCACCACCATTTTCTAGTAGTCTATAGGATCATATTCTTGTGTGTTTCTATTGCTGCTAACCATGCCAGGATCACAAGCCGATGAGACTGACTGGGAGAACTTGACGAACAAGGAGCTTCATGATAAGTTTCAGCAAATGATGAGTGTACAGGTGCAAGATGTGCTAAACAGATTTGACGAGGCCATGGAGAAGATAGATGGCATGGAGAAGACGTTTGAAACAAAGCTCGATAACAAGTTTGCTGAATTGCTTTCGCCTTTTCCACCACCACCGGCTGCTGCAGCTGTCGCACCTCTACAACAACAACAACAACAACAACAACAACAACAACATCGCCTTCCAAATCAAGTGGGACGAGCACAGCGCGTTCCCCTTGAGCCTGGTCAAACTTCTGGTGCCGCTGTTGATGTTTCTGTAGCTCCTGATGCTACTGCAGAGGTGGAGGACCATTACGAGGATGAGGTTGACCAAAATCAGAACTACGTGCAACCACCAGCACCACCACCACCAGGTCGTCCTCATGCATATCATTGCAACGGTAGGGTTGCACCACCACCTGAGGTACATGACCATCTTCTTAAACTGAAATTGAATATTCCACCATTTGAGGGTAGATATGTTCCTGATATATATCTTACATGGGAGTTAGAAACTGAATAACGTTTTACATGTTTACACTACCCTGAGTAGAGACGTGTTCCTGCTGCTGTTTGAGCTTTCACTAGTTTTGTATGTGTTTGGTGGTCTGAACATTATAGATTATATCCTATTCCAGCTACTTGGGTTGCTTTGAAAACTACTATGCGTACTCGTTGGGTTCCACCATATTATCAACGTGAATTGCTTCAAAAACTGCAGCGCTTAAGACAAGGAAAAAATTCTGTAGAAGAATATTATCAGCAATTACAAACTGGCCTGATTAGATGTGGTATTATTGAGGAGAATGAAGCTATGCTTGCACGTTTTATGGGTGGATTAAATTGAGAGATTCAGACCATTCTAGAGTATAAGGATTATAATAATATCACTCGTTTATTCCATCTTGCTTGTAAAGCTGAACGTGAAGTGCAGGATCGACATGCATTGGCGCGGACTAACTTTTCTGTAGGTCGACCTTCATCATGGACACCGCGTGCATCCTCTACTTCCACACATTCTACTGCACCGACACCTCCATCAGTTGTTACCTCCAGCCGTGATACAAGGAAGCAGGCACAACCACCATTATCTGCCAAGAGCACACATATTGGGCCCGCACAGAGTTCTTCTTCTTCCATGGCATCAACAGGGCACACCAGTGATATTATTTGTCGTCGTTGTAAGGGAAGAGGACATTTTGCAAGAGAATGCAAATCTCATCGTGTGATGATTGCTACTGAGGATGGTGGATATGACTCCGCTAGTGACTATGATGAGGAGACTTTGGCTCTTATTACACGTGAAGAACACGGCGGAGACGATTCTGATCATGAGACGCAATACATGGCTCCTGAAGATGCTGACAGGTATGGATGTTTAGTTGCTCAACGTGTTTTGAGTGTGCAGGTTACACAAGCTGAGCAAAATCAGAGGCATAATTTGTTCCATACAAAGGGAGTTGTGAAGGAACGTTCTGTTCGCGTGATCATAGATGGAGGGAGTTGCAACAACTTGGCTAGCATGGAGATGGTGGAGAAGCTATCTCTCACCACAAGACCACATCCACATCCTTACTACATCCAATGGTTCAACAACAGCGGCAAGGTTAAGGTAACACGTACTATTCGTGTGCATTTTAGTATCTCTACATATGCTGATTATGTTGATTGTGATGTGGTACCTATGCAAGCATGTTCCTTATTACTTGGTAGACCATGGCAATTTGATAAAACAACTATACACCATGGTAGAAACAATCAGTATACTCTTGTTCATAAGGATAAAAATATTACTTTACTTCCTATGACTCCTGATTCCATTTTGAAAGATGATATTAATAGAGCTAATAAAGCAAAACAGGAGATAATATTCACCAAAGTTGATTTGCGTAGTGGATACCATCAAATTCGTATGAAATTGGGAGATGAATGGAAAACAACATTTAAAACTAAGTTTGGATTATATGAGTGGCTAGTCATGCCTTTTGGGTTAACTAATGCACCTAGTACTTTCATGAGATTAATGAATGAAGTTTTACGTGCTTTCATTGGACGATTTGTGGTAGTATCCTTTGATGATATATTGATTTTTAGCTAATCTTTGGAGGAACATTTGGAACATTTATGTGTTGTTTTTATTGCTCTACGTGATGCATGTTTGTTTGGTAACCTTGGAAAGTGCACCTTTTGCACCGACCGAGTCTCTTTTCTTGGCTATGTTGTTACTCCACAGGGAATTGAGGTTGATAAAGCCAAGATTAATTGAAGCTATTGAGAGTTGGCCGCAACCCAAAACGGTCACACACGTGAGGAGTTTCCTTGGCCTCGCTGGATTCTATCGGCGTTTTGTGAGAGATTTTAGCACCATTGCTGCACCTCTCAATGAGCTTACAAAGAAGGATGTGCCTTTTGTTTGGGGTACTGCACAGGAAGAAGCATTCACTGTCTTGAAAGATAAGTTGACACATGATCCTTTACTCCAACTTCCTGATTTTAATAAGACTTTTGAGCTTGAATGTGATGCTAGTGGAATTGGGTTAGGAGGTGTGTTATTACAAGATGGTAAACCTGTTGCATAGTTTTCTGAAAAATTGAGTGGGCCTAGTCTGAATTATTCTACTTTTGATAAGGAATTATATGCTCTTGTTCGGACGTTGGAAACATGGCAACATTATTTACGGCCCAAAGAATTTGTTATACATTCTGATCATGAATCTTTGAAGCACATTAAAAGTCAAGCAAAACTGAACCGTAGACATGCTAAATGGGTTGAATTCATAGAGACTTTCCCTTATGTTATTAAACACAAGAAGGGAAAAGAAAATGTTATTGCTGATGCATTTTCTCGTCGTAATACTATGCTTTCACAACTTGACTTTAAAATATTTGGTTTGGAGACCATCAAAGATCAATATGTGCATGATGCTGAATTTAAAGATGTATTGCAGAATTGTAAAGAAGGGAGAACATGGAACAAGTTCGTCGTTAATGATGGATTTGTGTTTCGTGCTAACAAGCTATGCATTCCAGCTAGCTCTGTTCGTCTTTTGTTGTTGCAGGTGGCGCATGGAGGAGGATTAATGGGACACTTTGGCGTGAAGAAGATGGAGGACATACTTGCTACACATTTCTTTTGGCCAAGGATGCGACGGGATGTTGAGCGTTTTGTTGCTCGCTGCACTACATGTCAAAAAGCTAAGTCACGACTCCATCCTCATGGTTTATATATGCCTTTGCCTGTTCCTAGTGTTCCTTGGGAAGATATATCTATGGACTTTGTTTTGGGTTTACCTGGAATAAAGAAGGGGAGGGATAGCATATTTGTTGTCGTGGATAGGTTCTCGAAGATGGCACACTTTATACCATGTCATAAAAGCGATGATGCTGCTAATGTTGCTGACTTGTTCTTTCGTGAAATTATTCGTTTGCATGGTGTGCCAAATACTATTGTTTCAGATCATGATACTAAATTTCTTAGCCACTTTTGGAGATGGTTATGGGCTAAGTTGGGGACTAAACTGCTTTTTAGTACTACTTGTCACCCCCAAACTGATGGTCAAACTGAAGTAGTCAACAGAACTTTGTCTACTATGCTTAGGGCTGTTTTGAAGAATAATAAGAAAATGTGGGAAGAATGCTTGCCTCATGTTGAATTTGCTTATAATCGTTCGTTGCATTCTACTACTAAGATGTGCCCTTTTGAAATTGTCTATGGTTTCCTACCTCGTGCACCTATTGATTTGTTGCCTCTTCCATCTTCGGAGAAGGTTAATTTTGATGCTAAACAACGTGCTGAATTGATCTTAAAAATGCATGAGTTAACTAAGGAAAATATTGAGCGCATGAATGCTAAATATAAACTTGTTGGAGATAAGGGTAGAAAACATGTTGTCTTTGCATCTGGAGATCTTGTTTGGTTACATTTGCGTAAGGATAGGTTTCCTAATCTGCGCAAGTCAAAGCTAATGCCACGTGTTGATGGTCCTTTCAAGGTGTTAGAGAAAATAAATGATAATGCATATAAACTTGAGTTGCATGCAGATTTTGGGGTTAGTCCCAGATTTAACATTGCAGATTTGAAGCCTTACTTGGGTGAGGAAGATGAGCTTCCGTCGAGGACGACTTCAATTCAAGAAGGGGAGGATGATGAGGACATCACTAACAAGGTTACACCCACAGCTCCAACTGACACATATACAGGAACAATTTCTAGAGTTCGCGCACGCCAATTAAATTACCAGGTACTTTCGTTTCTTGCTAATGAATCTAATGTTCATGAGAATATGATGCTGCCTAAATTGGATACATTTGTCTTCCTTACAAATGAAGGGCCTAGCTTGGACAAGAAGGATGAACATTGGAGCAAGATCAAGCATGGAGATGATGGCATGCGCAAGGGGAACAAGAATGGAGTTACAAGTGATGATTTCAGGACTTTGAAACCACCATAATGAGTGCGTGAAGCCTTGGACGAAATATACAAGATGCCACTTCATAAACTTCGTCCAGAGGCTATTATAGGTGTTGCGTCACCTTATTATTTGGCCAGGCCCATGTTATTTAGAAATACTTAAGTATAGGCTATTTTTAGAGTCCGTATGTGTGGGGAAACAAGAGTTAGGATTGGTTTCGGACCCCTCCACCAAGGGCCACGAAATTCCCCCCACTTTCCCCCATATATACAGCCCTTAAGGCGTCGTTTAAACTTTGGGTTTTGTTTAGATTAAAGTTCGCCATAGCTGCAACTTCACGTACTTCGTTTGTGTTCAACGACCAGACAAAGACGTCACAGAACCCCACGTGATCAATAAAGGTTTCCTTTTAAATTCGCAATATCCAGATTACAATCTCAGTTTCTTGCTTGCTCTTCGTTTGCCTGCAGGAAACAGACCTTCGTGGTCAGGTTGATCGTGCTCCGGCGTGGTCAATAACCTCTCGGAGTTGGTTTAGCGATTGCTAAGGCGCGACGTCCTCGCACGTTCGTAGTCGGATTGTCAAAGTTGACTTCCTCCAAAACGATAGCCACCATCTCATCGAAAGACAGGACACCTTTGCCTCTATCAGCACACTTTATACCATGTCATAAAAGCGATGATAGTGCTAATGTTGCCGATTTGTTCTTTCGTGAAATTATTCGCTTGCATGGTGTGCCAAATACTATTGTTTCAGATCGTGATACTAAATTTCTTAGCTACTTTTGGAGATGTTTATGGGCTAAATTTGGGACTAAACTACTTTTTAGTACTACTTGTCACCCCCAAACTTATGGACAAACTGAAGTAGTCAATAGAACTTTGTCTACTATGCTTAGTGCTGTTTTGAAGAATAACAAGAAAATGTGGGAAGAATGTTTGCCTCATATTGAATTTGCTTATAATCGGTCGTTGCATTCTACTACTAAGATGTCCCCTTTTGAAATTCTCTATGGTTTCCTACCTCATGCACCTATTGATTTGTTGCCTCTTCCATCTTCGGAGAAGGTTAATTTTGATGACAAACAACGTGCTGAATTGATCTTAAAAATGCATGAGTTAACTAAGGAAAATATTGATCGCATGAATGCTAAATATAAACTTGTTGGAGATAAGGGTAGAAAATGTGTTGTCTTTGCACCTGGAGATCTTGTATGGTTACATTTGCGTAAGGATGGGTTTCTTAATTTGCGCAAGTCAAAGCTAATGCCACGTGCTGATGGTCCTTTCAAGGTGTTCGAGAAAATAAATGATAATGCATATAAACTTGAGTTTCCTGCAGATTTTGGGGTTAGTCCCACATCTAACATTGCAGATTTGAAGCCTTACTTGGGTGACGAAGATGAGCTTCAGTCGAGGAGGACTTCAATTCAAGAAGGGGGGGTGATGAGGACATCACTAACAAGGTTACAACCACAGCCCCAACTGACACATTAACAGGACCAATTACTAGAGCTCGCGCACGCCAATTAAATTACCAGGTACTTTCATTTCTTGGAAATAGTTCTAATGTTCATGAGAATATAATGCTGCCTAAATTGGATACGTTTGTCTTGCTTACAAATGAAGGGCTAGCTTGGACAAGAATGATGAACATTGGAGCAAGATCAAGCATGGAGATGATGGCATGTGCAAGGGGAACAAGAACGGAGTTACAAGTGATGATTTGAGGACCTTGAAGCCACCCTAATGAGTGCGTGAAGCCTTGGACGAAATATACAAGATGCCACATCATAAATTTCGTCCAGAGGCTATTATAGGTGCTGCGTCACCTTATTATTGGGCCAGGCCCATGTAATTTCGAAATAGTAAAGTATAGGCTGTTTTTAGAGTCCGTATGTGTGGGGAAAACAGAGTTAGGGTTGGTTTCGAACCCCTTTCTCCATATATACAGCCCTTAGGGCGTCGCTTAGACTTTGGGTTTTGTTTAGATTAAAGTTCGCCATAGCTGCAACTTTGCGTACTTCGTTTGTGTTCAACGACCAGACAAAGACGTCACCGAACCCCACCTTGATCAATAAAGCTTTCATCTTATATTCGCAATATTCAGATTGCAATCTTAGTTTCTTGCTTGCTCTTCGTTTGCTTGCAGGAAATAGACCCTCGTGGTCAGGTTGATCATGCTCCGGCGTGGTCAATAACCTCTCGAAGTTGGTTTAGCGATTGCTAAGGCACGACGTCCTTGCACGTTCGTAGTCAGATCATCAAGTTCTACTCCACCAAAAACGATGGCCACCATCTCCTCGAAAGATGGGACACCATTGCCTCTATCAATTACCAAAGGCTACCAACTCACAACTGTGGTTCAGGTTATGTTGGGCCGCCTTATCCGTCCTTGCCAATGCCGAGATTCCTCTCTATGGGAGTTCGATCCGGCTGGAGCCCGACCCTTGGAGTATCTATACGGCTCCACACACAAAGATATTTGGAAACATCTCTTCACGAGCCAGAAGGAGCAGCCAAAGGAAACCGAGGACTTAGGCTATAGCACTGTGTTTACCGCACAAGAGGTAATAAAAAATTCCACCGAACATATATTCCCTCATTGTAATGATAATAGGAATTGGAGTTTTTACGTGATATACAGAGCTGGACGAAGAAGGCAGTTCGGATCAAGTGTCCGGCCCCTTTGCCCGAAGAGCCAGCCACTCCTCAACTGTTGGCGAGGCTGGCTCTGGTGCCATACAAGGCACCGGACAAGAAGCCCAAGAAGAAGAGCAAGGAGGCCACGAAAGGCCCCCGCCCTACAGACGCGAAGTCCGAGGAAATTAAAATCCTCTCCTCCGATGAGGAGGAGGATGATGGAGAAAAAGAATCCCCTGCCCAGGGCAAGGGGAGGAAGATGGCAGCCCCTGCTGACGGAGGCAAGGCCGCACCCCGGAGGAAGCTAAACCTCCCCGCCTATTCGGACTCATCGTCCGAACACAGCTTTGTGGTGAAGCCTAAGGAGAAGACCTATATTAATTACTGCACCTTCTTTATTCAGCCTATTAATGCTTTTTAAGTGTTTCTCACCTGCTGACCTATGGCCCTCCCCGTGCACAACCCGACGCCTCCTTATCGGAGTGGAACTCTCTGTCATCTGGAGAGACGGAGAGTGACCCACCAGTCCGAGCTCCATCGCCCGTGGACCGCGGGGACACCGAAGTGTCCTCCCAGCGTGCGTCTCCTGCTCAAGGGAATGGGGCGGCAGGTGATAAGGCGACCAAGTGTAACACCTCGGCTACCACTGACCATGGGGAAACAATCATCATGGAGGCCGAAGACAGGTGGCCCAAACAATCTACGGCCCCACTGAATACTGATCCGAAGCCTAGCGCGGCTCCGGGGTCCGAAGACCAGACCCCAAGGCGGGGGAGTACACAACTGTTCCTACGGCACCCGGAGTCAATCCGGAGGCGCCGGACCCTCGGGAGGAAGTATTACGAAGTGCTTCCGTCGTGGAGGAGCACCGCAACGTAATGGGTGCGGTGATGAAGAAGGTTCAGTCCGTCAGAGGCGGACTGAATGAAGCCTTCAACAGCCTACTAACAGGCTTTAAAATATGCGATGTAATGTTTTTATGGTACTTTTATTTATTTTATATGCCAATATATAGCAAGTTGCCCCTAATGATTTGTGTGATTCTAAACAGAATCGGACGAAGTATCCATAATATATCATATATAGAGCTAAACTGCATGTTTTTGCATTTGAACAAGCTTCACTAGTTGCGGCAACTGCAAAAGCTGCAGAAGTTGCCGAACTAAATCGGAAGCTTTCGGAGGCCAACGCGGACCTCCACCGCGTCAACCAGCGTTCGGATGAGACGCAACGTATGCGGATTTGAAAAATTGAGATGTCAAGAAGACTAATAATTTTAATTGATTGTGAGCATAAACTCTTTGTTATATGCTGTATTTAAATAATTAGCGCCGCTGAGCTCGAAGCTCTCAAGGGCGACCTCGTGAAGGTCGAGAAGGAGGCTGAGACGAGCAAGGTAGTCGCTGATAAAGCGGTTGCCGATCTAGAGGCCGAAAAGTCCGCGTGCGAAAAGCACCAAGCTCGGGTGTCCGAGGTCGAGATTGAGCTCAAAGATGCTATTCGCAAATGTGAGGCATTGGAAGAGAAGACTTCGGAACAAGCATCCGAGCTCAGTGCGGCAGTTAAGGCTGCACAGGAGGCGCGAAGCGAGTCGCAAAGCGTCTGCAAGGAAATCAAGTAGGCGCGGAAGATAGCATCTGGTAAGACTTTTCTCTTACGGAGCATCTTTGGAGGGCAGAAGTACCTTGGGCTGACATGATTATGGAGTTCTCCAGGCGTGTTTGCAAATCTCACGAGGAGCAGTGCTGACCCCGCCCAATACTTCCGAGCCCAGGAGGGGAACAACACAGAGAAGCTGTTCTGGTCGCAGTTCTATGCGCCAAAACATTCGGTGCACCTCGACGACCATATGAAGCAGTCCGTCCAGCTGCACAACATGGCGGGTTCGGCATGAAGGACTTGATAGTTTGGTTGTGGCCCGCTAAGCCAATCCCAAGTAGCTATTTAGGATTGGTGAAGCGGCTCGTCGAAGCGAGTCCGCGGGTCGACATGTTAAACCGTTCGGCCTACATAGAGGGTGCTCAGATGGCCTTCGCCCGTATGAAAGTGCACTGGGCGAAGATGAAGGCGCAGGACATAGCCACTGCTGGCCCGCCCGAAGGCAAGGAGCACCGCAAGTCGGAGAGATACTTCAAGGACGTCATAGAAGGCGCCCGCCTTGTAGAAGGCTAGTTTTCAAAAGATATCATATTTTAATAATTGTATCTAGTTGTAAAGAATTTAAGCTTATGAACCGATGTATATATAATTTTTTGCGCTATTATAATGTGACCGACTTTTACCTCATGTGCGCCCGTTTATATAAATTTGAAAGCTTCCAGTTGTCGGCTTTAGCCCCCATGTAAATATTACTGGGGTGTTCAGTCATATGCATAAACACTCTTTATCCAACGTCTTGGTCCATGTAGGAGGTGTATGCGGAGCGAACCAGGCAATCAGACTATGCAGCTTTATAGCTTTCACTTAGCCATAGGAGTTTGACAAGTGGGACTAAGTACTAGCCCCTGGTGCGTATATGGTGTTTCCGAATTAAGGTATCCATTTGTGCGCGGCTGGGAAAAAAACCAACCCTTCGTATATCACAGGGTAGATCTCCATCGATCGTAGCATGACACTAAGTCGTCGGATCGCGGACCAGATTCTCGCCTATCATGACAGTCAGTTTTTGGCTTTCTCCACTGAGGTACTTGACCGAACGAACCGAAAGTACAATCGCAGTAGTTCTCCCTTTAAACCCTAGCCTAAAAATCGGGAACGTAGGGGTAAGCATAGGAGCCGGGCAACCCAATATTGACCCAAGAAATGATTCCGAACTGATGCATATAAAGCAATATCCAGGACACCGAATACTCCCTATAGGTGTTCAGACTTTTCAACATATACCGGGCTGAATATAGCCCCTGGTAGTGGACCATGTTGTCAAGGCACATGTGGCAATCTGACATGGGGAGAGAACACAGGTGGTGAGAGAATAAAACTCCAAACATTAATATGAACCAAGCTGTTTCTATAATATCCCGTTCTAGTACAGCGAGCTGTATACTTACAGATAATGCCGATAACTTCCTTGGACATTTTACATGCCAGAAAAGTGTAAAACAAAAAGAGATAAAATGTTTACACAGGGTCTTAATCTAAAAAGAAACCTTAGTGCAGGGCCCTGCTGCACGTCTGCGCCGTTTTCTCCTTTGTGATATGTCCTTGAAGGGGGAAGTATGATGGCCATCTGTAAAAAAGAAAGAAAAAGGAAAAACCTGGAAAAGAATCCAGTTTGGCCGTAAATAAAGCTGGTTCATTTCATGAACTTTGAAAGATAATTTTAGAGTCCGAATACAGTTGAGCCGAACTATGGACTATTTGTATACAGTGTGCCCCCAGCGCCGGCCAAGGAATTTTAAGGGCATAATTGTGTACCCGAGGCACGTATGCTACCACCTTATCGGGCTGTTGATCGGGGCGTAGCTGCTAATCAAGCTCAGTTCATCTGAGCTGCCGCACTAAGGCGTATGCCGGACACGTTTAGTTGTGTCTGTGGTCTTAATGACCAATGAGCTGTTCGGCTTGAATAGGCCGTTTTGGACTTTGGCTGCTAGGGCCCCAGTGTCCTCCTCCGTATGGAGAGAGTGCTCCATATTGCCATTGACTGTGATGACGCCACATGGTCTAGGTATTTTGAGCTTTAAATAAGCATAATGTGGGACTGCATTAAAGCAGGTGAAGGCCGTTCTTCCGAGTAGTACATGATAGCCACTTCGGAATGGAGCTATGTCGAAGATTAACTCTTTGCTTCGAAAGTTATCGGGAGAGCCGAATACGACCTCCAATGTTAAAGAGCCCGTGCAGTGGGCTTCTACGCCTAGTATCACTCCTTTACAGGTCGTGCTGCTTGACTTGATTCTTGACGTGTCTATCCCCATCTTGCGGACGGTGTCCTAGTATATCAGACTGAGACTGTTGCCGCCGTCCATAAGGACTCGAGTGAGATGGTATCCATCGATTATTGGACCGAGCACTGATGCGGAGCATCCCAAGGTCATCCCCATGGACCTACCATCGTCTCACCAAGTGCCAAGTGGACCCATGACACGCGCTCGAGCACGAGCTCTCGAGACCGAGATGACTTCACTCCTCTCTCTACATCACTTTGATTCACATGAGACATGGATGCTACCCTCATCAGAGACTCTTTGCATACTCAGGCACCTCGGGAACAACCATGGAGAAGTCAAGGAACAAGAAGGATCGAAGGAAGAATAAGCAGGAGAAAACAGCCGAGACTCAGCCAGCCCGGACGATCCGGACGAAGTCCCGGACGATCCGGCCATAGCCCGGATGATCCGGACGAACGTCCGAACGATCCGAACAATGAGCGCCCTGACAGCCGAAGCTCCACGCCGACGCCGAATCATCCGAACCCCGGCCCGGATCATCCGGATATCCCCGGACTGCCGGACCAAGACCCGGACATTCGGACCACCCGCAGCAGATCAGACTTGTCCGGATCATCCGAACGCCGCCATGGATCATCCGGACACCCGAAGCCTGGATCATCCGGAAAAACGTCCGGATCATCCGGACAGTGCCTGCGTGCATGATGTTGGGCCGAGGCCCATGTACCCCTTCGCCCCTCCTAGCCTATATGTATCACTCTACCCAAACTATCTAGGGTTAGCTTTGTGTTAGCTCATACAAAATATTAGTAGTTCCTCTCCTACGAGACTGTGGCCTCCTCGGAGAAGATCCACCGGATTCAAGACCTCCTATACGGAGAAGAACATCAAGACCTCCTCACGGAGATGGCTACCGCTACTTGTATCCTCCTTAGTTGATCGTGTATCGTGTATCTCACTTTGTGTACCCGGATCTAGCATTTGTGTGACCTAAGCTTGTTGATTTGAGTGTTTTCTCCTTGTCTCTCTTGTGTTTTCCTCGTGCCCCTCGTGTTCTTCCTGGGGATCCCTCCTATTCATGAAAGATCGGTCACATAGGCTCCCACCCTACATCATCTATGGTATCATGAGCCTAGGTTGATGATGAATTTGGAGCCCCACACCTTGTTTTCTAGCTTGTTTTTCTTGTTTCTCGTCCAAATTCGAAAATCCCCACAAAAATAGCCCCACAAATTTTTTGTGATTTGTGTATTTTGATGAGATTTTGTTGATTGTGATCCGTGATTGAGTTGTGTGACATGTGGATTACCCTTTTCCCCACCTCCCCCACCCTGAAATCCGCTCAAAAACCTCAGAAACTCCGAGAAAAAAAAATACTTTTTCCACCTCTTCCCCGAAATTTTCCCGAGCATTTTGACCCCCCGGATCATCCGTCTGTCCACCCGGATCATCCGGCCAGCGCCCGGATCATCCGTCTGTCCACCCGGATCATCGGGCCAGTGCCCGGATCATCTGCCCAAACGTCCGGATCATCCGGCTGACTCTGACGAAATTGCATTTTACTGTTTTTCGCAGCCCCGTTTCTGAAACCGCAAAAACCCTAGCTACACCCACGACTTATAACCTACCACCACCATCACCGCCTACCCAAAACCCTACGGTCTTACCTCTTTGTGTCTTGGATCATTTGAGTTGTGGTTTTCTCCGTTTTCGTTTGTGTTTGGGCTATCTCGGAGCGAAACGACATCGACAAGACCACCTCTCAACCTCGACAAGGACGGTAACATCGACGACACCTCGTTTACTACCTTGCAATTGCATTGATATACCCTCATCGACCATTTTTGCGTAGCTTTCCCACTGAGACTAGCCATTTGAGTATTGCCGGGCCACGACACTTGTGCACATTAGTGATAGTCATAGACAATGCATACCACATCGTCATATCTCCGTGTGACACAAGAGTGTTCCGCATACACAATACCTACCTTGACCCGAGAAGCATGCATAAGTGGCCAAAGAAAGAGCTCACAAGCTTCTAAGCAAAAGAGCCGCCCAAAGCTTACAAGCAAAAGCACAATAGCATCAAACGCCTTGCATCAAAAGAGATCATATGAGATAACAATACATCATCTTGTGCTAAAGCATCGGCACATCATACACTCATAGCATACTTGTGATAGGTAATCATTACATTGCTCTTATAGGTTATGCACAAGTGTGTATCCGCCTATGAAGCAATCGGTTAACGTCTCTCTAGTGTTGTGCAATACGAGCATTTTCCGTGGATTCCACATTTTCGCTCACCTTCGGTTGCACAACCACATTTATCTATTCTTGCGTGTGTTCCGTGTGCTACCTATTGCTTGTGATATAATTGTTGCATGAGCCAATCGTGAATCATTTTCAACATCATTGAATCTTACTCACTTTCTGCATTGAATTTTGCCACCATCCTAACCAAGCTCCTCTAAAAGCTTTACTTGTGTAGGTGTGAGAATCGACAAGACTTGGTACCAATAGTGCTATTTCCGGTTACATTATTGAGTGATCATTGATCCATTCTCAACTTCGGTCAAGGTACATTTGGTATTGTCTTCTCCTTTCTCCCACTCACATACTTGCTTGTGACGATGGATAGGCCAAGTACATCTACGAACCCGCTCTTAGATGATCCTCAAGAATCGAACAACTACGTCAGCAAACTACATCTCTTCGGTGTCCAACGAGCTCTACATCAACAAAGTGAAGCTATGCGAGAGCACATTGAGCAAGTCACCGCCGACGCGCGACAATTTGAAGAAAGAACAAGAGAGCAATTCGATATCATCAACACCAACATGGCTACTCAATTCGATGCGCTACGAACATTGATAGTCAACCGACGTTCTTCTTCAACATCTTCTCAACGACGAAGCCGCTCAAGTCGCCAAATCGACTCCACGGACGGCTCAAGTACACCTACATCAAACACTCTCCGTCAAGCCGCACATCAAGCTCGACATGACAACCGGAATCCACTTCATGACAAGAGTTCTCAAGACCTACTTGACGAACAAGAAAGTCGACATCGCCAAAACCAAGCTACACTTGAGCAAGCACAAGAACGGCAAAGAATACGCCAACAACCACAAGAGCGAGCACGTCAACACCAAGAAGAACAAGATGCTGAAGCTCATCGTCAAGCACAACACCGCCGAGAAGCTCAAGCTCTTGAAACACAACAAGCATTACGTGATTCACATTGCAATGTGGCAACTCGCAATCAACACACTCGTCAAGAAGAAGATTTCCTTCGCGATGAGATGCAAGAGAGGCGCCACCAAGCTCGAATGCAACAAGAAGTTCCTCCTCAACCGCGACAAGAGCAACAACCTCAACAAGAAACACAAGCTCGGCAAGTACACCATGACAATGAACATCTACTACGCCAAGAGCAAATTGAGATTGACAACCGTCCAAATCAAGAATGGCCTCCCAATAGGCAAGCAAACAATGAAGAGCATCGCTACGGCAAGCTTAAATTCACCATGCCAAAGTTTTCCGGAGCATTGATCTCGACGACTACCTCTCATGGGCATTGAAAGTTGATAAAATCTTTCGTGTCCACATCTTTGATGAAGAGAAGAAAATTGCTATGGCCTCCCTTGAGTTCCAAGACTATGTTCTCATTTGGTGGGAACAAATCATTGAGAGAAGAGAAGCAAAAGGGGAACCTCCCATCACTACTTGGGCTCAAATGAAGGAATTCATGAGAGCACGCTTCGTGCCAACACACTACAACCATGACTTGTTCAAGAAGCTACAACTCCTTATGCAAGGTACCAAGTCCGTTGAAGAGTACTACAAGGAGATGGAGATTGCCATTATACGAGCCAACATCACGGAAGATAAAGAACAAAAGATGGCGAGATTCTTGAATGGACTCAACTATCATATCAAGAAGATTGCAGACTTTCAACCATACAACAATCTCCTCGAGCTAGTACATCAAGCCACCAAAGCGGAGCGAGAAGTTTAAGAGAACTACAAGTACTCCAAGTTCACCTTCAAGAACTTCGGCTCCTATAACCAAGCTTCAACGAATTTGGCTCCTCCTACCTCTACCAAGCCATCTACAAACTTCGGCGACAAGTCAAGCTACAAGAATGCGACTACATCAAGTCGGCCACCTTTTACAAACAACTTAAAGCCAAGAGCATCATCATCTACAACTCCAACCGAGGACAACTCCAAGACGAGTTCCATCAAATGCTTCAAGTGCCAAGGACGAGTCCACAAGTCGTTTGAGTGCAAGACTGTTCGTACCATGATCATCAATGATGACAATTCTTATGACTCAATGAGCGATGATGAGATGGACGCACTTGAACATGTAGCTATGCATCGCAAAGTGAATGAAGATGAAGACCATCAAGTGTTTTGCGACAATGACTCCAGTCCCAATCTCGTTGTCTCCAAGGTCTTGACACTCCAACATCAACAAGACGACGGCCAACGATGTCACATCTTCCATACCAAGGCCGGCATCAATGGATGCTCCGTCAAGGTTATCAACGATGGAGGCAGTTGTCATAACTTGGCAAGCGAAGAGCTATGTGACAAGCTAAACTTGGTGCAGTCAAAGCACCCTCATCCCTACAAGGTCCAATGTCTTAGCGACGCCGGAACTCTTCGAGTTGAGCAGACCGTGCAAGTCTCCTTCAAGATAGGCACCTACGAGGACACACTTGAGTGTGATGTGGTCCCCATGTCCGTGTGCCACTTTCTTCTTGGACGACCATGGCAATATGATCGTGGAGTCACACACAATGGACGGACCAACCACTGTAGCTTCAAGATGAAGGGCAAGGAATTCGTGCTACGTCCAATGTCACCAAGTCAAGTAGTCGCCGACAAACACTTACCAACCAACCATCGTGGAGAGAGTAGTGAGAGAATAAGCCACCAAAAGGAGAGTGAGAGCCACGAGACAAATATGAGCGACTCCACGATGAGTGACAAGAAACAACTAGTGCTATTCACCACCAAAAGTGAGATGAGAGAAGTGTGTGAGAACCCATCGAGTGTCTTTCACTTTGTGTTTTTATGCAAAGGGGAAGCCAAACCTACTAACACTTCACCACCTCCACCTTTAGTGTTGTCACAATTGTTGCAGGAATTCTCAGACGTCTTCCCCGATGAGCTACCTCCGGGTCTACCTCAACTTCGCGGTATCTAACACCGCATCGACCTCATACCCGGCGCACCACTTCCGAACAAGGCCCCTTACCGCGTCAACCCCGAGGAAACCAAGGAGATACAACGGCAAGTACAACAACTCATCGACAAAGGTCATGTACGTGAAAGCTTGAGCCCTTGTGACGTTCCGGTTATTCTCGTGCCTAAGAAAGATGGAAGTTTTCGCATGTGCTCTGATTGACGCCCGATAAATGCTATCACCGTTAGATACCGTAACCCTATCCCACGCTTAGGCGACATGCTTGATGAATTATGTGGTGCCACCATCTTTTTGAAAATTGATCTTAAAAGTAGCTACTACCAAATTCGCATTCAAGAGGGTGTTGAGTGGAAAACGGCTTTCAAAACCAAGTTTGGTTTATATGAGTGGCTTGTTATGCCAATGGGTTTATCGGAAGTGCCCGGCTCATTTATGTGTCTCATGCATTTTGTTCTATGACCCTACATAGGCGTCTTTGTAGTGGTTTACTTTGATGACATCCTAATTTTTAGCAAGTCGGTTGAGGACCATGTGACACACATCCGTATGGTTTTGCAAACCCTTCGGAAAGAGCGCTTATATGCTAACATGGAAAAATGCACTTTTGGCGTTGACAAGGTCGTTTTCTTAGCATTTGTCGTTTCTTCTCAAGGTGTTCACGTTGATGAAACTAAAATTGAAGCAATTAAAACTTGGCCTCAACCAACGAACCTCCAACAAGTGCGTAGCTTTGTTGGTTTAGCCGGTTTCTATCGACATTTTGTGAAGGACTTTAGCACAATTGCTATGCCTCTACACGCCTTGAGCAAGAAGAATGCACCTTTTGTTTGGGGTCCTTCGCAAGACACCGCGCTCATTAAGCTCAAAGACTTGCTCACACACGCACCACTTCTTGCCCTACCCAACTCTCATAAACCTTTTGAGATTCATTGTGACGCTAGTGGTACCGGCAAAGCTAGCGTGCTCATGCAAGAAAAGCGCCCAAATGCGTACTTTAGCGAAAAGCTATCCGGAGTGCAACTTAACTACCCCATTTATGATAAAGAGCTTTATGCCTTGGTGAGAGTTTTGCGTGTTTGGGAGCATTACCTTAGACTTCATGAATACATTCTTCATACGGACCATGAGACTCTCAAGTATCTCAAGGGTTAAACTAAGTTGAACAAGCGTCATGCTAAGTGGAGTGAGTTCATTGAGTCTTTTCCCTACGTCATCAAGCACATCAAAGGCAAAGAAAATGTTGTGCGGATGCACTTTCCCGCAAATACATGCTTGTCACAAAACTTGAGTTGAATGTTATTGGCTTTGAGCACATAAAAAACTTATATGGGCATGATCCTTTCTTTGCAAATCCTTATGCTAAGTGTTTGACTCACACTTCTTGGGAATACCTCACGGATGGATACCTTATGAGAGCTAACAAACTTTGCATTCCCGAGTTTTCGCTTCGTTTGCTCCTTTTGCAGGAATCTCATGGAGGAGGACTCATGGGACACTTTGGTCACGACAAGACATTTGCTACGCTCTCCAAGAACTACTTTTGGCCCAAGATGCTACGTGACGTCTCACGTCTCACCAACCGATGCTCTACATGTCGCAAAGCTAAGTTAAAAGCTCAATCTCATGGTCTTTACATCCCACTTCCTATTCCTTACCATCCATGGGAAGACATAAGCATGGACTTTATACTTGGATTGCCTAGGACTCAAAATGGAAAAGATTCTGTGTTTGTTGTCGTGGATAGATTCTCTAAAATGGCTCATTTAATTCCTTGTAACAAGATCGACGATGCTTCACATGTGGCCAATCTCTTTTGTAGGGAAATCATTCGTCTACATGGAGTGCCCAAGACGATCGTGTCGGACCAGGACGTCAAGTTTTTGAGCTACTTTTGGAAGACTCTATGCGCCAAACTCGGCATCAAGCTACTCTTCTCCTCGGCATATCATCCACAAACCGACGGCCAAACGGAGGTGACAAACCACACGCTTTCGACGCTTCTTCGCATGTTGATCAAGAAGAACATCAAGGAATGGGAGCAATGCTTTCCCATCGCCGAGTACGCCTACAACCGCGCAAGACATTCGACTACCGGCAAGTCCCCTTTCGAGGTCGTCTACGGCTTCAACCCATTGTCTCCATTGGACATCCTACCTCTACCTCTATAAGAACGAATCAACTTGGACGCAAGTGCTCGAGAAAGCTATCTCAAGAAGGTGCATGAAGATACAAGGGCAACAATCGAGCGGCAAGTACATCGACTAGAGTCCAAGCTCAACGCCAACAAGAAGCCTATGGTGTTCCAACCGGGAGATCTCATATGGCTACATCTTCGCAAGGACCGTTTCCCCAACGAGCGCAAGTCCAAACTTCTACCTCGAGCCGACGGACCCTTCAAGGTGCTAGCACGCGATAACAACAATGCATACAAGCTCGACCATCCACGCGACAGGTACAACGTGAGCGATGTATTCAACGTCAAGGATCTCTCCACTTTCCATGGTGATGAAGATTTCAATCCGAGGTCGGATCTTTCCCAAGGGAGGGGTGATGATGTGGAGCATCCCAAGGTCATCCCCATGGACCTACCATCGTCTCACCAAGTGCCAAGTGGACCCATGACATGCGCTCGAGCACGAGCTCTCGAGACCGAGGTGACTTCACTCCTCTCTCTACGTCACTTTGATACACATGAGACATGGCTGCTACCCTCATCAGAGACTCTTTGCATACTCAGGCACCTCGGGAACAACCATCGAGAAGTCAAGGAACAAGAAGGATAGAAGGAAGAAGAAGGAGGAGAAAAACAGCTGAGACTCAGCCAGCCCGGACGATCCGGACGAAGTCCCGGACGATCAGAACAATGCGCGCCACGACACCTGAAGCTCCACGCCGAAGCCGGATCATCCGGACCCCGGCCGGATCATCCGGACATCCCCGGACTTCCGGACCAAGACCCGGACATCTGAGCCACCCGCAGCAGATCAGACTTGTCCGGATCATCCGGATGCCGCCCCGGATCATCCGGACCCCCGATGCCCGGATCATCCGGACAAACGTCCAGATCATCCGGACAGTGCTTGTATGCATGTTGTTGGTCCGAGGCCCATGTACCCCTTTGCCCCTCCTAGCCTATATATATCACTCGACCCAAACTATCTAGGGTTAGCTTTGTGTTAGCTCTTACAAAACCTTAGTGGTTCCTCTCCTACGAGACATCGGCCTCTTCGGAGAAGATCCGCCGGATTCAAGACCTCCTATACAGAGAAGAACATCAAGGTCTCCTCATGGAGATGACTACCGCTACTTGTATCATCCTTAGTTGATCGTGTATCGTGTATCGCACTTTGTGTACCCGGATCTAGCATTTGTGTAACCTAAGCTTGTTGATTTGAGTGTTTTCTCCTTGTCTCTCTTGTGTTTTCCTCGTGCCCCTCGTGTTCTTCCTCGTGATCCCTCCTTTTCGTGAAAGATCGGTCACGTAGGGTCCCACCCTACATCAAGCACTAGGGCAGCCGAACCCCCATGATGGATACTAGTCGGATTATCCCTGTGATCAAAGGTGATCAGACAGGCTGACCATGGGTTGAATTTGGGGGGAATAGGTTCAACGACATAGACATCTCGAAGTACACGCTTGCGCTCCCTCTTTGGGATATGAGTGACATAGAACGTGTTCACTGTTTTGATCTTCGGTGGAAATTTCTTCTGTCCCTATTTTTTCGGCTGGTGAGGTTCGTCCTCGTCTTCGCTCTGAGGTCCCTTTCCCTTGTGTTCGGCGTTGAGCTTGCCGGCCTGCTTGAAGACCCAACAACTACGGTTGGTATGATTCGCAGGTTTAGCCGAGGTGCCATGGATCTGGCAGGGCTTGTCTAATGTTTTGTCCATGCTAGATGGACTATCTTTGTTGCCTTTAAATGGCTTCTTCCGTTGACCAGGTCTTGAGCCACTGAATTCGGCGTTTACCGATGTATCAGCTAGGCTTCCAGCATTATTTTGACGTTTGTTTTTGTTGCGTCGTGGCTTTCCATTGCCATCCTTGACTTCGGATGTGCTAGGGTCGCTGGTGTTGCTACGAGCTAACAAGTTGTCCTCACCCACGCAAAAGCGGGTCATGAGTATAGTTAGGGCTGTCATTGTCCTCGGGTTTTCCTGGCCGAGGTGTCTAGCTAGCCATTCATCCCGGACACTGTGCTTGAAGGCCGCTAAGGCTTCGGCATTTGGATAGTCAACGATTTGGTTCTTCTTAGTGAGAAACCGATTCCAAAGCTTATGGGCTGACTCCCCGGGTTGTTGGATTATGTGACTTAGATCGTCAGCATCCGGGGGCCGGACATAGGTCCCTTGAAAATTGGCCCGAAAGGCGTCCTCAAGTTCTTCCCAACTTCTAATGGAGTTTTCTGGGAGGCTGTTCAGCAAGTGCCGAGCTGGTCCTTTTAGCTTGAGGGGTAAGTATTTGATGGCGTGGAGATCATCTCCATGAGCCATATGGATGTGAAGAATAAAGTCTTCTACCTAGACAGCAGGATCCGTCGTTCCATCATACGCCTCGATATTTACGGGTTTAAACCCTTCTGGAAATTCGTGATCCAGCACCTCATCGGCGAAGCACAGAGGGTGTGCGGCACCCATGTACTTTACTATGTCATGGCGTAGGTACGACGGTTGTGATGTTCGGTGTTGGCTCCGAGCTGGTATATGACCGGCATATTTGGCTTGATAACCGCTGTCCCGTGCAGGCACACGGTCCCTGGATCCGTAGATGGATCTGGTCTTGCCAGCCTTTTTGTTCAGGTCCTCATGTAGATCATGTTTCTTGCCCTGAGCCGCGGCCTCCTTTCCTTTATGAGGAGGGGGTGCTGACTTTTGTACGCCGTTGCTAGCCACTCTATCCAGTCCACGAGGTGGTCGGTCCGGCTTATTGGCGGTATTGATCTTCGGCGGTATAGGCGCGATAGCCTCGTCTTCGAATTCGAGCAGCAGTTTACGCTTAGGGTAGCTCTTTGATTGGTGATTGTAGCCATATTTTTTCCTCAGCGTTTAACACGTCGTTCCATCTATCATTGAGCGTGTCTTGTGCGGCTTTGAGCCGGCACTGCTACTTTTTCAGGCTCCCCGCGGTGGCAATAAGCCTCCAATGGAAGCACTCTTGTTCTAAGGGTTCTTCTGGGATGATGAATTCGTCGTCACCAAGGCTAACATCCTCTTCGGAGATAGGTTGATAATTGTTGTCTTCGGCATCGCTGTGATCAGACAGTGGTATCGGACTGTGTTCACCATCCTCTCGCTCGTCCTGCTCTTTCGCTAGATCTGCGGTGTCATCGGCTTGGTCCGGACTATCACCGTCGTTGGTGACAATGTTGCTATCTTTCCCTTTACGGGGTCAGGATCGGCGCTTCGGACACTGATGCTTGGGAGGTTCATCAACGGGCTTATCCATTTTGGGATCATTATCGCCATCGTCCTCCTTCTCCTTAGGTGTGTCCACCATATACACATCGTATGAGGACGTAGCCGTCCATCGCCCGGTTACAGGCGGGTTTTGGTCTTGATCTGCTTCGGCTTCGAGGTCCATCCCTTCGAAGTCCTCAGAAGCGTAGTCAACTAGATCGGTTAAATCTTCGACCGTGGCTACCAAGTGGGTGGTGGGTGGGAAGCGAAATTCTCCATCATCAGCTTCCAGTTCAAACCAGATATAATTCGGCTATGAGTCCCCTGCTAAGGAGAGAGATTTTAATGAGTTTAGCACATCGCCTAAAGGTGAGTGCCGGAAGATATCTACGGAGCTGAATTCGACGATAGGCGCCTAATCAAGCTCGAAGGACGCATATGCACATGGTTCAGAACCTGTAGCCGGAGATGAGTCCGAAGTTCCGGTAGCACAGATCCCGCTCAAAGTTGGGTCTGTGTGTGGCTCCAGCACCACTGAGTCTGCAGCTTCCGTGGCGGGGTTGAGCTTCCCGTCCTCAGGTGACGTGATCTGCTCTGGGTATAGGGCCAGAGCGATTATAGGTGCTATATCCTGGAGGTGGTCCGATGACAGATTTAAGTCATGTTCATCGTGGTGGCGGGGAGTGATCGCCATGGGCTCGAATCCGTGAAAGATCAAGTCTCCGCGGATATCAACAATGTAGTTCAAGCTTCCAAACCTGACCTGATGGCCAGGAGCGTAGATCTCCACCTGCTCGAGGTGGCCTTCTGTGTTGGCACGGAGCATGAAGCCGCCAAACACAAAAGGCTGGCTGGGAGGGAAGATCTCTTGGTGGTAGTGCCGTCATTGTTGACGAAGCGATCCATCGGTCCTCCGGTCGACGGCATAGTAGAACTCTCAATTAAAGCACCAATGTCGGTGTCAAAACCGATGGATCTCAGGTAGGGGGTCTCGAACTATGCATCTGAGGATCGATGGTAACAGGTGACTGGGGACACGATGTTTACCCGGGTTCGGGCCCTCTCGATCGAGGTAATACCCTACTTCCTGCTTGATTGATCTTCATGAATATGTGTTACAAGAGATGATCTACCTCGAGATCGTAATGGCTAAACCCTACAAGTCTAGCCTATGAGATATGATTCTGTTGTTGTCTAGCCTCTACGGACTAAACCCTCCAGTTTATATATGCACCGGAGGGCCCTAGGGTTTGTACATGACCATCTTGGAGAGAAATGAAATATTACACCCGAACCTAAAACATGCCATTATACGCACACATGAGTCCTAGCCAGATACGAGAGACGATCTTCAGCGATGATCTTCATGGCCCACCAGTCCGGCCCATCACTAGTTATCCGGCCACATGAGGACCCATCGATCGAGGACTCCCTTAGGGACCTCTTCCGCATCGTGCCTCAGGAGCTCTTACCGGACCCTGGGCCACTCACCTCCTGGTCTTGACCACGGCATTGCGACCTGGCATACCAGTGACAGCTGAAGCTTGCCTTGGGACTAGGACCCGTCGTCGTAGAGCGCAAAGCTACTGAAAGGATAAAAAGGGGGGACAGTGCCGAAGCAAGACTTTTCAACGCGGTTTCATAGCAAGAATAATAAGCATTAGAGAAAAAGCATTACAAGCTCTTTACATGCCCCCACGGGGTTCGCTTAATGCGGCTGCCACCGCTGACGCCATCATCAACAGTCGGCCACGAGAGGCCGTCTCCATCCCCACTCAGGTCACCAGCGACGACGAGCTAGTGCAGCTATCACGCTTCGGGCGCGGCGTGAGCTTGAGGGCGTGTAGCTGTCGTGGCCCATCTCCGGAGACTCGTCAGGCTCGGGAGAGCTGCAGGATTCCCAGGGGCCATCACTGCTGCTAGGAGAGTTGTCGGCATGACCGAATCAGGCACGACATCTGTCGTTGTACCACCCTGGCGGCTCCCACCAGGGCAGCACTCCTGGCGGCATCCTTCCCCGTCGAAGACCTTGAAGAACAATGTGGATCCACCATCAAACTTTAAGTGGACGACGGAAGCTCCATCAGGACGACACACGCGGGCGATTTCGCCCCATCCATGGGTCATGAAGACACCGGCCGGGGGGACGACCTTCACCTATGCCTCCGAAGCCTGGCTGCAGCACCCGGCTTGCTGCAACCACAGCTTGTCAGGACCCCTCGCCGGCATCTGTTCAGCGAAGAACCTCGGGAGCCGGATCTAAGAAGGCGGTGGCATCGCTGTCCACACCACGAACTCACGCGAGGAGCCCTCTGCGTGGGTTCGGGGACCGGCAGCCCGAGCGGCCCTAGCTGAACGACCTTTACCACGATGCAAGCGGCGCGGGGTGCAACCCCCATGCTCTTGGGCATACAAGGGCAATGGGTAGCCAAGAGGAGGCCGCTCGCACCAAGGCCTCGTCACCTCCCACCTCTCATCGGTGCCACGGGGGCGGCTGAACCTCTTCTTTAGCGAAAGTGGTTCCCGCTCCTCGCAGGGAGTTTTTCCTTTTTCAGAGCAGAGAATCTCCTTATCGGCACCATGGGTTCCACGGTAAGCCGGCGCGGCAAGGAGGAAGAAGAAGGAGATGAGCAACGGGGACTTCACCCTATCCCCATTTATAGCCTGAAGGAGGCCAACCACCGGCCTCCACGATCTCACGTAATGATGGTTTTCTGTGCATGTAAGCACGGTCTCGTCATGTCGAGTAGTTATTGAGGTAGCGTGGGGAAGTAGAGATGCCCACGTCCAATCAAGTCGCCACGCGTCGACCAAGGCCATAGGTGATTGGGGCCCGCGGCGCTTCGCCCTTGCCCCTTTGGCTTCACCTAGAAGCCAAGTTTGAGCGCACCTTGGACCCGGGGGCATCTTTCGACGTCTTGGGAATGGGGGTACCCAGACTTGCCTGCCTGCGGCCTATGACATGGCTCCATCAGCGGCCTGTCATGACTCAACTTCAGCAACCACAACTCAAGACCCTCGCAAGGGTCCAAGCCTCGCGAGGCGGGCGACGGTAAGTACTCCCAGGGGGCAGTCTCCCTAGGCTGGCTCCCGAGGAGCGGAGATATCTATGCAAGGTGCACCTCATGAGGTTTGAGTGACGTGATCCATGACGTCCAAGGCTAGACGGGCGCCAGCGCGCGCAGTATACCAGTTTCCCCTTTGGTGCTAGGGGGCAAGCGAATACGCGGAGTCAAGAGGAATCAAGCAAAGGTTTCCATATCGGTGAAACAAGACCAAGGACCGTCAGGGCAGCAGAATGGATGTCATCGTGGAGCCCAACGCGGCGTCACCACCAGAGCTTTTGTCAGGCGACGACACCTTTTGTCAAGATAACTTGTACTAGTTGTTCCCCTTCAAATTTGGCCATTGTGGGATCCCTTCCCGCCGATATTTGGGAGGAGGACTAAGGCCACTATAAATAGGACCTAGCCACCACCATAGAAAGAGGACACACCCCGGGGGGATTCAGACATCTCGTCTTGAGCCGATCCAACCTTAGAAGGGATCGGATCCATTCCACCCAAGAAACACCACAAGCTCATCCGAGCCCAAGAAAACCTCTCATACGGAGGCTGTTCATCCTTTGTACTAGTTCATCCTCTGCCCCACGAGGCAATCCACCATACACACTGGAGTAGGGTATTACACCGCAAGGTGGCCTGAACCAGTATAATCCTCTGTGTCCCTTGTTTTTTGAGATCGTCGAGCTAGGCCGTGAGATCGTAGGAGGGGCGCACGGGGGAGAGAGTGTTCTTCGTGCACACACCAAATTTCGAACCTCTCAAGGGTTTCCGGAACCCGAAATTCGACAGAGGGCAAGGGATCAAGGGCAATGAGGGTGCGGTGGCAAGCAGAGGCAAGAACTCTGTTTTGTGCTTGAAGAAGAAGAGGGGAACAATGGTTTCGAGATTGGAAAAGAGGCAGAGGGTAAATGAGCAGCACCCCTGCGGTTTCCTCTTTTATGGGGAAGGCGCGGGCCGCCTCTTTACTATTCATCACGACGTGACACAAGCACGCTGCAACCACTCCACGCATGACCCCCACGTCATGCGCCCAATGCGAGTCGTGGGGAAGCGCAAATGGCGAAGGAAACGTCGCAGTTAAAACTCTTCCACGCATGCCCGCGCACCATTCTGGGCCTTGCCCAATAACTCTTCGCACTTATGAGTGGCCCAAGCCCGTGGGCTCCTGTCGGTGTACAAAAGTAGGGGCTTCTTTGTACCCCTTTACTTGTGCACGGGCAATTCTAGCCACGCCTACGGCCACGCTTGGCGGGGCAGAGGAAGGAAAAGCACAAGACTGTCGAGGCAATACTTAAGCCAGAGGCATGGAAAACAGAGGGGCAAGGTGGACTCCCCCCGGCAAGACCCTTGCCGGTGTGGCCTACATAGCCCCGGCAAGAGTCTTGCCGGGGCAACTTGCCCAACACCAGCAATGCTGCCACCCTAGGGCCTGGGAGCTCTGACACCATCAACAACGTCATGACCAAGATTCAGGGGCGCCTGCATGATGGCATGCAGATCTTTGCGAGTCCAAGGGCCTGCGGACCTAGACGAGGACTAGAAAACGAAGACCCCCGGCAAGAGCATTGTCGGGGACGACCAAAGACCCCCGGCAAGATCCTTGCCAGGGACAGCCATGAGACCCCGGCAAGATCCTTGCCGGCGGCGTCTGCTGGGCCGCGGCCGGGCCCGCACCCGCCAAGGTTTCGTTGCCCCGCGGCCACTCCTACGCGGCAACCAACCTGCCAACTGGACAAGTGCCTGCGTGGTAGCATGCAGCCTCTAAGCGAACTAGCCAAGCACCTGCGTGGTTATATACAGATCTTTGTGAAGTCCCTGCCACCGCACCAGCACAACAACCAGTAGCCAGCGTGGCGCTGCATGCCTCATCAGCTTGGACGCGTGTCAGAGTGAGGCGAGGCGGCGATGGGCGGGACAAGCTTGGTTGCCGTCCCCGATAAAGCTAGAGGACACATAGGCTGCGCATTAAATGTGTTTGTCCTATGATGTCAGGAGATAAACTTGTACACTGTAGATACTTTCCACCTCATGTGTGCCACTATGGCGACCCCTTTGTCATATAAAAGGAGGCCCGAGGCGTACTGTGAGAGGATTTGGACTTTTTGGACAGGCACGCATAGTAGCCAGTCCGAGAGCTCAAGAACTGCAAATATACACAGACAAGCAGGAGTAGGGTTTTACGAATCACTTGCGGCTCAAACCTGGGTAAAAATTCACACGCGTTGATCGTCCAGACCTGCTCTTTGTGCAGCACTACACCCCGCCAACCGTAGTAGGGGTCCCCGGGATCCCATAGGTGTCGTTTCCCCGACAATAACCTCGACGCCACCCAGTACTGGGGCGAGTTATCGGGAGTATTGCCACAGCTAGTATAGCGGATGCTTTTCGAAGGTCTTAGGAACATGATTTCCGAAGGTGCCTGGTTATGTGTTGATGGATGGATACAGCTGGATGTAGGGCTTCTTAGTTGTGTGAGATATTGTTCTTCCCCTGTATCCCAACACTAGATTGCTTAACCAGAGAGTTTCGGGAATTAGTAGTTGGGAATTCAAGTAGCTCTAGGTGATCTTCCAACGAATACATGATATGAGGTTGGGGTTCAACATCTAGTGATTTGCTTGTCACGGTCGATTTTACACTGGTAACATTGCGTCTAAAGAATACTTGGCTATGCTGATTCGGGGATGCAATGTCCTTTGTAACGTCGTGCCCGGGTGGCCTCATCACGAAAACTTTGGATGAAATCTCTACATATGTTTGTTTCGGCTTATTCTGCAAGCCAAATCCCTTGTTTTGTTTTGAGTTGTGGTATTCGAGTTGCTTCAATGTCAAGTGTTGATTCCATACCTTTCCTAATCGGTGTTCTCATATTTCAATGGGAGTGCTAGTCCTTCTTGATTATTGATATTTTCATATTAAATTCTTTTTGAACCGATGCATTTCTCTTCAAGTTAATTCTATCCTTTCAATATGTGCAAGACCAATTCTTGGTTTTTCTCAACGGTGTCTATTTCATTCATCCCAAGTTGTCTTTGTTTTTCCCCACCCTCCCACTCTTTTTTTCTTTATGGAGCCAGAATTCTTAATCAAGTACTCCCTCCTTAAACTAATATAAGAGCGTTTAGAATACTAAAATAGTGATCTAAATGCTCTTATATTAGTTTATAGAGGTAGTATCCATTAAATTCATGTGAAGTCTCTTCATTCTTTCCTTCGATGTTGTTCATCCGGTGATTTCTCGTGAAGATGGTCAGGAAGCTTCAAGTTTCTCATTCTCCATTCTCGTTTCTTCTCCGGTGGACTAAATTCAATCTTCGGTGTTAATCATATCTTTTCCTATTGTTTCACATGTTTTCCCATGTTGGAATTTCTTGTCCAAAGTCACTCTTATTTATTCAACTGCCTCTAATTCTTCTCCAGAGTGTACAAGATATCTCAGAAGACACTCGATTCCATTATTAATCTGTTCAAGCTATTTTGACGTTGTTATCTAATTCAAGCCATTTAATTCAATCGGTGCAATCTCTTTTTCAAGAATCATTTCCATCGGTGTTTCTTTTGAGTTGGCCCTAACACACAGGTCTTTCCCAGGATCTTACCTGACTCTTCTAAATTTATTCCGAAGTTATTCTCAGATTCTTTTCAAGTGTGACGTAAGAATGTATTCCATCAGTCATATGCCTTCTCCAAGATCGATTTCAAATTCTTTTCAATGTTGGTTCAACCTTTCCTCTTTTCATTCGTCCAGAGTATCTCAACAATTTTGGCGGTGTTCTTTGTATTCATTCTTAGCTTTGAATACTGAAGAAGAGTTTCTCTTAAATTTTGATCCATTCTCTTAAGATTCATGGTTCTAGCTTCATGCCAACCTCATAATTGTTGTCAATTGTGAGAAATCTTTTCTCACCCATCCGAAGCATTTTAGGAGTGTTTTGTGTTGTTTATCTCACCATTTTAGAATTCTTCAATCTCAATGTTCTACTCTTGTTCTCAAATTCTTTCGGTGCATCGTTCAAGTATTCTTTATTGGCTTGTGATCCCTTCGTTCTTTTGTATCTTAATTTTCTCAAGTGCTTTGTTCCTTTTCTAATTCTTCCGGTGATTTGTTCTCTTTTCTTCATTCATTTTTTCCAATCCTACCGGTGGTTCATTAAAGATTTCCCAAGTGTGCTATATCTCTCATCAATCCTTGGAGAAGAATAAGTAGCATGCCAATCCATTGCTTGTCATCAATTTAAGTTGATGAAGGGTAATCATGACATAATTCTTATTCTTATTCCTTCAAGGTGATTTAATTCCTTCGTCCGGAGTTCCTTCATGATATCTAATTCTCAGTTGTTCATCTTTTCTTTTCGGAGTTCCAAGCTATATCAATTATCTTGTCACGAAGCTCTATCTAAATCATTGCAAGGCTTCAATCTTATTCTTTTCATCCTTCACTTCTTTCTAATCATCCTTCTTGTTAACGGAGTTCTTCATGGTGGTTCATCATAGATTTCTTTAATTTTCGAAGTGTTCATCAAGATTCTTGTTGGAGGAGCTCAAGTATTCTTCTTCTTGCATTTCGAAGTGTAATATCTGCTACCTTATCTTTTGTGGTGGTGTTATGTCATTCTTGACAAGTTCCTTCATGTTTCATGATTCACAAGTTATCAAGAATGAAATATTTAAACCCATCATTTTTTTTCCTTTGTTCAAGAGATACTTTCAACCCCTCAATTTATTCGTTGGAGTAATCTTGGGTTGTATCTCACCTAAAAGCTTTTTCCTAAGGATTGTTGCTATATGTGGTGCTTATAAATGACCCAAGTTCTTCATTTATCCTCCCGATGAGATAAGTTTTTTCGTCTCCTTGTTGATATCAATCCAATCAATTGTTTCCATTTAGTGGCCGTTTGCCACCTCATAATTTTGAGATGTTTTTTCATAAGCCCATGAGAAGCATATCTTTTGCTTGTTCGTTCTTCCAACAACTCCGTTCAACCCTTCTTCGTAAGGTTACTCTTCGAAGTTTATCGTGGTGTTGAACGATGTCATGTTCATCTCCATTCATTTTATTCCATTATTTCTTTCGTTCCGGAGGTAGTGTGTTGTTGATTTCATCAAGTATCATCCCAACTTGGCAAGTTCGTGTTCAATTCCTTCCATTTTCAGATGGAGTGTTGTCCAAATTATTTCGTTCTTAGTCCTTCTCTACCATTATTTAACCGGAGTGGTTTTAAATTCTTCCATGATCCTTGAGCTCTTCGTTCATGTCTTTACAACCTTCAAATTCTTGTGGTGTCCCTTGTTCCTCGTTTTTACCGGAGTGCTCCAACTTTGTTCATCTCTGTTGTATTCTTTCTTTCAATTTGTTCATCCTCTGAAGGTTCATGGTCTCACTCATTTGTCGAAGAAGCAACTTTGTTTTACCTCTTCCGCTTCTCTCTGGTGCCATCCCTAGGATCTCGGGTCGAGATCCTCTGTTAGTGTGGGAGAGTTGTGACGCCCCAAGACTGACGCTCTAGAAGTCTTCCGTATGTTTCGATGTCGCCGTGTGTTTTATTAGCTTCCTCTATTATATTTGTGCTTTGCATCATGTCATCATGCCATCATTTCATCATGCAACCCATTTTTAAAGACTCACTTAAATAAATTGCATAGATCTTTTGATCTATTTAAACTGATGGATGTCATATGATGATTTATCTTTATAACATATCCTCCCAATATTTTAGGGAGCTATAATAAATACTCCATTGATTCGGAATTACCCATGAACCCACTTGCAATTTAATTCCGTGCCTTTTCTATCTCAATTCTTGGCCTCCAACTTTGACCATTTATATTGGTGTGATATCCCTCTCTTCCCCTACCTTCTGGTCTCTCAAATCCATCTTGGTTCCACCCAAGTCCTTGCTCATGCATTATCATTTTCCTCTTCTTATTTCTACCATTTATTTGCAATTGACATTTTTTGTCACATAAAAATGTTCATTGTTTTCCTGACAATTATAGTTGATGCCAGTACCACGGATTTATTCAAGTTTGAGTTATTTTCAAACTTGCATAAATTTATTGTCTCTCAAAATTACCGGAGCATTTTATTTAAATTGGGTATAAAACTAGGACTCCGGAAATATCTTCATCTCTCTCAAATTTACATATATGATTTTGCCTTTCTTTTTCTTCCACTTTTCTGTTTGAAGAAAAGTCAAAGATGGAAGAGAGAGGAGAGTCCTTCTCGCCTCCACGCCCAGCAGCAGCAGCTGAACGTCGATGTAAGAAAATTATCAGGTTAAGTGTGCTCAGGCTGGAGCATCCATCAGATGGGTGACTGAATGGCAAGTTGAGTTGATGTTAAATTAACTGATATGATGGGTCATTTCGGTCGAATGACCGAAATGCCCCATTCCCTCAGCTATTTTAACCTGGAGGTCCTTGTTTTTTTAGCACATGTTAAAGAAGGTCTACCGCATTACTTTTTGACAATGTGTGATACGTGGCATATAGTTGATCCATCTGACCTGTTTGTGATGGAATTGGCCGTGTGTTTTGTGGGCAAACGCTTGCTAGTATTCAACTGTTTGGGATTGATGAATTCATAACCGACTGGTTCCCTAGTGTGGTCCATGTTCATCTGATCATCATCTACTTCTTGTGCTAGCTCGATGTTCTTTCTATGCTAAGTTTCCATTACTTGATGGTGATTTATGAACACGCCACCGTTTCCCGCCATTTGCTCACCTGTTTCCCGGCACCCTGCTATATTGCGCATAGGCGGCGCGCGACACATGGAGGCGACAAGTGGAGCCTATAGCACATCCACCTTTTCCAAGCATGCCAACCCACCAAAGCACCGCCTCTGCCATCAACCTCGTCAACAAGGAAAACAAGCAGGCGCCACGGCCCGTCCAGGCCGAGGCGCTCCCCAGCACCGCGATGGACAACGTCGTGATGCACGTCATTGCCAGGGTTGAGCAGACCTTTGGCGCATGGCGCTTGAGCGCCGCGGATCAAAATAGGCATGTCAGCGCCGATAGGCTACAGCTCGCCGCACAACATCATCGATGGCGCGCCGCAGAGGAAGCTAGGCGTGTCCGCGCCGATATGCCGCGGCTCGCCGCACAGCGAGACCGTTGGAGCACTACAGAGCGAGAGGCGTGGCACGTCGCACAGCAAGAGCGGATCCATCGACGCTTGCCTATTCTCGACACGGCCTCGCTGCTGGGTACACATCCCGTCAGTACCCCCATTCCTCGCCAGGAGTGGGCAGAGGCCCTTAGCGTCGTACTTGCACCAGAGGTTGGCCGCGCCGTACTTGCTCCGGACGCCCGCCGCGCCATTCGCATGGGTGCCGCTGTACGCCTTGGCCGCGGCCCGTTGGATGCCAACTCGTTGGTCCATCGGCTCGATCACCTCCTTGGCCCAGGTGTCCACCTAGGTGCAGTAGAGGAACATGGCCGTCGCATCCTCGAACTGGTGATCTCTGATGAAATAGCCAACTTGGAGCTCGAGATCGCGCTCCACATGTACCGCGTGCGTGTCGACCGCTTGGACGAACGCCTGCACGAGTTCAGGCAAAGCCAAGAGCTACCCTAGGCAAGGGCTGCTGGTCATGGTCTCATGGACGCGTTTTATTTTGGTGAGTCGTTTCGACGTGGATAGCTATGTATTCACAACAATCATAGTATTGCTCTATTTATTCCTCTATTTCAATGTGTCTACTTTGTTTTCCGTTCTTATATGTTCTGTTTCAATGTGTGTATATACACTTTCCATTATGTATATGTGGATGATAACAGCTAGATTCAAATTAGTATTTATTGGCGGCCGGAATCTAGATCAACGGGAACAGTAAACACGCCGGTTGCCGGAATTTACGGGTACTATAGTTTGAATTACACACGACTGCCGCATTAGAATCCGTGTGTGAACATAGTAGCTGGCGGTTTCCAATACAGAACCGCGTCTGTTTAATAACCCCCGCCATTCACCTTCCAACCTCGAGGCGCGAAATAGAATGCCAATCGTGTGGGGGGCGGTTGCCTTGCCAGATCTTTACATTTTCTTTTTTGAACACCAGCTATTTACATGGTTTGAAGATTTTTTTAATTCGCACACAAGTACACAAAAATATGATTTTTCAAACCGTTATGGTTAGACGTTGCATGTAGATGTAGTTCAAATTTGAATTACAGTCATTAAATGCCTAGAAAATCACTTAGATGTCTTTATAAGGTCAAATGAAGTCAGAAAGGGTTGAAAATTGATGATGTGGCTTTGAATTGTGCATTTTGAACACACAAAAACTCTGGAGTTCAAATAAGTTCAAAAAATATGAAATACCTTTGTAACAGATGAGTTTTCGTATGAAACCCTAGTACTTCGAAAAAGATTGTCCATTTTGTACACGAAGTGCGCACACTACGATCAGAGACCCTCCGACGAAACTGTGTGCGATGCCATAATCGCAAACGGTGGTGTAAAAGAACCGTAAAAAAAGGTGCAAAAAGTTTCAGATGACGGATGCATCAAAAAAGGTCAGATTTTAATAAAAAATATCTACAACATCACACATAGTTGTTTTCTAGGAACCGTTTGCGATGAAAATATCTGGGTCTATTTAAGTCTCCCTCCTTAAGCTTCGCCGGCTCGTCTGCGATGGTGCGGCAACCCCCGAATCCACGAATCCTGATCCCCATTCCCGCACACCCTTCTTACAAAGATGACACCGTGGAAACGCTTCGTGAAGGCTCGTACGATGGCCGCGTCTCCCTGAGCGCTGCCGCCTGCGCCGAGAGCGCCGCCGCCTGATAACCCTCAACCGTAAGGGATCGAGATAGTCTTCGCGGTTAAGAATAACCCAATTTATAGATTCGACACACGGGGAGCCAAAGAGTATTTATAAGCTTTGACAGTTGAGTTGTCAATTCAACCGCACCTGAAATATACTTACTTGCAACAAAAGATAAGTGGTAACGGTGATATGATAGTGATGGTGGTGACAGCAAAAGTGAACAGCAAAAGTAACAACTAATAACCAGCAGGATTGAAACACTGTAGGCTAGGGAGATGGATGGTTGGGCGCTGCATGGATGAGATACATCATGAATCTAACTTGGGGCAAGGCACACAGAAAAGTAATGATCATCTAGGCAAATATCAAACATTAGGCATGTATCCCACAGGTAGTTGTACGTGCTTGCAATAAGAACTTGCACAACATCTTTTGTCCTACCATCCTGCTACGAACGGGGCCAAAAGGAAATTATGGAGATTAAGGTACTCCTGTCAAAGAGCACCGGAACAAAGCAATAAACTCAATGGATACATGGAATACTCAAATTATGGACCATCCCCTTTGGTGTCCAAAGCTGTCACCTTTGGGATTGTCACAACCCTAGTTCTGGTATGCACTAGGTTAGCATAGTTGTTTGCATCATGTTTAAATTTCAAATGAAAATGAATTGAGGACTTGTGAAACCCTCTGAAACCCTTTTTGAAAATGATCCAAATAAAAATTGCTCCAAAAGGGTCCAAGAAAATGTTCATGTGGCCCTCTGAAAATATTGGTTAGAGATAAAAAATCAAACCAATATTATTAGGAGCTCATAAGTATTTATTTTGGGCATTTGGAATTAATGCAATAGTTATTTGCTTGGATATATATTTATTATATATTTTATATATGTCCAAAATTCTGATTCTTTATTTTGAGGGGCTTGAATTAATTCCTAGGTCCCTGCAAAATAAAAATGTCAGAAGAAAATAATTAATTTAATTTAGAAATTAAATCAAAACAAATGTCAGAAAAAAATAGAAAAGAAAATAAACAGGGAAGGACTTACCTGTGCCACCCTGGTGGCCCAACTGCCTGGCCCAGCAGCTGGCCCAGGTGACTGGCAGCGCCAGTCACCCTCAACCTCGCGCTAGGAGGCAGAGGCGCGTGCCCGACGCGTGCTTTGCCGCGCCGCGCCACCTCCTGCCTGCCTGCTTCGTCCCCCTCGCCGCCTGGTGGCTTCTGGATGAGCCACGCGCCCCCCCCAGACCCCTCTGTCTCTCTCCCGTCGCCTCTCCCCTCCTCTCCCTTGCTCTTCCTCGCGCCCCCGAACGCCGCCATCGCCTTCGCTCGCCGCTGCCGTGGCCAGAGGCCACCCCACGCACAGCCAAGGTGCCCGAGAGCTCCGCCACCTCATCCCCGACCTCTCCGACGAGTCACTCGTCGCCGGACACCCTGAGGAGCTGCCACCGCCATCTTCTTCATCGCCGGCCGCCGGAGATCCCCTTTGCCGCCCTGCTCGCTCCGGCCCTCCTCCGAGCCCTCTGCCTGCACCGCTGCGATCGCCGTGAGCTTCTTCCTCGAACCCTGCCCTCCGTTTCGCCGTTCTTAAGCCGTAGCTGCCGCACCACGTTCACCCGCACGCGCCGCCGCCCGCGCTCGTCGCCGGTGGTGCTCCGGTGACCTTTTGGTCCCGGGCGTGCGTCTAACACGTTCACCGCGTCGCGTAGAAGCCGTAGGTGCTAGCGCTGCCCCGCCTAGGCCACCACAGCAACGAGCCCGAGCTCGACCGAGCTTCGGCCGCCGCCGAGCTCGTCGTCGGCGCCACTCCGGCCACTCCCCGGCCGAGCCACCACCACGACTGGATGCGGACGAGCTCCAGCTCCCCGTAGATGGTCTCCGCAGCGCAAAAGACCCCCGGAGTGGAAATCCCGACGCCCTCCGCCGCGTTTGCTGCCGCCGCCGGCTAAACGCCGGCGTGTTAGCTGGGGTTTGACCAGGAATTGACACCCTGGGTCAATGATAGGCGGGCCCCACCCCTTCAGTTAGTTGACTGTTTAGTTTAATTAAGTAATTTTGGTTAATTAGATTAGCCACTGACATGTGGGCCCTGCCCTGCTGACTTTCTGTTAGGATTAGTTTAGTGTTAATTAACTCAGTTAATTAACTGAATCACTGACCAGTGGACCCCACTGTCAGGTTTGACTCTGGACCAGCCCTTTGACCTGCTGAAGTCATGCTTGGGTCATGCTGACGCAGTATTCCAATTCTGGTATTTAAATAAATCTTAAATGATTTATTTATTTCAGAAATTGGTTTAAACTTCAAAAAATCACAGAAATTCAACCGTAGCTCGGAATGAAATAATTTATATATGAAAAATTATCAGAAAAATTCAATCTATCCATCTGTACCATTTTCATGCATGACAAATGAAGTTAAACATACTGTTTATATGAAAACACATAATTGGCATTTAAAAATACTTATTTTAGAGTTGCATTTGAACCCTTGGTTCAAATGGAGTTCAACCAATTAAAATGCTAGTTGCATTAGCTCAACAACATCATATCTTCATGCCATATTCATGCATCATATTGTTGCATATGCTTGTGTTTGATTGTCGGCACCGTTCTTCTCGATAGGTCCAGCTCCAGAGACCGATCCAGAGTACTTGTCAGAGGAGCAGTGCTGTGCACGTTGTTTTACCAGGCAAGCAAACCCCCTTGCTCATTCCGATACAACCCCTCTCTCGCTCCTGCTCCCTGTTTTTTCATTAGAACAACAACGATTTCAACTGCTACTTTATGCTGCGGTAGTTGAACCCATTCCTCTGCATGACCTGTCATTCCACAGTAAATAGTTGAAACCCACTAGCATGTGTAGGAGTTGATTGCAGCCATGTTGTGATCTTACCATGCCTTGATTTCTTTTGCTTAGAGTTTGGCAGGTCTGATTCATCGGGAATGAATTGGAGTGCAATGATATGTTCTGATGCTGAGAGTTAAGCGTGTGAACGCGATTTGGTAAAGGTAGCGGTGAGAGGCCATGTAGGAGTACATGGTGGGTTGTCTCACTGGAACCGTCCCTAAGAACTGAGTTCCGAGTATGTTGTCCAATGACTAGCTACTACCACACATTGGGTTCCGGTAACTCGACCCCTCTCGACTTATTAATCAACATGATCTCTGTCCAGGAGTTGCAACTAGTTTTTGGTGTTTGTAGGTCGTGTTAGTAGTCTACCAAGTGTCACTCGGCCAGTGGGCTTGGGACAGACTAGGCACCGTGGCACGGTGTACCAAGCATAGATCCACTCGGCGAGGTGGGCTTGGGAACCCTGCGCACATCATTTGGGGCCGTGAGTGACACCCCGGCCGGATCTCCTTACGGATGGAACCCGAATAGGCGATAAACCTAGACTAGAGTCTTGTGTGGTTAGTCAGGTCGTGGCCGACACCCTCGCCAGGCTTCCGCTTGAAGGTTGCCGAGATACACGAGATGTACATGGCGGTAAGTGGCGAGAGCGTGTGTGAAGAAGTACACCCCTGCAGGGTTAACATGATCTACTCGAATAGCCGGGTCCACGGTTATGGACTTCTTGGATGCTTACGTGGTACATAGACAACTTGAAGTGGATACTCTAATATACTCAAGACAAGTGTGAGTGCTATGGATGGCCTTCTCGTAGGGAGACGGGAATGAATCCATAGTGGTGTATTGTGTGGTGCTTAGTGGACTCGTGTCCGCCACCTCAAAAGAGTTACCGGCAGTCGTAGAATAGGATAGCCACTGAGTCAAAGCTGGCTTGCTGCAACTAAACCCCACTTTGCCATTTTGATACAAGTGCATGTATGATAGGATCTGATGTAAGTCTTGCTAAGTACCTTTGTACTCATGTTTGCTTAATTTATGTTTTGCAGATGAGATTGATGTCTCACTTGTAGTTCCGCTTGGACTTCGACAAGTAGCATGTACCTCAGCTACGTTCTTGGACGAGTGTTGTAGATAGTTAGGATCTTCAGCCTTTTTCATTTGTAGTTGTTTGTACTCAGACATGTTGTGCTTCCGCTTGTTGTTTGTATGCTCTGAATGTTGGGTCGTGAGACCCATGTTTGTAATATTTGGCTCCTCAGAGCCTAATGAATAAATACTTTGTTTATTAGAGTCTTGTTCTGATGCCATGTTGTATTTGCACATATTGAGCATATTGTGTGTATGTTATTGAAATGCTTGGTATGTGTGGGATCCGACATCTAGTTGTTTACCCTTGGTAGCCTATCTTACAGGGAAATGTCTCCTAGTGCTTCCACTGAGCCCTGGTAGCTTGCTACTGGTCCGGACCACTTAGGCTGACCGGCATGTGTTCTTCTTCGTTCCTGTGTCTGTCCCTTAGGGGAAATGTCACGCGTTGTTCCTTTAAGTCCTTGTAGCTTGCTACGACTTGGGTTCATACGTTGATGACCGACACGTTCGTTGCTGGGTCATGAATGCCTGTCTCTGTAATTTAGTGCCACTTTTGGTTTATAACTGGTCATGTCGGCCCGGGTTCTCTGTCATATAGATGCTAGTGACACTATCATATACGTGAGCCAAAATGCGCAAACGGTCCCGGGCCAGGTAAGGTGGCACCCGTGGGGATACCGTGCGTGAGGCCGCAAAGTGATATGGTGTGTAACATGCTAGACCCGTGGGGATTGATTGATCAGAGTCCTACTCCTGTTTTCAAGTTCTTCCATTATAGTTTGTTTAGTACTATCACAGTACCTTGAGTGATGTTGTTGAGATGTTGAACTACCCCTTGTTAGCAGGATGTCTCATTCTGAGCATTTTACTGCCGTTATGCTGCCAGAATTATCCTAGTAGTTCGAGAGATACTAATTTCTTGTTCTACCTTATGCATCCTATAGTTGTTGATGTTTCTGTCTTCGGTTTCACTTCTCAGGATGTCTTCACTTAAGCGAAGCTCAGCTGCTCATAGGCAGAACCACGGAGGTGGTAGGGATGAGGAGGATCCTCCCGACCAGCCTTCGTTGGCAGAGTTAATGTTAGAGATGGAGAGAAACAAGCATGAGTCTAACCGCTTGTTGGCACGTATTGAGGTGAACACCGCACAACAGTGCAAGGAATCAGCAACCATCCATGACTTCATTCGTCTGAAACCATCCACCTTCCATCATCCCATTGAGCCACTCGATGCAGATGACTGGCTCCGTAGTATCACTGACAAGCTGCGTTCTGCGAACGTAGCTGAAGATGACAAGGTCATCTGTGCCACTTATCACCTGGAAGGTCCTGCTAGTCTTTGGTGGCAGAACTATGAGGCCATGATTCCAGCTGGCCAGATTCCTACCTGGAGAGATTTCATCGAGGCTTTTCGTGAACATCATATCCCCCAAGCCCTTATCGATCGTAAGAGAGAAGAGTTATGTAGTCTTACACAGGCTAAGATGGTTGTTGATGCTTATAGTCGAGAGTTTGAGAACCTCGCCCGCTATGCTACAGAAGAAGTGTCCATGGACGCCAAGAAGCAGGCTAGGTTCCGGAAGGGTCTCAACCCCAAAACTGCGTCGTGATCTCCACTTGCATCATTGCAACACATTCCAGGCTCTTGTGAACAAGGCCATCAATGCAGAGACAGTTCAACTCACTTACGAGGAGTCTCGTAAGCACGCCCTTGATTTGGGATCTTCCTCCGGTACTAGTTCCCAGAAGCGCCGGATTTGGGTTCCGAACTCTGTTCTTCCACCCAGTTGTACACCGAGGCCATCTTATGTGGTACCTCTTCCAGTTCAGCGGTATGCTCCACCCAGGTCTATTGATGGACCGTTTGCCAATACGGGTCCACGTCCTACCTTCAGGATTTGCTACAAGTGCAGAGAACCGGGACACATTGCCCGTATTTGCACTCAGACCCGTGTTGCTCCATCCCAGTCCGAGAAATCTGTTAGACGTGATAAATCATCAAGCAAGATGATCGGTGTCAAGTCAGCTCCCACCGAACATGGACGTGTGCATCACGTCTCAGCCAAAGACGCTCATGATGATCCAGATGTCATTCTTGGTACACTCCTTGTCAATTGTCATCCGGCATCGGTTCTATTCGATACTGGAGCGTCTCATTCTTTCATTTCCGAAAGTTATGCCCGCTTGCACGACATGTCGTTTTGTGATATGCCCTCCCCACTACTCATTCAAACTCCTGGTTCCAAATGGCAAACTTCTAGTGTAAGCCATGGTAATGAAATCCTTGTCGACAGACTTGTGTTCCTTGCAGCACTTGTAGCCCTCAAGTCTTCAGATATTAATATCATCTTGGGTATGGACTGGATGACAGCTCATCATGCCAAGATTGATTGTTTCACTAGGTCTGTTCAGCTTACACATCCATCTGGTAAGATAGTCACTGTCACCACTAGAGTTGCAAAGCGTCAACTCTATTCTCTTAATGCCAGCCCTCTTCCAGATCTTGAAGATGTTCCGGTAGTCCGTGACTTTCCGGATGTCTTTCCAGAGGAACTGCCGGGTGTTCCACCTGACCGAGATGTAGAGTTTGTTATAGAGCTTATCCCAGGAACCGCTCCAATCTCTAGGAGACCCTACAAAATGGCACCCTTAGAACTAGCTGAGCTTAAGAAACAACTTGATGAGTCCTTGCAAAAGGGTTTCATCCATCCTAGTTCTTCTCCCTGGGCTTGCCCCGTCCTCTTCGTCAAAAAGAAGGATGGTACGGATCAGATGGTTGTAGATTATCGTCCCGTTAATTTGGTCACGGTAAAGAACAAGTATCCGCTTCCCAGGATCAACGACCTGTATGATCAGCTCGCTGGATCCTCAGTCTTCTCCAAGATGGATTTGAGGTTAGGATACCATCAAATCAAGATTAGAAATGGGGACATCCCCAAGAAGGCTTTCGTCACTCGTTATGGTCAGTACGAGTACACCGTCATGTCTTTCGGTTTAACAAATGCTCCAGCCACTTTCTCCCGCTTGATGAACTCGATCTTTATGGAGTACTTAGATAAGTTCGTCGTGGTTTACCTCGATGATATTCTTATTTACTCGAAGAACGAGGAAGAGCATGCCGAACATCTTAGACTTGTTCTAGAAAAACTCAGAGAGCACCGCCTTTATGCCAAGTTCTCCAAGTGCGAATTTTGGTTGCCAGAAGTGACCTATCTCGGCCATGTAATCTCTGGTAAGGGCATTGCTGTCAACCCCGAGAGAGTTCAGGCCGTCCTTGATTGGACTCAGCCTGAAACAGTTAAACAAGTTAGGAGTTTCCTTGGACTAGCCAGTTATTGTCGCCGCTTTGTTGAGAACTTCTCTAAAGTGGCCAAACCTCTCACGGAACTTCTCAAGAAAGATAAAAAGTTTGAGTGGTCCCCACAGTGTGAGCACAGTTTTCAGGAACTGAAAAGACGCCTGACTTCTGCTCCCATACTTGTGCCACCGGATTTCACTAAGGACTTTGTTATCTACTGTGATGCCTCACGACAGGGACTAGGTTGCATTCTTATGCAGGATCATCGTGTGATTGCCTATGCGTCTCGACAGTTGAATCCACATGAGGAGAACTATCCTACACATGATCTAGAACTTGCAGCCGTAGTCTATGCACTTAAGCCCTGGCGACATTACCTCCTTGGTAACCGTTGCGAGATCTACACCGATCACCAAAGTCTCAAGTATATCTTCACCCACCATGTTGTAGGGTGGAACCCTAGGTGGAGATCTTTCACGAATTGGAGGGGAATCCCCAAGAACAAGAAGGACACAAGGGAAGAACACAAGAGAAACACTCAAGAACAAGTCCAATCACACATCCACTAGACTCACAGACACATGAGATCCACAAGGTACACGAACAATCAAAGGGAAATAAGATACATGGTAGAGTTCATCCCAATCCTATGAGGAGAGAGGTCTTGACAATCCACGAGGATTCTTCTCCCGTGGGAGGTCTTGACAATCCACAAGGATTCTTCTCCCGTGGGAGGTCTTGCATCCACTAGGGATCTTCTCCAAGGTGGAGGTAGTCTCACTCTCTCAAGAGGAGAAGGTAGGAGCAAAGCTCACATACAAATGAGCTATCATATTTGCTAACCCTAGAAAGGAGGTGGAGGTGGTCTATTTATAGTTTGAGCCACGAAGGGGTAAGTGGCGAGGGATACAAGGCCAAAGGCCCACGGCTGCGCACAGGCAGGGCGGTAGTACCGGACCTCGGGCGGTAGTACCGCTTGGGAGCGGTAGTACCGCATGTAGGCGGTAGTACCGCTTGGGAGCGGTAGTACCGCTTGTAGGCGGTAGTACCGCCCGTTCCGGACTGGACAGGCTCTTCTTCTTCCGTCTTCGCTTCCACGCTTCCCTCGCGGATGGTGTAGGCGTTCCTTGGCGCTTGCGCTCCTCCTCGTCGTCCGTGAAGCTCCGACAACACCTATGCATGCACACAAGTGGAGTGTCAAGTAGTATACCATCCTCGAAGGGGTCAAGTGAACACGTGTAAAGGAGAAGATTCACCTTTAAGTATGAGAAGTAGATGGCGCACGTGTCACTTGCCACATGGGCTCTTGACATGGTGATGTCCGTAGGATGCTCCGCATCATCCCCTCCCCCTTGGGAAAGATCCGACCTCGGATCGAGAACCAAATCACCATGGGAAAGAGATGGCGTTGCCGTGTAGAAGTGGATGATCACCAAGAACTCATCATCTTGAAGCTCAAAGTTGTCACTCTCCAATGTCGCGCCGTCTAGTGATTCCTTCAAAAGGAGCAAGAAGAACAAGCACTTGGAGAAACAAATGTGGCTAGCATTAGTGCAAAACCAAGCATTCAAGAGGTGATTCACCCAACAAGTGTTGTCATCAAGCATAGCATAGGGTGTGACAAAGGGTGGTGACATGGCATGTAAGCATATGAATTGAGCACAATCAAGGTCGTCATGGAAACAAGCATGTAAATGTGAGGTAGAGATGCACATATGTGTGACAAGGGAGTAAGCATCTACCTCAAAGTTGTAGCAAGCATGCATAAAGCGCTCAATGAAAGGTCTATGGTAGGCATAGGAATCATTCACAACACCAAAGAAAATGAAGTGTCTAAACACATGAGTCAAGTGCAAGACAATCCAAGCATAACGTGCATAGGGTGTAGTGAAAATGGTGTGGCACTCAACACAATAGAAAGAGCAATTGTTCAACATGTGTGAGGCCATCAAGTCAATCAAGTGAAAAGCATGGCAATGGTTGACATCAACCGCATGAAAGGAGCAAGTATGAATCGTCGGTGATGCAACATAAGCAAGCATACCAATCATGTCGTGCAAACTAGTGGCGCGAAGATGCAACACACTATAGGAAATCATGGCAATCATGTCATGTGAGCAAATAGTGGATATATGCAATGCACATGACATATCGCAAGCATGATCACAAATCAAGATCAAAGCATCATAATAGGCATGGGATACAAAGGCATCATGGCAATAACAAGTCATATCTCCACCAAGCTTGCAAATACACATACAAGTATGAGAATCAATCATCATGTGTAATGCAAAGCATGGGTCACAAATGCATGGCAAAGGCATATAAATGAGCATATCATGCAAAGTGAACATGGCAAGATGGGCGTAAGAGACATAATGGACAATAACCCATAACCATGTGAGTGCCATGTAGAAGAGATGCGCGAAGTCTTTGCGCGAAGGGAGCGGTTGGTAGGATAATCCATGGACTCCCAAGTCGTCGTTGCTCTCTAGAGCTCGTTTCGTCAACTCGTGCTCTTGGGAGGTTGACGAGTAAGTATGGGGACCTACACAAAAGACACACAAACCAAAGAAATTGTGCGCGTGGTAAATGTACACATCATCCATCATGATGTGTATGTGCACGTATGAGTTAGCACAAGATAGGCATCGCTCAAATAAATTTGAGGCACGATAGAGAAATATGTCATCCATCATGAAAGAATAGTTGTCATGTATAGCATGATGGGGACACAAATTAGAGCAAGTATGTGGCACAACAATAGCATTGGCATTCATGGGGAGCATATTGTGCACACAAGTATGGGGATCATGCAATGGATTGGGTGGATCAAAATCTCCGAAAATGTATGAGGAAACTATGGGGGTCTCCTCATGAGCAATATCGGAAGCATAATGTGGAGAAGTGGAACAACATCCAAAACAATGCATGTCTGAGGCTAGGTAATCATGGCATGGCATATGATGGATATGATGCAAAGGAAGCATGTCAATATCATCACAAGAAAAACAAATGCCAATAACCATGGGCTTGTCATCTATGCCATATGTGCAAATTGGGTTTATCTTAATGGCATATGCATAGTTACTACGATGAGATTGCAAATATGACATACGAGTGATCTCATGCATAGCATATGACAAGGCAAGTGGATTATCAAACATGATGTGACCTAAAGAATGATCACAAGAGATCCTATGCAACACGGCATCACAACTAATAGACTCCACATGGCAATCATCATACACATCATAAATGGGTAGTGTATCCCATGAGGTAGTCGAACTAGCATGAAGTATGGCAATAGGTGGATCAACATCATGCAAGCAATCAATGTCACAAATGTCCACTAGTGGGACTAGAGCATCACCTTCACCTATATTACCTTGTTCATTCCACTCAAGTGGTGTAGGTGAGGTGGCGAAGACCAAATGGTGGTCATCATGTTCATCTTGATGGAACCATGTGGTAGGTGCATCATATTCCACCATGGCCATCATCTTGTCCAAAGGAAGGACGAAGTCGTCGAGGATCGGCGCGTCATCATATATGGGACCTAGCACCAAATGAGAAGACACAATAGAGGTAGAGGTCAAGTCGTTAGTGTTGAAAGTGGCCTCACATGACCTATCAACTATCTCACTCTCTCTATGTGGTGGCTCACTCACTCCCTCAAGGTAGGTGCACTCATGGTCACATATGGTGGAGTCACTCATCTCACTCAAGTGGTGGTTGTGGTGGCTCTCCTCACATGTGAAATGGGGCATCTCATCATATATGGGGCTAGTGGTGAAGTCACTCTCACTCTCAATATGGTGGCAAAAGTCACTCAAGTCAACATACGTCGCCGTGGTCGAAGGGAAAATCCCATGCTCAACCATCTCGTAGTCGTCGTCGTGGATGAAGGCCGAAGATGGCACATCATCAATCTCGCCTCCAAAGATGGAAGCATCATCCTCGCTCGCCACCTTGTCGCTCGCCTCCAAAGCTTGGTCCTCGAATGGCTCCATAGTCGTAGTCGTCGCCGCACCGTCTTGAAAAAGAGTCGAAGTAGACTCGGCATCATCAATGCCAAAAAGAGGTATGGCGGCGGAGTCGAAGTTGGGAGCGTCATCTTGGAGCTCGTTGGGCTTGGACATCGTGGTTGTACTAGCCTCATGCTCGCCATCTTGGAGCTTGGTCTTCGAGAAGTGTGCTTGCGGTGGAGAAGTCTTGGCCTTCATGAGGTCTTGTTCCGCCTTGAGAGCACCAATGTAGTTGTCGTCGAGGGACTTGTAGTTCTCGATGAAGATAGTCTTGGAGATGTCGTTGTCCAATCCCATCATGAAGTAAAACTTCATCCAAATGGGGTCGTCCACGCCGGCTCGTCGCAAGGCCTTCTTCATCTCCTTGAAGTACGCGTCGATGGACTTGGATCCTTGTATGGTGTTCTCCAATTGGTGAAGAAGTTGTTCCTTGTAAGTAGGAGGCACGAACTCTCGCCGCATAGCTTTCTTCGTCTTGGACCAACTCATGTCGTAGCTCTCCGAAGGTGTGTGAAGCCACCATGTCGACGCACGGTCGTGGAAGTTTCTTGTGGCGCACTTCGCTTGATCTTCGGGAGGAACTTGATGTAGCTTGAGGTAGTCATCCATCTTGCGCTCCCACTCAAGATACTCCTCGGGGTCTTGAGTCCCATAGAAAGGAATCTCGTGGTCGTTGACGAGGTCGTAGTAGCTCGTGGAAGTCGCGGACTTGAGCTTGGGAAGCTTCTCTTGAGGTGCGGGTCGGCGAAGATGCCGCAAGTCCAAAGGCGAAGATGCCTTGAAGTCACTTGGCGAAGAAGCCAAGGTAGATGGTGAAGTCATTGAGCGGTTGTTGATGTTGAGCTCGTGACCTTCACGTTCTTGTCGGTGATGGTGTCGATGCCGATGTGATCTAGTCATGGCACCGAACTCGTCGTTCTTGTTGTAGACCGGAGATGAAATGCTTTGCCTATCCATCACAAGACTCGAGCAAAGGTGAGTAGGAAATGAGATAAACAATACCAAGTTACCGTTTCCCAAAGTTGAGGATGTATCCCGTTTCACTCAAAGTGAAATGAAAGAATAGTGGAATTGGTACCGGACTTGTTCACTCACACCTACAAATTAAAGCTTATGGTGGAGCTTGGTGAGGATAGTGGCACAAAAAAAAGGATGCAAAATGTTAGCAAGAGTCAATAATGTTGAAAGAGATTCACAAATTCGCAAATGAAACAAGTAGACCAATAGCAATATGTGGCACACGGAAACACACACACGGATAGATAAATGGGGTCGTGCAACCAAGGAATGAGCACAAAATGTGGAGTCCACGAAAAACGCTCGTGTTGCACAACTCAAGAGAGACGCTAGCACGATTGCTCAATAGGCGGATACGACACTTGTGCACAACCTATAAGATGCAAAATGTATGAACTTGCTATCCCAAGTATGCTATGTGTATGATGTTCCCGATGTTTCGCACACGATGATCCAAGATGATCAAGTATGATATGATATGATGCGATGCTATGGCTCTTGCTTACAAGCTTCTTTGTATTTCTCTTTTTGCTTAAAAGCTTATTCTTTTTTTTTTGTATATGGCCACGATGCACAAACCAAGATAACAATTGTGTATATGCGGGAACAATCTTGTGACACAAGGGATGGTACTATGATAGCAAGATGACACCAATATGATATGGTATATATGCAATGGATGGTGTATATCGATGACCGCTAATGTGCACAAGTAACGTTGCCGGCAATACTCAAATGGCTAGTCTCGATGGGCAAGTGACGCAAAATGGGCTAGGGGTTAACAATGCAATTGCAAGGGGAATATACAACGGTGTCGTCGAGGTTACCGTCCGTGTCGATGATGAGAGGTGGTGCTCTTGATGTAGACCCGTTCCTAATTAGCCGAAACACCTTAGGAAACGGAAAAACCACAACTCAAAATCTCAAGGACAAATGTCAAATGGTGGTAGCGGACAAGCGGTGGTGGTGGTGTCGAAGATGACAATGCGGAAGTGGTGGTGGTGGTTGATGAAGAAGCACTCGTCCCTAAGTAGCCGAAACACCTTAGGAGACTCAAGCCACAACTCAAACAACCACAAATGCTAAGGGAAACAAAAGGGTTAGGTTGCGGAAGTCGGTGGTGGTATAGCGGATGATGTGGTGGAAGCCCTAGGAAGAGATGTCAAAATTCACAAAATATGATGGAGTGAAATGGTGGTAAAACCAAGATGAGCAGCTCGGGCACGTCGCTAGCTTTCCAACGAGCCAAAGAACACTCAAATCGGAGTTCGGGAGTAAAAGTTATGGTCAAAACGGTGAAACTCGGAAGGCTGAAAAAGTGCGGGGCGGTAGTACCGCTTTGGTTGGGCGGAACTAAAAAATTACTACCGCTTGTAGGGCGGTAGTACCGCTTGGATGAGCGGTAGTACCGCTGGTGTCGGGAAAAACTTCGCAGATCGCGATCGGGGCGAATTTGGGGCGGAAATGGATGATTTCGGGGGCGAAATTGGACGGATTTCGTGGATGGAAAGTGGTGAAACTTGGGGAGATGCTAGATCCACTCGAAACCAAGCAAATCCATGGATCAAATCCAACAAAACATCATCAAACCAACAAATCACAAAAAAATTGGGGCTATTTTTGGTGGGGATTTTCGAAATTGGGCAAGAACACAACAAAATTAGGCTAGAAAACAAGAAGAGGGGCTCCAATTTCGTGAGAAACCATAGCTCTAGATACCATGATGTTGTAGGGTGGAACCCTAGGTGGAGATCTTTCACGAATTGGAGGGGAATCCCCAAGAACAAGAAGGACACAAGGGAAGAACACAAGAGAAACACTCAAGAACAAGTCCAATCACACATCCACTAGACTCACAGACACATGAGATCCACAAGGTACACGAACAATCAAAGGGAAATAAGATACATGGTAGAGTTCATCCCAATCCTATGAGGAGAGAGGTCTTGACAATCCACGAGGATTCTTCTCCCGTGGGAGGTCTTGACAATCCACAAGGATTCTTCTCCCGTGGGAGGTCTTGCATCCACTAGGGATCTTCTCCAAGGTGGAGGTAGTCTCACTCTCTCAAGAGGAGAAGGTAGGAGCAAAGCTCACATACAAATGAGCTATCATATTTGCTAACCCTAGAAAGGAGGTGGAGGTGGTCTATTTATAGTTTGAGCCACGAAGGGGTAAGTGGCGAGGGATACAAGGCCAAAGGCCCACGGCTGCGCACAGGCAGGGCGGTAGTACCGGACCTCGGGCGGTAGTACCGCTTGGGAGCGGTAGTACCGCATGTAGGCGGTAGTACCGCTTGGGAGCGGTAGTACCGCTTGTAGGCGGTAGTACCGCCCGTTCCGGACTGGACAGGCTCTTCTTCTTCCGTCTTCGCTTCCACGCTTCCCTCGCGGATGGTGTAGGCGTTCCTTGGCGCTTGCGCTCCTCCTCGTCGTCCGTGAAGCTCCGACAACACCTATGCATGCACACAAGTGGAGTGTCAAGTAGTATACCATCCTCGAAGGGGTCAAGTGAACACGTGTAAAGGAGAAGATTCACCTTTAAGTATGAGAAGTAGATGGCGCACGTGTCACTTGCCACATGGGCTCTTGACATGGTGATGTCCGTAGGATGCTCCGCATCACACCAGATTTGAATCTTAGGCAAAGACGTTGGTTGGAGTTGATCTCAGATTACGACTTAGGGATTACCTACACCCCAGGCAAGGGAAATGTCATGGCTGATGCGCTAAGTCGTAAATCCTATTGCAACAATCTCATGTTGCAGAAGGGCCAACCACTTCTCCATGAGGAATTATGTAAGCTTAACATTCACATTGCTCCTCACGGATTCCTTTCAACTTTGGTGGCGAAACCTACTCTTGTGGATCATATCATAGAAGCCCGGAAGCATGATACCGGAATTACCCGGATCAAGAGAAACATTGCCAAGGGTATTGCTGGTAGTTTCTCCATAGATGACCGAGGTGTTGTTCTCTTCCAAAACCGGCTGGTGGTTCCCAAGAAGCAACATCTTCGGCAATTGATTCTTAAAGAGGCTCATGAATCCCCTCTTACGATTCATCCCGGGAGTACTAAGATGTATCAGGATCTACGCCAGAGGTTCTGGTGGACTAGGATGAAGGGAGAAATTGCTGAGTTCATTGCTAAATGTGACGTTTGTCGTCGCGTTAAAGCAGAGCATCAAAGACCTGCTGGCACCCTTCAGCCTCTAGCTATTCCTGAGTGGAAATGGGATAAAGTTGGTATGGACTTCATCACCGGCTTTCCCAGGACCAAGAGAGGGAATAATGATATCTTCGTGGTCATTGATCGTCTCTCCAAAGTGGCTCACTTCCTACCTGTTCGAGAGAGTATCACTGCTAGTCAGCTTGCTGACTTGTATATTTCTCGAATAGTGTCACTTCATGGTGTTCCACTAGAGATCAATTCAGACCGTGGTAGTCTTTTCACTTCTCATTTCTGGGAGAGTTTCCAGACTGCCATGGGCACCCATCTTTCTTTCAGCACCGCTTTCCACCCTCAGTCAAGTGGTCAAGTGGAACGGGTTAACCAAATTCTCGAAGACATGCTTAGAGCCTGCGTTATCTCATTCGGTATGGATTGGGAGAAATGTCTTCCTTTCACCGAGTTTGCTTATAACAATAGCTATCAATCTAGTCTCAAGCAAGCTCCTTTTGAGATTCTTTATGGACGAAGATGTCGAACACCTTTGAACTGGTCAGAAACCGGTGAAAGACAATTTTTTGGACCGGATATGATCCGGGAAGCAGAAGAGCAAGTTCGCATCATTCGTGAGAATTTGAAAACAGCCCAGTCTCGTCAAAAGAGCCAGTATGATCGTCATCATAAGGAAGTGGCTTATGAGGTTGGTGACAAAGCTTATCTTCGGGTTACTCCTTTGAAGGGTACCCATCGTTTCGGTATCAAGGGCAAGTTGGCTCCTCGTTACATTGGTCCTTTTCTCATTCTTGCTAAACAAGGAGAGGTTGCCTACCAATTGGAACTACCCCCACATCTTTCTCGAGTTCATGATGTCTTCCACGTCTCTCAACTCAGGTGTTGCTTCTCGGATCCCATCCGCGGAGTGGACCACGAAACGCTTGATCTCCAAGATAACCTCACATATCGAGAGTATCCTGTTCGCATTCTGGATCAAGCAGAGCGTGTCACTCGACGTCATAACATCAAGTTTCTCAAGGTTCAGTGGTCTCATCATTCCGAGAGAGAAGCTACTTGGGAGCGAGAAGATCATCTCCGACTAGAGTACCCCACCTTCTTTCCGCCTACTCCTGAATCTCGGGACGAGATTCTTTCGAGTGGAGGCGAGTTGTCACAACCCTAGTTCTGGTATGCACTAGGTTAGCATAGTTGTTTGCATCATGTTTAAATTTCAAATGAAATTGAATTGAGGACTTGTGAAACCCTCAGAAACCCTTTTTGAAAATGACCCAAATAAAAATTGCACCAAAAGGGTCCAAGAAAATGTTCATGTGGCCCTCTGAAAATATTGGTTAGAGATAAAAATCAAACCAATATTATTAGGAGCTCATAAGTATTTATTTTGGGCATTTGGAATTAATGCAATAGTTATTTGCTTGGATATATATTTATTGTATATTTTATATATGTCCAAAATTCTGATTCTTTATTTTGAGGGGCTTGAATTAATTCCTAGGTCCCTGCAATATAAAAATGTCAGAAGAAAATAATTGATTTAATTTAGAAATTAAATCAAAACAAATGTCAGAAAAAAATAGAAAAGAAAATAAACAGGGAAGGACTTACCTGTGCCACGTCTTGCCTGCCTACTTCGTCCCCCTCGCCGCCTGGTGGCTTCTGGACGAGCCACGCGCCCCCCCAGACCCCTCTGTCTCTCTCCCGTCGCCTCTCCCCTCCTCTCCCTTGCTCTTCCTCGCACCCCCGAACGCCGCCGTCGCCGTCGCTCGCCGCTGCCGTGGCCACAGGCCACCCCACGCCCAGCCAAGGTGCCCGAGAGCAGCGCCACCTCATCCCCGACCTCTCCGACGAGTCACACATCGCCGGACGCTCTGAGGAGCTGCCACCACCATCTTCTTCATCGCCGGCCGCCGGAGATCCCCTCTGCCGCCCTGCTCGCTCCGGCCCTCCTCCGAGCCCTCCGCTTGCAGCGCTGCGATCGCCGTGAGCTTCTTCCTCGAACCCAGCCCTCCGTTTCGCCGTTCTTAAGCCGTAGCTGCCGCACCACGTTCACCCGCACGCGCTGCCGCCCGCGCTCGTCGCCGGTGGTGCTCCGGTGACCTTTTGGTCCCGGGCGTGCGTCTAACACGTTCGCCGCGTCGTGTAGAAGCCGTAGGTGCTAGCGATGCCCCGCCTAGACCACCACAGCCACGAGCCCGAGCTCGACCGAGCTTCGGCCGCCGCCGAGCTCGTCGCCGGCACCACTCCGGCCACTCCCCGGCTGAGCCACCACCACGGCTGGATGCGGACGAGCTCCAGCTCCCCGTAGATGGTCTCCGCTGCGCAAAAGACCCCCGGAGTGGAAATCCCGACGCCCTCCGCCGCGTTTGCTGCCGCCGGCAGCTAAACGCCGGCGTGTTAGCTGGGGTTTGACCAGGAATTGACCCCCTGGGTCAATGACAGGCGGGCCCCACCCCTTCAGTTAGTTGACTGTTTAGTTTAATTAAGTAATTTTGGTTAATTAGATTAGCCACTGACATGTGGGCCCTGCCCTGCTGACTTTCTGTTAGGATTAGTTTAGTGTTAATTAACTCAGTTAATTAACTGAATCACTGACCAGTGGACCCCACTGTCAGGTTTGACTCTGGACCAGCCCTTTGACCTGCTGACGTCATGCTTGGGTCATGCTGACGCAGTATTCCAATTCTGGTATTTAAATAAATCTTAAATGATTTATTTATTTCAGAAATTGGTTTAAACTTCAAAAAATCACAGAAATTCAACCGTAGCTCAGAATGAAATAATTTATATATGAAAAATTATCAGAAAAATTCAATCTATCCATCTGTACCCTTTTCATGCATGACAAATGAAGTTAAACCTACTGTTTATATGAAAACACATAATTGGCATTTAAAAATACTTATTTTAGAGTTGCATTTGAACCCTTGGTTCAAATGGAGTTCAACCAATTAAAATGCTAGTTGCATTAGCTCAACAACATCATATATTCATGCCATATTCATGCACCATATTGTTGCATATGCTTGTGTTTGATTATCGGCACCGTTCTTCTCGATAGGTCCAGCTCCGGAGACCGATCCAGAGTACCTGTCAGAGGAGCAGTGCTCTGCACGTTGTTTTACCAGGCAAGCAAACCCCCTTGTTCATTCTGATACAACCCCTCTCTCGCTCCTGCTCCCTGTTTTTGCATTAGAACAACAACGATTTCAACTGCTACTTTATGCTGCGGTAGTTGAACCCATTCCTCTGCATGACCTGTCATTCCACAGTAAATAGTTGAAACCCACTAGCATGTGTAGGAGTTGATTGAAGCCATGTTGTGATCTTACCATGCCTTGCTTGCTTTTGCTTAGAGTGTGTCAGGTCTGATTCATCGGGAATGAATTGGAGTGCAATGATATGTTCCGATGTTGAGAGTTAAGCGTGTGAACGCGATTTGGTAAAGGTAGCGGTGAGAGGCCATGTAGGAGTACATGGTGGGTTGTCTCACTGGAACCGTCCCTAAGAACTGAGTTCCGAGTATGTTGTCCAATGACTAGCTACTACCACACATTGGGTTCCTGTAACTCGACCCCTCTCGACTTATTAATCAACATGATCTCTGTCCAGGAGTTGCAACTAGTTTCTGGTGTTTGTAGGTAGTGTTAGTAGTCTACCAAGTGGCACTCGGCCAGTGGGCTTGGGACAGACTAGGCACCATGGCACGGTGTACCAAGCGTAGATCCAGTCGGCCAGGTGGGCTTGGGAACCCTGCGCACATCATTTGGGGCCGTGAGCGACACCCCGGCCGGATCTCCTTACGGATGGAACCCGAATAGGCGATAAACCTGGACTAGAGTCTTGTGTGGTTAGTCAGGTCGTGGCCGACACCCTCGCCAGGCTTCCGCTTGAAGGTTGCCGAGATACACGAGATGTACATGGCGGTAAGTGGCGAGAGCGTGTGTGAAGAAGTACACCCCTGCAGGGTTAACATGATCTATTCGAATAGTCGGGTCCACGGTTATGGACTTCTTGGATGCTTACGTGGTACATAGACAACTTGAAGTGGATACTCTAAAATACTCAAGACAAGTGTGAGTGCTATGGATGGCCTTCTCGTAGGGAGACGGGAATGAATCCATAGTGGTGTATTGTGTGGTGCTTAGTGGACTCGTGTGCGCCTCCTCAAAAGAGTTACCAGCAGTCGTAGAATAGGATAGCCACTAAGTCAAAGCTGGCTTGCTGCAACTATACCCCACTTTGCCATTTTGATACAAGTGCATGTATGATAGGATCTGATGTAAGTCTTGCTGAGTACCTTTGTACTCATGTTTGCTTAATTTATGTTTTGCAGATGAGATTGATGTCTCACTAGTAGTTCCGCTTGGACTTCGACAAGTAGCTTGTACCTCAGCTACGTTCCTGGACGAGTGTTGTAGATAGTCAGGCTCTTCAGCCTTTTTCATTTGTAGTTGTCTGTACTCAGACATGTTGTGCTTCCGCTTGTTGTTTGTATGCTCTGAATGTTGGGTCGTGAGACCCATGTTTGTAATATTTGGCTCCTCAGAGCCTAATGAATAAATACTTTGTTTATTAGAGTCTTGTTGTGATGCCATGTTGTATTTGCACATATTGAGCATATTGTGTGTATGTTATTGAAATGCTTGGTACGTGTGGGATCCGACACCTAGTTGTTTACCCTTGGTAGCCTATCTTACAGGGAAATGTCTCCTAGTGCTTCCACTGAGCCCTGGTAGCTTGCTACTGCTCCGGATCACTTAGGCTGACCGGCATGTGTCCTTCTTCGTTCCTGTGTCTGTCCCTTAGGGGAAATGTCACGCGTTGTTCCTTTAAGTCCTTGGAGCTTGCTACGACTTGGGTTCATACGTTGATGACCGACACGTTCGTTGCTGGATCATGAATGCATGTCTCTGTAATTTAGTGCCACTTTTGGTTTATAACTGGTCATGTCAGCCCGGGTTCTCTGTCATATGGATGGTAGCGACACTATCTTATACGTGAGCCAAAATGCGCAAACGGTCCCGGGGGAGGTAAGGTGGCACCCGTGGGGATACCGTGCGTGAGGCCGCAAAGTGACATGGTGTGTTACATGCTAGACCGGTGTGACTTAGGATCGGGGTCCCGACAGGGATCGCCTGTTCCGGACCATAATAGGTGCAAACAACTCATAGATAGGATCAAGAACACAAATATATTCATGCAAACACATAGGGTTCAGATCTGAAAACATGGCACTCGGGCCCAATGTGACAAGCATTAAGAGCAACAAGTTGAAGCAAAGATGATACACACCAAAGTAGATGATAGGCAACATGCCCCCAACAATCTGATAAACTATTACATGATCTAACTCATCTAATCCCTACCATCCCCTTTGCCTACAGTAGGGAATTACTCACACATGGAAGGAGAAGTCATGGAGGGAGGATGGAGTGGTGATGATGATGACGATGGCGACGATCTCCCCTCTCCGCAGGCCAAATCAGCCTCCAGATTATCCCTCCCAAAGAAGAACAGAGGGTGGCGGCGGCTCCGTGACGGAAACTGGAAAAACGACTTCTATTCTGGGGTTTCCTCGCCACGGGAATAAATAGGAGCCAAGGTAGGGCACCAGAGGGGGGAGGACCCTCCCAAGCGGCCTCCTGGCGCGGCCAGGGGTGGGGCCGCGCCAGCAGGGCGCCTGGGGCCCCCCTGGCTGCCCTTTGGCCCCACTTCTGGCACAATGGCCCTTCGGGTGCGTGGATTTTCTGTGATTTTTTTGGAATTTTCTGAGACACCTAAAAATACATTTTCCTGCACACAATAAAACCATACAGGCAGCTCTGCTGAAAACAGCGTCAGTCCGGGTTAGTTTAGTTCAAATCATGCAAGAATGAGGGCAAAACAATAGCAAAAGTGTTTGGAAAAGAAGATACGTTTGAGACGTATCACCGCCTACGCCAAGAGTGCTGCCGCATCCGCATTGAGCACGGCCGCTTCCGCCGAGAGGGCGTCTGCGGCAGCCGACAGGGCAGCTGTAGCAGCCGAGACGGCTGCAGCTGCTGTAGCGACATCGGCTGCAAACACGAAGAGCGCTCGAGATGCCTTCTATGCCGCTAATGTCACCCTGGCCCGCGTCGAGGCCATATAGGCCAAGATCGAGGATGCACACGCCAAGATATTCCAAAACACCTCAGACTCCAGTATGCAACCCACATCTGAAAAGGCGGCGGTGGCCATGGAGCACCTGCTTCCTCATGAGGTCGCTGTCGGGGATATACCCCGCGGTGTAACCCAGCCAGAAGTATAACCCGGCCGGACTTGGCGACTCACTAATGACCTGCCCAGATGTAGCGACCACGATCCGAATGGACCTAAGTCTCTGTGTTCTGTGTCATCCCTGGATCGGTAAGCTGACACACACAGTACAAACAGGATTTATAACAGAGGTAAATCACATGTATTAAGTAACGTAAATACTATTACCTCAAATCGTTCATAGCGGAAGCAACAAAGGTCGTGGATTCCCATCAACACCAACGGCAAAGTTGAGTGTAGAAATCGTAACCCTAACGTAACACTTACTCGTCGTAAGATAATCCTGCAACATGAGACGTTGCAGCCACAGAGGGTCAGTACATTGAATGTACTGGCAAATTCACACTGTAATGATAATGATGAATAAGCCTACAACTACATGCATATTTGGCAGGTGCAGGCTGTAAGGGTAAAGTTTTTGCGTAAAGCCAATTTTTCCCTACTTGAAAGGAATGCATTTTTATTAACTATCATGGTAGTTGAAACATTGTTGAGAAGATAGACATCCTCTCAACCCCAATTAAAAATCATCATTTAAACCCAACAATATTAAATTAGAGAGTGATGAGATCAGCAAATAATCCACTTCTAGATACTCAAAGATGTCCATAACCGGGGACACGGCTAATCATGATCAGTTTGTACACTCTGCAGAGGTTTGTGCACTTTTCCCACAAGACTCGATCGCCTCCGTTTGGTTTCTCGCACTGCATGGTGTTTGAGAAACGGATGACCGAGACACAGTCTTTCAGAAGCGCTAGCACCTTACGATCGTGCGGACCGTACCAACCTACATCCCACTACATCTGCTAGTCCACCACTGTAAGAGTTCGCACAACTTACTCATACTATGCCAGAGCCCATATTGGCATGTGGTTGCACATGGAAGTTTCTAGGCATGAAATATTATATGATCCCTTTGAGCCTGGGTGGCATTCCAATAGGACAATCACACGGTAACCCCGGGATTTCCTAGGACAACACAGGTAACCCCAGGTGTCCGGGCAATCCACTGGTTCACTCCCAGGGTGCCCCAAACCAATCCACCCAGATGTGCATTCAAGTAGCCACCTTCAGTTGAACCATTAATTAACAACTCACATCTGTCATGGATTTCACTCAAACCCAAACCATGTCTACGAGCATAGCATGTCCTATCAGCAAACGTAGAAGTAACTCCCAAGACTTTGAATGTAATGCAAGTAATAGGTTCTACCTCAATCTACTTTCCAGTCCCACAAGTTAATTGATCCTACTGATGCAATGTGTTTGAGGATATAACTAATGCAATGAAAACTGGGTATTTGGAAAATATGATCAAAGTGTGAACTTGCCTGCAATGTTGATGAAGATGATTCACACTCAAAACTCTGGATATATCTACTCGTCACACTCCGGTCAATCTATCATAAGCAAGCAATGGTAACCACACATAAGCAATCACTCAGAAAGATCAGACAGAGCTAATAAACACTTCGGAAAACTTCGAAAACCAACAAATGACTCTTGAAACACAAAACAATTTCCAACAGTACCAAAATTATGTGAATTTGGCCTTACCAGAAAGTTTAGGTCAAGAGCTTCGATTTGCAAAAAGAATCAACTCAAACGGAGCGACGAGACTCAAGTTATGATCAAACAAAGTTTGAATCTAAAACTAGTTGAATTCAAATTTTAAACTTTCAAAAACATGTTTGAGTTGTATTACTGGAAAGAGGGCTTCGTAACGAAGACGCGGGCGTTGGTTTCATTGGATTTGGACCAACAGGTAAATAGATATGGCCGTTTGAAGTTTAGGGGCTAATCTATAAAAATAGTAATTACAGACAAGTCCCTGGCCGAAAATAAAAGAAAAAGAAAAAAACTATCGAGCGAACGCTCGCTATTAGGGCTTAACCAGTGAACGTTCACTGTATAACTAAACCCTAAAAAGAAAATTAAAACCGATCTAAAAACTTAACTAACCAGAAAATCAGAACGGGTTTATACCTATGGTTTTTTTTCTCAGATGAACCACGGTTCAGGCGAATAAACTGGGCGACGGATCGGCTCAGATCGGGCTCAGACCCGGCCGGCGGTGAGCTCTGGCCGGCGAGGCTGCGGCGACGGCTCTGGCGTTGCGGCGAGGCGCGGTGGTGGGAGATGCGAGGCAGTGCGGTGGCGAGGCAGCAGCGGCAGAGCAGCGCGGCGGCGGCGGCAGAAGCAGGTAGCAGCGTCGGCGGCGGTGCTTCGAGGAGAGGGGAGGAGAGAAACAGGAGGTGCGGCGGCGGCTTTATAGGAGGGCGGGGCGGCAGCATGGCGTGGGGAAGGGGGCAAGGGAGGAGTATCCAGATCGGACACGACGGCGGTCGGCGGTGTTCGTCGTGGCGACGGACTCCCGTCGGGAGCTCGGGGACGAGCGGCTGGGCCGACTGGGCCGCGGCCTGGCGGGCAGCTGGGCCAGCCCAGTTCGGCGGAGGGAGCATTTTTTTTCTTCAAACCTTTTTTTAACAGATAGAAAACGAATAAAATAAAATAAAACTAAAATACTATATAGGCATATAGTATATCAAAATTTGCAGAAAAATAAACCCTACAACGTGAACATTTTACGACTGTCAAATAAAATGTCCACAAAATCTAATAAATAAAAAGGTCCTACTATTGCAATAAAAACCAAATAAAAATCATTTTTAAAATACCAAAAGACATCAAATTCATTTCTCTCCAATTTTCTGTTGTAGGGAATCATGTTACCCTATTTTCCATGTATTATATTTTTGGAGAAAAATAATTTGAATAAAAACCAAATAACTCAATATTTGAAATTGAGTTTCGGAAAATTTCAGAAAACCTCCAACTCATATTTCCTATAATTTGAAGAAGTCATTTTATCTTCTCTCGGGAAAATCATTGAGTTGCTTAAAGTCTCTGAATTGAAAAATATTGCGAGGATGAAATTCAAAATCCTCTCAAGGTCTTTATCATTTAAAATAAATGGAAGAAGTCATATTATCTTCACTCTAGGGTTTTGTTTTGAAAAGAATTTGAATTCCCTCGGAGATCAAAAGCAAACTGTAGGTTTTGGGAAAGTCATTTTATTCCCTCTCATTTAACTTTCAAAAGTTTCAATTTTCACTCAATTTCACTCAGCACAACAACAAGCAGTCAATTCTATCTATTTATTATAACATTCCAAAATTTAGAATTTTGGGATGTTACAAACCTACCACACTTAAAATGAATCTCGTCCTCGAGATTCGGAGAGGCTAGCAAGAAATAGGTTAGAGTTTGGGGGTCTCCTAACGAATCCACTGATTGGTGTGGCCTAGGGTGCTACGACACTTTGGAACATGGATACGGTTCCATCAAAACTCAGGTACTCCATCCTTTGGGTTGACGGCGTCGGTCTTCTCAAATCTTCAGGGTAACTCCTTCCCTGGGGCTCTTTCGGTAGTGGCAAAATTGCCGTCCTCAATTCCTTATATCCTTTCCTCTTGGTAAGGCTCTTTCTGTGTCTAGCTCTTCTTAGCTGACAGGTCTGGCGCCAATACTAAACAAGTATCGATATCTCATGGTGGTCATCAAACAAAATTAACTGGGTCCCTGCAGAAAACGGGTCTGGGCTTCATCATCATCGTATATCCTACGGTTGGCAACAGCATGCTGTGTACAAGGGAAAAATTTCTATACCATTCTAAGGTTTAAACAAAGTTTTGACATCGTCGTCTCTCTACTATAGGTAAGTCACTCAGATTTACCATCCCGTATAACTGAGGCGAATAATAAGAGTAAGTCGGTATGGTGATCAATCCATCCCGCACCCAAATCATTACCCTGTATATGGTTTAGTGAATCTCGCATTCTAACACTCGGTCATCCTCACAAGCATTGCAGAATATCATCTTGTCCACGAACTAAGTTCGGAGATATCCATTGATTCTGCAAGCCAAACAAAACATCTAGCGTTTCACAACCCTCGGGTTTACCGTAACCACCTATAAACTCGTATGTTGGCCAAGTCGTAACTTCTTCCAGGGGTTTTCCTTCAGCAAGAGTGTGCTTGCTTTCTTGACAGGTACTGGGGCCTGTGGGTTATGGCCCATCTAACCACTAGCAACACTTGGTCTCATCCTTGGATTGCAAATGCTCATACTTCCAACATCCAACTTCCTTGGTTTTCTTAAATCCATCCAAGTATCCTTTACTTCTCTTGGGTAAAACTACGATGTAATTACTCAGACTCATCCTTGGGCAGTCCACTCCCAGTCTGACGTGACCAACCACTAGCTAGTGTATTCGGGTAACGGAGTTGGATTCTACCTCACTTAAAATGAATAACACTAGTTTTCTCCAAAATCTTATTCCATGCATCATGTCTTCACTCATCACTATAGAGTAACAACTCATAAAATCCAAATCAATACCAGGCTGCTAACTTCTCCGATTCTCAACTTGCTACGGTCTACTGCATTTCCATTGCATGCTTCAACTCCAATACTTAGCACAAATCTCCTTCTTCTTGGTACAATCTATAGCAAAAATGCACTGCTTTACTACAACAGATACACATAACTATAGACAAGTCTCGTGGTTCCCTTATAATTACGTAGCCTCCTTTGGTCCTCGACTAAAGGGTCAAAGTCAGAACTTGTATATCCATAACTCAATCCTTGGGGTCACTGTAGTTCCATACTCCAGCATTACACCCTGGCAAAATCCAATCATACTTCTTTCCTTCTCATCCTTAGGGCAAGCTTCATATCAAAATAAACTCCAACTTATTTGTGCAACTCTACTCCTTGGAGCAACACTTTCCTTTCTATTGGTCCAGGGCTCACTCAGTAAGGTTCCACTTAACAAAATGCACTGGTTCATCCAAAATCCATATTTTTCTCATATCAAATCCTTTATTACTTCTTGAACCAGTATTCAATACTCCAGTTACAAACGTGCTTCACTACAAATGTTTCCATCCACATAGTGGGGTATGGTCAAACATTCCTCCCATCTTTATTCCTTTTTCCTAGCTAAGGATGCTTCAATCCCATTGGAATTGTGCAACGTGATTCTTAAAATCTTCAATCTTTTGCTTCGTCCTATTGGTTGTGTGCTTCATCTCCACCATCTCCGCATGCATCATACTCAGGCATCCCTGGGTTTAACGAAGTCTTGCTTCGAGTATTTCTCCAATATGACGTATGGCCTCCATAGCAGCTTCGCGAACAGAATCGAAGAATGTTGTTCGCGGAACTCGGGAGATGAAAAAGTATTGACCCATAGTCTTTGGGAAAACTCCTTTCACACGGTGGAGGTGTACCTCTACGTACCAAAGTTCAACTCCATTCTCCATGAAGGGATAACCCTTGTAAAATGCATCTCCTTCCAGGTGAATATACTTCATCATGTCCTTCAAGATCTTTGGATAATCTTGATGGCTAGTCAGGGTCATGATGGTTTCCGGGCCTTTGAGAAAAGACTCGTAAAGGGTTGTCATATGTAGTCATAAGACAGAAAGGGTTCTCAGGACAACATACAGACATCCTTGGGTAAAATGGGGTCGTTTGTCCGAGAAAGGTTTGGGGTCAACTACTCCATGGGTTCTAGGTTTTGGTAGGGGTGAGAATAGCAAGAGAGGCACTAACATTCATCCAACAACTCACAACTTTTCCTTCTCGGATTTCAAAGATATTTCAACTTCTTTTGCTTCACGAACTATTACAATGTTATTTCCATACTCAACTCAACATTGTAATAAAAGTGTATTCCATATTAATCTACATGCTTCATTCGATCTCAACTGCTCAGATCAATCTTCCTCCGGTCTAGACCTTCTCTTGCCAAAATGCTCTACTTCCTTGTAGTGTAAACTAATGTCATAAGACAGATCTAAGGGCTTCATGGTGACTATCCTGGTTCACTGGATTCTCCGTTTCCTGGTTGGGCAGTTGCTAGCATAATGACCTAAATCCTTGCACCGATAACAAGTGATGTTACTAAGGTCCTTTTATGCTGAAATTGGGTTCTTCTGGGGACACATGTTCTTCCTCTTACTTGACTTCTTCTTTCCTATCAATTCTACTATCTTTTGTGGATCAAACTCCACTTCTTCTGTCGGGAATTCTCCCAGATACTCTTGACTTTCCTTTGTGCATTGCTGTGAAAGATGTCCTTCTTTTCCACATGAGTAGCAAGCACGTGAGTAATATCTGTCTAGTCCTTCTCCATCAGGGTCGTCAATATCTTCCTCCATCGCGGATTCCCTTAGGGTTTCCTCGAGGACTTCTTTCATTGCTTCTTTCTTCTGCTGGATAGTTCTTTGCACCATGGGGTAAATGTGACACTGAGCAGGGTAGTGGGTAGTCCCTTCACACAAGAAACAAGTAATCCGCCTAGTTGGGAATTCTTCAGCTAGGTGACTTCCTTCACAATTAGGGCATTCATCCTTGTGTTCCTCCTGGGTGTGTCCTATTTCCCCACAAATCCTGCAGGCACAACGTTTCTTCTTCGGGTTGTCACCATGCTCTCGGATGAGACGGGATCCTAACAGAGTCTCCTTGAATTCCTCCCAACTTTCTGCTCTATTACATCCTTGTATGTCCTGATGCATCTTCCACCATGTTGCAGCACTTTTTGTAAAGTACTGAAGAGCGTATTGAACATCATACTTCCTTGCTACCATATTTTTCCTGAAGTGATCCTCCATATTTTGTATCCATAGCTCTGCCTTCGGTTGGGTCATTGGTCCAGAGACTTCAAGCCTATCTTCAGTCATCCTCTATTGGGTCCAAAGGTTTTGGGATGAGATCCAGAAGAGATAGAGAGGGATACACTCAATACAAACAAAGGTTTTGAAAAGACGGGTTTTGTTATGTGGCCATCGGAAAACATCAAACAAATGACGACTCACAATCGTCGCATCTAACGTAAGTACATAACAGGGGTTTGGTCTTCTAAAGGTCATCAACTCCTCAAAGTTGTCAACTCTTCAAACCTTCGGAGTATCCATTATTGTAGCTTCAATACTTCCAATGCATGGTAAAATCCTCTTTACTCCGAAGTGGTCCAAATGGTAAAGGGTATAGTCTAACTATCTAAGGTCAAAGGGCAGATTTGACAAATCTCAGAAAAGAAAAGAGACAAGAATCTTTTGAAAAAGATAGTTTTTAGAGAAATACTTTCCTATGGTGTGGCTAGTTTCTAGGGTCACGTCCTACAGTCAACATGTGCTCTGATACCATCTTGTAGCGACCACGATCCGAATGGACCGAAGTCTCTGTGTTCTGTGTCATCCCTGGATCGGTATGCTGACACACAGTACAAACAGGATTTATAACAGAGGTAAATCACATGTATTAAGTAAGGTAAATACTATTACCTCAAATCGATCATAGCGGAAGCAACAAAGGTCGTGGATTCCCATCAACACCAACGGCAAAGTTGAGTGTAGAAATCATAACCCTAACCTAACACTTACTCGTCGTAAGATAATCCTGCAACATGAGACGTTGCAGCCACAGAGGGTCAGTACATTGAATGTACTGGCAAATTCACACTGTAATGATAATGATGAATAAGCCTACAACTACATGCATATTTGGCTGGTGGAGGCTGTAAGGGTAAAGTTTTTGCGTAAAGCCAATTTTTCCCTACTTCAAAGGAATGCATTTTTATTAACTATCATGGTAGTTGAAACATTGTTGAGAAGATAGATATCCTCTCAACCCCAATTAAAAATCATCATTTAAACCCAACAATATTAAATTAGAGAGTGATGAGATCAGCAAATAATCCACTTCTAGATACTCAAAGATGTCCATAACCGGGGACACGGCTAATCATGATCAGTTTGTACACTCTGCAGAGGTTTGTGCACTTTTCCCACAAGACTCGATCGCCTCCGTTTGGTTTCTCGCACTGCATGGTGTTTGAGAAACGGATGACCGAGACACAGTCTTTCAGATGCGCTAGCACCTTACGATCGGGCGGACCGTACCAACCTACATCCCCCTACATCTGCTAGTCCACCCCTGTAAGAGTTCGCACAACTTACTCATACTATGCCAGAGCCCATATTGGCATGTGGTTGCACATGGAAGTTTCTAGGCATGAAATATTATATGATGCCTTTGAGCCTGGGTGGCATTCCAATAGGACAATCACTCGGTAACCCCGGGATTTCCTAGGACAACACTGGTAACCCCAGGTGTTCGGGCAATCCACTGGTTCACTCCCAGGGTGCCCCAAACCAATCCACCCAGACGTGCATTCAAGTAGCCACCTTAAGTTGAACCATTAATTAACAACTCACATCTGTCATGGATTTCACTCAAACCCAAACCACGTCTACGAGCATAGCATGTCCTATCAGCAAACGTAGAAGTAACTCCCAAGGGTTTGAATGTAATGCAGGTAATAGGTTCTTCCTCAATCTACTTCCCAGTCCCACAAGTTAATTGATCCTACTGATGCAATGTGTTTGAGGATATAACTAATGCAATGAAAACTGGGTATTTCGAAAATATGATCAAAGTGTGAACTTGCCTGCAATGTTGATGAAGATGATTCGCACTCAAAACTCTGGATAGATCTACTCGTCACACTACGGTCAATCTATCGTAAGCAAGCAATGGTAACCACACATAAGCAATCACTCAGAAAGATCAGACAGAGCTAATAAACACTTCGGAAAACTTCGAAAACTAACGAATGACTCTTGAAACACAAAAAAATCCAATAGTACCAAAATTATGTGAATTTTTCCTTATCAGAAAGTTTAGATCAAGAGCTTCGATTTGCAAAAAGAATCAACTCAAACGGAGCTACGAGACTCAAGTTATGATCAAACGAAGTTTGAATCTAAAACTACTTGAATTCAAATTTTAAACTTCCAAAAACATGTTTGAGTTGTATTACTGGAAAGAGGGCTTCGTAACGAAGACGCGGGTGTAGGTTTCATTGGATTTGGACTAACATTTAAAAAGATATGGCCGTTTGAAGTTTAGGGGCTAATCTGTAAAAATAGTAATTACAGACAAGTCACTGGCCGAAAATAAAAGAAAAAGAAAAAACTATCGAGCGAACGCTCGCTATTAGGGCTTAACCAATGAACGTTCAACTGTATAACTAAACCCTAAAAAGAAAATTAAAACCGATCTAAAAACTTAACTAACCAGAAAACCAGAACGGGTTTATACCTATGGTTTTTTTTCTTAGATTAACCACGGTTCACGCGAATAAACCGGGCGACGGATCGGCTCAGATCGGGCTCAGACCCGGCCGGCGGTGAGCTCCGGCCGGCGAGGCTGCGGCGGCGGCGCTGGCGTTGCGGCGCGGCGCGGTGCGGCGCGGTGGTGGGAGCTGCGAGGCAGTGCAGTGGCGAGGCAGCAGCGGCAGAGCAGCGCGGCGGCGGCGGCAGAAGCTGGCAGCAGCGGCGGCGGCGGCGCTTCGAGGAGAGGGGAGGAGAGAAACGGGAGGGGCGGCGGCGGCTTTATAGGAGGGCGGGGCGGCAGCATGGCGTGGGGAAGGGGGCAAGGGAGGAGTGTCCAGATCGGACACGACTGCAGTCGGCGGTGTTCGTCATGGCGACGAACTCCCGTCGGGAGCTCGGGGACGAGCGGCTGGGCCGCGGCCTGGCGGGCAGCTGGGTCGGCCTAGTTCGGCGGAGGGAGCATTTGTTTTTTTCTTTAAACCTTTTTTTAACAAACAGAAAACGAATAAATAAAAATAAAAATAAATATTATATAGGCATATAATATATCAAAATTAGCAGAAAAATAAACCCTACAACGTGAACATTTTACTACTATCAAATAAAATGTCCACAAAATCTAATAAATAAAAAGGTCCTACTGTTGCAATAAAAAACCAAATAAAAATAATTTTGAAAATACCAAAAGACTTCAAATTTATTTCTCTCCAATTTTCTGCTGTAGGGAATCATGTTACCCTATTTTCCATGTATTATATTTTTGGAGAAAAATAATTTGAATAAAAACTAAATAACTCAATATTTGAAATTGAGTTCCGGAAAATTTCAGAAAACCTCCAACTCATATTTCCTATAATTTGAAGAAGTCATTTTATCTTCTCTCGGGAAAATCATTGAGTTGCTTAAAGTCTCTGAATTGAAAAATATTGCGAGGATGAAATTTAAAATCCTCTCAAGCCCTTTATCATTTAAAATAATTGGAAGAAGTCATATTATCTCCACTCTAGGGTTTTGTTTTGAAAAGAATTTGAATTCCCTCGGAGATCAAAAGCAAACTAAAGGTTTAGGGAAAGTCATTTTATTCCCTCTCATTTAACTTTCAAAAGTTTCATTTTTCACTCAATTTTACTCAGCAAAACAACAAGCAGTCAATTTTATCTATTTATTATAACATTCCAAAATTTAGAATTTTGGGATGTTACACCAGATTGGACGACTCACTAAGTGACCCGCCCGAGCCTGGCGAATCACGGGTGACCCGGTGAGCGGGTGAGAGGAACGACAAGACCCGGTGGCCCAGAAGGCGGTTTATAGAGGGCCAGTTCATGTTATGGTGGGCCAGTTTATGAGGAAAGCACAAGGAATATTTTGCTACAAAGGAAGCAAGACTAGGACTCCACTTGTAATAGAGTAATCCTAATCAAACTAGGACTAGTCATGTAACCCGCCCCTTCAACATATATAAGGAGAGGCAGGGCTCCTCAAAGAGGGATAGGCAACAAGAATGAATCTTAGGGCTAGACATAACTAGGAGAGCCGGTTTACGGCGACTCTCTCGTGATTATAATGAGACATAGCCACAAACAATATGTAGGGTTGTTACCGGATGATGTTTCCCGGGGCCCGAAGCTGTCTAAACCTTTCTCTTGTGTGGCGTCTCTCGATTCCGCTCAACCCCTCTCAAGCTACCACATAGATGCGTTGGCCTCACGACTAAGTCCTCACACTAGGACATCTATCGTGACAATTCCATGATAGTTTGCGCCCACCGTGGGGCCTGCGCACGCTGGTGTTGAGTTCTTGGAGGGATCTCTCTGAGGGATCGAGAAGTATGCAATTTTTCCGGATGAAGAAGAGTCATCGATGAAAGATTTATATTGTTTCTTGGGCAAGCAGTCAGATCTCATACTAGTATAAGTTTGAGTTCAAAAGAAAAATTAGGGTTTGGCGGTTTGTGCGCCATGGACGCCGTGTCGCCGAGGTAGACAAGTTTTACGCCTTATCGAGCTGCCGCTGTGGACCTGTTTCCACCAAGTCAACGGCTCCCCTCCGACTTCGCCGACCTGCATCAACCGCCGTCAATGACCTGCCGCAGCTGTGGTTCGCTGTGTCTTCGGCACAGCATCACCGACCCACCGGTGCTGTGACTCACCGTGTCCCCGACCCACCGGTGCTGTGACTCACCGTGTCGCCGCACCTTGCCTTACCTCATCGACCTTTGAGCCGCCACTGGAGCCGGCCATGATCTGGATTGGCCCGCTCCGTCTTCAGCCCCAAATCCGCCTTGCCATCACCCTCACGCGGTTCTGAGCCACCTCGAGCGTCCTCTGGCAGCTTGTCCTTCCCGGACTCCTCCTCCGAGCTCGACTTGGACAGCTTTGCCCCCGGAGCTGACTCGACCTCGCCATCACCTCATCTGCAGTGAGACACCTTTGAGCCGGCCGCGCCTCAAGCCGCCATGGCCTCAAGTCGCTTCTCCGTTGAGCTGCCCGCCGCGCCTCTATTAAACCGCCAAGTCTCCCCTCGCCCCCCGCAGAGGGTCGCCACGGGAGTTATCATGCCGCCTGCCTCCGCTTCCGCTACACCGTGACCTGCCTCCGGGATGTCTTCGCCGCCTCACGAGCACCCTGGCGGTTCTAGAGCTGTTGCCACCCTCGTTGGCGGGCCTAAATCGCTACCGCGACCCTGTCTCACTACCCTGAGCCGCCGTTGGGCCGTGCATCAGTGGTCTTGTTTCCGCCTTAAACTCTGTCGCGCGCTCAAACCGCCGCCGCTGTGACCAGGCTGCCATGGGCCTCCTCAGTCGCAACCGTCATAGCGAAGCGCCTCTGCCTTGTTTGCCGCAAGTAGCCGCACGACGAGCCACCTTGAGATACCGAGCCACCCAGCCAAACCGCACGAGAACCACCCCGCACCTCTGACCCGCCATGGAGCGCCCTGCCTCGCGATGTTGTCAGCGAGACGCCTCGGCCTCACCAGAGCCTCCGCGAGCTACCGTCCCACCTCGCTGGTGCCTCCGTCGCCGCGGCCTCAGGCTGGCCATGCTTCCGCCGTTGTGGTCAATAGCCATGCTCGGGCCAATGCCGCACGTTTTTGCTGCCTGAGAACCACCCTCGCAAATCACCATTTGCAAGCTAAAGAGGGTCGGAGCTAGCCTAATGCAAGAAAATCCTGGCTCCGTCATTGAATCCGAAGATGCATTTGTTGGTCTTACATGGCTGCAACTGCAGAATATAAGTTTTGGAGAGTCAGACATACTCAAAAGCATCGGCAGAACAAGTCAGATGGAATATTATTATTACAAAGTTACAAGCACCAATCCAAGGTCTATTTGTATAAATGAGGTGCTAGCGCTTGACGGGAGGTTACAATGCAACAGTACACACTGTTTCCAATGGCTAAAAGATGCCTTACTCAGATCAGTTTTCCGTGTGGTGACTAGTACTAGTACTATGTATTGGATTAATTTTCTTCGGAGGGCAGTCTGGGTAAATTGGATGAAGCACACATATGTGGAGACCAATTTCGCGCCAATGGCCGCACACACATACGTTCAAAATCAGGTGCTATTTCTTCTATATATTTTCTTAGTACACTTTAATTACTCCGAGCACAACTACTCTGATCTACGGTGTTTATTATATGCAGGGTAATCATTTACAACAAAAGTGGCATTGTACCGCGGATACGGAGCGCACGACATTATAATTTTGCACTGGCATTTGTCCATGTTGCCCTGATCAATGGAAGCGCCCAAGTCGCTGCCCCTACGGCCTGGTTTACATCAACTCACCGGGACCATGTCGGCGGTTAGTTGATCCGATCGCGCCCGTGGCCGACTTCTTCGTCTGCACCCACGGGCGACTCGCCCGTCTGCACCGGCTTACAATGCCATGGCCGACTCATCCATCCGTGTCACCTTGGATGCTATGGTTGTCTTTACCGTTCGTCTCTTGCGGATCAACATACCGAGCCACACCTGTCTGCATGAACTATTTATTGAGTATAAAGCCAGTCACTACTTGGGTTGCCCGTTTTCTTCCAACAACTCTGGGGCAAATTATCATATACTATCAACCACCGTCTGCACTGGATGGTTCAATGGGCAGGCGCACAAGTCACCGCCACTACAGTTTGGTTAACTTCAAATCTCCAGTTGGAAGGAACCATTGGCCGAGTTGCTGACATGGCTCGTACGGGATCATTTATAACCCACTGCAGTCACCTCAACCTTCTGTGGATTCACATCCTGCTATCAACACCAATGATATACACCTTCTGCTATGGTGAAATACAGAGAATCTCAAGACAACTCCTCGAGTCGTCTTAAGACTCGGGGCTACGATGACATGACTCAGCAAATCTTGCCAGTTTCAGGAAATTTAAGAACCCCGGGACGATGGAGGGAATGATAACCCGGTCCCAGAGGCATCTGCTATATTGATGAAAATTTAAAGGCCGTCAGAAAATTTCCGTCTTAAAAAGTATGTGACAATTACAAAATCCCAGCTCAATGAAGAAGTTTCCGGGTCATCAGAAAGGAATCCGGTTTAAAATCTGGCTCAAAGGACAGCAGTCTTACTGAAGCTCTCAAATATCCGGTTTATAATCCGGTTCAAGGGAAATATGTCTCCTACAAAGCTCTAAAGCTCTCAAACCGGTTTAAGAATCTCCGGTTTAAAAAGAATTACTTTCTCGCAAGTTCGAGTTTAAAGGCCGTCAGAACAATTCCGGCTGAAAATTCCGGTTTAAGATCTGGTTCAAGGGAAATATGTCTCCCACAAAGCTTTTAAGCTCTCAATATCCGGTTTAACATCCAATTCAAGAAGAAATATTTCTCGCAAAGTTCGAGTTCTCGGAAAAAATTACAGGGGCCAAAGAGAGTTTGTTGCACAGCACAACTCAAACACAGGCACCCGGCGAGCACAGCTCAGAAATATATCACATGGGGACTTCTGTTTATAAAGCGGAGTTCTGATTACCCATTGATCCGGCTGATAAAGTCACATAAAAAAACCTGGGGGCTTATCACCCAAAGTTAACAGGGGCCAAAGAGAGTGTTGCAAAAGCACAGCTCAAACATAGGCACCCACTGAGCACAGCTCAAAATATTACCTTGGGGCTCTTTTTGCACAGCAACAAAGAGTTTTAATGACCCTTGTAATAGGCTATCAAGCCAGGCTTGGAAGCCAGGTGTATTCACCTAAAACCCCGGGTTAACCTGCCTTCATCAAGTAAGTCACTCCATCTAGGCAATCCTGGTCTGACCCACCGAACGTTTGTCAAGTCAATCTTATACAGACCCTGAACTTGTCAAAGTTAAAACGACGATTGGTTAATGTGAGGTCCATCTTAAAAGGCTTTGTAAAATGGTTGAACTCAGTGGCCTGGCAGCCCATGAAAAGCCTCAATTTTGGGTCTGGCAGCCCATGAAAAGCCTCACATGTTCTTTTTATGTTTTTTGCCAAGTTTTTTCCATGACAGTTGCCGAGCGGGAGCTGGAGCTGGAGATGCAGGAGGCGGTGGAGATCGAGGAGCGCTGGGAGGAGGAGTTGCACGTGGCCAAGGTCGAGGTAGAGAAGAGTCTGTCTGTCGAGGAATCGGCAGTGGAGTACCAACGCGAGCTCTGGCGCAACCACTACTATGAGTACTACAACCTTGAGGGCGGCGCTGAGGATGAGGACGACGATGTTGTCGACTTTAGCAGGGGGAACGCGGAGTCCACCAACGACGGCATGTCGCCAGGACAAGTCATCGACGTGTCATCTCACACTGGCGTTGCATTGGTCGGCGCAGCGGTGGATTTGTTAAAGTTATGCGTACTTAGGCTTTGTTTTTAATGCTAGTCTTTTGTTAGAGCAATGTTTACGTCAATTGGCTGTGTTTAATTACTAAAATTGCTCGATTCAGTAAGTGTGGTATGTCCGCTTTACGCTCTTTTGTGTGCCCAAATTAGCAAGCGATGTTAAATTATGCAATGACGTACCCGGGGAAATTATCACCAAAATTTGAATTATCAAACTCATCTCATGCGCGTAAAGCAGAAAAATCATTTGCGATGCACACAATTGTGAATGGTCCGGCGGCACCGCGCGCAAAGTTTCCCTCCACATTTCCAAAATTTTGGCCTACCGCCAAAATATCTACCCCCACCCCCTTCCCCCCTTCCCCACCACCTTTTCTCCTGGACCACAAGTCACATATCCCCTGTTTCCTCCATCCTTCCTTCCTTGCTAGTAAGATATAGCCGCTTCCTCGCTCTCGCCATCTTGCATCCTACCGCCGGGGTCGCCATGGTCTTCTTCAAAGACCTCTTCAGCAGTTCCTCCTCCTGCGACTACTCCTTCACCATCCGGGTATGCCTCTCCTCTCTCTCTCTCTCTCGGGCTATGACTTGGAATGAAGGATTTTTACCGGGCGGTCGATTTAAGTCATTTATTCCTCTTGTAGCTCCCTAGGACCATCAGTGGCAATGAATGGAGCGGGGTGGCTAAAGATCTATCTGCTCGTTGTCACCCTCAATCTCCATGCGTGAAGCTAGTTGCGTTTGATTCTGTGGACAGTAAGAGGAAGTTTCTGGCATGTGGAAAGAAGGTTAGATCCTCTTTTGTTATTACAAAACATTTGTTAGATGTGATTTAGACACTATCACCGTCCCAACCCATTCAAACCACACCTTCAACCAAACGCATCCTAAGACAGTGTCACAGTTTGTACCTAGCATGTTAAATTGTTGCCATCTCATCAGCAGTGCCATTAGAAAATTATTGAGCACCGCTTCAGCAGTTTGTGCAGCCAAATTTGGTCCACACATCTGAGCAGCCAAACAGTAAAATACTAAATCTTTATGGCACCAAGGAACTGGGCATCAGAGCAACTACGTGCTCCAGAGTCGGGGTCCCTGATTTTTTTTCTGCTGCATCGGCTCGCCAGTGCAGGGCACCGGTGCGATATGTAGCAATAGTTGTCTTTACCCCACTTTTGGCATACATAATGGATGGCCTTAATGCTATAAGTTCTATGTTACTAAATTTGTGCATGTACACAACTGTTAGTATCAATTGGCTGTCATCCAAACACTGTCGCTATGCTTTTGTAGTTATATTTACCTTCCTCATAAAATGTTCAATTTGTTATTTATTGTACATGAGTAAGAACTTGTAGCGTCATTGTAGTTAATTATAGCTTTTGATGTTCCAGATTTTGGTTGTTGTCTCAGTACCAATTATTTCATTTGCACATTGACCTTTTTTAGAAGATATGTCATAATTAACATGTTTCTTCAGTTTTTCAAAATAAGCATTGGTGATATTCTATGTTGCTATAAACCTATTTCCCCTACAATTATTACTCATCTAGTTTTAAATATTATAGGATGAACGAAAGTGTTCTTACTTGGAGTGGGTTGATCAAGAGTGGCCACAGTCTTTGAAGATGTGCCTAGCGAAACTCTGGAGCATGTATGAGGAAAAGAACACACGTAGGCTTAGAGAAACTGTTGTCAATGCTGAAGCAAATTTCAAGAGGCAGGATAAAAGGTTGAAGGTGGAGAATGAGCTCAGATTTTTTAAATCAGACTTTGCTAAGATGGTGTTGGCGAAGGAGGAGGAACTTTCCCAGTTGGCCCATGCAAAACGGGTTCTTACTGAACTGAAAGCAGAGGTGGATAAGACGAGCCTGGATGATCTCGATTAGGGAAATGAATATATTGTTCTTATGAAGTTGAACTAGCTATATGTTGTACTGTGCTGTTTTCATGTAGCTACCATACAGTGATGTTATGATATATTATGTGCCTAGTATGAAATTGGCAAACAGATGTTCCATATGAAATGTGAATTTGCGTAATACTGGAATTATTAATTGTAAACTAATAAACCTGCTAAATTTGTCATGGACCTTTGCAAACGGTTCTAGCAGTAAAAGCGCTTGCGATGGATAGCCCTATGCCACACAGTTTTCTTCATCAAATCATGTGTGATATAGTTGATAAAAGCAAACAGTTAACCAAGGCAGACCGTGTGTGATAGTTACACCTTTCACACACGAGCCTACACATAAAACTATGTGGGATGTACGTCCGAACGAAAATGGTTTCCCTGGATTGACTGTGTGGGATGTACATAAGACAATAAACGTATTCATTGGATTGAGTGTGTGTGATATACATACCTACGGAAATGTTTTTCTGGGATTCACCGTGTGGGATGTACATCCCTACGGAAATGATTTTCTTGGATTACCATATGGGATATACATACCTACGGAAATGATTGGGTTTCGATGCCTCGCCCGATCGCACACGGCCCCAGCCTGGGTCCTAGGAGGGCCAATCCTCGATGATTTCTGGGTCATGTGGGAAGGAACCCTTATCGCCCACACTCACTTGGCGACAGTTCCAAATGCCATCGTGGAAAGGGGTTAAAATTGTTTGCTTAGGACCGACGCGTACCAGTGGGAGTTAAATGATGATGGTAGTATTTTTGTGCTATGGAGGATGTCAATAGCTTCAAAATGAGCTAAACATCACCAAAATCGGAGTTCACATGAATTAATTATTGAAAAAACAAAAATCTTCCGAAGTGGAAATCTACAGGGGTCGGACGTTCGAAGATGGTCGGAAGTCCGGTGACCGGAAGTCTGGAAGTCCGGTGACCGGATGTCCGAAAGTCGTCGGAAATCCGATGTTTTGCTTCTCGAATGGGGTTCCAGTCGTCCGGTGAATGTCGGACGTCCGGTGCATCTGTAGGGTCCGGACGTCCAGTAAACATCGGTCATTCGGTGGGTCGGGGTCAATGCGAGTTGCGAGTTTCGGGACGCGTTTTTGGGTGGAAAATGATGATTTTGGGCTCAAAATTGGGGAGATTTCGTGGATGAAAGATGAGGAAACTTGGCGAAATGCTAGATCCACTTGAAACCAAGCAAATCCATGGATCAAAATCAACAAAACATCATCAAACCAATAAATCACAAAACAAAAACAAAATTGGGGCTATTTTTGGTGAGGATTTCGAATTTTAGGACGAAATCAAGCACAAGAGGGCTAGAAAATGGTGGGGAGACTCCAAATTCGTGATAAACATGGCTCATGATACCAAGATGATGTGGGGTGGAGAACCTAAGGCCGAGCTTTCACGAAACGGAGGGGATTCCCGCAAAGAACACGAGGGGAAAACGTGAGGGAAATGAGGGGAAAACAATCAAATCAGCAAGTAATGGTCACACATGAGCTAGATCCTCAACACAACGAGATACACAGTCCAAATCCAACAAAGGAAAGATACAAGGTAGCTAGTTCATCTCCATGAGGATGTCTTGAATCCGCGAAGGATCTTCTCCGTGAGGAGGTCTTGAATCCGGTGTGGATCTTCTCTGTAGAGGCCGCGGTCTCCCGTGGAGTAGAACCACTATGGATGATCAATGCTCTAGTCTAAAATGAGCTAACACAATGCTAACCCTAACTAGGAGGAGGTGGGGGAGTATATATATAGTCTAGGGCCACGAAGGGGTAGGTGAGGGATATATGGGCCTTGGCCCGATACTCTGCGCACACGCGGGCGTAGGACGTCCGATGGCTTTCGGTCATCCGGTTGCACGCGGGTGTCCGGTCGTCCGGAAGTCTTCGGACTTCCGACGTTTCGGCTCGGGTGTGGAGTTGTCGGACGTCCGGTCGGGGTCGGTCGTCCGGTGCCTGATGAGTGTCGGATGTCCGACATCTGGCGGTCTTCCGGGCGCTGTAGGATGCCTCCACTATAACCGTTCTACCTAGTGAAGTCTCTAGGCGTCGGACGTCCGGAGATCGTCGGTCGTCGGGAGGTCGTCGGACGTCCAAGAGTTGTAGCTTCCTGGCAGCTCCTTCTCGTGCCCCTCTTCCTTGCCTCCTCGTCCAATGCTCCTAGCTGCTTCATGGTCTTCCTCTTGGTTCCTGGTCATGCATAGCACATATGTTTGAGGTAGTAGCCATGTCTCACATGTGGAAAGTGAAGGTTTGGAGAGGAGCGAGTCAACCTTATGTCCAATGGTGTATACTTGAGGTCTTGTCTTATGTCTCCTTGGTTCATGGGGAATGGTCGAAATGAACATGGGGATGATCGTAGGATGCTCCGCATCAAACTCCATCATCGTGCTGCCATCGGGGTTATCACGCCAACCATGCTTCTACTACTATTGTTACCGCTTAGCGATAAAGTAAAGCATTACAAATCATTTAATGATTGACACGCATGTCATACAAGAATTAAAGACAAACCTATGGCTCCTACCGGTTGCCGTATCCATCGACATGCAAGTCGTGATAAACTATTACAAAACATGATCGTCTCATACATCAAATATATCTCATCATGTCTTTGGCCATATCATATCACAACAGACCCTGCAAAAACAAGTTAGACATCCTCTAATTGTTGTTGCATGTTTTACGTGGCTCCTTTGGGTATCTAGCAAGAATGATTCTTACCTACGCAAAGCCACAACGGTGATATGCAAATTGATATTCAACCTTCTACAAGGACCGCCTTTGTCAAAATCGATTCAACTAATGTGGGAGAGACAGACACACGCCAACCATCTTTATGCAACAAGTTGCATGTCTGTCGATGAAACCGGTCTCATGTACGAGGACATGTAAAGTTGGTCAGAGCCGCTTCATCCCACAATACCGCTGAATCAAAATAAGACTAGGGAAGGAAGCAATCAGAATATCAACGCCCACAAACTCCTTTGTGTTCTACTCATGATGTCATCTACGCATAGACCTAGCTCATGATGCCACTGTTGGGGAACGTTGCATGGGAAATAAAAAAAATCCTACGTTCACCAAGATCAATGTAGGAGATGCATATGTACGAGAGGAGAGTTGGATCGACATACCCTTATAGATCGCTAAGAAGAAGTGTTAAAGAACGCATTTGATGTAGTGGTACGTCTTTGCGATCCAATCACGAACCGTCCCGCGAACTCTGATCTAGTGCCAAACGGATGGCACCTCCGCGTTCAACAAACTTATGACATGATGACGCCTTCGCCTCCTCGATCCAGCGAGCGAAGATGAAGTAGTAGCTCGAGTCCTCTAGCGGCACGACGACGTGGCGGCGGTGATGGTGGAGGAATTGCGGCAGAGCTTCGCTAAGCACTACGCGGAGAAGGAGAAGAGCTGCGAGGGAGAGAAGGGACAGCGCCAAGGCCTGTAAGGGTGCGTCTGCCCTCTCCCCCCATCACTATATATAGGGAGAAGGGAGGGGTGGAGGCGCCCTACGGTTTTTGTAATGCCCAGGATGCGACTATATTTCCTACGTGTTGAGGCACGAGTTAGAGACATAAGCGCATTCTGGAATGATCGCATGTGTGGTATCTTTGCACAACTCATGTAAAGAACAGGGATGAGAGAATAAAATAGTTGGATTACACTCGCCACGTCACATAATGAATACAATAGCATACATTCATCCAAATAGCACAGGGTCCAGCTACGGACAAAATCAAACGAGAAAAGATACCAGCACCACAAGTCCCGATCGCCCCTAGTAGGATCCACTACTGATCGTCAGGATACGTCACATACATACGACCACGTTCTTCATCGAACTCCCAGTGAGGTTCTTGTCCATCTCCTGTGTCGTACTCAGTTGTACCTGCATCTGGTGTGTGTTGTAGTCTGTGAGTCACAAGGACTCAGCAATCCCATTCGCGGGTATGAAAACTAACAAAGCCTTTTAGGTGTCGAAAGGTAATAAAGTGTTTGCAGCAAGCACTAAGCAACTAGCTTACGAGTTCAGAGCGAGAGGAGAATATGTGCAAACGGTCGGCAAGTTGATCAAGACGTGATCCTAGCTACTCATGTTCATACATAACCCTACTGTGTTCACTTCCCAAAGCCATTCGGAAAGAGACCATCAGGGTTACTCACAGAGGTAGTGTATTCTTAAGGATATGGTGTCAAGTTATCTACAACCGGATATTAACACATTCCCATCTGCCACATAACCGCGGGCATGGATTTCGAAAGTTCAAAACCCTGCAGGCGTGTCCCAACTTAGCCCATCACAAGCTCACGATCTGCGGAGTCGCAACTCCAAATTGGGAAGACTAGAGTATTCTCGGAATCCCGTGCTCAAGATATTTCGACAAAGGTAAAACTAATCCAGCAAGATCTCCCGGCGTGCCGACACCCTGATAGTAGTCGCGCGTATCTCATCTCAGGCCACGACCAGATAGGTCAGCCTAAAGGTAAATACCTGATACCTCGGGTTTCCCCAAGGCGGCCCTGCAGTCTGCCCAGTTTGGACCAACACTCATGAGGAGCATTGGCCCGGGTTGTTGATTAAGAACTCGGGTTAATTACTCCCTATGCAAGTTTTAGTTGTTAGGCAAAGTTGGGTCTTGCTGGAAAAGCTTTAAGCAATGCGAATTATCAAGGGGGCCCATAAATCCCAACCGTGTTAGGAACGCAAAATCAAGGAACATACCACCGGTTTATCGGGTCCTAAGGTGGCATGAGTGGAACAAAACACCAAGCAGAAGGCCAAGCCTTCCACCCATTACCAATATATAGGTGCATTAATTAAAATAATATATATATTCTGTTATCCCAATAAACAAGTCCAAACATGGAGCAATCTTCAAACTTCACCTGCAACTAACAACGCTATAAGAGGGGCTTAGCAAAAGTGTACTTAGCCAGTCAATGGTTCGCTAGGAAGGCGGTTAGAGTTTTTAATGGAAACATAGGAGGCTGGCAAAAAAGGAATAGGCATCGAGGCATAGCTAAAGAGCGAGACAACTAGCAAGGCAAAGATAGAGGTGATATCGGGGAATGGTCATCTTGCCTGGAAACCCGCTAGGAAGATGAACGAGTCCACAAACGGACAAAGTCGAACGAATCCTCACAACTCCGGAACGAAACCGAAGCTACCGAGAGAGGCAAACAGGAAAGAAGCAAACAACATGGTAAACACACATATCATAACCATGGCATGATGCACAAACAACTATGAAGCATGTCCTGTTTAAAATATGCATGGCATGGCAAAGTTCTCAAACAATACTACAAATTAAGTGGAGCTCAATATGCAACGAGTTGCATATTGACGAGACACCACATCTAATTATTTAATTTGCTCTCGGTTATGAACCCCACAAGTTTAAATGTTCTTAACATGGCAAGAGGTGAAGAACAAGCTACAGCATGGCATCATGGAAAACAAGAGCATGGATAGCTAGAGCATAACACATACATCAAGGAACACCCACTGGACAACTCTAACCATGCACAACAACGACGGTGGCATCATGGAAACATGGCATAAAAATTAACAGATTCACCCTTAGCAGAAATTTAACATCACGATGGCATGTTAACAAGCTTGTTGCACTCATCTCAAGACATATCATGGCATGAAAATGAATCTATCATGTAGAGAACATTCCAATGAGAAAAACTCATGTTGACACCTAGCTCATATGACACATGGATTAATATACACGAACAAGACAAAACATCATCTCATAACAATTCCAGAAACTTATCATCCACATGCAGTTTCAACAGGGTTAAACATGGCATAATGCAACCTAACATGTATGCAAATGCATCCATCATGAAGAGAATCACAAGACGAACATCTGGACATATCATACACTCCATTTGGACCAACATGCACCAAGTTACGACCTCACGAACATGCCAACAAATTGTTAACAAACAACTAGTGCTGAAACAGTAACATCACGAAGCACTCTTGCAACGAAGATTAAGACAACTAGATGAACCCTAACATGCATGAAACTGATGCTAACTTTTAGAGCACGATGAGACGAACATTTAACGGATATCATATGCGCAAAACGGAGCTACGAGAACGGACTTACCACAAGATGAAGAGGGCAAGAAATTTAAAGGATCCAGGGACTTGCTGGAATTTTACCTCCGCGAAAGTCAACGCGGGATGGATCCGTGCGGGATGGAGGGATCCGGGCGGAGCGGGACCGTTTGGTTCGCCGGAGTGGTGGATCTGTTCCACCTGACCAGATCCGGATCTGACCGGAGCAGGCCCGGCGGCTCACCGAAGAGTCGCCGGAGACGACGACGGGGACGACCAGCGGTGGTGCGAAGGCGGCCACCGGAGCTTGAGGCGGCGCGCGGAGGGGCGGGGACCAGCGGCGGCGGCGGTCGGCGGTCCGGCGGCGGGAGGAGGCGGCGGCGGCGGTCGGCGGCCCGGCGGCGGGGCGCGCTGGCGGGAGGAGGCGGCGGCGCGGCCGTCCGGCGCGGCGGCGGCGGGATGCGCCGGCGGCCGGAGCTGCGAGCCGAGATGCGCCCGGGCGGAGGAGCGGCGAGCTGGCTTCGGGCCCCGCGGGCCCGCGCGGAGCAGCGGCGGCGGGATCTGACGAGCGCGGGCATTTCCGGCGCGGAGCGGACACGTCTGCCCGGCACGGATTCCGAGGCGGGGCAGGAGCTAGGAGGAGGCTAGGGTATCGTCCCAAATTTGGACGTGGTGGACATTTTTATAGATAGAGGGAGCTAGGAGACTCCAAATGAGGTGCAGTTTTCGCCCACACGATCACGATCCGACGACCGAGAGGATGGGGGTGGTTCTGCTGGGTTAGTGGGATGTTGTGGAGGTGTGTCGGGCCAAAAGAAAGAGGAGCTTTTAGCCCACGAGGTTAACCATTGGAGTATCAAACGACCTCCAAATGCGACGAAACTTGACAGGCGGTCTCCACGTACTAAAACAACAACGTACGACAAATCTCACCTCTATCCTAGAACGTTCTACGACCACTTGTGAAAGAAGGACTCGGAGGTGCCACGGGCACGTGTGTGAGTGTCGGAACTCGAAACGGACAACGGGAAGAGACGAGCATGACCGGGTGCAAGTGACAGCACGAATGCAATGCAATGCACATGATGACATGACATGGATGATATGGACACACGCACATGGCAAAACAAAGAAACCCGAAATGAAGAAAGAGCCCAGAATGGAATTGATTAAGTCAGCGATGCATATATTTCCATAAATGGAATTGTTACATTTGGGGCGTTACACCCAACTCCAAATTGGGAAGACCCGAGTATTCTCGGAATCCCATGCTCAAGATATTTCGACAAAGGTAAACCTAATCCAGCAAGACCTCCCAGCTGGCCGACACCCTGATAGTATCGTGCGTATCTCGTCTCAGGCCACGACCGGATAGGTCCGCCTACAGGTAAATACCAGATACCTCAGGTTTCCCCAAGTGTGGCACCCCGATCTGCATGGAACAGGGGCCTTCATTAGCCCAGGATAACACCTGACGCACGACAGGTCCAAGATACAACATTCCAGGTACAATAATATTCATCAAATATCAAAGGATATGATTACATCATTGATGAATATGATTATCTGCCATAGCCATCAGGCTATTTACACGACATCGGAAGTCTATTTAGTTGGCGGCGGAAGTCTTGGCATAACAACTCTGGCTGGGCTCCACAACTCATAGGACTGGCAAGATTACGGCCTAGCGCAACGGAGCAAGCAAACCATTCGAGTATGACCTACAAAACTGGCATGACACGCCAGGTCAGTACATTGAATGTACTTGCAAGACAACCAAATACATAGCATCCAAACAGGCAAGAGAAAAGCAACAACCTACCTTATATCAAAACATGGCATGAAAAAGATTAAATGAGCATGAACCATTTCTTAACCTCTACTAACACGGTAATAACATGGCATATCAAATATGATTACAACATGGTGATAGCACATAGTATTTTATCCTAGTCATGGCATAACTAACAAAATAAATCAAAGCATGGCATGGCATCATAAGACTGATGAAAATAAACTACTATCCATACATATTCAAATGCAGACATAACATATTACTTTATGCAACAAATTCCTTGTCCTACCATGGCTCATGAAAATTCAACTTATTACTCATGCAATGCAACATAACTTGTACACCGAGTCCATCGGACTCTCTTACCAACGGGTTATCTCACCATAGAACAATGATCTTTTCGGCGATCACAACAACAACCAAATACTTGGTCTCCAATTCCGAGAACTCATCCAGTGATCACCACATCGTCGTGGCTTCGCACGACTATTTTATTCTTGTTACCATATTAATAAATTTTATTAATCACTAGTTTATCCTCCATTTTGATCAAGACCTGATAGTGTGACCACCTACGAACTGTGTGCTATCGATAGACTTTATAAACACTCTATAGAGGTAGCGCATTGTACCCACACCACGGAACCCATGGCCTCGTCATCCCATTTGGGTGGACCAACGGCGCTCCGACGAAACCGACCTACAGTCATGACACTCTCCCGGCCACTCCGACTCTTTCCCCACTGGGCTAGTCCTGGGTGGCCCCGTGTCTACCAAAGACACACTGACCATCGTCTTGGCCAAACTGTCCCAAACGGGGACCTGGTACCTTCACAACCACAACCATGGGCACACAAGGCTTATGTCCGCCTACCTAATTAGGATAGTGCGTGTCCATAACCTTCCCTCGATGGAGGCACCGGCGAGAGGCACAACAATAGTTCATATTAAGGCCTTCCCACAAAGGCAGATGTGGCTGCACTAAAAAAGTTCGATTTTGTGGCACCATGAACCGATCCCATCGATGACGGAGGAGTTTGTTATGATTAATTCATTTTTATTAACTCTCCATCATCAAGAGCATATTTAACAAGAATGCAACAAAGAGCATGCAGCATCTAAAAACAGGTACAGAAGTATCGAACTTCTTAGGTGCACAACCATAGCATAAGGGACAGGATAAAACCAGCTACAAGCATATTAACATTGCATAGAAATCATCTTAAGCATTTTATAATGATGCCAATCAAATTATAGAGGTGACATGGCATTATTGACTATAACATTCTAACTAGCATGGCAAATATTTCATATAACACAAGCATGCAGGAAAGATATAAAGAAGCGACTGCTATTGAAGACAATATGAAAACAACTGCAACTATACATGCACAAGGTACAGGCAAAGTCAACACGCGAGTTCGGAGCTTATGATAAGAGGTTGGGTTGCCTGGGGCTGAAAAAATACTCCGGGAAGAAGTGTGAAACGATCGCGGAAAGATTTGCCGGAAACACTTCTCTCTCGAAAGAGGCTGGTTAACGGCAAGGGCAAAATGGTCATTTTCAGAATGGTGAAACATAATGAAAATGATGTCAACAGCATGGTCTTGATGAAACAAAGAATTGGGCTTTGGATTCACCTTATTCGGAGTTACGGATAAAAAGATACGGACGTTAAAAGTTCAGGGACTAGTCTATAAAAATATCTCTACAAAAAGGTCCCTGGTAGTTTAAACAGACCGCGTCTTTTCTGAGAATACGCTTTCCAGAGAGGAAAACATATTTCCGCCTGAAGCAGAGGATGAAGGCGCTTCTGTTAAGCGAACACGTATTCTAAGGAATACGCTTCCACTTAACCACGTTAGTGGGCCGGCCCGGTCAGCGCTGAGAGGCTGACAGGTGGGGCCCATCACTTATCCACATCAGCACCCTGACTGGGTCAACGTGGAGTGACTGACGCACGGGGCCCACGAGGCAGGGTCGTCGTCTTCGTCGCTCCTGTGTTCGCTTATGGTCCAGAGAGAGGTCACCGGCATGGGGGCTCGTCCGGCCGGCTCCGGCCATCTCCGGCGGTGCCCGACCGACCGAATTGACCAGCAAACGCAGAAGCATCCATCACCGCACAGAACGAGCCTCGAGGAGGGCGGAGACGAGGGCACCATGGGCCATGGCGGATGGCGGCTTCGGTCGACGACGGGTACACGACGGGAGGCCACCGAAGAACCAAAAGGAGGGCGAGGAAGGCTACTAGGTGGTGGTGGAGGGCTCTAGTGGAGGAGGGAGAGAGGGAGCGGCTCTATACCGCCGGCATCGAAGGAAACAGAGGCGACGGCCATGGCGGCCATTGGAGGGGATTAGGAGCTCCGAGGGGAGGGGGAGAGCTGGGGAGGGTTGCGGACTACGAGGGGGCTCGGGATGGCTACTTATAGCCACGGGGACGAGCTCTAGAGGGATGGGGTGAGGCGACACCCGGCGGCCGACATGTCCGCGCACTGGCGATGGCGCAGTGTCGGCAGACGCGGCCAACGAGCTCGGGAAGCGGCGGGAAGGCGACGAACGGAGAGCGGATGAGTGCCAGGGCCTCACGGAGTTGAGCACGGGCTCTGAGACGAGCAGAGGAAAAAGACAGAAGAGAGGAACGCGACGATGGCATAGTGGCCACTGTTCATCTAGTGGCACTGCTCGCCGGAGAAGACAACGAGAGAGGCAGGAGGTCCATAGAGAAGAAGACGGCGAGGGAATGCTATTTGGCAACAGCGGCAAGGCCAGAGCCGGTCGGAGCAGCGATGTCGCCGACAACAGTGGCGAGACCACTGTTTTGGCTGGCGCTCCGCGTGATCACCATGGACAAGGCGCGCTCCAGAGTTCTTACTGGAGTAAAATCTTGTCTACTGTGTAGTTCCTCGAAGGTAAAGAGTTACCATGGTAAAGAAGTGGGAAGAGACAAAATGGAATGAGTAGAATAAGCTTCACAAGTTTGCTGTTGCAAACTTGACAGCATTCTAGAGGTAAAACTAGAGAAGTAGAAAGGTAACAAGGATGTCGTAGGCTTAGGGTAATAAGAACTATGATCCTGGGAGTTTGGAGGTCATTAGGACAAGGTTTTAGCATAGTTGCTTTACAACTGCCAAAATCTGTCCAGAAACTAAATGAGGATGTAGCACTCAATAGGAGTGATGTATTGAGCTAAGATTTGGCAAAGTTTGATGATTTTGTCATACAGTGATGCCGTAAAAAGCTCATACCTAATGGACTTGCAAAATTGGTACTTGTTTCACAAGCATCACTTTTGACCAAAAGCTTAGAAAAAATCTAGGAAAATATTGGCTACATGAAATGGGCCAAAAACATGGGAAGGATAGTTATACGGATAGAAGAATGCTTGGGAATATTTTCAGCTATAATGAAGCAAGATAAAGTGCACTTGCTTCACAAACTGAAAAATTGGGCAGAAAGCAAGAATTGCTTCTGTGCTCACATAGCTTAATAAAATGAGCTAGATTTAGGTAGAGACCAACGATTTGTAATACTTGAGAGGATTGAGGAGTTTCATCCCATTTGAAAAATGTATGAAGGTACTTCCTTCACAAACTTGTATTCTGGTCAGATTTTTTGAAAAATAGCTCAAGGAGCTAGGATGAAAGGATTGAGCTCATATTTGGTATCCATGGGTGATTTATCAATGTTAACCACCCTGCCAAATTACAGCTCAATTGGAATTAAGAATAAGGCACTTCCTTTGCAAAGTTTGTGAGAAGGTAGAAACTTGCATTGGATCATGTGCCAAAAATTTGAACTGTGGGACAAGAAATAAGGATGGAACTAATGATTATATAGCAAGCACAAGATCCACGATTTGTGTGAGAATTTTCTCTGCTATAAAAATAATAGTTCCTTTGGAAAATGGCAAAAAGACAATATTGGCTAAAAATAGGAGAAGGCACTTTTCCCTATTTTAATGTGGCCAATATTTTTGCCAGAGCTTGGATTAGGCATAGGTATCAACTCCACCATTTCTCATGAATTTAGGAGATGAGTAGCTATGCCTTTGGATCTATTTTTGCATGTCCAAGGATAAGGAGGACAAGATGGTTTCTTGGAAAGGATGGAATGATCAATATATCAATGCAAATGATGGCTCCTTTGTAATCACAAAAGGCCACCTATGAATTCCAAAGGTTTGGAATTAGGGTTTGAGAGAGTTTGAGGGGATGCAAATGAGGGCTTGTCTACTGACAAGGACATGAGCAAGGTTTTGGAAGAGTTAAAAGTGACCAGAAATCTCAGGGTCATCTAGAAATCCTCATGAGAAAATTTGAAAAAGGGTTGCCAGGAAGAAATAACAACACAAAACCGATAACCAAGTTTTGAGGCTATGACAACTCTTCCCTCCTTAAAAAGAATCTCGTCCTCGAGATTCCTAGGGTTACTGCAACCATTAAAGATAGCCATCCCGGGGAAAAACCCCTGGGTTAAATGTAACCCTTTGGCTGGGTACAGACGAGTTGGGGTATCGATAATTGGTACACCCAGAGAAAATCATGGGCAAAATAGGGTTACCTCCATGGCTGGGGCACCCCAGATCAGATTCACGGAAAATGTTGGATGCACCCTCATGAACAGTGGTTTCTCCTGCTGACATGTGGGTCCAGGACCCACTGGCAGCCTCCTTCTTCTACCTCCGGCTGGCTGCTTCATCTCCGTCGCTGCTCCGCGTGCGGCTTGGCGCAGCACGCATCTAGCTCGTAGGGCGATGAGGACCCTAGTGCCGTAGTGCACGGCGTGCACGACGATGGTGCAGCGAGCACTCACATCGCGGGCCAGCACCTTGTCGGCACTGCTCGCGGATTTGCCTCCTGGACGCCGGTGATCGGGCGACGAGCGATTTCCCTGGACATCGCTCACCGTACACTGGAGTTGGGCTGTAAAAACGGTAGTGCAGTTTCTCCTCCAACACACCAACGCAATGCCGCTCTTCTACCCCTTCGATTTGGATGAGATCGAGCTAAGCTCCTTCGGCGAGGCAGTGTTCCTGGTGGTGTTGCGATGGTTCCTCGCTGCTCTGCTGGGCACGCTGATCGGCTTGTCGTTCCTCCTGATGATACTCATTAGGAACGAGCGGGCTCGAGGCAATGCGTGGCTCGGGGTGGTGGATCGAGGTGTGGGAGAAGATGGTGCACGGGATGGTCCTCCGCCATGCTTGGTCCTTCGTCGCTTTGCGCCGGCGGAGTAAGTGCTGGTTGTGGTGGGGCGGGGTGGTGATGTGTCTGCGTTACGCGAGGCAGAGGTGAGGGTGACTTGGTCCAGGTGCTTGTGAGGTGGCTGCGCCAACTCATGATCCATGCTGTGGGACGGGAAAAATTTCGCGGATGATTCCACAAAAAAGTAGGGGTAGGGGTTGAATCAGAGTGGAAATCTGTATTGCGGGTGATGTACTGGTGTGATAGAAATAAAGTTGGCAGTGTTTCTCCAGAAATGAAATCGGAAACGAGAATTAGAGACGAGAATTTGCTAGATGGAAAGGCCTCTGCGAGGCTCTGTTTTTGGAAAGTCGGGCACATGAGGTGTGCACCGATAGAGAGAAAGTAAGCGACTTTGCATGCCCACGAGTACTGCCCCAAAGTACCGGTGGGTGAACCAAGTGTGCGTGTGACATGCAGTATAATCCAAATTCACAAACATATTCAATAAACAGGTAACGAAAAACACATCACACAAAAATATTCTAAAGTGTTTTAATGCTATCGGGTATATGTAATCCTGGTACAGATATAACTACACCAGCGTGCATTTTATTTTAGACTCAAGACGAGTCAATGTTATTTTAGTGTATGTGATCTACTAATTAAAATCTGGTTAGCGGCATACCGCCATCCCTGTCAAACATTTATGCTTGATAGAGCGACAAGCAAAAACAACACAAAACCCAAAAGCACACAAACATACATATCATACGGATTACATCAGTGCAAGCATCCCACAAAGTACGAACGCGCTACACGCTACACGAGACTACTCCCTCCGGGATACAAAAGTTTATCCTCCTATCGAGGATGAACAGACTGACTGACCTTCTTGCAGAAACTCCTAACTATGTGACTAAAGTCATGCAGAAGACTGGGCTTGCCGGGGCTCTCCGGGAGGGCGAAGACTTAGCCAACCTCCGTATTCATCGTCTGACAACACTATGGGTGGAGATTCGGCTACTACAGGTGTGGCTGAAGTTGATCCCAGTAAATGCTGCTGGTGGATTCAGTAAAGAGCCTGGTCGAAGGTGATGGGGTCGGTCTAGGCCACATCACAGGCCGAGAAGGTAACACTGGTTCAGATGGCATGGGGTGAACAACTTGAGATGCGAACCTACGATCTTCACGATAAGATTCCTTGACAACTCGTACCGCATCATTGTCCAGGGTTCTAAATTCGGCAAGAATCTTGGAAATCATCATCCCCTGAGCAATGATATACTGCACCAGGCGAGTGATTGTGGGGTCATCCCCTTGGATAACTAGAGAAGATTGCATTCCTGCTTCTGCCACAATGGGGAAGAAGCAGAACTCCTGCTTTTCCTGCCACTTGCGGGAACTTCGTGCGGAGGTGAAGGAGGGCCTCCACAGCAGCGGCCTGAATAGCCAAATTAGTAGTGGCCATGGCTCTTCCCTGAAGAACCAAGGACCAACCATCTGCTGCGGGACCTGGGCAGATGTGCACCCTAGCATCATAGCGATGAAGGTGAGGGACGGGTGATGACTGAAACACCAGGTATTCGGGGCTAGCGTTACAGCCAAAGGCTTTGCTGAGCATCTCGATAAGGAGAGGTGGAAAGCCGGGGTGGTTGACGGCAAAGGTGCGGGTCTAAAACTTGGGAGCTTTTAGAGCTCTAGTCATGGCTGGAGTTTTACTAGCTAGGCTTCTCTGTAGGGACATGGCGGACTGAGGAGTGAGCGGTCCGGCTAGCGGAAAGGGGGTTTTATAGGCAGTAATGCGGGGCATGCCCGCATGGTGCGTCACCTTACCCTGAAGGGTAAGCGGTGCACCCGACCGAAAAAGATAAGGGCGCTATTCGTTCCACGAATAACTAGGTGGGGACAGCGGGGTGAGGACGTGTCGGTCCCGACTACGCCACCTCTTGATTAACAGTGGCCATGCCGGATGACAGGGACGGGTCAAATCCCTTAAGGTTATTAAGAGGGTGATGGTGGTGGTGATCTAATGATAGGATAATCTATGCCAGCCTGGCTGCTCTGATACCATGTCCTGTGGCACCCCGATCCGCATGGAATAGGGGTCCTTCGCACGTCAGCCCAGGATAACACCTGACGCACGATAGGTCCAAGATAAAGCATTCCAGGTACAATAATATTCATCAAATATCAAAGTATATGTGATGAGGACATCACTAACAAGGTTACATCCACAACCCCAACTGACACATATACAGGACCAAATACTAGAGCTCGCGTGCGCCAATTAAATTACTAGGTACTTACGTTTCTTGGTAATGATTCTAATGTTTATGAGAATATGATGCTGCCTAAATTGGATACATTTGTATTGCTTACAAATGAAGGGCCTAGTTGGACAAGAAGGATGAACATTGGATTGATCAAGCATGGATATGATGGCATGCGCAAGGGGAACAAGAACGGAGTTATAAGTAATGATTTTAGGACTTTGAAGCCACCACAATGATTGTGTGAAGCCTTGGACGAAATATACAAGATGTCACTTCATAAATTTTGTCCAGAGGCTATTATAGGTGCTGCGTCACCTTATTATTGGGCTAGGCCCATGTAATTTCGAAATACTTGAGTATAGGCTGTTTTTAGAGTCCGTATGTGTGAGGAAACAAGAGTTAGGCTTGGTTTCAGACCCCTCCTCCAAGGGCCACGAAATTCCCCCCTCTTCCCCCATATATACAGCCCTTAGGGCGTCATTTAGACTTTGGGTTTTGTTTAGATTAAAGTTCGCCATAGTTGCAACTTCGCGTACTTCGTTTGTATTCAACGACCAGACAAAGGCGTCACAGAACCCCACCTTGATCAATAAGGTTTTCCTCTTGAATTCGCAATATCCAGATTGCAACCTCAGTTTCTTGCTTGTTCTTCGTTTGCCTGCAGGAAACAGACCTTCGTGGTCAGGTTGATCGTGCTCCGGCGTGGTCAATAACCTCTTGTAGTTGGTTTAGCGATTGCTAAGGCGCGACGTCCTCACACTTTCATAGTCGGATCGTCAAAATCGACTTCCTCCAAAACGATAGCCACCATCTCATCGAAAGACAGGACACCTTTGCCTCTATCAAGTGGTATCAGGTTTGCAGGTTGCTTGGTGAGATTTTACAGTTTTTGATAGATTAGATCGAGTCTGTTCTTCATACCTACAGTCCACGAAAAAGCCAAATAAAATTTGGGTTAGTTCCTCATATCCGAACCAGTTTGAGCCTTCGCATAGTCTTTTCAGTATTTTGCTTTGTTGAATTTGCGGTTGCATCGTCGTGTCAAGTTGCTGGTCTTAGTGTCTAGTCTTTTAGAGTTTTGAGTTCTGGTCATAAGTTGTCACGCCACCGCCGCAACATCTTCATCGCTACTGCCACATACTACCACCGATCCGTATCCATATACCACCACTGCTGCCATATACCACCATCGCTGCCATATTCTACCACCATATACCCACCACCAATCCGAGTTCTTTTCGTTTTAGATTGGCTTTCGAGATCCATCTAGTTTTGGTTTCGTGTTTCCTTGCCTGAGTAGGTCTCGGAGACCCCCGGGCAGTTTTTAGGCCAACATTTCGGCAGGTGAAAATATTTTTCCATATCCCATTTTTAGGCTTTTCTGAGTCTTTTGAGACACGTGCCATCATACTGTTTTTTTCTCGCACTTTTTCGTCGTCGCTGCCCTGATTCCGAAAAAAAATCATCAAAAAAAATTGTGTGCCTATCATCTTAGTTTGACTTGGGAAGAGTTTTGAGACACTCGCCATTATAGTGATTTTCGGCCAAAAAAAAGGAGCGAAAAAAAGAGCGCAAAAAAAGAGGCAAAAAAAATCAGAGTGTGCTTTCCCCTTGATTGCGTGCAACGCCGTGATTTTGTTAGTGTTCTAGGTTGGCGTCTCTAGTACGATCCAGCCTAGGACCAGCACAGTACCGTCGTTGAGCGTTTATTCAACTTTGCATCTCTCAATTGATTATTGCTGACCATTTTTGCTACCATCTTATAAGCCTTCCCAGCTCCACATACATCTACGTCGTGCGTTTGACTGTCTCTGGTAATCGCTTTAGCCAACCTTTGAGAATTTTGACTACCACGGTTGCCGATCACGACCTGCTGCTGGGTAAGAACTGGTAAAAATTTGAGATTTGCTTGACGGATTTGTGACGCCCCACCACCACCATTTTCTAGTAGTCTGTAGGATCATATTTTGTTGGGTTTCTATTGCTGCTAACCATGCCAGGATCACAAGTCGACGAGACTCACTGGGAGAACATGACAAACAAGGAGTTGCATGATAAATTTCAGCAAATGATGGGTCAACAGGTAGAAGATGTGATGACCAGTTTTGACAACGCCCTAGCGAGGATGGATGGCATTGAGAAGTCAATTGACACCAAGTTGGATGCCAAATTCGCTGAAGTGCTTGCGCGTCTACCTCCACCTGCTGCACCATTCCAACAACAACAGCAACCACCTTCACGTCGCAATACCGCCCTCCACAAAGCGAGCCGTGTCGCTCTTCATCTTGGCTCGCAAAACCGCCCTCCACAAGGTGAGCCGTGTCGCTCTTCAGCTTGGCCAACCTATTGGTGCTGCTGTTGATACTTCTGTGGCTCCTGCTGCTGCTGTGCAGGAGGATGATTACGCGAGGGATTACGAGGAAGAGGTTGATCAAAATCAGAACTACGTGCAACAACCAGCACCACAACAACCAGGCCGTCCACATGCATATACTCACAATGGTAGGGCTGCACCATACCCTCCGGTACGCGATCATGACCATCTCCCTTAACTAAAATTGAATATTCCACCATTGGAGGGTAGATATGTTCCTGATATATATCTTACTTGGGAGTTAGAAACCGAACAACGTTTTACATGTTTAAAATATCCCGAGGAGAGATGTGTTGCTGCTGCTCTTTGTGCTTTCACTAGTTTTTCTTGTGCGTGGTGGTCTGAATATTGTAGATTACATCCGGATAATATTCCAACTACTTGGGCTGCTTTGAAAACTGCTATGCGTACTCGTTAGGTTCCACCATATTATCAACGCGAATTACTTCAGAAATTGTAGCGTTTAAGACAAGGAAAAATTTATGTAGAGGAATATTATCAGGAATTACAAACTGGCCTGATTAGATGTGGTATTGTTGAGGATAATGAGGCTATGCTTGCACGTTTTATGGGTGGCTTAAATAGAGAGATTCAGACAATTCTAGAGTATAAGGAGTATAATAATATCACTCATTTATTCCATCTTGCTTCCAAAGCTGAACGTGAAGTGCAGGATCGAAAGGCCTTGGCGCGAACTAATTTTTCTGCGGGTCGACCTTCATCATGGACACCGCGTGCATCATCTACTTCGACACGTCCGGCTGCACCACCGCCTACTTCATCCGACACTTCTAGCCGTGATAGAAGAAAACAGACACCACCATCATCAACCAGGAGTACACCTTCCGGTCCTGCGCAGAGCATCCATGGCATCCAATGGGCCAACACATGATGTTATATGTCGTCGTTGCACTGGTCGTGGTCACTATGCGAGAAAATGCCCATCACAGCCTTTCATGATTGCTACTGAGGATGGTGGTTATGAGTCCGCTTGTGACTTGGATGAGGAGATTTTGGCTCTTATTACACGTGAAGAACATGGTGGAGATGATTCCGAAAATGAGACGCAATACATGGCTCCTAAAGACGCTGACAGGTATGAATGTTTAGTTGCTCAACGTGTTTTGAGTGTGTAGGTCACACAAGCGGAGCAAAATCAGAGGCATATTTTGTTCCATACAAAGGGAGTTGTCAAGGAACGTTATGTTCGCGTCATCATAGATGGAAGGAGCTGCAACAACTTGGCTAGCATGGAGATGGTGGAGAAGCTATCTCTCACCACAAGACCACATCCACATCCTTACTACATCCAATGGTTCAACAACAGCGACAATGTTAAGGTAACACGTACCGTTCGTGTGCATTTTAGTATCTCCACATATGCTGATTATGTTGATTGTGATGTGGTACCCATGCAAGCATGTTCCTTATTACTTGGTAGACCATGGCAATTTAATAAAAATTCTGTACACCATGGTAGAAACAATTAGTATACTCTTGTTCATAAGGATAAATGTATTACTTTGCTTCCTATGTCTCTCGATTCCACTTTGTAAGATGATATTAATAGAGCTAATAAAGCAAAACAGGAGCAAAATAAGAGTGAAAATCAGATTGTGGCAAAAGATTTTGAGCAAAAAGTGAAGCCTAATAACACACCATCATCTCATGTTGCATCTGAAATTAAATTAAAAAGTGCATGTTTACTTGCCACCAAATCTGATATTGATGATCTAGATTTAAGCAAATCTGTTTGCTATGATTTTGTGTGCAAAGAGGCATTATTTTCAATCGAGGACGTGCCTTCCTCTTTGCCTCCTGTTGTCACTAACATTTTACAGGAGTTCGCGGACGTTTTTCCACAAGACGTGACATCGGGATTACCACCTATTTGAGGGATTGAGCATCAGATTGACTTAATTCCCGATGCATCGCTACCCAATCGCGCACCATACCATACCAATCCAGAGGAGACAAAGGAGATTATGCGTCAGGTACATGAGCTACTCGACAAAGGTTATATACGCGAATCCCTTAGTCCTTGTGTTGTTCCTATTATTCTAGTGCCGAAAAAGGATGGTACATCGCGTATGTGTGTTGATTGTAGAGGCATTAACAATATTACTATTCGTTATCGTCATCCTATTCCTAGGCTAGATGATATGCTTGATGAATTAAGTGGCTCTACAATATTCTCCAAAGTTGATTTGCATAGTGGATACCATCAAATTCGTATGAAATTGGGAGATGAATGGAAAACAACATTTAAAACTAAGTTTGGTTTATATGAGTGGTTAGTCATGCCTTTTGGGTTAACTAATGCACCTAGTACTTTCATGAGATTAATGAATGAAGTTTTACGTGCTTTCATTGGACGATTTGTGGTAGTATACTTTGATGATATATTGATTTATAGCAGATCTTTGGAAGAACATTTACGTGTTGTTTTTATTGCTCTAGGTGATGCACCTTTGTTTGGTAACCTTGGAAAGTGCACCTTTTGCACCGACCGAATATCTTTTCTTGGCTATGTTGTTACTCCATAGGGAATTGAGGTTGATAAAGCCAAGATTGAAGCTAAGGAGAGTTGGCCGCAGCCCAAAATGGTCACACACGTGAGGAGTTTCCTTGGCCTCGCTGGATTCTATCGGTATTTTGTGAGAGATTTCAGCACCATTGCTGCACCTCTCAATGAGCTTACAAATAAGGATGCGCCTTTTGTTTGGGGTACTGCAAAGGAAGAAGCATTCACTGTATTGAAAGATAAGTTGACACATGCTCCTTTACTCCAACTTCCTGATTTTAATAAGACTTTTGAGCTTGAATGTGATGCTAGTGGACTTGGGTTAGTAGGTGTGTTATTACAAGATGGTAAACCTATTGCATGCTTTTCTGAAAAATTGAGTGGGCCTAGTATGAATTATTCTACTTATGATAAGGAATTATATGCTCTTGTTCGGACTTTGTAAACATGGCAACATTATTTATGGCCCAAAGAATTTGTTATACATTCTGATCATGAATCTCTAAAGCACATTAAAAGTCAAGCAAAACTGAACCGTAGACATGCTAAATGGGTTGAATTCATAGAGACTTTCCCTCATATTATTAAACACAGGAAGGGAAAAGAAAATGTTATTGATGATGCTTTGTCTCGTCGTTATACTATGCTTTCACAACTTTACTATAAAATATTTGGTTTGGAGACCATCAAAGATCAATATGTGCATGACGTTGAATTTAAAGATGTATTACAGAATTGTAAAGAAGGGAGAACATGGAACAAGTTCTTCGTTAATGATGGATTTGTGTTTCGATCTAACAAGCTATGCATTCCAGCTAGCTCTGTTCGTCTTTTGTTGTTGCAGGAGGTGCATGGAGGAGGATTAATGGGACACTTTGGTGTGAAGAAGACGGAGGACGTACTTGGTACACATTTCTTTTGGCCAAAGATGAGACGGGATGTTGAGCGTTTTGTTGCTCGCTGCACTACATGTCAAAAAGCTAAGTCACGACTCAATCCTCATGGTTTATATATGCCTTTGCCTGTCCCTAGTGTTCCTTGGGAAGATTATCTATGGACTTTTTTTTGGGGTTTGCCTCGAACAAAGAAGGGGAAGGATAGCATTTTTGTTGTCCTGGATAGGTTCTCGAAGATGGCACAATTTATACCTTGTCATAAAAGCGATGATGCTGCTAATGTTGCTGATTTGTTCTTTCGTGAAATTATTCGCTTGCATGGTGTGCCAAATACTATTGTTTCAGATCGTGATACTAAATTGCTTAGCCACTTTTGGAGATGTTTATGGGCTAAGTTGGGGACTAAACTGCTTTTTAGTACTACTTGTCACCCCCAAACTGATGGACAAACTGAAGTAGTCAATAGAACTTTGTCTACTATGCTTAGGGCTGTTTTGAAGAATAACAAGAAAATGTGGGAAGAATGCTTGCCTCATATTGAATTTGCTTATAATCGTTCGTTGCATTCTACTACTAAGATGTGCCCTTTTGAAATTGTATATGGTTTCCTACCTCGTGCACCTATTGATTTGTTGCCTCTTCCATCTTTGGAGAAGGTTAATTTTGATGCTAAACAACGTGCTGAATTGATCTTAAAAATGCATGAGTTAACTAAGGAAAATATTGAGCGCATGAATGCTAAATATAAAATTGTTGGAGATAAGAGTAGAAAACGTGTTGTCTTTGCACCTGGAGATCTTGTTTGGTTACATTTGCGTAAGGATAGGTTTCCTAATTTGCACAAGTCAAAGCTAATGCCACGTGCTGATGGTCCTTTCAAGGTGTTAGAGAAAATAAATGATAATACATATAAACTTGAGCTGCCTCCAGATTTTGGGGTTAGTCCCACATTTAACATTGCAGATTTGAAGCCTTACTTGGGTGAGGAAGATGAGCTTCCGTCGAGGACGACTTCAATTCAAGAAGGGGAGGATGATGAGGACAACACTAACAAGGTTACATCCACAGCCCCAACTGACACATATACAGGACCAATTACTAGAGCTCGCGCACGCCAATTAAATTACCAGGTACTTTCGTTTCTTGGTAATGATTCTAGTGTTCATGAGAATATGATGCTGCCTAAATTGGATACATTTGTATTGCTTACAAATGAAGGGCCTAGCTTGGACAATAAGGATGAACATTGGAGCAAGATCAAGCATGGATATGATGGCATGCGCAAGGGGAACAAGAACGGAGTTACAAGTGATGATTTCAGGACTTTGAAGCCACCATAATGAGTGCGTGAAGCCTGGGACAAAATATACAAGATGCCACTTCATAAGTTCTGTCAAGAGACTATTATAGGTGCTGCGTCACCTTATTATTGGGCTAGGCCCATGTAATTTCGAAATACTTGAGTATAGGCTGTTTTTAGAGTCCGTATGTGTGGGGAAACAAGAGTTAGGCTTGGTTTCGGACCCCTCCTCCAAGGGCCCCCATATATACAACCCTTAGGGCGTCGTTTAGACTTTGGATTTTGTTTAGATTAAAGTTCGCCATAGCTGCAACTTCGCGTACTTCGTTTGTGTTCAACGACCAGACAAAGGCGTCACAGAACCCCACCTTGATCAATAAAGTTTTCCTCTTGAATTCGCAATATCCAGATTGCAACCTCAGTTTCTTGCTTGTTTTCGTTTGCCTGCAGGAAACAGACCTTCGTGGTCAGGTTGATCGTGCTCCGGCGTGGTCAATAACCTCGCACGTTCGTAGTCGGATCGTCAAAGTCGAATTCCTCCAAAATGATAGCCACCATCTCATCGAAGGACGGGACACCTTTTCCTCTATAAATATGATTATATCATTGATGAATATGATTATCTGGCATAGCCATCGGGCTTTTTCCACGACAGCGGAAGTCTATTTAGTTGGTGGTGGAAGTCTTGGCATAACAACTCTGGCTGGGCTCCACAACTCACAGGACTGGCAAGATTACGGCCTAGCGAGACGGAGCAAGCGAACCAATCTAGTATGACCTACAAAACTGGCACGACACGCCAGGTCAGTACATTGAATGTACTTGCAAGACAACCAAATACATAGCATCCAAACAGGCGGGAGAAAAGCAACAACCTACCTTATATCAAAACATGGCATGAAAAAGATCAAATGAGCATGAACCATTTCTTAACCTCTACTGACACGTTAATAACATGGCATATAAAATATCATTACAACATGGTGATAGCACATAGTATTTTATCCTAATCATGTCATAACTAGCTAAATAAATCAAAGCATGGCATGGCATCATGAGACTATGATGAAAATAAACTACTATCCATACATATTCAAATGCACGCATAACATATTACTTTATGCAACAAATTCCTTGTCCTACCATGGCTCATGCAAATGCAACTTATTACTCATGCAATGCAACCAAACTTGTACACCGAGTCCATCGGACTCTCTTACCAAGGAGTTATCTCACCACAGAACAGTGATCTTTTCGGCGATCACAACCACAACCAAATACTTGGTCTCCAATATTTACCGAGAACTCGTCCCGTGATCACCAAATCGTCGTGACTTCGCACGACTATTTTATTCTTGTTACCATATTAATAAATTTTATTAATCTCCGGTTTATCCTCCATTTCGATCAAGACCTGATAGTGTGACCTACTATGAACTGCGTGCTATCGTTAGACTTTAACTCTGCAGAGGTAGCGCACTGTAACCACACCACATAACCCATGGCCTCGCCATCCCATTCGGGTGGACCAACGGCGCTCCGACGAAACTGACCTACTGTCATGACACTCTCCCGGCCACTCTGACTTTTTTTCCCACTAGGCTAGTCCTGGGTGGCCCCGTGTCTACCAAAGACACACCGACCACCGTCGTGGCCAAACTGTCCCAAATGGGGACCTGGTACCTTAACAACAACAACCACGGGCACACAAGGCTTATGTCCGCCTACATGATCAGGGTAGTGCGTGTCCATAACCTTCCCTCGTTGGAGGCACCGGCGAGAGGCACAACAATAGTTCGTATTAAGGCCTTCCCACAAAGGCAGATGTGGCTGCGCTGAAAAAGTTCAATTTGGTGGCACCATAAATAGATCCCATCGATGAAGGAGGAGTTTGGTATGATTAATTCATTTTTATTAACTCTCCATCATCATGAGCATATTTAACAAGAATGCAACAAAGAGAATGCAACATCTAAAAACAGGTACAGAAGTATCGAACTTCTTAGGTGCACAACCATAGCATAAGGGATAGGATAAAACCAGCTACTAGCATATTAACAGTGCAAAGAAATCATCTTAGCATTTTATAGTGATGCCAATCAAATTATAGAGGTGGCATGGCATTATTGACAATAACATTCTAACTAGCATGGCAAAGTTTTCATATAACACAAGCATGCAGGGAAGATATAAAGAAACGACTGCAATTGAAGACAATATGAAAACAAATGCAACTATACATACACAAGGTAAAAGCAAAGTCAACACGCGAGTTCGGGGCTTATGATAAGATGTTGGCTTGCCCGGGGCTGAAAAAAAATACTCCGGGAAGAGGTGCGAAACGATCGCGGAAAGATTTGCCGGAAACACTTCTCTCTTGAAAGAGGCTGGTTAACGGCAAGGGCAAAATGGTCACTTTTAGAATGTTGAAACATAATGAAAATGATGTCAACAGAATGGTCTCGCTGAAATGAAGAAATGGGGTTTGGATTCACCTTATTCGGAGTTACGGATAAAAATATACGGACATTTAAAGTTCAGGGACTAGTCTGTAAAAATATCTCTACAAACAGGTCCCTGGCAGTTTAAACAGACCGCGTCTTTTCTGAGAATGCGCTTTCCAGAGAGGTAAACGTATTTCCGCCTGAAGCAGAGGAAGAAGGCGCTTCTGTTAAGCGTAGACGTATTCTTAGGAATACGCTTCCACTTAACCACGTCAGCGGGCCGGCCTGTGGGGCCCGTCACTTATCCACATCAGCACCCTGACTGGGTCAACGTGGAGTGACTGACGTGCGGGGCTCGCGGGGCAGGGTCATCGTCTTCGTCGCGCGTGCGTTCGCCTGCGGTCTAGAGAGAGGTCGCCGGCGCGGGGGCTCGTCCGGCCAGCTCCGCCCATCTCCGGCGGCGCCCGACCCACTGAATTGACCAGCAGGTGGAGACGCATCCATCCACGCACAGAACGAGTCTCGAGGAGGGCAGAGACAAGGGCACCATGGGCCATGGCGGACGACGGCTTTGGTCGACGACGGGAACACGACGGGAGGCCACCGGAGGACCAAAAGGAGGGCGAGGAAGGCTACTGGGTGGTGGTGGTGGAGGGCTCGAGTGGAGGAGGGAGAGCGGGAGTGACTCTCTACCGCCGGCATTGAAGGTAACAGAGGCGACGGCCATGGCGGCCATTGGAGGGGATGAGTAGCTCCGAGGCGAGGGGGAGAGCTGGGGAGGGTTGCGGACTATGAGAGGGCGCGGGATGGCTACTTATAGCAACGGGGACGAGCTCTAGAGGGAGGGGGCGAGACGACACGCGGCAGCCGACGTGTTCGCGCACCCGCGACGATGCAGTGTCGGCAGACGCGTCCAACGAGCTCAGGAAGCAGCGGGAAGGCTACGAAGGGAGAGCGGACGAGTGCGAGGGCCTCACAGAGTCGAGCACGGGCTCTGAGACGAGCAGAGGAAGAAGACTGAAGAGAGGAATGCGACGACGACATAGTGGCGCACTGTTCGTCTAGTGGCACTGCTCGCCAGAGAAGAGAACGAGAGAGGCAAGAGGTCCAGAGAGAAGAAGTCGGTGAGGGAATGCTATTTGGTAACAGCGGCGAGGCCAGAGCCGGTCGGAGCAGCGATGCCGCCGACAACAGGGGCGAGACCACCATTTGGCTGGCCCTTCACGTGATCACCATGGACAAGGCGCGCTCTAGAGTTCTTACTGGAGGAAAATCTTGTCTACTGCATAGTCCCTCGAAGGTAAAGAGTTACCATGGTAAAGAAGTGGGCAGAGACAAAATGGAATGAGTAGAATAAGCTTCACAAGTTTGCTATTGCAAACTTGACAGCATTCTAGAGGTAAAACCAGAGAAGTAGAAAGGTAACAAGGATGTGTGGTAGGCTTAGGGTAATAAGAACTATGATCCTGGGAGTTTTGAGGTCATTAGGACAAGATTTTAGCATAGTTGCTTTACAACTGCCAAAATATGTCCAGAAACTAAATGAGGATGTAGCACTCAATAGGAGTGATGGATTGAGCTAAGATTTGGAAAAGCTTGATGATTTGGTCATACAGTGATGCTGTAAAAAGCTCATACCAAATGGACTTGCAAAATTGGTACTTGTTTCACAAGCATCACTTTTGACCAAAAGCTTAGGAAAAATCTAGGAAAATATTGGCTACATGAAATGAGCCAAAAACTTGGGAAGGGTAGTGATGCGGAGCATCCCAAGGTCATCCCCATGGACATGCCTTTGACTCACCAAGTGCCCAAAGGACCAATGACTCGAGCCCGTGCAAGAGCTCTCGAGACCGAGGTGACTTCACTCCTTTCTCCACATCCTCCCGAGTCACATGAGACATGGCTTCTACCCTCATCATAAAATCTATGCATACTCAGGTACTTGGATGAAGGCCACGGTACAGCTCTGCACAATGGAAAAGACGGCGAGATCGACAAGTGCTTGGAACAAGAAGACGTACGGCTGAAGATGCTACAAGCACCGGACGTCCGGTCCACACCGGACGACCGGTCACTTCCAGGCACTGGACGACCGGCGTCCACCGGACGACCGGCGACTCCCAGATGACCGGACGACCGGAAGACACCGGACGTCCGTGACATCGACCACATAACATAAATAGCAGAAATCCGAGGATTATCGGACGTCCGGTCCCTCCGGAACCACCGGACGTCCGACCCGACGGCGTCATCCCATCTAATATATACTCATTGACTTCCATCCTTTCGGGGTAGCTTTTGGATAGCTCTTCATAGACCTTAGTGGTTCCTCTCCTACGAGACAACGGCCTCTTCGGAGAAGATCCACCTCGGATTCAAGACCTCCTTCGTGGAGAAGATCCCAAGGGATAACTCAAGACCTCCTCCGGGAGAAGACTATCTTTGTACCACCGTTGTTGACTATGGATCGTGTATCTTGATATGTATCGTGGATCTAGCACCTGTGTGACCATATTTGTGTTGATTTGAGTGTTTCCCCTCGTGTTTTCCTCCGTATCTTCCTTGTGTTCTTCGTGTTCATCGTGGGATAACCTCCTTTCGTGAAAGATCTGCCGATTAGGGTTCCACCCTACATCAGGTAGTTATATGGATAGAAGAATGCTTGGGAATATTTTCAGCTCTAATGAAGGAAGATAAAGTGCACTTGCTTCACAAACTGAAAAATTGGGCAGAAAGCAAGAATTGCTTCTGTGCTCACATAGCTTAATAAAATGAGCTAGATTTAGGTAGAGACCAATGATTAGGAATACTTGAGGGGATGGAACAGTTTCATCCCATTTGAAAAATTTATGAAGGTACTTCGTTCACAAACTTGCATTCTAGTCAGAAACTTTGAAAAATAGCTCAAGGAGCTAGGTTGAAAGGATTGAGCTAATATTTGGTATTCATGGGTGATTTATCAATGTTAACCACCCTACCAAATTACAGCTCAATTGGAATTAAGAATAAGGCACTTCCTTTGCAAAGTTTCAGAGAAGGCAGAAACTTGCATTGGATCATGTGCCAAAAATTTGAAATGTGGGACAAGAAATAAGGATGGAACTAATGATTATATAGCAAGTACAAGCTCCACGATTTATGGGAGAATTTTCTCTGCTATAAAAATTATAGTTCCTTTGAAAAATGGCAAACATGCAATATTGGCTAAAAATAGGAAAAGACAATTTTCCCTATTTTAATGTGGCCAATATTTTTGCCAGAGCTTGGATTAGGTATTGGTATCAACTCCACCATTTCTCAGGAATTTAGGAGATGAGTAGCTATGCCTATGGATCTCAGACAGACAGGGAAAAGGAATAAATCACAATTCAAAAATATTGCATAGGACTTAGCAATATTTTTGCATGTCCAAGGATTAGGAGGACAAGATGGTTTCTTGGAAGGGCTGGAATGATCAATATATCAATGCAAATGATGGATCATTTGTAATCACAAAAGGCTACCTATGAATTCCAAAGGTTTGTAATTAGGGTTTGAGAGAGTTTGAGGGGATGCAAATGAGGGCTTGTCTACTGACAAGGACATGAGCAAGGTTTTGGAAGAGTTAAAAGTGACCAGAAATCTCAGGGTCATCTAGAAATCCTCATGAGAAAATTTGGAAAAGGGTTGCCAGGAAGAAATAATAGCACAAAATTGATAACTAAATTTTGAGGCTGTGACACCAAGGCGGCCCTGCAGTCTGCCCAGTTTGGACCGGCACTCATGAGGAGCACTGGCCCGGGTTGTTGATTAAGAACTCGGGTTAATTACTCCCTATGCAAGTTTTAGTTGTTAGGAAAATGGTAAAATCAAAGTTGGGTCTTGCTGGAAAAGCTTTAAGCAATGCGAATTATCTAGGGGGGGCCCATAAACCCCAACCGTGTTAGGAACGCAAAATAAAGGAACATAACACCGGTTTATCGGGTCCTTAGGTGGCATGAGTGGAACAAAACACCAAGCAGAAGGACAAGCCTTCCACCCATTACCAATATATAGGTGCATTAATTAAAATAAGATATATATTGTGTTATCCCAATAAAGAAGTCCAAACATGGAGCAATCTTCAAACTTCGCCTGCAACTAACAAGGCTATAAGAGGGGCTGAGCAAAAGCGTACTTAGCCAATCAATGGTTTGGTAGGAAGGCGATTAGAGTGTTTCATGGCAACATAGGAGGCTGACAAAACAGGAATATGCATCAAGGCATAGCTAAAGAGCGAGACAACTAGCAAGGCAAAGATAGAGGTGATATTGGGGAACGGTCATCTTGCCTGGATTCCCGCTAGGAAGAAGAACGAGTCCATGAAGATGACAAACGGATGAAGTCGAACGAATCCTCACAACTTCGGAACGAAACTGAAGCTAACGAGAGAAACAAACCAGAAAGAAGCAAACAACATGGTAAACACACATATCATAACCATGGCATGATGCAAAAACAAGTATGATGGATGTCCGGTTTAAAATATGCATGGCATGGCAAAGTGCTCAAACAATACTACATATTAAGTGGAGCTCAATATGCAACGAGTTGCATATTGACGAAACACCACATCTAATTATTTAGTTTGCTCTCGGTTATGAACCCCACAAGTTTAAATTTTTTTAACTTGGCAAGAGGTGAAGCATGAGCAAACTACACTATCTAGGCATTTTTAAATGAGGCCGGAAATAACAACAACAATTCTGGAAAACCCCATGTGCATAATTGGCAATTATTAAAGCAAACCACAATTTTAAGCATTTAAAGGTTGTTATCATGATGCGGATGACAAATGCAAGTTTTATGCAATTTTTATTAAAAGTGGACAAGAAGATGATATGGAGCATTTGTCGCCACGACGGAAAGAAAAGGGGGTCGTGGCGGCAAAAACGGATATGGTGCCACGGCAATGTTCCGATGATCCGAAAACTCGTCAAGATGTCGATGCAAAATAAAGGTGGCATGAGCATGTCATGCGAAAGAAGGTGGGGTGATCCCGTTAACCGGGTATCCCACGGTTCGGTGGCATAGCAAACGAGGGGTAACTCATACATGGTGCAAACATGTGATTCATCTCATACAACACAACAAGTATTCGTTCACGAGCGTCGTCTCGGTGGTATACCTTCGAAGCGTGCGGTTCGGGGTGGTTCGAGTCGTCAAGGGAAGTAGTGGAAGTAGTCGTTCTCGCGACGGTAGTAGTGGTACTAGCGGTGGTAGTGGTAGACGTTTCGTAGCCGTTCAAGTTTTCGTGGATGTTCGGGTCACGGCGACGGTAGTCGTTCGGCATCGGTTGTCGAGGTACTTGGCGCTTCAAAATGTTCGTCGTTGTACTTGGAGTCTTCAAACTTGTCATTCTTGACAAAAACGAAGGGGTACTTGGTGTTTTGTGTAGTCGAACTTGAGGTCGTCGAAGTCGGGATACTTGGCGAATCTAAGTGAAATGGTAGTTGTACACGATTCATAGTTTTTCGGTGCATCTGTAGATGTACTTGGCGTGTCCTTGGAACGTTTTGAGGGGGTGTCTCGGCCATGCCAAAACTTCTCGAGGGTGGCCAAGGTGGAAGCTTGATGCGGGCAGACGCGGAAGGCAGCACAGAGGAGGTCATGACGAGGAAGGGAGGGCGCGTCATGTGCTAATGCAGGGGACTCGAGCAGGAGGAGTCCAAGGGAGCTGCAGCGACGAGGCACCAGCGGTCCGGCGGCACGGAAGTCGGAGGTGAGTGGCACGCGAGGGAGAGGGGCGACGCGCTCGCTGGGTCGGGATGGTGAGGGAGGAGCTTGGTGGCGGTGGTGGTGCGCTTCGGCGAGTCGGAGACGCCAGGGAAGGAGCAGGTCGCGGCAGGGGCGGCGGAGCAGGATTCGGGCGTTAGCCGGACGTGGAGGCGCTGGAGAAGTCGGCGACGGCAATCGTCAGCACAGCGCGACGGCGGCCCTGGAAGGGAGGACGAGGTCACGGGGGAAGGAGGACTCAGACATGGCACGGGGCTGCTGCTGCTGCTTGGGTGGCTGACGGCCACCGGCGCGAGGTGGGGCATCGAGGAGCTCCTCTTCTCAGGGTCAAACATGGAGGAGGAGGTAGCCGGGCGCGTGGGAGTGGAGGAGGGATCAGGTGCGGCATGGATCGACGCTGCTCTCTGTCTCTAGCGGCGCACATGAGGGAGGAAGGGATCAAAGGGGAAGATGGGGAACGAGGGGTGTGAGGGAGAGAGCGCTAGGAGATCGGGCTAGGGTTCGATTTAGGAGGGGCGGCTGGGCCCTGGTTGGTCAGGCCCAAGGGGCCGGCTGAGCTGGAGGTTAGGTGGGCTGCGGCTGCAGATGGGACTGAACAACATGCTGGGCTGCTCACTCTCTGCTCCCTCTATCTCTTAAAAAACAAAAAGAGAAAGAAAAGAAAAGGAGGTTAGGGATGGAATTTGGGCATGGGGGTAATTTTCCCGGACTCATAAAAATGTGCTTGTTTCGAGAAAATAGGAATGGCCATAATTGCAAGCTTTAAATTCAAATGCATTTGAATTTAATTCGAATAGTTTGAACAAGGAGTAGGATTCCGAAGTGTCCAAAAATGTTGAACATTTAGGAAGAGACTCGATGAAATGATAAAAGAATAAGAGGACAAGTCAGAGACAAATAATTGAGATAACAAAGGCATTGGGATTTATTGCAAGTGTGTTAAGGTGAATTCCAAATTAATGGAATAATTATTATAGCTCCCTAATAATATTGGGAGGCACTACAAAAAAGATACACTTCCGTGATGATACGTGTTTGTCACAGTAGGTCACGTTTTTTGTCATGCATGTACATCCATGACGATTTTATGACAGAATCAAGATAGTCATACCTGTGCTGTCGTAGAAGTGTTCCATGACATGACCAAAATTATCATCAAGGAAGTGTCCACTTCCATGACGATAAATCGCGCGTCACAGAAGTGCTTTCGTCAAGGGTGACCGACACATGGCATCCACTGTAACGGAACGACGTTAAGCTATCGGGTCCGGTTTTGGATCAGATAACCCGTTAACAGCCCCGACCAATGGGGATTTTCCACGTGTCAAATCATCATTGGCTGGGGGAAACACGTGTCGGCTCACCGTTGGGACAGATGTCATTCACTCATTGGACACAAAGCGCCTATGATACGTCGACACGTGGTACGGCCCAACAGAGGCCCATTCCTGTGAAAAGGCCAGCCCGTTTGACTTGGTCAAAAGATGGCGGGCCGGCCCACGGCAAGCCTGTTAATGGCCAGTTCGCATATAGCCCATTTACAACCCGCTAACCCAGGGCCCATTTACGGCCTATCCGAATTAGGCCCACTAGTGTCATCTGGGCCGTCCAGTATAATTCTAGCCTGTTTTAACTTTCGGCCCATGTATGGCCCATGACGTCTTTCGGTCTATGATACGTCGACACGTGGTATGGCCCAACAGATGCCCATGTAGGTTAAAAAGGCCGGCCCAGTCAAAGGCCCATAGTACTTACTCAGGTACTAGTGGGCCAGCCCAATAACGGCCAGCTTAATATAGGCCCATTTACAACCGGAAGCCAGATCTGGCCCGTTAATTGTTCGCCGAATATTTGGGCCCATTTATGGCCTGAAGCCACATCTGGCCCATTAATTGTTCGCCGAATATTTGGGCCCAAATACAACCCAGTGACTTTCAGCCTGTTAGAGGCCCGATGTAGACGTGGGCCCATTTCAGCCAGATGTGACTTTCGGTCTGGGAATGGCCCGTGCTGCCCATGGGCCATATATGGTCCGACAGGACATCGGGCCCACTAACGGCCCATGATAAAGGTGGCGACAATTAAGCCCAACGTTACTTTGGGCCTCTTAAAGGCCCATGATATCAGTGGGCCAACTAGAGCCCGAGATATGTTTCGGCCTGTTAACTGCGCGTGATATAACTGGGCCCAAAAAGGCCGAGTCTACATTTCAGCCTGCTGAAGGCCCATCGACGACTAGTGAAAATTGAGGCCCAATATGCATTTCGGCCTGCTAAAGGCCCATGGTTTCATCTGGGCCGTAACAGGCCAGTACAATATTCAGCATGTTAATGGCCCAACGCTACCTGGGTCAAACTAAGCGCTGGATCCACAAAAGGCCCAACTAAAATATAGGCCGGTGTAAGTTGTGGGCCTCGCGCAAAGTATGAAGGCCCCAATGATTCGGGCCCAAGAAAGTTGCAGGCCGGCCCAATTGTGGCCCGCTAAACACCAGGCCCGTTACAGGCGAATGTTTCGGCCCGGTCGACTACATCTAATTTTTTCCAGATAGCGAATGATGGCAGTAACTAGTAAGAATTAAGAACAAACCTACACTATACAATAAAGGTTCTCATTGGTGATCTCCGCAATCTTTCTTAGAGATAGGACTTCAAGTCGAAGTTGAGTTGCAGAATGCCTTTCTATTAGAACTTGGGACTGAAGAAGTCGAACTGATTTAGACAACAAATTTTGTGAGCTTGTGTGACTGCTAGTCTCAAGTAACTTGAACACTGCATCAAGACAAGACTTTGGGGTTGTCTCGCTATCTTCAAGATGTTTTGCCTTCTTTGCTGCAAAATATGTTGCGTTTGTCTCACACCCTTCAGCAGACTTGTGCATGCCATCAGGCATATCACCCTGAAACAAAGCAGAGAGATGACATGTTTTGCACGTGTATAAACAAAGATGATAACTGTGCTGTCAATTCCATCCAATTTCAAATTAGAAAATAAAGAGTAAGTTCAAAATATCAATAGCATAATTTGGTAGAAACAGCAAGTAAAACTTAGAACTTACGGTTCTTGCAAACATGCATTTTGGTAGAAACAGCAAACTAAACAGCAGTAAACGATAGGGAGTGTGAGCAACTTAAACAGCAGTTAAGGATAAAGTCTTTAGAAGGACTGACTTACATTAACAATTAACACCGGCTTTAGAATGCCCTTCTCCATGTCAAGGGAAGGATAACTCAAGAATTTCAGCACATAATCTTCTTCATAAGCATTGCATGTACTCTACATTTTGTAGAGAGTAATTATAGATATGATAATACTGGAAGGGATAGAGGATAATGAAGATAAGATGCAGATTGATGCTACATAATCAACTACCAATCCCTGGAAGTACAAGCATTACAGGATAAAATGTATTGACAAGAGCAATGGGCTACACTTCTGCACTGGCATTGTCTGTGTATTCTACTTTTTGGTAAGATTAAATATAGATCTGATCTTTTTTTAGTAAATGGTGGGCGAGAGAGATAAGATGTAGAATGCTACACAATGAACCAATCCCTCTTCCCATAATACAAGAGTGTTTTGAACACTGGTTTAATGTACAAAACGCTCTTATATTATAGGACGGAGGGAGTAGCTATTAATGTAAGTATAGTGATAGACGACGTTCAGTCCTTACAAAAGGACTGCAGAGCTAAACCTCTTCAAAAGCATTGGGTTGATTCTAAATTTATGTAAGAGTCCATACGGATCTTATAATGTCCACCAAATGGACGATAACGAGGCTAACATGTGCATTTATGCTACATAATTAAACAGCTATGAAAGTAAGTATGGTCATACAGGGCAAGAGGTACTCACGAGAGCAATGCAGTGTGCAGTATAGTTGCGAGATTCTGTGGTCCCTTGAGAATGAATGTTCTTCTGCTAACAGTTTTCGTACAAGTGAGACGTTAAGGCAAATGCAGAAATGTTGTTCAAATTGTGATGTGATAACATAGATAGTACCTTACGCTGCAGCCGAGACCATTGTGTAACAAGATTATTCCAGTCACCGTCGGATAAATGTAGCACCGGAGACTTTACAAAAATTTCGTTTAGAGGCTTGCCACCGAAGTGCGCTTGCCTCAGGTAGGAACGATACTTCATCAATGAGTGCTTGAAAAGCACAACCAACCCTTTTTCGTCTTCACAATCCAGTTTGGTCCTCGCCTATTTAAAAGAATGAAATCTTGTGTCTTTTGTCAGCAGAAACATATGCAGCAATGACCATGAATAACATTAGTACATTACTTACGCGTAAGTTGCGGAGGAAGACTGGAAATTGTTCTGTGTCTGCGATATAATCTTTCCATGAAGGAAATATGCGCACGAAGTTCCTGACAACAATATAATCTTTGTCTTCTAAACTGGGACGAAATGGACCAAGGGTCCTATTTGCTGCAATTGGGGATCTCTCTGGTTCGAAAAGGGATTTGGCAACTAGATTTGGTGTACTCTTTGCTGGAATGGGGGTTTTGCATCATAGAGCTGGTGCTATGTCAACTGGCATAATCATAATGTTTGCTGCAGTCGGGGTCTGCTGAGTTGGGGCATCAGAATTGACCAGTGTAGTAGGGCTAGAGTCTGCTAGAGTTGGGGTGTTTTGTGGGTCAGGTGATATTGCCACTACACCTAATGGGCTATTTGATTTATCAAGTGCAACTACCTTTTCCAAATACTTTTCTTGTGCTTGTCCATGATCAGCAATCTCCCTCTTCCTTTTGAACGCCTGATACACAAGAACAACATTTGAATGGATAAATATGGTATGATGACAGATGGAATATGTACTGAAAATGGATAGGCAGGGCGTATTCACATACACGATGTGTAAAGTAAGCTAATGGTAGTTCAACAAAGTAGAAGCAATGCAAAGCATCAGTTGCAAGATATGTGCGACAAATATAACCTTGGAAAGTTAAAGCAAGCACCTTGATGGGTGAAAATATAGGGCATCTTCGTCTGACTCCTCCACTAGGGAGCTACATTGACTTAGGTCTCCCTCTAGCTCAGAATCACTGTTAGGATCATATTCTGAGCATGAATCTATAGGTGGAGAGCGTTTGCATTGCATTGCATCCAGACTTGATTTCAGTCCCTTAGTGCCAAGTTTGACAGCCATGGCATTGTTCTGCTTTATTCTTTTCATGCGCGCAAGCTCATAATCATTATGATGCTGTTCAGAATCTTAGATTCATGAAAACATAAAAAGTAGTCAGATTATCTATGGAATGCATTGCGGATTCAACTCGAAGAGTGTCTCCCTATAAACCCCTGCATATGCAAAGTTCACCTGATGAGGACATCACTAACAAGGTTACACCCACAACCCCAACTGATACATATACATGACCAATTACTAGAGCTCGCGCACGTCAATTAAATTACCAGGTACTTTCGTTTCTTGGTAATGATTCTAATGTTCATGAGAATATGATGCTGCCTAAATTGGATACATTTGTCTTGCTTACAAATCAAGGGCCTAGCTTGGACAAGAAGGATGAACATTGGAGCAAGATCAAGCATGGAGATGATGGCATGCGCAAGGGGAACAAGAACGGAGTTACAAGTGATGATTGCAGGACTTTGAAGCTACCATAATGAGTGTGTGAAGCCTTGGACAAAATATACAAGATGCCACTTCATAAATTTCGTCTAGAGGCTATTATAGGTGTTGCGTCACCTTATTATTGGGCCAGGCCCATGTAATTTCGAAATACTTGAGTATAGGTTGTTTTTAGAGTCCGTATGTGTGGGGAAACAAGAGTTAGGGTTGGTTTCAGACCCCTCCTCCAAGGGCCACGAAATTCCCCCTCTTCCTCCATATATACAGCCCTTAGGGCGTCGTTTAGACTTTGGGTTTTGTTTAGATTAAAGTTCTCCATAGCTGCAACTTCACGTACTTCGTTTGTGTTCAACGACCAGACAAAGACGTCACACAACCCCACTTGATCAATAAAGCTTTCCTCTTGAATTCGCAATATCCAGATTGCAATCTCAGTTTCTTGCTTGTTCTTTGTTTGCCTGTAGGAAACAGACCTTCGTGGTCAGGTTGATCGTGCTCCGGCGTTGTCAATAACCTCTCGGAGTTGGTTTAGCGGTTGCTAAGGCGCGACGTCCTCGCACATTCGTACTCGAATCGTCAAAGTCGACTTCCTCCAAAACGATAGACACCATCTCATCGAAAGACGTGACACCTTTGCCTCTATCAAGTGGTATCAGATTTCCAGGTTGCTCGGTGAGATTTTACAGTTTTTCGTATATTAGATCGAGTCTGTTCTTCATACCTACAGTCCACGAAAAAGCCAAAAAAATTAGGGTTAGTTCATCATATCCGAACCAGTCTGAGCCATTGCATAATCTTTTCCGTGTTTGCTTAGTTGAATTTGCGGTTGCATCGTCGTGTCGAGTGGCTGGTCTTAGCATGTAGTTCTTTAGAGTTTTGAGTTCTGTTCATAGTTTCTCACGCCGCCGCCGCACAATATTCATCGCTGCTGCCACATACCACCACCGCTGCCATAAACCTACAACCGCTACCATATCCTACCACCATATATCCACCACCAATCCGAGTTCTTTTCATATTAGGTTTGTTCTCGAGATCCATCTAGGTTTCGGGTTCGTGTTTCCTTGCCTGTGTAGGTCTCGGAAAAAAAGTTTGGAGACCCCCGGGCAGTTTTTAGGCCAAAATTTCGAAAGGTGAAAATATTTTTCCCTGTCCTAATTTTGGGCTTTTCTGAGTCTTTTGAGACACGTGCCACCATACTGTTTTTTTACCGCACTTTTTCGTCGTCGCTGCCCTGATTCCGAAAAAAAATCGTCAAAAAAATTTCGTGCCTATCATCTTAGTTTGACTTGGGAAGTGTTTTGAGACACTCGCCATTATAGTGATTTTTGGCAAAAAAAAAGAAGGAGCACAAAAAAAATCAGAGTATGCTTTCCCCTTGTTTACGTGCAGCGCTGTGATTTTGTTACTGTTCGAGGCTTTCCCCTTGTTTACGTGCAGCGCTGTGATTTTGTTACTGTTCGAGGCTCGTGTCTCTAGTACGGTCTAGCCTAGGACCAGCACAGTACTGTTGTTGAGCGTTTATTCAACTTTGCATCTCTGAATTGATTATTGCCGGCCCTTTTTGCTACCATATTATAAGCCTTCCCAGGCCCACATACATCTACGTCGTGCGTTTGACTCTCCCTGGTAATCGCTTTATCCAAGCCTGGAGAGTTTTGACTACCACGGTTTCCGATCACCACCTGCTGCTGGGTAAGAACTGGTAAGAATTTTAGATTTACTTGACAGATTTGTGACGCCCCACCACCACCATTTTCTAGTTGTCTCTAGGATAATATTTTTGTGTATTTCTATTGCTGCTAACCATGCCAGGATCACAAGTCGACGAGACCGACTGGGAGAACATGACGAACAAGGAGATGCATGATAAATTTCAGCAAATGATGGGTCAACAGGTAGAAGATGTGATTACCAATTTTGACAACGCACTAGCGAGGATGGATGGCATTGAGAAGTCAATTGACACCAAGTTGGATGCCAAATTCGCTAAAGTGCTTGCGCGTCTACCTCCACCTGCTGCACCATTCCAACAACAACAACCACCTTCACGTCGCGAAACCGCCCTCCGCAAAGCGAGCCGTGTCACTCTTCAGCCTGACCAACCTGTTGGTGCTGCTGTTGATACTTCTGTTGTGCCTACTATTGCTGAGGAGGAGGACGATTATGCGGGGGATTACGAGGAAGAGGTTGATCAAAATCAGAACTACGTGCAACAACCAGCACCACAACAACCAGGTCGTCCACATGCATATAATCTCAATGGTAGGGCTGCACCATACCCTCAGGTACACGATCATGACCATCTCCCAAAACTAAAACTGAATATTCCACCATTTGAGGGTAGATATGTTCCTGATATATATCTTACTTGGGAGTTAGAAACCGAACAACGTTTTACATGTTTAAAATATCCCGAGGAGAGACGTGTTGCTGTTGCTCTTTGTGCTTTCACTAGTTTTGCTTGTGTGTGGTGGTCTGAATATTGTAGATTACATCCGGATAATATTCCAACTACTTGGGCTGCTTTGAAAAATGTTATGCGTACTCGTTGGGTTCCACCATATTATCGACGCGAATTACTTCAGAAATTGCAGCGTTTAAGACAAGGAAAATTTTTTGTAGAGGAATATTATCAGGAATTACAAACTGGACTGATTAGATGTGGTATTGTTGAGGATAATGAGGCTATGCTTGCATGTTTTATGGGTGGCTTAAATAGAGAGATTCAGACAATTCTAGGGTATAAGGAGTATAATAATATCACTCGTTCATTCCATCTTGCTTCCAAAGCTGAACGTGAAGTGCAGGATCGACACGCCTTGGCGTGAAATAATTTTTCTGCAGGTCGACTGATGTGGGGTGGAACCCTAGAAGGCCGATCTTTCACGAAATGGATGGGATCCCACAAAGAACACGATGAACACGGGGAGAAAACACAAGGGAAAACACTCAAGAACAAGGCTAATCACACATCCACTAGACAATCAAACACACAAGATCACAAGGTACATGAACAACAAAGGGAAAGATACAAGGTAAAGTTCATCTCCGTGAGGAGGTCTTGAATCCGTCAAGGGTTTTCCCGTTAGTGGTCTTGAATCCAAGGTGGATCTTCTCCGTAGAGGGGCCGCGGTCTCTCTCGTGGAGTAGATCCGTAATGGATGAGCAAAGCTCTATCTCTCATATGAGCTAAATCAATGCTAACCCTAAAATGGTGGGGGTGGAGGAGTATATATAGTCTAAGGCCACGAAGGGGTAAGTGAAGGGCGAAAGGGGTACATGGCCAAAAGGCCCACGGCTGCGCACAGGCAGGGAGCGGACGTCCGCTGGGCACCGGATGCCGGTGGCTTGGGAGGGACCGGACGTCCGGTAGCTCTCAGACTTCTACTATTTTCCACCGATTACGTTATGTTGACGATGTCACGGACGTCCGGTCGCCTGGGACGCATCAGACGTTCGGTGTGTAGCGGACGTCCGGAGCCTGTAGCTTGCAGCAACTCCGTTTCTTCCGTCTTCTCTTCCACGCTTCCCTCACTGATGGTGTAGGTGATCCTTGCCGCTAGCACTCCTCCTCATCATCCGTGAAGCTCCGACAATACCTATGCATGCACACGAGTGGAGTGTCAAGTAGTATACCATGCTCGAAGGGGTCAAGTGAACACGTGTAAAGGAGATGATTCACCTTTAAGTATGAGAAGTAGAGGTTACACGTGTCACTTGCCAAACGGACTATTGGCATGGTGATGTCCATAGGATGCTCCGCATCATCCCCTCCCCCTTGGGAAAGATCCGACCTCAGATCAAAAACCAAATCACCATGGGAAAGAGATGGAGTCGTCGTGTAGATGTGGACGATCACGAAGTACTCATCATCTTGAAGCTTTACATGTGCACTCTCCAATGTTGCACCGTCTAGTGATTCCTTCAAAAGGAGCAAGGAAAACAAACACTTGGAAAAACAAATGTGGTTAGTGTTAGTGCAAAACCAAGCATTCAAGAGGTGATTCACCCAACAAGTGTTGTCATCAAGCATAGCATAGGGTGTGACAAAGGGTTGTGGCATGGCATTTAAGCACATCAATTGAGCACAATCAAGGTCATCATGGAAACAAGCATGTAAATGTGAGGTAGAGATGCACATATGTGCTTTAAGAGAATAGGTATCGACCTCAAAGTCATAGCAAGCATGCATAAAGCGCTCAATGAAAGGTCTATGGTAGGCATACGAATCATTCACAACACCAAAGAAAATGAAGTGTCTAAACACAAGGGTCAAGTGCAAGACAATCCGAGCATAATGTGCATAGGGTGTAGTGAAAATCGAGTGGCACCCAACACAATAGAAATAGCAATTGTTCAACATTTGTGAGGCAATCAAGTCAATCATGTGAAAAGCAATGAGACATGGCATATGTGAAGAGATGATATTGTTGCAACAAAGCATATGATAGGGACAAGTAATCCACATGTCGGATGCAACACACAAGGCATATATATCATGAAGCATGGCAATGTGGCAATGGCAAGTCAAAGAAAGATCTCTAGCATGTGTGCAAAGAGTCATGGTGCAAGCAACACAACTAGCATGATCCACAATGTTCATGCGCATGGATTGTGGTTTCTCGAAAGAGAAGGATATCACCTCGAAAGTGTGTCCTTGTGCATCACTACTGGAATTGCCATCAGCCATCTCTTTGCCATCCGCAAGCGGATGGCAAAGAACGTCTTTGCCATCAGCTTACAAAAAACAGATGGCAAAGAACTGACAGATGGCAAATAACCTGATTGCCATCAGCCAGTTCTTTGCCATCTGCCAGCCGATGGCAAAGAAGCTTTGCCATCGGCTGGCAGATGGCAAAGAGGTGGGTGGGCTCTGTGGATGACGGTGTTGTAACGGCTCACTAGCCGCACCTCTTTGCCATCTGCCAGCAGATGGCAAAGATTCCTTGCCATCAGCTGGTTGATGGCAAAGAGATGATCCTTTGCCTCTCTCTCACCCCTCTCTCTTTGTCTAAAAAAAAACCCTATCTCTCCCTCCAGCCCGGCCCCACCCCTCTCTCTCTCTATCCCCCACCTCACCCAC